>JAJPGS010001263.1:1961655-3193310 GCA_028654335.1 Alnus rubra
GAGGCCCTCTAAAAAAGGATTTATTTATTTTTTTTTTTTTTTATTTTTGGGTATTTTTCTGGTTTTTCTTTGGTAAATTTAAATTTTTTTTAAAATGTAATTGTAATTTTATGAAAAGTGATGGTATGACGTGACTCTGGTGACTAGGTAACTGGCTGACATGGCAGAAACTCCATTAGCAATCAGACAACATAGCTGACGAAAGTAGTGATTTTTAAAATAATAATCAAAACCTAGGGAGATATAAATTATTTTTTTATTTTTTTTATCTTAAGAAACATAGTAAGAGATTTTTAAACAGATTAAAACCCAGAGACAATATTTTTTTAATTATTTTCACTTTATAAAATTTGATTTTGATATATGATGATAATGATAAATTAATTAGATTTTTATGCAAAAAAAAAAATTAGATTGATAAAATAATAACTTTAATCATTTAATTAATATTTTAACACTTTTTTTTTTTTGTGTGTGTTTTCAGATTTCTTTTTTTTTTTAATTTTTTTGAACAAGTGTTTTTATATTTCTTCTTCGTCAGTTGATCACACCTGAAATTTTTAATTTTTAACTAAGTGCTAGAATAGAAATAAGGGGCTTGGACATTGAAACGCCCAATATAAATTAATATTTATTCATAAAATTAAGTCGGTAAAAATAAAAATCATTATTTAATTAAGCATAGCACATTGGTGCATTTCGGTTTGTAAAGAAGCAATGGAATCCAGGACTAGGAATTCTGTGCCGCAACTTACTTCACGAGGAGGAGAAGATCCCGAACAATTATATTTAAGGTTTTTTTTTTTTTTTTTAAACAAAAGGGCAGGCGGGAAGATAACTATATAAGTAAACAAGCTAAACAGGCCAATCTGCAGATAGGGCTAGTGTTAGCAAACAAGCCTTTGATAGGATTAATTTTCCATGGGAAGGGAAGACAAAGCAGTTAGTGATTTCGTTTTTCAATCAACTTATTTTAATGCTTTACACGGGGACGTACTTTCGCAATAGTTTCATTTGTTTGCTTACAGGAGCGGATTCGGGACCCGACATTGCCTATGTTGTTGTGGAGGACAGAACGAATTGATTCAAAGACTTCTTCGTCGCACAAGAGCTTCGCGGAGTCAACAAAGATTTTGAAAATGGGTTGGTTGAACTTGAAAATTCACTCATTGAAATTGCGGTCGGGAGAGACTAATTGTGACTATTTTATCTAGACATGACTATAATAACACTTATCTGTTGAGAGCCGCAAAGGAGGGGAGCCTAAACAATAAAAATTGCAAGTGCTCCTTCATGTTTGATTTGAGCCATAACTTAATTCAGTCCCACCAAAATATCAATGAGAAATAATGCTGTTTACACTAATCGGGCATGAAAATTTTTATTACGGGATTCAAACCTATGCCTTAGTATGTATCTAACCACTTTGAAGATTTCTTTTAGCCATTACCCTAGAACCAAAAAAAAAAAATATAATAATAATTATATTAGTTTTTTTTTTTTTTTCTTTCTAATTATGAATTATATTAGTTGGATTACAACGAGTATCATCCAAGATATTTTGAAACCCTATAATTATCATACGAGTCCTTTTGAAAGGATAAAAGTATATATATAATGCTAAACATAACTTGTACTATCTATTAAAGATTATTTATGGAAGCATACAAATAAGACTTAAAATGTTGTGTTGGAATATTCGGTTGAAAAAATATTAGTCAAAGGTTGGATCTCAATGAGATCATGTGAATAATTAGGTTTTGGATAATGTTACATATTCAATTTTTATTTAATTTTTATTTAATTGGGTTGATGTGACAGTTCTCATCAGCCTTTATTTAAAAATAAATAAAAAATTAAAGAATGATAAAAACTGTCATATTAGCTCAGTGAGATAAAAATTGAGTATTTAAAATTACTCTTACATTTTATTTTCTTGTTTGAACCAAAACCTCTTACCAAAGCCATGATTTACACATTCACACTCATACACACTCTTCATACAAATATGAGCAACGTTAGAAATTACTTTTTAACTACACCACTATTTTACCCCATTTATATAAATATGAGCAATGTTAGAAATCACTTTTTAACGGCACCACTATTTTACCCCATTGACGTTTTGAGTTTTATGTGCCGTATTTAATCAAATGGATGATCAGCGCCATGTCAACAAAATATAAAATAGTAACAACATAAGAGTGAAGTTTTCAGCCTTGATTTACAAAATATTTGTACAATAAATTAATTAATTAATTAAAAAGAGAGAGAGCATAGAAAGAATATTCCTCTTCCAAATTCCTTTATTCTCCCCTAGCTAGGCTACCCACTCTTGAAAGCTAGAGGACGGCTGTCCAACCATATTCCATCTTTAAGCTCCCTAATATCTTTTGGTCATAAGAGTAGTGATAAGTAGGGGCAAAACAACCGGCGTGCCCGTCGCTTTTTATTTAAATAGAATTTTTTTATTATAAAAGTATGTTGGAGGATGGTAAAACGTCCCCTAAGTATCATTTTCCTGGTCATAATCATACTGTAAATGTAAAGGCTGGCGGACTAATAATCCGTTCGGGTGTTCGAATATTTAAAATTAGAGTTCAATTCTAATTTGTTGCGTAAATTTTGAAATTTAATTTTGTAGGATAAAATTTTAAAAAATTAAAAAAATTTGAATAAAATATAATTTATTTTTAAAAAAAAAGTAGAAAAGAATCAACTTCAGCCTTCCAGATTTGATATGAGATTCCCTATGCCTCTTTCACTTGGATTCACAATGTTTCTAAAAAAAGAAAAAAGAAAATGAGAGGTTTGGTTGAATTCTGTATTTTGCAATAATGATGACCATTTCTAGATATTTATGTGGGAAAAATCAAATTTAGTTTTTTTATGCGATTTCAATAATCCCTGAATTTTAAATTTTGATAATTAAATCTTTAAGTTTTCATCTAATTTCAAATAGGTCCTCCGTCAACTTAATGTTTAATAAATTAATGAAATGTTATGTTAGACCAATAAATTAATATCGTGTGACTCTCATCTGATACATCAACTAACTTGTAATGCCCCTACAGAAACAAAGACGCTAATGATCGCATTTTGAACATTAAAATAGTGCATATAATAGCATTCCAAATCTCATGCATAAAACACAACACCATACATTGTAGTCATTGAAGACGAGCATATATCAATATTAATAATAAGAAACATGCTTCACATTCATTATAACTATATATATATACACATGTATTCCCTTTTTCTTTTGTCATGCATTTATCTTCCTTAACCTTTCCTTTATACATTTTGAGCGAGAATTTTCAGATGATCGTACGTTCATAACTGTCATCACGTGAAAATCGGTCACTCACTTATGACCGTTTATTAAACCGTCCTCACAGGCTATCATACTTTGATCGTTTATTAGAGCGTCATCAAAGTGATTCATGCTTTGACCGTTTAATTATTAGATCGTCGTCAAAGTCTACCCTACTTAACTGTTTATTAGATTGTCCTGAGGGTCCCAACCAATTATCGTGACCACATGATCATCTTTAATTACTTTCCCATTATATTTCGCTTAACCTTTTAAACTTAAACCCATTTCATAACTTGTTATCTCTTGTATGCGACATGCATCATTTCTTTAAATTCATTTTTTCTTTTAAGTCAAACAATATCACCATAATTTCTTCATATATGAAACTACGTAAAAGTAGGGCTCATACTCACCGACAGAAACATGCATACCGGCCATTTAATCATCTTGCATATAAAATTAAAATGCATATACCTTTAAAAAATTGCAAAAAGCATTGGTTCCATCTTTTGTTTTGGCCCCGCGAATCTATGTTGGTAGCAGTTTTTGTAGTTCCTCGTCCTCCGACTTGATCACAATCAACAATAAAAAAACATAATTCCTTTTGTTTTTCAATTTTTATTTTTTATATTTTATGTTTTCTTTTCTTTTAATAGATAACTACTGTTGTCATTTTATTGTTAGTGCTGACGTGGCAAATTGACGATTTCTATCAAAATTTTAGATGAAAAGTTTAGAGCGGAGAGTTATTTGTTATTTTTTACTTACCATTAAGAGTTTTAAGTAAATTTTTTTACCTTAAGGAATTATTGGCAAATCAACGAAACCTCCTAGACTGATTTTACATTTATCATTTAAATTAATACCACATGGGAAGTCATTTTCTACTAAGCAAGCCCGTCAATCCTTTGCTTGATATGATCCATAAGGCCTCAATTACTCTATTTCTCCTGCTGAAATTTTTGCTACATAAATGCTAGAACATCACTCAGTGTTTTTTTGGTGTTCTCCTAGATGTAATTAAAAAATTACATCAAAGAGATGTTCTAGCATTCCTCTACTTGAAAATGTGCACTTGTGGCCTTGTGGGGTCAAAGCCGAAGTATTCACGTACGGAGAAGTCATAGTTCTATTCTTTTTCTTTTTCTCTCTATTTAAAGCATTTTTAATAGTCTTCCCTGATTTTACTAGTTAAAATAGATAAGGAAATCACATTTCTCTATTTTAGTTATTCATTTTCACTATTTTAAAGAAGGGGGGAAGAAAATGTAAAAAATTTATTAATTTATTAATTTTTTTGTGGGTTAAGTGTATTTAGCAAAATCACCAAAACAATTTCAGCATTTTGCTGAGGTTGCTGGGAGTGGGGACGTTTTATTTGGTGAGGCTACTTAACATCCATAACAAGACTATCTTAAAAAAAAAATATTAAAAAATTAAAAAATAAAATAAAGATTATCTTGAAGAACACAACTTTTGAGCTGTTGAGGCAGCAAAGAAATCCAACAAAGAGGAGTAAGCCGAGCTTCTTAGCCTTAGAAAAAAGTCCAAGGAGAAGCCCTAATAGCTAGGCGACTTGTAAAATATCTTGACAAATGGGCCCAATTTCGATTCTATAATGGCTCGATTCACAAAGAGTCGAAGAGGGCTTCTCTAACTCTTCGAGGCCGACGGAGATTCACAACAATCAACTGTTTAAATGATAAATAACTTTAACAATTAATATGAAAGACTAAATATAAAACCTATCTGTTCGAATAGATAGTCGGATAATTTAAAATTTATTTGATCAGATAAATCTTACAAATTACTAGTAATTTAAGCATGTAATTGAAGCATGTAATTGCTGTGAATTTCAATCCGTTCGAGGCTGCCAAAAGCCTATTCTACCATCATGGAGTTGGTTGAGACTAACAATTTTGTTACGGTATTAGAATTTGCATGCTAGAGGACTCTACCAAGACATGTGCAATGCTAAATATCACGTATGAGTAGTTTAATCAAATAAGGATAGTTGTAGTTATCTATTTGAGTAAGGTTTTTTTTTTTTTTTTAATTATTCGTGGCACTATGACGCATAAGTCATTAATAATTGATTTCTATTGTTCTTTAATATCCGAGTTTATCTCCCCCTCTATAAGTTGTACTCTACTTAAGTGTGATTGAATAATGAAAAGTTAAATCTAATTTTAATGTCAAACCTTGTATTTCCTCATAACCTACAAAATTATCCAATTACGTCACACAATTTAGCAACCGACATTCCTCTGGAGACTGCCAAGAGCACACTTTGTTGGCTGAGATTTTGTAGGCATTTTCTGAAACCAACGGGAGGGGCCCAAAGGCGTGTATGGGCTACCCTTGATGAAGCCCACATTTTGTTGCCAATGGAATGTTCCAAACGTAGGTTGGCCCAAAAGTCAAGTTTTTTTTTTTTTTTTTTTTTTTTTTTTTTTTTTTTACGGAAAAATTTAATTTGCCCCTGCGCTTTTTTGAAAATTTTAATTTCGACAATTAAATCTTTAATTTATAATTGTTGTTTTATTTTTTTATTTTTTAAATCGATATTTTGTCAACCTGCCGACAATTAAATCAATATTTTTTCCAATAATTAATAGTCATCTACCATGTGGACAGTCTATCTTGTCACACCAGCCATTTAGCCAACACAACACTATATGATTCATTACTCCAAATAAAAAAAAAAAAAAAAAAAAAAAAAAAAAAAAAAAAACTATATGATTCAAACTTGCCATGTGTACAATTGATGGGCTGCCATATTAGCTTTCCTTTTTGTATGCATCATCGTCTATGATTAAAGACTGTAAAATAATCTTAAGAGTCTTCAATCAAATGACCATATCTCTGCCATAAAATGAACTTATTTCTGAAAAGCTTGTACTACCTCTAGGACGTCACCCTCTAGTAAAATATTAAGCATACCCAAATGTCTGTCAAAAACCATGGCCTTCCATGCCGCATGAGCTTTTGCCATTGTTGGGTTAGTGAGATACCGCCTAGATGTGCTCGTTGCAGCCAATACCTCATTCGCACTATCTTTGACAATTACACCGACCCCCATAATTTTTCGAGGCTTGTTAATTTGCCACATTCCAACTAATTTTATAAACCCCCCAGTGAGGCTTCCGCCGTGGGACTACCGTATTTGGCGGGCTATAATCCTTAGCTTTTTCCTTTCATTTTGCCATATAAAATTTTTCTGTAGCCTCCATGGCATTTTTAACAAGTTGTGTTGGGCTTAGCAGATTGCCCCAAAAGACCACTGCATTTCCACGAAGCCAAATCCTTTGAACAACTATAACCAATAACTCAACATTTTCCTTTTCAAGCTTGTACACAAGCTCAGGCCTGTTACCAGGAAGAAATCATCTCCGATCCACCACTTGAGCATTTAATTTGGATTTTCGTAGGACATTCTTAGCTTCCCAAACATCACAAGAAGAAGGACAACCCTATAAAATATGACGAATAGGTTTCTGCTTCCATCTTGCAACAAACTTTCTTGAGAAACTAAATTAAGGAAAACCCATGAAAAATACAGGGTAACACTTTTTCTTCCCTGTCCATTATTTTATCAAAAAAAAAAAGAAAAACAAATACTTCTTTCCTTTTCCTAACATTTATTGGAAATAATATTTAAATAAGGGTTAAATATAATTTAATCTCCTCAACTAACAACCATTTTTTATAAATCCCTACGAATTAACATGTGTAACACTTAGACCCATCAAACTATCAATTTGTTGCATTTACGACACTCCGTTAGAGGTTGCCATTTATTTGGATGAAAATTGGTCACGTGCCACATACGTGACCACTTTTCTATCCTCCTTCACATAATATCTTTGTTTGTTTTAAAAATAAAATAAAATAAAAAATACCAAAAGAAAAAAAATAAAAAGAAAAATGGGTGAGCCACCCTCAACCCATTGGGGGGTGGCCACTTGCCACCCAATTTTGGAGAAATAGACTTTCCATCCAAATAAACGGTCAACGCTAACAGAAGGGCATAATTATAACAAATCAGTAGTTTGATGGGTTTAAGCGTCACACCTATCTTTTCGTGGGGCTTTATAAAAAATAACTGTTATTTGAGGGGACTAACGTATATTTAATTATTTGAAATAATATTTAAATTCTATATGGAAAAGATAAGGTATTGTGGAGTTTATTTCAATATGGAAGTAAAAAGTAGATTGATTCACTAAATTTAAGAAAAATATAAGGGAAGTTGTTGCTATGCTCTAGATTATTAAAAAAAAAAATAGAATGAAAATATAAATACAAAATTAGTTAAATAAAATGCATAAAACTATATTACATATTCGAATGAGAAATTTAGGACTTGGAGTAAAAGAACGACTATTTGTGTTAGCTTGTTATTTTTTATTAAATTCTAATTTAGTTCTTTAATTATGTTGTCTTAGAATAATTTTGACTTATTGTAATTTAGGATATTAATGAAGAAAATTAATATATTGAGCATATATTAATTTGGGAAAATTTCACTTAAACCCCCTTGAACAGCTTTAATGACATTTGTGATTATCCACTCAAAGTTCAAAAAATTTCAATTTAGTGTATCTAATTTTTAATTTTTCGCAATATCATCTATCCGTTATGATTTGCGATTAAATCAGATGGAAAAATAGGTTAAATGACTTTTATACAACTGAAAATTTTATTAAATACCAAATTTACCATTAATTATTATTTTTTTTCCAAAAAAGTATTAATTATTTTTTATTTTAAAAAAGGTGACCCAACGTGAGTCACGACCACGACCCACGTTGGGTCACCTTGTGACCTAGCGTGGTTCATGCTATGGCCATTCTTTTTTTTTTTTAGAAAAAAATTTGCTGGTATTTTAGGAAATTCACACCCCTCTATTAGGATTAATTAAAAGGAAATCCTAAAGGACGGGTGACATTGCAAAAAATTTAAAACTTCGATTTATTAAATTGAGAGTTTTTTTTTTTTTTTTTTTTTTTTTTTTTTTTTTTTTAACTTTGTAGAGTAATTGCAAATGTCATGGAAGTTTAGAGAGATCGATTAAGTGAAGTTTCTAATTTTTCTTTAGTTTATGGTTGTCATTTTTTTTTTTTTTACTAATGAATGACTTTCTATTAACAACAATTAAATAAATAAAACATGCAACACACTCAAGCAAAACGTTGGAACCATTGATGCTAAACAAAGCATCTACCTACAAACATCACAGGAATACTCCGGCAATAAATTAGGGTTAAGAATTTAATAATTTGGACCCTAGATCGAGTTAATTAGTGAGAATCAAATTTGAGTTAAGGGAATTAATAGAGTTTTGGACTCTAGCCTAGCCTAATGACATGCTATCAATCAATCAAATCCTAATAATTAATTAATAAACAATATTCTCAACGCGCGCACAATCCAAATAATCATTAATTATGGAGTAATGCTACATATCATCTCATTGTCCTCCTTTTATCCTCCCAAAATTGATGTGGCTCTTAAAATTACCATTGGATCAATATCCAATAATAATCTATCATAAATCCAATGGAGATTTTAAGAGCCACATCAATTTTGAGGGGACAAAATGAGGACAAAGGGATGATACGTAGCATTCCTCTTAATTGTGTCAATACATCCCAGATTGTTTGTACCTTAAACATGCATGGGTCCATATGAATGAAATTAAATTGATATGGAATTCATTTTATTGAAATCGAGTCAATGATTATTTGGATTGTTCATGGAGATTTTGTATTGAAATAATTATAAAAGAAATAACCAGCCATATATATATATATAGTACTGCATGTACGTCCCCTCTCTGGCTACCTATTATCCAGTATCCATCGCAATGTCGTCTCCTAGAGACGATCTAATTCAAAGCCTCTGGAACAGCTAGCCTTCGAATAATTGATTGCATTTGGAGCTTACCTGGGAAAAGTCTTGCTAGTGCTAGCTTTTGAAGTTGGTTAATTATATATATATATATATATATATATATATATATATATATATATTGTCATTTTTCGTGTTTGTCTTTGATGTTCATTAGTTGAGAGAAGCCGAGTCGTACGTGTTAGATATGTTCAAAGAGCCGTTCACGTATGTAATTGCTCTCTTCTTACTCTAGAATATTATAGCTTCCTTGCTAGCCAAGGACAAAACCCTAGAGACTAATGTCTTGGTTTTATTAGAAATGACAATACTATTCAGGTAGTCATATTAATTATTGACCTTTAAGATAGAGGTGCATGGTCCTCCTTGTATATATATATATATATAGGATGTACCTACAAACACAAATTTCAATAATGCATTATATATATAGTTGGACTATAATTGCTCTCTTCCTAATTTAGAGTCATGAACATGATCAGAAACGTGTTTATACATCAAAATTCATATTTTTAGGCATGAAATGACCTGAGAAATGTGCATTTAATTAGGTAGGTCAAGTGAAAGTGATTAAATCTTAATTACATAAACAAAAAGGTAATGACCTGAGAAAAACAAAAAGTATTCAACATAAACAATTTAATGAGATTCAGATGAATCGAAAAATATTAAAATTTTCTTTTTAACCTTTTTGCATGTTGGCAGTTGGTAGCTACTAGCTAGACAACTGTCAACAATATAATAAATTAAAGTGGTTTCCCAATTTTTGTTTTAAATGACAATTAAACAAAGAAAGCTTAAGAAAACATTGACATAATTAACAACTTCTCCTTACTTTTAGAGGTTTTTTTCAAATAGCTTGGTTCGATAGGATTTGTGATTTTATTTATTTTTATTATATTCTATTATTTTGTATTATATTTAAAATTATGAATATCGAGAAAAATTATTTTTTGAAATTATGTTTAAATGGTTTAATAGAATGTTTGGGTGACTTTTCTTTTTCAAATACTGTTTTTTAGAATTCAAATTCTACATATATCGATTTTATCCAACGTTTTCTAATTTCGTCGCAGGTTTTCTAAACCATCAAAACATAATTTTAAAAAACAAATTCTCTCAGTATTCGCATTTTTTCAAAAAAATTGCACACCCAAACGAGCCCTAAAAAATTTGAGACAAAATTAGAAAAAGTTGAATAAAATTTAAATAGAATTTAAATTCTAAAACACAACTCAAACATGTTTTTTTTTTAAAAAAAAAATAATAATAATAATAACAACAATCGTTACACAAACATGTCAGAGGTGTTGGGGGGTTTTTTTGTAAGCTTTTTGAGAATTTATTACTATTGTTATTATTATTTTCTGAAAAGTGTAGGGCAGTGGGTAGTCTCTGCTTATGATTTTCAAGGCCGGCCATATTGAATTGGGACCCTATATAGCTGAGCACTAAATTCCAAATTCAAAAGGCAGTACAGCAATTTGGTGAGAAATCTGGGACCATTCCGAAGAAGACAAGAGGGATAATCCAATCAGATAACAGAACCATTGATGACTAACCAACCACTTTGCCATGGCCAATCCTGATCACAGTTTCATTTTCAGACTAGCTTTATGTCGTTCAACACGTACGTACGACTGCATGCCTGGCCTCCTAGCTAGCTTTGTTTAGTTCAATGTTTCTCCACGACAACACCTGTACGTTTAACACATGCAATGCAAGCCTTGTTTTCTTCTCATGACGACTTTCTGGTTTCAAAACATGGAAACTATTTTCAACGTCAAATCGTCAATGGAAGCTGGTGAATAACTTCAACAAATACGTTTAGGAAGAATATGCTTTCTTGCATTCTGGCGTCAATCTCGCGTCAATCTTACGTACATTTCCATTGAGACATACATGAAAGCATTTCTTTCTTAGAGCATCTCCAACATATCAATGTTCTAAAACTTTCATGTTGTGTATATTTAGTTAATAAGAGACAAAGAATTATGTCCAATAGTTTGTCTTCTTGTTATCTAAAACACATATTTTGTTTTCTATTAGTTATTTTTAGGCACAATCACTATATCTTATATATGTTTTCTTTTTTTTCCTTTTTTTAAATATATATATATATATATATATATAAATTTCTCTATCTCTTCTCTCTTTTTGCTACGGTCCATCATTCCTTTCTTTTTCATTCGTGGTTTAAGAAATAATATTTAAATAAAATAGAGAACGGAATAGAAACTTGTTTGAATTTTTTTTAAAAGAAATTAGTAAATAAAATAGAAAATGGTGAGATGCAGTTGGTGATTGAGGGGTTAACTAAAATTAGTTCATTAAGTTTGTATTGGGTTTCATTAACAAAGATGATTTCCATTTTAGATGAAATTGATACATTATTTAAAGTTAGTGTATTTAACGGAATACATGATTTTTTATTATTTAAATTTTGGGATAATTCCTTTAAGCGTACCGAACTTTCACCATTTTTGAAAGAAGATACCTGAACTTGAAAACGTATCAATTTAGGGTATTTATTTTTCGGAAAGTCTCAATTAGGAGTTCTTCTTTGGGATTTTTCTTTTAAATCCTATCAAAATTTTCAAAATACCCATTTTAAAAAAATTATGGGTATTTTGAAAATTTTGATAGGATTTAACGAAAAATTCTAACGAAGGACCCATAATTGAGACTTTTCGAAAAATAGGTACCTTAAATTGAAACGTTTTGAAGTTCAAGTATCTTCTTTCAAAAAGGATAAAAGTTCGGTACACTTAAGTAAAGTTCTCCCTTAAATTTTCAAAAAAACAAATTAACATTAATTTTATATATACCGTTAAATGCATGCATCAACTTTAAATCCTTGTATGTAGGGATGGAGGGAGGGGGGATGGCAGGGGCCACGCTCCCCCTGTCAAATTCTTCAAAAAAAAAAAAATTATAAGATTGGAAAAAATTTAAAAATATAAAATATAAAAGTTTAGTCTATTGACTCCTATTAAAAAAAAAAATTGATCATTAACCCCTACCTATAAGAACTTATGACTCACGTGAAATGAACATATTGGAAGGTCATTATCATTTGAAAAATACAGGAATCAACATTTGTCTTTTTCTAATTATTACTTGTTTCTTTCTTTTTTCTTATACGAGGGAGGAATATCGCCATATTCATTAATTAGTTGCTTTGGCAATTCCAATGACCTAAAAGAGTCATCATAACTTGCGGTAGTGCTTCTTTACTAATTTTCCTCTAAAAAAGTACCATTTAGTACACTCTTATATAATTAAAATAATATGATTATTAAAATCGGTCTTTCTATTAGCAATAATTTTGTAAAAACAAAAAAAAATATGATTAATTTTTACTGCTATCTCATTCTAACTATATAACAATTTATTAAATAACGTCTATATGTTCCTTAAAGAAAAAAGCATGACATAATTTCACGGCCAATTTACAATGCAATTTATAACGTCTGAACTTTTAAAGGACTACAAAGATTGATAAGGAATTGAGGATGTAGTATATATGGACAAATAATCGAGGATGTAAAAGGGATTCTTAATTACCAATTGTTGTAGTTGGAAAGTCTGTCATATGGAAAGGGAGGCTAGTTATATATGCGGCACATGGGCTTGCAAAGGCACCAGTCGGGATCGGGTTTGGGTAGATTGTATTCCTGAAGGTATCTGGAGTACTATTGTATTGTCAGAGTCAAACACTCTGGATTCATTGAGTTTTTATACTCAATTTCTTCAAGTTAATGAAGTCAGAAATTTTATTTAAAAAAAAATTAAGGATGTTCGATCTCAATTTTAAGTGAATAGGAATTCAATTTTTTTATGGCCAGAATTTTGTTATATTGCATTTAACGTGCATGTATGTAGTGTTATATAGGGAATATGTATGTTGTTAAATATAAAAAGATAAAAATTTTGATGATGTAATTCCTTTTTGTAAATCTATGCAATTATTAAATAAATACCCGAACAGAAAATAACCATTATGATCGACCTCAGAATTTAACCCTAATTGCATTGGCATTTCTTGCATGTGTATCAGCCCCATGGGAAAAGCTTGGTGCACAATCTGTTGTGCAAGGACCAGCACCCCAGCCCGAAATTCCCTGTTTTATCGAGTCCTTAATTAATTTGTATGATTGTATATATTAGTCTTGAATTATCAACATTAGCACTCACTATCATCTTTATTTATAAATTTATTTATTTATTTATTTGTATTCAATTGAAAGGAAACTTGTAATTTTTTCCTGGTACTGCATGTTTAAAGCCTATAGTTGTTTGGACCATCAACAGCTAGATAGCTCTTCATGGCTACTACATGTACATCAACCAAGAAACCACCTAACATTTGGAAATTTTGCACAAGCATGTGATCACCTAATCTGAATGATGGTTTTTCTTAAGGATATATTAAAATTAAATCAATCTAGAAATTAAATCGATGTAGCCTTTGAACTAAAACCAGATTAAATCCCATTTTAGGGAAACAAAAAGTATATATGGTGGTATAGAAATGTGAGAAATTATATTTTTATTTTATAATTATCTTATAGTGCTAATGTGACAGTTTTAACTAATCATTGGATTAGCCATTATTAAAAAAAAAAAAAAACCAATCCAAAGGTTTGTTATTGTGAGATAAAAATGTAATTTTTAATATTACTCATTTCCTCCTCCCCACCCCCTGTCTCCCTTACCTAACTTATTTCTATGTACTTTTAGGTTCCGTTTGTTTCAATGGAAAATATTTTTTGAAACACATTCTTTTTTCTTCTATTTTTTGGTATCTGGTACGACTGAAAATCATGGTCAAATCGAAAATATTTTTGGTTGACTAGAAAACCTTTTTTAATTTCCGTAAATAGTTTCTCTTTTTTAAAATCGTAAACCATTTTTTGAGTTTGAACTTCTCTTTTTTGCACGCACTCTCTCTTGCAATTTATTCTCTGATGCCGTTGGAGTTTGCCGAAATCCACCGCCACCAGAGCTCTCTTCAATGTTTCTTTTTTCTTTTTTTATTTTTTTTCGTGGAAGGAGGGCGTTGCAACTCCAATAACAAATTACAAAGGAAATTCCAAAAATTAAAACACCGAGAAGAATATTAAAAATATAGTAGTAGTTAGAAGGAATAAATATAATTTCTCCAAAAAGTTATAAATCTTCCCGTCATGATAAACCACTAGAAATATGGATTATAGGCAGATAACAAGAGTGACAATGTGATATTAAATCTTCCAAGCATTATAATAAGCCACTTGAAGTATTTGTACAAAGAAAGATGTGAGAAATAATGTAAATATTTATGCCATTACAAGGAAATATCAATTTCCAATGTAAGGTTGGTTAAATAGATTAATTACTTTTGTGCAAATACATGTCAAAGAAATATCGTTATCAGTTAGTTTATTGGTGGTTGCTATTGAAAAGAAACCAAGCATATGCATCATCTTTTTAGGAAGGCAAACGTCTAATCAAATCTAAATACATAAAGTAATTAACTACTCGATCTCGGCCCCATCATATTGAAGCATAGTATATTTAGGTAGTTAAGGTTGGGACCAAAGAAAATGATAACAATAATAATAATAATAATAATAAAAGACTCACTAGAACTTTCAAGGTAGCTAGCTAGCTAGGATGGGCCAGAATATTGAATCAAGATTGGACATAAGCCGGGTTATTACAAGAAACATTAAAAATAAGCTAGCCAAGATTTTAAAAGGAAAAACAGATGGCTACTAAAAACCTAACAAAGAATTTATGTTGGGTATATATATGAAAGATATAGCTGAAAAATCTAAGAATAAGCATCATGAAAGCACAGCAAAAGATAATGCAAAGCAAAAACTTTGTACAAGCATAGGAGTCATACCTGAAATTGGCTAGGCTTATTGATGGGGCTGATTTTATTCTTCTCGCTTCTCCTCAATCCACACGTGTAGAACTAGGGTTTAGATATCTCTAAGTCCTCTCCTCAATTATGATTATGAGGGGCTTAAGAAGATTAACTAGAATTTTGTAGTTGGAGTCAGGGATGGAGCCAGACATTTGACTGGGAGGGGACCAAACAAAAAAAAAAATTAAAATATGTGGTCGAAGTATAAATACAAAATATACTGGGTGGGTTTGGTATCTCTTCATCTTCAAGTTTTCAATGCCTTTTTGAGTTTCTTTTGTGCTTGAAAAAAAAATGTTTTTTTTTTCTACAATACCTTTCTTCTTTCCTTTTTCTTTTTTCTCAACTCTACACTACATCATTTACAATACAAGCCAATATTTCATTTCATTCAATAGGTAATATCAGTCACAATACGGTGGAGTGGTGTTTTTCACAGCATGGCTGAACTGCCTATTAACCCAAAATTTCTTCATTATGATTCCAACTAATGCAAAGATCAATATTCTTAAGATTTTTTTTTTTAAATCTTCATCTTCCAAAGTTTCCAGCGCTCAAGAACAAACCTAAAAAAAAAATATACTGAGAAATTTGCTCCTCTATTTTCGACCTGCACCCATACTTTAATTCATTTTTATTTCTCCACAAATTATAGGCCGTTTCACAAAAAACCAATCGACACAGTTAAGCTCTAAAATCTTTATTCCTCCACACTTTAACAGCCAAAATTTCTAACAGGTAGGGCCAAAAATTTAAATGGGTATGCATGGGCTAAATAGATTGAAAACCAATCTGTACTTATCAATTTTTTTTTTTTCAAATGAACTGGGAGGGGGGGGGGGGGGGGCGGCATGGCCCCTACCAGCCACCCCCCAACTCCGTCCCTGGTAGAAGTTATAGAGGCTAATAGGTTTGGATTGTTGGAGTTTGAAAGGAGAGTCAATGTTTGGAATGAGAACTATATTGGGGGGGGGGGGGGGGTCATTGAAATTCTTTAGCATTCTACCTCCTTTTAAAAAAAATCTTGAACAAATCGCACCGCCTGATTTGTGACAATAGGCCAATAAGTAGGAAAAAATGCTAAATTAGTCTATCTGGTTTATCTGATTTGCAATTAGCTCTCTATGGCATCAAAATGAACTCAAAGGTTCTTGAGTTCTGCCAAAAAAATAATTTACTCCCTACAATCAAATTATGTACACTGAATTAACAGATTCCGATAATGTTGATGCGTTAGAGCTAATAAAATTATGACATATGTCCTATTTAAGTCAGTGTTACACCAATTAGGCCCTAATTGAAGTTTTCAATACTGCTAGAAGCCTTTTCATTACTATTAAACGCTCTATTGTTGGACACTTCACTGCTATATGCTCCGCTAGAAGCCTTTTTATTACGGTTGAACGCTCATGCACCAAAGTCATCTTCTTCCTTGAAGAAATCAAAACTATATCAGTGAATGTGGAAACATTACAACATGTAAAGATTCAAGTAAACGAATCAAAGCAAAGATCTCTTGCAAGAATCTATATGCCCCATTGGCTTATTTCAGCATTCACTTGACACTTCTTCAATAGTGAACCAAGATCATGAGTTGTTTGATGGGGGAAGGAATAGAAGCAATGGCTTGGAAGGCATGAATGTGGTTCAACATATCTATCGTCAAATCATGACCACACATTATATGACTTAGCACAGTGAATGGGTTAGAGAAAATCTGGCACAGAAGTGGCCGGTATGTAGCAAATTGAATAGTTAAACCTCAAATTAGTTTTTGGAGCCTTGACATGTCACCATCTTAGGTTTTTTCAACCATTATGCACATTGGGAGTCTAAACCTTGAAAAATATGATTTGGACCCCAAACAAAATATTCAACCAATCATAGGGTAGTAAATATTGTTGATTAAAATTTTGTAGTGATAACAACTACCAAACCAACTATAAATAATAAATCATCAACACATTAACATAACATTTTTTTTTTTACAAAGAGAAAATCATTTGATATTCAAAGGTAAAACCTTTTTGAAGCAGTCAAACCTAGAAAATCACTATCAAAACAATGATACAAAGACAACGATACTTACAACCCTTTGAAGCTCTTAGACTCTATGCACAGACGAGCTCCTCACTCACCTCCCTACTTCCTCAGCAGACTCCAGCTCCTCACTGGCCTATCTTCTTTAGATTCCCTTACCCACCCGGTGGTAGACTTCCGTTGATGAACGATGATGCAGCATCAACAATG
The DNA here is from genome assembly GCA_028654335.1 of Alnus rubra. NCBI lineage: Eukaryota > Viridiplantae > Streptophyta > Magnoliopsida > Fagales > Betulaceae > Alnus > Alnus rubra. Next base: position 1,979,055 of record JAJPGS010001263.1, read on the forward strand.
TGGTTTGATTCACACTCCAAGGGTTTCATGCAAGTGATCGATCTCTTGGCACACAACCCCCAACACCCCGTGTTTGAACACACTAATAGCAGTACTTGGTACCAAAGACGTTCTCTAAACTCTTTTTGAAGTTCTAAAAAATCATATAGGAGAGAGCTACTCAAATAATGAGCAGCACCGCCTTTAAAATAAAATTTGAAATCTTTTTTGCATAACGGCGTCCAGACATATGATTAGCATGTTCAGAAATGATTAGGGTTTTATGCCTAATTACTCCATCATGTCTGAACAACAACGGACACAGTAGGAAACATATTTGAGATCTTCAATAACTTTTACTCAAAAGATGTATTAGGGTTTTATGCCTTATCACTCCATCACTTTTTACACCTAATCACTCTATCCCATTTTACACAGTAAGAAACATATTTGAGATCTTTAATCACTCTTCAATCACTACATCATGGTGATATGTGAATTTAGATGTATTGAATAAGATACAAAAGATACAGACTTGAATGGTCTTCAAATACTAAATCAAAACTTAGAAGTTAAATGTTAACAAACAAAGGTATATATCACCATTTAACTTTGAGTTTTATTCACTTAAAAGAATAATATTTATCAAGGGTTAAATACCTTTGACCCCCATGTAGTTTAACAACTTTATTTTTTTCTCACCTAGGTTTCAATTTGTATCATAGATGATACCCTCGCTTATAACTAAAAATAGAGACGGTACCTCCATCTAACGTCCGTCCATAAATTGACGAAAGTATACGTCAGTGGCCTTAAAAAACAAACACGTGTCCCTATACTTCATTAAAAAAAAAAAAAAAAAAAAAGAGGGGAGCCACCCATGACCGATCCAGGAGTGGTTCCGCCACCCTAAAATACCAAAATGGGGGTAGCCCTCAAGGGCCTTGGGGTTGGCTAAGGGCTATGTGGTGGTTCGGCTACCCCTATAAGGCCAAATATATATATATATATATATAGCATCTTAGGGTTTGGCCCTTGAGGTGGCCAAGACCACCCCTAGGCCAAACGAGGGTGACAGAGCCACCCATCTTTTTCTTTTCTTTTCTTATTTATTTATTTATTTTTAATGATGCATAGAGACACATGTCTATTTTTTAAAGGTATTGACGTAGACTTCTGTCAAGTTTTGGATGAAAGTTGAACGAATGTATTATATACATTTTTAGCCATAAGCAAGGTACCATCTACTATACAAAATAAAATTTAGGTAAGAAAAAAAAATTAAAAAAATAAATTGTTAAACCATGCAGCTGCACTGGTCATAAGAGTATTTAACCCATTTATCAAACATACTTGGGCATTGAAATTAATTTAGAACTTTCGGTTTTAAGACTTAGTTTTTCAAGGTTTTAGGTTTTAAGAGCTTTTTAGAGTCTTTTATTTTAGATTAAAAGAATATACGATAAATAAAACTTTCTCTCCACAATTATGTCACTTAATTACCTCCAAAAATTGAACTTGGTGCAACTTGGACACTATTTTGAAGTTTCAATGTCATTTTGCCCTAGTATTAATCCAAATCAGTCATTAAGTTGGATGGAGAAACATATAAAATAGGGTTGTGAGTGGGACCCATGTGGTGGGTCCCACCTCATGTGAGTGTGTTGTGTAAATATAATTTCTCTATAAAATAACTAAATTTTCCTTGATAATCGCACTTGTTTTATATTTGTTCAAATGCAAAATGTTATATTTTTATGTTGAAAATAAATATAAAGGGTATTTTAGCGCACAAGTTTTATTATTATTATTATTATTATTATTATTATTATTTATTTTTTAAATATTTAAGATTCTCTTTTTACATAAAGGTGTAAATTAGTCATTTTACATATATATTTTTGCACTACAAAAAAAATTGTTTTTCGCCACTTGCAGTTCGCCACGTGTACGGTCACTGTACACGTGGCTAACTGTTGGCCGCGTGCAAGTGGCCACGTAAATACACGCGGTGGGTCCGGTTGACACTAACTGCACAATTGGCCGCGTGTATTTTAATACGCGCGGCCAATTGGCCGCGTGTATTAAAATACGCGCGGCCAATTAGCCGCGTGTATTAAAATACACGCGGCTAACAATTGGCCGCGTGTATTTTAATACACGCGGCTAATTGTTAGCCGCGTGTATTTTAATACACGCGGCAATATGTTTTTTTTTAAAAAAAAATTAAAAAATAATTTTTTATTTAATTTAAATCTGTATTGAATTATTTTTTAAATAATTGATTGTATTTTTAATTTAATTCTTTATTTTTAGAGGAAAAAAAATATAATAACTGGAAAAAAAAAAAAAAAAAACACAAACAAGTTCAGTAGAGAGAGAGAGAGATACAGAGAGAGAGAGATAGAGAGAGAGAGAGACAGAGAGAGAAAGAGACAGAGAGAGAGAGAGAGAGAGCGAGAGAGAGAGAGATACAGAGAGAGAGAGAGCGAGAGAGAGAGAGAGAGAGAGCGCGAGAGAGAGAGAGATACAGAAGAGAGAGAGAGCGAGAGAGAGAGATACAGAAGAGAGAGAGATACAGAAGAGAGAGAGAGAGATACAGAAGAGAGAGAGAGCGAGAGAGAGAGAGATACAGAAGAGAGAGAGAGCGAGAGAGAGAGATACAGAAGAGAGAGAGAGAGCGAGAGACAGAGAGATACAGAAGAGAGAGAGAGCGAGAAAGAGAGATACAGAAGAGAGAGAGAGCGAGAGAGAGACAGAAGAGAGAGAGAGCGAGAGAGAGAGATACAGAAGAGAGAGAGAGCGAGAGAGAGAGATGCAGAAGAGAGAGAGAGCGAGAGAGAGAGAGATACAGAAGAGAGAGAGAGCGAGAGAGAGAGATACAGAAGAGAGAGAGAGCGAGAGAGAGAGATGCAGAAGAGAGAGAGAGCGAGAGAGAGAGATGCACAAGAGAGAGAGAGCGAGAGAGAGAGATGCAGAAGAGAGAGAGCGAGAGAGAGAGATGCAGAAGAGAGAGAGAGCGAGAGAGAGAGATGCAGAAGAGAGAGAGATGCAGAAGAGAGAGAGAGCGAGAGAGAGAGATACAGAAGAGAGAGAGAGCGAGAGAGAGAGATACGTACAGAGAGAGAGTTTTGAAGTTATGCGAAATTCATCAAAAAACAAAAAAAGAGATACAGAGAGAGAGTTTTGAAGTTTTGAAGCTGCTGTTTATCGATTTTTTTGAAGCAAATTTGCTTTTGAAGCTGCTGTCCAGTACTGGCGCGCGGGAACATGCATTTGAAGCAAATTTGAAACTGCCAAATTTTGGCAGCGTGTCTTTCGGCCACGCGGCCAATTTCTTATACGTATATATACATAATAAAATTTGCTTTTATTAATATATATTTAATAAAAACAATTAGCCACGTGTATTTTAATACACGTGGCTATATACAAAACTTAATAAATTTATTTTTATTAATATATATTTAATAAAAACAATTAGCCACGTGTATTTTAATACACGTGGCTATATACAAAACTTAATAAATTTATTTTTATTAATATATATTTAATAAAAACAATTGGCCACGTGTAGAAAATACACGCGGCCAACTGTGATGCGCATATTTCTAGCCACGTGTACTGTATACACGTGGCTAATTGGACGCGTGTCTACAGTAACAGGTACTGTAGACACGCGGCCAATTGTAGAGTTTTTTGTAGTGTTGGGTCCAACTTAATTGTTCGGACGAGGAGGAAAAATTAGTACCAAAACTTTAAAATTGGATCCAAGTTGTGTTTAGTTAAACTTTATGGGATACGTTGCAGAATGGGATATATAGTTTATGAGGGAATTAAAAATGTTATTTTCTCAAAAACAAATGTACACAGGATTTGAAAGGCTGAAAAGGATATGATTTAAGTATTTAAGTAGTTGTGATGGTAACTTTTTGTGTTTTCAAGGCCATAGTAATTTTATTTTTATTTTTATTTAAAAAAAAAACCGTATATAGTTATTGACACTTTCATAAATATATTTGATAACAAAATAGGTATGCTGTCACTTTCGTAGCAGTTGTATTTACCTAATTATTTGGGGGGGGGGTGGTAGATTGATCTAATGAAAGGAACATACGTGAATGCATGTGTCAAAACTATAAAAGCCTATAATTTTGGATTGATTATTTATTGGAGGTATTTTTTTTTTCTTTTTTATTAAGATCATGTTTGAGACTGCTTTAAGAAATTTAAAAATTGATCTTTAGTACATAAAGAGTTGTGCCACAAAAAATGGACCGGTTTGATTAAAAAAAATAATAATAATACTTTAAAATAATTCAAAACCACCATTTGGAAAAACCTTAAAAATTAGAAACTTTTTTAATAGATAAATTAATACTCTATTTCTCGACGCAATCTCAAATAAGCGTTTGAAAAGCCATTTCTACTCGTTTTGAACTATATATATATGCTTAATTAGCTAATATGGCAATAGTTGAAGATGGTTCACATTCTCTTAACATCCTTGAAAGTAGATTACGCGAGTTGTTGGCCTGTAGCAATATTTTATGACAATTCTTCTTTTCTTTTTTCTTTTTTTCTTTGAAAAAAAAAAATCAACTCTCTTGATATGTTATATTTTTTTACACTTAATTTCGGGACGTTAATTGTTACTAATACCAAGTTCATGTTCGATCGAGACCATGTTTTAGTACCAAGTATTGTTAAGAGTACTACAGATTTTACTATAAAGTCACTTACAAATTGGCATGGTAACTTATAATTGGTCAAATCATTATGCAAAAACTACGACTTGTCAATTTAATTAGTGGGAAATGCTAAACATGAGCCTTTCTTCAGCCTTATGTCCGTCCCTTTTCAGCGTGGCACTGACATTTTATTAAAAAAATGAAATCATTTGAAAAGGCGTCGTCGGCTTCGTTGGAGATCCGGTCGGCTGGTTTCGAGAGAGAGCGAGCTGGGCTTCAAAGGAGTCGGAGATCCGGTCGGTGGGCGTCAGAGCAGACCGTTCGAGAGAGAGAGAGCGTCGTCGGCGACGGATTGTCCGGTCTGTGCTGGGTTCGAGAGAGAGAGAGAGCTAGGTGTCGGAGTCGGATTCGGATTTCCGGTCAGTGGGCTGTGCTACTGGTTTCGAGGGACTCCGAGAGAGAGAGAGAGAGAGAGAGAGCGGATTTCCGATCGGTGGGCTCCGGTGCCGGCTGTGCTCCTTCCCCACGGTGTGGAGGAACACCCCGAAGACCACCACGTCGAAGCTGTTGTCTTCGAAGGACAGCCTCCTCCCGTCGCCTTCGTTGGAGATCCGGTCGGCTGGTTTCGAGAGAGAGCGAGCTGGCCTTCAAAGGCGTCGGAGATCCGGTCGGTGGGCGCCGGAGCAGACCGTTCAAGAGAGAGAGCGTCGTCGATGGGCGCCGGTGCCAGATTTTCAGTCGAAAGGAGCAAGGGCGTCAGATTCCGGTCGGTGGGGGAGGGCACGACGTTTTGATTGCTTTTTTTTTGTTAAAAAAAAATTGAAAACAAAATGACACGTGGAAAAAAGACTGAAGATGGACGGATGCAGTGCGCATGTGTAGAAGGACTCTTAATTAGTTAGTACCTAACTTATCAATCATACGTACTTTTAATTATTTCACCAATTATAAACCGTCACACCAATTTGTAAGAAGGTCGTTGTAGTAAAAACTGTAATGCCTTCGAGCATTTTCCTCTTTAGCACCCCGCCAAATACTTTTATTCGTGATATTTATTCTGGCATATATAACCAACCACAAATATATGTTGTAAATCAAGTATTGTTTTGTACTTAAGTTTTAACCATATTCATAGGTCACAATTAAATATTATATATGATTTTACACCATATGGTACGGTACTGTGCTTTCGTGACTGTCTCTTATATATGCCAAATACACTTTCGTGAAAATCCATATTACATATTACATATCTCAAGAATGCCAATTAATGCACGGGAAAGTGAATATATAGACTAAGTAAGGATGTGGTGAAATAAACAGTTGATTGGACGATGAACTGTTTATTTTTATAACTTGAAACCTCTCTAATTAAAGTAGACGACCTAGCTACTTCTACCGAGTAAACTCTGAGTACTTGTAATTGCCCGTAAACAATGAGTATTGATTAAGGTCGAACTCGAACATAAAATCTCTCTGAATGCTTGTAATCGTCCGCAAATCACAATTAAGTATCGTTTAAGTTCAGACTCGAACATAAAATCTCTTTGAATGCTTGTAATTAATATCATATATATCGTCCGCAAACCATGAGTATCGATTAAGTTTGGACTCGACCATAAGACCTCTGGGTATAACAACACCACTGAGGCTTCCATTCGTACGTGCTGCCCGTGTAGGACGGTTGGTGACGTATATTATAAAAAAAAAAAAATATATGAACAATATGAAGCTTATAATCCACTAGAATATAATATTGGTACTAAACAAACACAATTGTATTATTTATTGTCACTCATACTACATTTGCTCCAAACTTGGACATTGATTTGGTTTCTGGTATCATATATATGAGTTCTCTATAGCTAGCTCTTCACGTACATAAAACCCCAATTACTTCTCATCTCTTTCTCTTTGTGCACATGTACACTTATATAAAGAAAGCTCTCTCTCTCTCTCTCTCTCTCTCTCTCTCTCTCTCTCTCTCTATATATATATATATATATATATATATACTAATACTACACAAGACTTTTCTATACCAGTCAAACTTTATATATATATATATATATATATATATAAATACCATGAGATATATATGAGCCTAGACTAGAGGTAAAAGTTAAAACCTTTCCTCTCCTGAAGGGCTTGGACAATTCCCGTTAAGAAGCTCCTCTATCATTTGCAGTGCGATTCTCTCCTCTTCATCCATCTCCGCTCGCAGTTCCGGCCCAGAAAATGCCGGCCGGGAGCCGTCGTCAGAAGACAAAGGCAATGAACTATTTTGATCATGATCACCACCGTCTGCGCTGTTCTTATTCCCAAGCTGAACGGTCATGATCCAATTCGAATCAGACCGTTGCCCAGCACGTTTCTGCCACACTCCTATGTGAGAACTCTCGGTGTCAAGCCTAAGACAAGTCATGGATGGGGACGGCGCCTTGCTGCATTTTCGAAGCTTCGCATGTAGGATTTCAGACAAATCCTTCGGCGACGACAGCGGATCTTCGCTGCTCATGGGCTCCCCTGTCGGCGTTTGAGTTATTGGGAAGTTGGTTTTGGCATTGCGGCCGCTCATCAAAATGGCGGCTTGGTCGTACGCTCGGGCTGCCTCTTCTGCGGTCTCAAATGTGCCTAGCCATATCCTTCTCTTCCTGCCAAACACAAAATAATAACCCAAAAAAGTTCTTTAAAAAAAATCCTTCGATCATCGAATAAAAAAAAAAAGGGGGTTGGTGGGGCAAGCTTACAGCAATGGGTGGCGAATTTCGGAGACCCAGGAGCCCCAGTGACGCTGCCTGACGCCTCTGAACTTCTTTGAATGCACCATGTTTTTTGTTGTTGGCAGACGCAGAGTAATAGTGAAGTACAGAAGGAACAGAGAAGGAAGATAAAGAAGGGAAGGGATTAGCGCGTCAACGGTCCCTGAAAAGGGCACGTACACTGTCGGCGAACTGTATTGCTACCTAAACCTTTCCATTCCATTATATAGAGATCCCCCGGAGAACAGAAAATATATATATATTTATATATAATAATATTGAAACTGGCCTCCCCCCAATAAATGGATGTCTTGACCTGCACGTTTACGATCAAGTGTGTGTCTCTCGTGAGTCGTTAACGAAAAGAGAATGATTAAAACACTCACACTATATAATAATGACACAACATCAATGGAGTGGAGCTCACACATGAATCTCACTCTATTGTGTTTTGGTGTTGTGTAGTGTGAGTATAAGAATCACTCCCCTAACGAAAATGACTTGAGTACAAAAGTAATTAATTAACTTGTAGGGTTTAAGAGGCTTAAACCCATGTGCAGGCTGCAGCAATGACGTCGATAACTCAAGCTGCTAATTAGAAAATTAAGAATAAAATAAAAATTCAGAGATTTTTTTTCTTTTTTTTTCTTTTTTTAATGAATGAGCCATTTTAAGGTAAGGTCATTTCGTGTCGGCATAGATTGGTTGAGTTACGGAAGGCTAACCCAAGAGACCGTTTGCATTCAATGAGTTTTGAACTTGAGACCATATATGATATATAGAGAAATGCTAGAACATCTCCTGGTGTTCTCCTGCAATAGCATAGATGTAGTTTTTTAATCAAAAAATTACATCTATATCATTCCAGGAGAACACAAGGAGATGCTCTAACCTTCCTCATACATATATATATATATATGAAGAGCACTCAGAAATTTCGGTAAGAGGTTTATGTTATGCAAAGAAAAATTGATTACATGATGGATGGAAGTCCTTGATCTACCGGGTGAAGTCTTTTTTCTTGGTTTTGAAATTCTACATTGTCTGTAGAAATTAATTAAATTACAAGTTGTTTTTAAGATCATAGGTAAATTATAATCAGATGGGCAAATTTATTTCTTGGTCCTTGCTTATGAGATATCATTTCATGTTAAGACAGCGTGCTCTGTGTTTGTTCTAAGCCAAGCATTCATGGGTTGTTTGACAAATGTATATATTTGAGAGGAAAAAGGAAAAAATGAGTGGGTTAATGAGTTTTTATTTTTTTTTATTTTTTTTTAAAGTGAAAAGCGAATAAATTTGCTTGTTAACATGAAAAAAAAAAAAAAAGAAAGAAAGAAAGAAAGAAAGAATGTGACTCCATTAAATAAAAGAAAAAGAAAAAAAGGGTTGTCAAATGGAACTTCGGAATTAATGTTTTTGTTGAATTTTTTTCAACTCTATTTATTTTTTTTTTGGATTTTTAAATTTCTTGTAAGTAAAAAGTGAATAAAGTTGTCTGTTAATAGGAAAAAATTAGTTGACTTTTTTTTAAAAAAAAAAAAAAGAAAGAATGTGACTCCATTAAATAAAATAAATAAAAGAAAAAGAAAAAAAGGGTTGTCAAATGGAACTTCGGAATTAATGTTTTTGTTGAATTTTTTTCAACTCTATTTTTTTTTTTTTTGGATTTTTAAATTTCTTGTAAGTAAAAAGTGAATAAAGTTGTCTGTTAATATGAAAAAATTAGTTGACTTTTTTTTTTTTAAAAAAAAAAGAAAGAATGTGACTCCATTAAATAAAATAAATAAAAGAAAAAGAAAAAAAAGGTTGTCAAATGGAACTTCGGAATTAATAATTTTTTTCAACTCTATTTATTTTTTTTTGGATTTTTAAATTTTTTGTAAGTAAAAAGTGTAAAGTTGTCTGTTAATATGAAAAAATTAGTTGACTTTAAAAATTAAAAAAAATTAAAAAAAAAAAAGAAGAGAGAGAGAGAGAGAAAAGTGTTATCAAACTGAGTTTATCTTTAATTCTAAGTGAAATATTCTAATTGAGAAATAATCTTTTTATATTTTTTTATACATTTAGTGTATATTGGGTCGTATAAATTTAATAATTATTTTTAATATATATATATATATATATATATATTCTATTCTCTTCTAGATTCCAACTTCCGAGGAAGGATGCCTTGAATTATTTATTTTTAATTATTTTTGGAAAAAGATGCCGGAAAAATTGAGAAATGATAGGAAGATGTGAGACTCTGGTACGGGCAGTGTCATCGTCATGAGAAATGAATGCCAGTCCTTTTTCCTCCTTTTTGTGATGTGTTTTTTTGTAGGGATAATTGTATGGTTGGTCTCTGTGGTATATCATAATTATTTTTCACTCCCTACGGTTTAAAAAGTTCATGGGAGGTCCTCGTGATATGCAATAATTACAAATCGATCCCTGGCATCAAATTCTGATAAAATTTTTAACAGATTCCGTCAAATGCCACGTCAGCGACACGTGTCGCCAATTAGAGGGCGACACGTGTCCACCGTAATAAAAAAATATAAATTTATTAAAAAAAAAAAAATACTTATTTTAAAAAAAAAATTCAAAAAAAAATTCAAAAAAAAAAAGCTGAAGGGGCCGGCCACCCCTTTGTTTTTTTGAATTTTTTTTTGTTTTTTTTTTTTAAAGAATAAGTATTTTTAATTATTTTTTAATAAATTTATATATTTTTATTACGATGGACACGTGTCGCCATCTTATTGGCGACACGTGTCGCTGACATGGCATTTGATGGAATCTGTTAAAAATTTTAACAGAATTTGACGTCAGGGATCGATTTATAATTATTGCATATCACGAGGACCTCCCATGAACTTCTTAAACCATAGGGAGTAAAAAATAATTATAATATACCACAGGGACCAACGGTGCAATTATCCCTTTTTTTTATGCCTTGTTTGATAAACGACATACATGTAAATAGTAGTGGATTGTTAGTAAATTATTAATTTTAAAATTATAAAAAGTAATAGATGTGATATAAAATAAAAAATGTTTATATAGAAAAGTGAAAAAAAAAAATATTGTAATAAATTTTTTATTTGAATAATAATTAAAAAATTATTTTTGATGTCGATTGTTATCGGAATATTTCGGTGTTTTCATGTGATGATATCTTTAGATTCTTAACAACAGAGGAAATTGACAACACATAATTGTAATTACATACATTCTATTTTTCTTTCTTCAATTTATCATTAAAATATTTGTAGGACCCACATAATTTAAAAATGAGTAGAAAAAGAAATAGACAGAAGTTAATGACATGTTTAGATAATAATTTTTTTAATTATTATTCAAAAACATGTTTGAATTGTTTTTTAGAACTTCAATTCTACTCATATTTTATTTAAATTTTTTTTAATTTTGTTTCAAATTTTTTAAATCATCCGAATATTATTTCAAAAATTAAATTTTTTCAATATTTATAATTTTAAATATCATATAAAAAATTACACACGCAAACAAACCCTATAAGAATAGCATGTCTCTTATATTTTGTATGCCTGTGTGTATATTTTAAACTAAATTTGTAGTTTTAGTAGGTACAAGATGTGTTTGTCACCTCCGACTTGGGTCTAATCTCACTGAAGTAATCAACTTCAGATTAAGTCACCTACTTATAAAGGCAAGTTTTATAGGAGCTTCTTTATTTATCAATTTTTTTTTTTTTTAAGGGTATCTTAGTTTTACTTATGAGCCAAACATTACCTCAAGCTAACCCACAAGAAGTGGTAGTACCAAGCGTAGAGGCCTAGTTAGGATTCACCAAAATCTCCGACCCAATGCCCCACACCACTTGAGATATTAAGCATTGAATCACGGGCTTTGCTCAGGTAGCTGGCCCTAAGAGAAAGTAACACCCTCAGATTTTGAACCTGAGATCATATGGGTAATTATAGGAGCTCTTTCTGATGTGATAATGCTCTTGTTATTTACAGATTTAAAAGGAAGATAGAATGTGAATTTTCATTGAAGTATTTATCTCTATTTGAATTAGTGTTTATTAACTCAAAGCACTATCAACAGTTACCTTATATTTAGGAAAAATTTCATTAAAAATATCAAAAAATCTCTCAAAACAGATATCCTATATTTAGATGATGAGGTTGGAAATGAATAGTAATTCTCTATGTATATATCTCTACTATTCATTCTCTATGTATTATTTTAATATAAAAAAAAATATAATTTTTTTAATATGTCCACACAAGGGGGAATGGGGATTCAAACTAGTGATCTCCGCTTCATGAGGTGTGGTCCTCAGTCGATTGAGCTACCTCTTGAGGACCAAAAAAAAAAAAAAAAAAAAAAAAAGTATATTTAATTGATATAAGGAAGAGAAAAAAAATGGGAAATAGAGAAAAAGAATAAAATAAGAGTAAAAAAAAAAAATATTTAATTGATATAGAGAAAGGTAAAAAAATTTATTGTAAAGTATTTATTTTATAGAAAAATAAAAAGTAATTTTATCCCTTAAATATAAGAAAAATGGTTAAAAATCTGCTAGAATGCTGCTACTGCTCAATGTCGCTACTGGTATTACTATGAATATGAATACCTCGTACCTCCTATATTTTTTATTATTATTTTTCTTTTCAAGGAGTACCCTATACTTTGACCTAACGGATCAAGTACAATACAGCACATAAATCATAAAATATAAATCATTTACGAGTGACATCAACCAAATTTAAGTCCACTATTAATAATAATAATAATATGATTTTTTTAATAAAAAAAAATTGCAAACCCATTATTAATACTCACGAACAAAAACAACTCAAATTCCATAATATATTTAACTCATACCCAACTGGCAAATGCTGTTAGTTTTCAATTCAAAAAGCTATATGCAAACTGTTCAAATTTAATTTTTAATTTATAATTTATAAAAAAAAAGGGTAAAATTAAATTTAAACGGTTGAAAAAATTACAAAAAAGGGTAAAAAACCAAACGCACCCTATATAAGCATCTTTTTGCCTAACTATTATGCTCTTTAACGGTCCAAGGGGTCAATTACTTTAGGTCGCGTCGTTAAAGATGGGGGGTAGAGGATCAATAACGCAGGTCCAGCTTAAGACGTCGATTTATTTCATTAAATGGCCCAATTAAAGAGGTTTCAAGGCCGGAAGGTGACAGATTAAAAGGAAATCCACGTATATGACAATGGGAAATGATTTATACTTTTTTAATAAAAAAATAATTTTTTTAATTAAAAGCAGTTTTTGATGTCAAAAGCTACTTTTGATTAAAAAAATTTCATTTAAATGGAAAGTGCCGAGTAGAGGTCGGCTGGATTGCCCCTACCTATCACTAGTCTATGACAATTAGCCACCACTTGTCCACAAGGCCTAGCTAGCACATATATGCATGGTTGTTGGAATATATTTTTGGGTCTTTGGTTGTCTACTTTTCACACTTTTAAAGCACTAGTAGCAGAGACTTTATAAGTGATTTATTTCCTTAAATTAAGAAAGTTTGAAAAAAGTTACAAAAAAACAAGTTACAGTAGTTACCCTATTTTAAGGCTTCATACTTGAGAAGCTACAGTGGTACCCAATACATTGGGTAGCACTGTAGCTACCCAATAAATTATTATAAAAAAAAAAAAAAAAAAAAAACTCAAGGCTCTCTCTCCTCTCTCCTCTCTCTTCTCAGGTCTCCCACTTTCTTCTTCTTCTTAATTCTTTTGCTATCGAGGGGAGCAAGCTATGAAACTCCAATAGTCCAAGCTGATAATCGATGACCCCCAGTCGACGCTCACCACGTGCAACTCCTCTCGCCGCCACGTGACGACCCGTCGACCCTGGACCTTTCTGGGTTCCAACTCCAACGCCCTCTAGCCGGACCTCGGCCATCTGTGCTTCCTCTCCAACCTTTAGTTTCAACTCAATTACCTGTCAAAACGGAACATGATGTTCTTTTAGATACAAAAAATTATCTATAATTTAACCTGTACTAAATTCTGCAACAATTTATCATTCGATATACAACATCAAAGAATCAATTAGAAACTCATCTTCAATTTTATTGTGAAACCGGCCTAGTTTTAACAATATTACACTAATTTTACAAGACTTTTCGACATTAATGCAAACAAAATCATACTTGGTTAAGAATAAATACCCGGGCATTTTTCATAATATGTTTTGTAACGTTACAATAAAATGCTAGTCATATTTATGTTATCACTTCAAAATAATTAATTAATTTATAACTCTTTAAAATCGATTATAAAAGTTGAGACACACATTCAAAAATGGGTTGTGATACATGCATTACAAGTGCACAACTCCAAGGCACATTGGGGTGGAGCCCACACATGTAGGTCCCATCAATGTGCTCACACATGTAATTCTAGCATTTTTCTTCAAAAATATCTTTATAATCTATATTAATTATGTGAGTTGTTTTATATTAAAAATGAAATGAAGGTATATTCGGATTGTGAAAGCAATTAATGGGATAATTGCATCATTAGTCCTTGTGGTATGGCATAATTATTTTTCATTTCTTATGGTTCAAAAAGTTTATGGGAGGTCCTTGTGGTTAGCAATAATTACAAATTGATCCCTGGAGTCAAATTCCGTTAAAATTTTTAACAGATTTTGTCAAATGTCACGTCAGCGCTACGTGTTACCAATAAGATGGCGACACATGTTCATCTTAATAAATAAATATTCTTATTTTTTTTAAAAAAAAAAAGAATAAAAAGAAAAAAGAAAAAATGGAAGGCAAAAGGGTAGCTGGGCCACCCCCAGCCAATCGCCACCACCCCCTGCCACTAGGGAGGTCGCGGCCACCCCCAGAGGTGGCTAAGGGTGGCGCTCGACCACCCCCATTGGCTGGGGCCCCTTTGCCTACCCTTTTTTTCTTTTTAAAAAAAAGTATATTTATTTATTTTTTAATAAATTTATATTTTTTATTAAGATGGACACGTGTCGTCATCTTATTAACGACATGTGGCGCTGACGTGACATTTGACAAAATCTGTTAAAATTTTTAACGAAGTATGACTTCATGAATCAATTTATAATTATACTAACTATAAGGACTTCCCATAAATTTTTTGAACCATAAAAAGTAAAGAATAATTATGAAGTAAAATTATCTCGCAACTAATTGAGCAAGACAATTTTGTTGTAATATTCGGAGATACATATATGGCTAAACGTGGGGTTTGTTTGGCAAGTGACATTACAGAACAGAACATAACAGAGTAGTGGGTTGTTAATTTTTGAAATTAGTAAAAAGTGATGATGTGATATAAAATAAAAAAATTTGTATAAAAAAGTGAAAAAGTTTTGTATTGTAGTAAATTTTTTTATTTAAATAGTAATAAAAAATTATTGATGTGATATAAAAAAGTGAAAAAAGTGAGAATGTTTGATGTTGATTAGTAGTGAAAAAAAAAAAAAAAAAAAAAAAAAAAAAAAAAAAAGTACATAAACAGTACTGTAATGTATTGTTCTTTTGACAAACAAGCCCGTGAATCGTACATGGTTGAAATGTCCAATGCATTACGTCGGTGGCGTCGTGATGACGAGGAGTACGTTGAGCAATAAGTTCAGGAGGACGTGGAACTGAATGACAACACACACGTGTTCACAAACCATGCTTCCTAAATCTACTACTTTTTCCGACCCCACCGTGTCATAAATATATTATATAATGATTATTGTATACTCTTTTGACACAATTCTTATTTAATTTTGCCTACGTAGCATTTTATTTTATTTTTTTTAAAAAAAAAGATGAGATCATTGTGAGAAATATTAGGTTATTTCTTAAAAAGAATGAAAAAATAAAATTAAAATTAAAATTCATATAGGCAAAGTTAGACAAGAGTTATATATAGAGTAATGTTTCTTACACAACTTTTATACAACTTTTACACAGCTTTAACTTCTTCTCTTCTCTTTTCTTTTCTTTTCTTTTTTTTTTTTTTTTTTTTTTTTTTTATGATCAACTATTAGATTTGTTTTCCTACATGTGGGCCATAAATATTCAATAATTAATCTTAAAAAAAATTGTTAAAGCTGTATAAGAGTTATGAAAGAATTGTACAAGAAATATTACTTATATATTTATATATATTCTACTTTCCAAATTTTTGGCCTCAAAATTTGTTCTGAATAAACATTTTTTCAAATTATTTATCTAAATTTAAGAGAATTCGGGCAAATAAGTTGAGAAAATTATAATCCATTGGTTTCTAAGTAATGTGTCATCATCTCATTTTTCAAAATAGTAGATCTCATCTATAATTCACATCATTTGAGAATTACATTTAAGAAAAAAATAAAATTGGTGGCCCCTATCTTTCTTTGCCGAAAAAATCCACTTCCTATCTGACAACAGTTGCATTGCGTATGTACGACCACATCTATTTCCGGGCGAAAGAGAGCTGAAATAAAGGCTATGTTAATTTGGGAACGACATGTCCAAGCTAGAGTGGTGCTTTGCTACTGTTCATGCCTTTTTTTTTCCCACTTTTTATATTTTCCAATAACAATCAAACATCAAAACATTCAAACTTTTTATATCACATCAATAATTTTTTTATTACTATTCAAATAAAAAAATTCACTACAATACAAAATTTTTTCACTTTTCTATACAAATTCTTTTTACTTTATATCACATCATCATTTTATACTAATTTCAAAACTAACAATCCACTTCTCTGTTCTGTACAAACATTTACCAAACATATCCAAAAATTCCCTAATGCAAAACCCTTTGGCTAAAGGCGCGCCCAAGTTGCAAGCATGCAGCTTTATTCTTTGACATTTATTTGTTTGTTTTTATAAACTCTATACATCATAGTGATAAGACTAAAGTCTTTTCCATGAATCACTTCATGGATGTCGGTAATCGAACTGAGCTAAGTCAAACTTTAAGATTAAGATTGACTCGCGTATAAATCGAACTTGACTTTGTTGAGAATGTCATTTGAGCTGAGCCGGGTCACTTGACAAGCTCAGCTCAACTAGAGTTCAAGTTAAGCTATTAAATTTTTTAAATGTGTGATCAAAGCAAAGTTTAAGCCCGAGTTTTTGAACAACCTCTATATATTTATTAATAGCATAAATATATAATAGTAACTATATAAGACATATTATAAGATATAGTACATAACCATAGCTTATAAGTAACAAATTAATAGTATGTTATTATATATAATTTGGCAGTTTTGACAAATTAGGCATATTCGAAGAGCAGCAAATTATGTGGCCCTACCTTGCTAATGCAACGGTAAAACAAATCATGAATAGAGTATGGATCGAGGAAATCCTTGATAGTATCCGTGATATTATAATTTTAGAGCATTCTATTATTGCTTTAAAGAGATTTAGTCTATTGTATAGGTTCTAGAGTTTACGCTCTAGGCTTTTCCCTATTAGGTGGAATTATAGTTCAAATTTTGACTATATATATCAAAAAGATGAACAAGTTAACGAATCAGACTAACGAGCTAAACGAGCAATTCGGTCGAGCTTTAAATGACTTGAACTCTCGAGCCCCTATTGAGTTTTGTCAAGCAATTTAACCTGTACTAAATTCTGCAACAATTTATCATTCGATATACAACATCAAAGAATCAATTAGATACTCATCTTCAATTTTATTGCGAAACCGACATAGTTTTGACAATATTACACTAATTTTACAAGACTTTTCAACATTAATGCAAACAAAATCATACTCGGTTAAGAATAAATACCCGGGCATTTTTTCATAATATGTTTTGTAACGTTACAAGAAAACGCTAGTCATATTTATGTTATCACTTCAAAATAATTAATTAATTTATAACTCTTTAAAATTGCTTATAAAAGTTGAGGCACACATTCAAAAATGAGTTGTGATTGATGCATTACAAGTGCATAACTCCAAAGCACATTGGGGTGGAGCCCACACATGTGGGTCCCCCCAATGTGCCCACACATGTGATCCTCCCCAATATACCTTGGAATTGTGCACTTATAGTACACTTGTTGTAATTATAATATTTTCCTTAAAAAATATCTTTATAATCTATATTAATTATGTGAGTTGTTTTATATTTGAAAAATGAAATGAAGGTATATTCGGATTGTGGAAGCAATTAATGGGATAATTGTACTATTAGTCATTGTGGTATGCCATAATTATTTTTCACTCCCTATGGTTCAAAAAGTTTATGGGAGGTCCTTGTGGTTAGTAATAATTACAAATCGATCTTTGTAGTCAAATTCCGTTAAAATTTTTAACAGATTCTGTTAAATGCCACGTCAGCGCCACGTGTTGCTAGTAAGATGGCGACACGTGTCAATCTTAATAAATAAATATAAATTTATTAAAAATATATATATATATATATATATATATATATATATATATATATATATATATATATTTTTTTTTTTTTTAGAAAAAAAAAAAAGATAAAGATAAAAGGGAAGGCAAAGGGGTGGCTGGGCCACCCCCCGCCAATGGGGGTGGCTGCGCACCACCCCCGGCTATTGGGGAGGCCGCTGCCACCCCTAGTGGTGGCCGGGGGTGGCCAAGTGCCACCCACACGCCCAATCACCCCTTTGCCTGCCCTTTTTTCTTCTTTTTTTTTTTTTTAAAAAAAAAAATTTATTTATTTATTTTTTAATAAATTTATATATTTTTTAGATTGATACGTGTCGTCATCTTATTGACGACACGTGGCGCTGACGTGGTATTTGAGAGAATGTGTTAAAAATTTTAATTGAATTTGACTGTAGAGATCAATTTGTAATTATTGCTAATCACAAAAAATTTTCATGAACTTTTTGAACCATAAAAAATGAAAAATAATTATACCATACCAAAAGAAATTATCTGGCAATTAATTAAGCAAGACGATTGTGTCGTAATATTCGGAGATACATATATGATATATGGCTAAACGTGAATCGTACTTGGTAGGAAAGTCCAATGCTTTAGGTCTATGGCGTCAAGATGACGCTGAATAGGAGTGCATTGAGCAATAAGTTCCGGAGGACGTGGAACTGAAT
Source organism: Alnus rubra (assembly GCA_028654335.1). Taxonomy (NCBI): domain Eukaryota; kingdom Viridiplantae; phylum Streptophyta; class Magnoliopsida; order Fagales; family Betulaceae; genus Alnus; species Alnus rubra. Next base: position 1,997,566 of record JAJPGS010001263.1, read on the forward strand.
GACAACACACACGTGTTCACAGACCACGCTTCCTAAATCTACTACTTTTTCCGACCCCACCGTGTCATAAATATATATATAATGATTATTGTATACTCTTTTGACACAATTCTTATTTAATTTTGCCTACGTAACATTTTATTTTATTTTTTTTAAAAAAAAAAACGATGAGATCATTGCGAGAAATATTAGGTTATTTTCTTAAAAAGAATGAAAAAATAAAATTAAAATTAAAATTCATATAGACAAAGTTAGACAAGAGTTATATATATATATATATATTTAGAGTAATGTTTATTGCACAACTCTTATACAACTTTTATACAGCATTACCATTTTTTTTTTAAGAGAAATGATCCCTACACTCAGGGGCGGAGCCACACTATGAGGGCTCCCCCAAAAAAAAAAAAAATCTAAAAAAAAAGAGAAAAAATATAATTTTTACCCATATTCTTTAAAAAATTTGTAGTTTTGGCCCCCCCAAATTATTTTTTTTTCAATTTGGCCCCCCCAAAGCCTAAAAGTTGGCTCCGCCCCTGCCTACACTCATTTCTCACAACATTCTCACAACAAGCTGATGTGGCTGGTAATATTTTATTATTTTTTTGCAAAAAGAAAAGAAAAGAAAACAAAAAAAATAATAAAATATTACCAGCCACGTCAGCTTGTTGTGGGGCTGTTATGAGAAATGAGTGTAGAGATCATTTCTTTTTTTTAATGATCAACCATTGTATTTGTTTTCCTACATGTGAGCCCTAAATATCCAATAATTAATCGTAAAAAAAGTTGTTAAAGCTGTATAAGCGTTATGAAAGAATTGTACAAGAAACATTACTTATATATTTATATATATATTCTACTTTCCAAATTTTTGGCCTCAAAATTTGTTTCGGATAAACATTCTTTCACATTATTTATCCGAATTTAAGAGAATTCGGACAAATAAGTTGAGAAAATTCTAATCCGTTGGTTTCTAAGTAATGTGTCATCATCTCATTTTTCAAAATAGTTGATCTCATCTATAATTCATATCATTTGAGAATTACCTTTAAGAAAAAAAAAAAAAAAAAAAAATTGGTAGCCCCTAGCTTTCTTCGCCCAAAAATATCAACTTCCTATCTGACAACAGTTGCATTACGTATGTATGGCCATATCTATTTCCGGGCGAAAGAGAGCTGAAATAAAGGCCATGTTAATTTGGGAACGACATGTCCAGGCTAGAGTGGTGCTTTGCTACTGTTTATGCCTTTTTTTTTTCCCCACTTTTTATATTTTCCAATAACAATCAAACATCAAAACATTCAAACTTTTTATATCACATCAATAATTTTTTTTATTACTATTCAAATAAAAATATTCACTACAATACAAAACTTTTTCACTTTTCTATACAAATTCTTTTTACTTTATAACACATTATCACTTTTTACTAATTTCAAAATTAACAATCAATTACTTTGTTCTGTATAAGCATTTACCAAACATATCCAAAAATTCCTTAATGCAAAACCGTCTGGCTAGAGGTGCGCCCAAGTTGCAAGCATGCAGCTTTATTCTTTGACATTTATTTGTTTGTTTTTATAAACTCTATACATCATAGTGATAAGACTAAAGTCTTTTCCATAAATCACTTCATGGATGTCGGTAATCGAACCGAGCTAAGTCGAACTTTAAGATTAAAATTGACTAGCGTATAAATCAAACTTAAATAGTAGAGCTCGAACTCTAGTCAAGCTATGAAATGTATGTTCAAGCTGAGCTTGATTACTTGACAAGCCCAGCTCAACTAGAGCTCAAGTTAGGCTATTAAATTTTTCAATGTATGATCAAAGCAAAATTCAAGCTCGAGTTTTTTAACAACCTCTATATATTTATTAATAACATAAATATATAATAGTAACTATATAAGACATATTATAAGATATAGTACATAACCATAGCCTATAAGTAACAAATTAACAGTATGTTATTATATATAATTCAACGGTTTTGACAAATTATGCGGCCCGACCTTGCTAATGCAGACTATGCAGTGGTAAAACAAATCAAGAATATAGTATGGATCAATGAAATCCCTGATAGTATCCATGATATTATAATTTTAGAGCATTCTATTATTGCTTTAAAGAGATTTAGTCTATTGTTTAGGTTATAGAGTTTACGCTCTAGGCTTTTTCCTATTGGATGGAATTATAGTTCAAATTTTGAATATATATATATAAAAAAGATGAACGAGTTAACGAGTTGGACTAACGAGCTGAACGAGCAATCCGGTCGAGCTTTAAATGACTTGAGCTCGCGAGCCCTTATTGAGTTTTGTCGAGCGAGTCGGGTATGTATCACTTATTAATCGAGCAGGTTCTACAGTAACGAACGAGTTTTTACAATATCGAGTTCGAGTTTGAACCGAGTTAGAATTAGCGGCAATTGAGTCGGTTGTCAAACGTACTGGTTTATTTACAGTCCTATGACTTCATGTGCGGCTTGCGGTAGACAAATACTTCTTGGATCTACCATTTTTTTTTTATTTCTTTGATATTTAATATGTTATACTTACTATCTGCCTATTTGTCGTTGATTTTAGGTGGTCATTGTTACAAGTTTTAATCACATGTCGTTGATTTTGATACGCACCTAATTTAATCTTACTTATAATGGTTTATCTTGTAAAAAACAAATTAGTCATATTAAATAGAGAGAATAATACATATTAAACAAAACTTAAATATGAAATTTTGGTTAGTAATTTTATATTTCAAAAAGCTAGAAAAATAAGTTTTTTAATATTTCATATAAATAAAAAATTTAAAAAGTTTTATTTGAAGTTTTTTTGACTTTGGCCTCAATTTTTGTTGAGTGTCTCATGTTTGGTTAGAGGTTTGAAATTTAATACCCTATAACCATATGAAGAACACGTTCACGTGCGTAGTGTAGATACTTTTATGGACCATTAACTTTTACGGTGGCCGGGCGCAACGACTTTGCGTCTTTTGTCATTACTCAACGACTTTGTGTCTTTGTCGAATACTGTCCTTACATTTGATTTTGATTTGAGCAACAGTAAAAGATTCAACAACAAGAAAAGTATACATTACTTATTAAAATATATATATATTATTTTAAATTATTATTATATTATCAATATCTTTTAAATTATTAATTGTATCAATATTCTTCTTTAAATTATTAAAAAACGTCAATATTTTTTCTAATGACAAAAATACCCTTCATAAAATTATTAAAATTAAAAAAAATATTAAAAAAATATAAAATAACAAAAAGTTATACAAAAAATGGTTTTTTTTTTCAGTTATTTTTTTTGTTTTATTTTTTAAAAAAAGTTCTTTTTTTTTTTTTAGTTTTTTGGTTAATTTCTTTATTATTATTATTTAAATAGAAATTTAAGTTTTTATTTAAATTTATAAGGACACTTTTGTTTTACTAAAAAAATTTAGGATTATTTTTGTCTTTTTGTTGGTCTTAGGAGGAAACATTGATAGTTTTTAATAGTTCGTGGAAAAATATTAACATAATTGATAGTTTGAAGGGACACTGACAATTTAATAATAATTTAAGAGAAATATCTGTAATTTTTTCGAAATTCAAATTTCGTTCAGGTACCTGCTGGTTGTTTAAATAATGATTCAATGCCACCCAAATATACAACTTTTCACCACCTTGCCTATGTGGCAAGGTGGTCCCCCACTACTTTTTAAGTTTTTTTATTTTTTTAAAAATAAATTAAGGTGGGGGACCACTTTGCCACATAGACAAGGTGGTGAAAAGTTGTATATTTAGGTGGTAGTGAATTATTATTCATAAATTTTTCCTGGTCCCACTTAGTTTAATTTAAGAGTAATGATTCAATGCCACCTAAATATACAACTTTTCACCACATTGCCTATGTGGCAAGGTGGTCCCCCACTACCTATTGAATTTTTTTATTTTTTAAAAATAAATTAAGGTGAGGGACCACCTTGCTACATAGGCAAGGTGATAAAAAGTTGTATATTTAGATGGTAGTCAATCATTACTCTTAGTTTAATTACCGGAAGAGAATGTGGACGCTTTTTTAGCCATTTTTTTTTTTTTTTTTTGAGAATCTTTTTTAGCCATTTTACGTACATGCAGAGTCTTTGTCATAAAACGGTTACATTAAGGTTGTTTTTATAAAAATAATGAAATAAATGGTAAAGAAATTCCCATGTAGTAATTCTATAATTTTACACAGAATGAAATTATTGTGATGTTGACCTGATCGAGTCAAACGATATAAAGGAGAGGTGGTAATAAAAGCAGAGGAAATTAAACAACATTTAAAGCAACACAAATGGAGCAAGGATAACCATGCAAAATCGACACTAGAAACAAACATATTGTTGGATTTGTTTGGGTTGGGAGGATGGAAATTAAAAAGCTTTTTTTTTTTTTTTTTTTTTTGTTGTGAATAGTCAATTCTAATTATTATGCTATGCTGTCGGTATTATTATGTAGACCCATACTAAATTTTCAGATTAAAAAGTCCATTTTTTAAAAAAAAAAAAGAAAAAAGAAAAAAAATTGATGGAACGAGTAGGACAAGAACATATTTGAATATCAAGTCTTAAAACTTTATAATTAGGATAGATTCTAATCCTAATCATCGAAGGATTGCAACATAACATCCTTAATTGGATTAATGATTGCAATTAAAACGATACATTAGTCGTGAATTTCTTGGGTTTTGGATTCTGTTTGTTCATATCATATGTGTCCAAACATGCAGTGGTTTGAGACATTTAAATCCTGTAATGGTGGTACTGTTATGATGGGTAATGATGCTAGGTGTAAGGTCATTGGAATTGGTAACATAAAAGTCAAGATGTTTGATGGGGTTGTGAGGACACTCACTAATGTTAGATATGTTCCGGACCTTAAGAAAAATCTGATATCTTTGCGCACATTGGATTCTTTGGGCTATGGTTATTTAGCCAATGATGGAGTTATGAAAATAACTAAAGGTGCTTTGGTGGTAATGAAGGGTAAGAAAATTGGCAATTTGTATAAGTTACTAGAGAGCACAGTTACAGGTGGAGCTGTGGCATCCACTTTATCACCTTATTATCATACCAAAACAACAATGACATAAGGTATTGTTTGCTAATGGAAGACCAAACACAAATTAGATAAAAGTTAGAATGCGGTCGATCCTCTAAAACCATCGATTTTCTAATGATTTCTTCCTTTTTGGCGGATAGCCCACCGCGAGTTCGACTGTCCAAAAATCTGCTTCAATAGCGGCTAACGAGGACTAGCATCATAAAGCAATGGATGGTCCACATCTTTCATAACTCCCATTTAAAGGCACATGGAAGCATCTCTCTAGTCTCTCCCCTTACAAAGAAACTTAAGAACATTGATGAGTTATGTAATTAATTTATCTAATCGAAGGCCCAACGCAAACACTCTCTGATTGGGCTCAGCGTGGCCCGGCCCATTTGGCCCACTAACGGAAAATAGCGGCCAAACCTACCATTCAACCGTTTGAACTACCATTCCTCCAGCGCGCGCAGAGGGACTGAGTTCATTTCCCGATCATGAACCCCAAACTGTCTCCCTTCACCCCTCTACAACTTCAATGGAACCACACACACCCACCAACCCAACTCGCCCGAGTCACCACTATTGAATCGGTACCAACTCGGTCGCCATGCTCAAAGGCAAGCTCAAGCTTCCAGTCCCCGAAAAAGCCCGCCGGGCCTTCCCTGACCGGCTCGGCAGCTTGGTCGCTGGCTTAGACGACAAAGAGGATGAATGTGGAGGCTCTGATGTGGTATTCGAGTCCGGAGAAGAGCTCGAGACCTTTCGTCCCAACGGGCTCGGATCTGATAGAGAGAGCGTTGGTGACGATGAGAAATTTCACGAAGAATCAGATGTAAAAGTCCGGCCGAGACCCGATAGAGATGGGGCGGGTCTGGCTTGGGCGGCGCAAGTCATTGCGGCCGATGAGAAAAGATCCGATCTTGAATATGAGGTATGGAATTTTGAGTTTTGATTTGATGGGTATATACCATAATGGACCATTTTGATTCTAGTGTGAGTTTTTGTGGGGTTTTTTTTATATACTTGTGATTGAGTTGGGATTGATGGGTTTATAGTTTAACGGATGCATTTTAAATTTTTCTCCAATCTGATGCATTTCAAATCAGACACTTAACTTTACCAAATTATTTTTTTATTGAGAAGATGCAAATTAGAAATTCATACGTCCTAAATGCTAAATTTAGATTCAATCTACTGATCATTATCCTATCAAAAGGACCAAAGAGAACCAAAGCCTGCCATTTTTTCATGCTACAGGTGGTTCAGATATAAACATTGCTTTAGGAAAAACTACAAATGCATGCTATCAAAAATCTTTTTGCATCCATCTCAGCACCATTCTGCTCTTGCATTTTATCATCACTGAAGGCATTTTGTATCATTCCCTGGATTTCTAACTCCTACAAAAGCAGAAAAGAGGTTATTAACATATATAACACTGGAAATCAATCTATTTTGTATATTAGTTATGGTCAAAGAGGTCCTGCAGTGAGTGATGACCAGCCATAATTCCACTTAGGACATTTTATCAGATCTTTGAGGAATTTAGTTGACGTTTAGTAGTGCATGTTTGGTTTACCCTTAGTTTGGTTACTGGCAAAATGCTGAGAAAGGAAAGAAATTGAAATGAATTATCCACTAATGTGTTTGTGAAGGTGTGGACTTTAACGAAATGGAAAATTTTGGCAAATGTATAAGGTTTTTCATTTAAAAATCTCTTATCTTTAGAATATATATATATATTTTTTTCCTTCCTGGTTTTAAAGCAGACAAATAGAGCATTTAGAATTTATTGTTTCTTTTTTTCTTTTGGGTAAAATGCACCTTTGACATTTTTGTTCTCTACCTTTTTTCTTTTTGATACATTAGCTCTCTCAACCAGAGATTAATTTGGAAAAGTTGCAAAGAATTGCTAGTACAGGGCTTCCTGATGGAGGAAGTTTGCGTGCAACGGCTTGGAAGGTAAGGGTTCTATTCTTGAGCTACCCAGGTTTACATTATGCAATAAGAATTGGCCTTCAGACTAAATTGACAAATGCACTGATATCAAGTGAGCATTGTAAGTTTGGTTTCCAAAATTCTGGTAATCATGTTAGAGCTGAAAGAAAGAACTCTGCTGAGTGTTTTAGACAATAAAGTGAATCCAACTGTTAGCTCTAGGTTTTTGAAGTTTGCAAAATGCAATTGTAGATGATGGAAAAATGCAATCGAAGACTAATATATATAAGTATTGACTGCAGATGATATTATGTGATACCCCGAATTGTGAAAGTTAAATCTCTTATTGGGTGGGTGGACTATAAAAGTGTGTATGTGTCAAGTCTATATTGGTTGTGTACTAAATAAGATTGGGTTATATAATTGATTTTAGGGAGTGGTAATTGTAATATTGACTAGTCTTTTTAGGATATAGCGCATATATAACTAGCATTTTCCTTGAATCATCACAAATGATATCGAAGCCAGGTTAGTAATGTCGTATAGTGCTAGGTTACTACAGTGCGATGTTAGCCCTGACAAGGATGTCAGGGATTTGGGAAGATATTGTAATACCTTACGTTTGTGAAAGTTAGCTTCTACATTGGATTAGTTGAGTATGAAGTGTTAGAATATATGGAAAATATATTATATTTTCCGTATATTCCTTATTTGGTTGATATTGTAATATTCTCTATTTACGAGTTAATTGTAATCAAATCATGGGGATTTGATTACCATATTAGTATTTATCCTAAACCCTATAAATAAATACTTTTGTATTGTAGACAGGAAAAGTTAATGAGCACAATATAGCCCTTTGGGCTTTATCTTGTGGACGTAGGTCATAGACTGAACCACGTAAAATTGCCTGTCTCTTTTCTCTCTCTTGCTTCCATTATTATTCCAGTTCTTATTAAGTCCAATTTGACATGGTATCAGAGGTACAAATCATCTAAATTAGGTTTTCTTAGTTTTTCAATTTCCTGGGTTAGTGGGTATCGACGTGTTCCTTTGGTGTTCTGTTTGATTACGTCCTTGGTGGTTCGGTGTCTTTTTCTGGTGATTCCAGGTTTTCAGGTTCTGGGTATGATCCGATTCTGATCGGTGATTCCAGGTTTTCAGGTTCTGGGTAGTAGCCGATTCCAATCGGTGATTTTGGGTATGATCCGGTTCTGATCAGTGATTCCAGGTTTTTAGGAGGAGTATTCCCGTTCAAGGTTTTCAGGGGGAGTATTCCCGTTCCAGGTTTTTAGGGGAGTAGTTCCCGTTCAGAGAAAGAAGAAGAATCAAACTCAAGATTTCAGAATTTTCCATCTTGAGTTTGAGGGAGGATGTTAGAATATATGGAAAATATATTAAATTTTCCGTATATTCCTTATTTGGTTGATATTGTAATATTCTCTATTTACGGGTTAATTGTAATCAAATCATGGGGATTTGATTACCATATTAGTATTTATTCTAAACCCTATAAATAAGGACTTTTGTATTGTAAACAGGAAAAGTTAATGAGCACAATGTAGCTTTTTGGGCTTTATCCTGTGGACGTAGGTCATAGACCGAACCATGTAAAATTCCCTGTCTCTTTTCTCTCTCTTGCTTTTGTTATTATTCCAGTTATTATTAATTCCAATTTGACATGAAGTTGTATATGTGTCAAGTCCCACATTGCTTGTATACTAGGTGAGACTGGGTTCTATACATGATTCTAAGAAGTTCTGACTATCACATAAACTAGTATTTTTGGAGTACAATGTAGATGTAGTTGGTGCTTTCCCTGGATGTGACATATTAGAACTGCAACAATTAGATAACTAAGAACTTGTGCTTTAAGGATTATAGCTCAATTAGGAAATATATATTTCATCCTTCAAATCACTTACCTTTGTGTCCAATGAACATCTTTGAAATTCAACATGTGTCTTACATCAATCATAAAGAATTCTTAACTCTTTTATAACTAATAACAAATTTACTAGTAGCAGGAGGTTTTTCGTTTTATCAAAACATTGGCTAAGGACCACCTCTCTCTCTCTCTCTAAGGGAATGCATAACTCTTCAATAAAATGATTCATTCTATTCATAAAAAAACAGGAGGTAGAGCCAACAAATATTTCTTTTTCATTCATCCTTGGAGTTGAGTACCTCATTCAAAAATTACTTTTAATCTAATATGCAGGAATCAATAGAAAAGGTGAATCTCTTATGATACACTAGATTGGGCTCAATTATTAATAGAGTGAACATATCTGTCATTTCTTCAAATCTCTCTTCCGACTCAAAATCCTAGTATAACATGTATCTACCCTATTGGGCTCAAGAAATAAATGTGATAAATCAAAAAATGGATTTTTGTTCAACAATGAAAGCTCACACTGGGTGATCTTCGTAGTTAAGCATGCTCGGTGAGAGTAGTAATAGGATGGGTAACCTCCTCGGAAGTCCTTGCATTAGGATGGGTAACCCCCTTGTTTTCTTTCACATATTTTGAAAAAAAAATCTTACATTAGGGTTCAAGTTTCAACTATCTGCCTAGGGTAAACCAAAATACCCAAAAAGCATTAGATATGAATAATTTATTTTGGCTTTTTTTCAAATTTGATATCAGCATCCAGATGACCAACATAGTTATCCCTCCACTAGGCTTTTCAACAAGTAGGAGAGCTCTCTTTTATTTTTTCCGCATAAAAAAAAAAAATTGTAGAAAACCATATATGTATATGTATGTGTTTATATAAGTGTGTGTGTGAGAGAGAGAGAACAGTTATAAACCAAGCCGTTCATAAACAACTCAAGTTAGAACAAAAATTTATGCTTGTTTATTAAACAAGCTGAACTCTTATAAACTTGGCTCAAATCATATATGCTCGTTTAAACTCATATAACTTCATATTTTTAAAAAAATTTATAGTGTTGTTTTTAACTTTGTAGTGAGAACTTTTTTAGTATTTAAAAGGATAAAGGGAAATTCTCTTTCTAATATGATAGTTATATATTGAATCCTTATGATTGTGAGTCTTAATATATTGTGTGTGTGTGTACTCTTGACATACACATAAACTTGAAATTGGATTGTTTAAGAATTTAGATAAGGTTAAAAGATGTAATATAAGTAGTTAGTTTCATGATACAAAATTATATATGATTTATTACAAATACAATGTTAGTGAAATTAATTTTTATAAGTTATGAATAAAAATTAATTTATCTAATTACCTCGAATAATAAAATCTTAACATTAATTAAATAACTAATTATTAGCATGGATTTACTTATAAAAAGAAAAACTAATTATTAGCATGGATTTAGAAAAAAAAATAAAAATGAATGAATAAGTTAATTGGGCATGAACAAGTTCAAGTTTGTTCAAGATATAAATAAACTGAGTTTGAATAGATTATCTAGGTCGGTGATAAGTTCGAACTCGACTTGTGTTTGAAACAAAATTAAATGAACCAAATTTAAGCATTCAATATTTGACTTGACTTGGTTCGATTACAACTCTAATGATAAGGTAACGAATATTAAGTGGATTGTTTCAAAATCTAAAAATTAAAGTTTCACTTCTAGTCTTGATTGCAAAGTCTAAGAAGTTGGTTTTATTTTAATTGAGTTTCATTCAATTTTAAGGGTCAAGGGTATCATTTATGGACATGAAATGTATTTTTGATCCATTAGATTTTCTTTTGATTTTGTTATGTTAATGGGCTTTATTTGTAGGTTAACTAGTTATTTAGGGAAAGCCAAGAAGTCCAAATCCTATTAACATTAAGTATTAGGGTTTTTCTTACTTTGAATGAATAAGATGACTATGAAATTTTTAGCAATGATTCTATGTGAGAATTGTGTAATGCAACCCTTTTTGAGGTGTGATACTTAGGAAAACTAGGTGTGGTTCTTTCTTATTTTTACGTTCCCTTCAATTTTTCCGCAATTTTGTATCAAATTTCAATCAATATTAGATCTTATTTTTCATATATTGTTTTCCTAGAATCCAATCACGAAGAACCCCTAACCACCCATCTCTCAAATATTTACCAAATAACATTATCGGGTTTCTGATCACAGCCTAGTAAGAACCACCTAAATCCAAACTTTTCCTTTGTGTTTAATCTCTAAATCCTTATCTTTCCCGACTTCATTAAAAACCCTATATTTCCTAATATTTTCCAGCAAATTCCAGAAATTTATACGTATTCTTTTCCTTAAATCCTAAATTTTAAAGCTCGAAATCATCTAACTTTGATAAGATTCACAAACAAAAAATACTATTTGTAACAATGTTCACAACTACTGTTCACAAGGCGTTTGTGCTACATTAATTTCGTTATTAGAGCTTCTGTCCCACATCAATTTTACTCAAGCACTAGAATCTTTCATTGACAAAGATAAATGAAATTTTATTGGTGTGATACTTGTGATTATTTGAGTCAGAGTATTGATTTCCATTACATGCTTTCAACCAGCTGCTCTTAGGTTATTTAACTCCTTCTCGTGACCTATGGGAAAAGGAGCTGACTGAGAATCGGCAAAAGTATGCTAAGCTAAAAGGGGAACTTCTCAAGAGTCCTGTAAGATGCTACTCAACAAGCAGTTATTCACATTGTTAACAAACTAGTCTAGCTGCAGATATGACTAGGGAAAAAAGAAAGTTTATGGGTTAATGGTGCATTATTATGGGTTAATGGTTACCATGCACTAATGGAAATCTTGAATCTAGACAGTCACAACTCACAAGGAGAAAAGATGAGCAGCACTTTGACAGTGATGTGGATGGGCCACTAAGGCGTCACGAAATTTCTCAAGAAGACCATCCTTTGAGCCTTGGTAAAGCAAGTGTATGGCATCAATACTTTCAGGTGAATGTCTTATCCAATTTAAGGTGTCTCTCAAATGCCTTCTGCTATAATTGAGTTAATGTCTTTTGTTTTTTATTTTTTGGATATATAAATCTGAGTTGATGCTTGTCAGTAAAGATCCATTTGTTTCTAGCACACAGAGATTGTAGAACAGATTGATCGTGATTTGCAACGCACACACCCAGATATGAAGTTCTTCTCAGGAGACTCATCATTCGGTAGAAAAAACAGGGTATTTCATCGCCTTATCCCAGCCCTTTATTTTTTACTTGTTTGTGAAATTTTCTCAGTGGAGTGACACAGCAAAGTCTCTGATGTATGGTGTGCTGAATTTCCATCCACAGGAAGCAATGAGAAATATTCTTCTCCTGTTTGCAAAATTGAATCCCGCAATCCGTTATGTGCAAGGCATGAATGAGGTCTTGTCACCAATATACTATGTGTTTAGTACCGACACTGATGAGCAAAATGCTGTAAGCGTTTTCTGAGGATTTCTTGTCTTTCTTTGTCTATTTAGTTATTTGATGCTACTGTTTATAATATGACTGGGTGGATTCCGATGTATTAGATTGTTACTACATAGTGCGTTGAAGGCAATGGTAATGTGTAGGAAATTCAAATATTACAATAATAATGTGACTAATATCTGGAAAGTTCTTTGACTTAAAAAATATCTGTTTATAAGGTGACATTTGCCTCTTGTAGGTAGATCGTAAGATCTTCGAGTTACTTTCAAATTAATTTGGGGTTCACATTATTTACAAAAGCCAATAGCATTGCCAATAAAGGTAACACAATTTGGTGGGAAAAAAAATTCTAGTTAGAGAATAGTCTTTGTTTTCTTTGGATGAGAGAGAGTGATGTAGGACACTTCATGGGGGTTGTTGTGCGAAGATTACGTGGCTGGATTCGACAGAAGAGCCGTTCAAACGGGCATTATATTTGAACCTAGTTTTGTCTGGCTTGAGAGTATTTGGGGAACTAAGTTCATAGTTGAGTGGATCGCCAATCTTGCTGATTTATGAAAAACCAAATTGAGTGACATCTATATATTTTTCGTTTAACATCCTATGAATCTTATTGTTCTTCATATATTATACAAAATTTCTGATGCTTCAGAAACAGTTTGATCTGCTTTAAGATGGAACCTGAATGACAAACTCCATATAAGTTGAATGCTTTTATTCCTGGTCTTGTTTGAGGCTCTATGTGTCTAAATTTTCTTATTCTGCTTTCATGTTGTTGTAATTAAGATATAAATCTAATCATGAGTCTCTATGTTTGTTCTTCTATGTAGGCAAATGCAGAAGCAGATTGTTTTTCTTGTTTTGTTCGACTCTTGAGCGACTCAGTGGATCACTTTTGTCAACAATTGGATAATAGTTCTGTGGGTATCCTTTCCACCCTTTCCCGCTTATCAGATTTATTAAATGCCAATGATGAGGAACTGTGGCGGCATCTTGAATTCACAACCAAGGTATATTATATCAAAATGAATTATAATAGATGCTGTTTAATATTTAAATTCTAAATCTCTCATCATTACTTTAACCAAATGTGTATAATAGTTTGTCATTTTGAGGTCTTCTAAAACTCACGGTCCATTTGGGTTTGTGATTTCAAAACGTGCATTTTGAAAACATGATTTTTAAAAATGCAGTTAAACGTTTAGTAAAATAGCAATTTGAATTTAAAATCGTAAAGTAGCTTTTAAAATCGCGCATTTTTAAAAACGCATTCCTTTGCCTATGATTTGAGTTTTCTTTGTTTTCAATTGCAATTCTTTTTTGAAAACGAACTCCCAAACAATATATTTTCTACAATTTGGTTTAAAATTGCACTTTTCGTCTGTAAAATCGCATTTTTCAATTAGAATCCACTTATCTAAAGGCTAGCTGCTCTTTAAAATGTGCAAGCTTATATGATGTGTTCTTTTGAGCAGGTGAGGCCCCAATTCTATGCATTCAGGTGGATTACATTGCTGCTTACCCAAGAATTCAATTTTCAATCCATCATGAGAATTTGGGATTCTCTTTTGAGTAATCCTTTTGGTGTTCAGGTCCCTCTCTTTCTTTCTGTCTAGTTGTGACTGACTGACTGACATAAATTCATTTGCTCCAATCTTCTCCCTGTTGATCTGTTTCCTTGGATATCTATCTATTATGATGTTTCAACAATCTGTCTGAATGCTCATTGTTTGGGTGCAGGATATGCTTCTGCGAGTCTGTTGTGCAATGCTGCTGTGTGTTAAGAGCAGGCTACTGAGTGGTGATTTTGTAGCTAACTTGAAGCTTTTACAGCACTACCCTGGTATCAACATTGAACATCTTCTCCAGGTAGCTCAGGATCTCACTCCCGACACATCTTCCTATCGTCTCTCCCCGTAGATTCATCACATTTTGTGCTTCTCCATGTAAATTGTCTCTCTTAACCATCTTCTGTGACAATCTGCCCAACGTGTATCCATCCATCGCTTCACTTCACTTCTAACCCAACAGACTTTTTCATGATATATTGAAGGATAGATTTCACTGACAGCAGCCAGCATTAAGGATCCTTGTACAGGGTCTACGATTCTTTTTTTCCTTTTTTTTTTTTTTTATTAAGAAAAAAAAAATGTGGCATGATTGCATTGGCATGCTATTATCAAGCAAGGATTTGGCTTAGATTCTGGGAAAAAAATTGAAAAACTACGGCAATAATTTTTTTAACGGTCTAGATTAAATTTGAAGTTTTTTTTTTTTTTTAAAAAAAAAAAAAAATTATTTTATAAGAAAAAGAATAAAATCAAATCTGGATTTTTGGCATAAGCCAAATCCATTAAGCAATGGTGGCTTTTTAGCTAACGAAAGTGATAGAAAACGAGGAAAAAAATAAACCCGTATCTCTTGAAATACTCGAAAGAATAATGAAAAGAAAAACTCTTTGTTTATTAAGAATAACTCAATAAAACCCCCATGATTATTTGAATTTCAATGAATAAAAATTAAAATATAGTTCAATGCAAGCCGTTATACAGGCCCTGTTTGCTAAATCAGCCCCCCCCCCCCCCACCCCTTTTTTTTTTTTAATATTGAGACGTGAAGCTTAAAGAAGCTTTATGTTTTATCATTTTTCCATTTTATCCCAACTTAATGAAACAATACCGAGTTGCAGACTTTTTAGGGTTAAGAGAGTCCGAATACTATGCATTTGTATTTTTGGCAGGACAAGATTGTTTCATTACGTTGGGGTCAAATGAAAAAGTAATGAGACGTGAAGCTTCTTGTCTCAATATTAAAAAAAAAAAAAAGGGCTAAAAAGCCTCCTGCCAAAAGGCAGGCACTGACCCACGGACAATACTTTACTATCAGAAGAAATGGGGGGAGAGGAGAGGGAGGGGGTTAGCAAGCAGGGTCACAAGCAACAAGTCCTAATCCTTAGGTAATTATAAGTTTTTGAACAAAAAAGAAAAAGAAAATAAAACAAATCTAGAGTTTGGGGGAAAACCTAAAGATATAGAAGTCCTAAAGTTCCTAGAAAAGATTTTTTTTTTTAAAAAGAAAAAAAGAAAAAAAAGAAAATCATAATATTACGGAGAGAATCTTAAAAATTAGAAAAAAACTATACTGATAAAGTTTTAATTGAAGTTTTTTTGACTTTGGCCTCAAATTTATTTATTTTTTTTGAAGTCATCCTCAATTTTTATTGAGTCTCTCATGTTTGGTTTAGAGGTTTGAAATTTAATACCCCATAACCATATGAACAGCACGCTCACGTGCATCGTGTAGATACTTTAATGGACCATTAACCCTCGGTACCCGACCCGACCCGTGTATTGAAAAGTCGTTTTAGTCCTTATCAAAACGACGTCGTTTCGCAAACTCTGACTGGCTATGATTTTTCGGAAAATCATCTCATTCTCACGCACGCCCTAACCCTTCTGCCGCCTCACTAAAAAAAACCCTAGAATCACATTGGAGATTGGCGATCTCGAATTCTGCCCAATCAATATAGCTATAGTCCTTCATTCATCAATCTATCTCTTCCTCTCTTTTCCATTACATTCCTACAGTTTCTATTGATTTTCCTTAATCAGTAACAAGTTTGTTACAGATTCCTGATCCTCCAAGCCATGGCCACCTTGGACTCCGACGTGCCCATGGTGCCAGTTGGCGAGCCTTCGAGCAGCGCCGGTCCTTCCCCTCCTCCAAGAAGAACAAGCGCTTCGAGATCAAGAAGTGGAACGCCGTAGCCCTCTGGGCCTGGGGTACACTTTCACAAAACCCTAACCCTAATTTTCTCGAATTGCTTCATTTACTAAATTTTATCTGTTTATGTGTATATTTGGTTGTGAACGTATCTAGGGTTTAGGGTTCTAATGTGATTGATTGCTGCGTGCAGATATTGTAGTTGATAACTGTGCGATTTGCAGGAACCATATTATGGATCTCTGTGAGTTTCTCGTTTTCTTTTGTAATTCTTGATTTGTGTATTGATATACATATTTATGGGTATGTATCATAATTTTGATTATGGTTTGGTATATTATTTTTGTGGTATTTAATCTATCTACGGTGGTTTGATGAGTAGGCATTGAGTGCCAAGCAAACCAGGCCAGCGCCACGAGCGAGGAATGTACAGTTGCTTGGGGTATGCTTTCGGTTCCAAAACCCTAATCTTCGTTTCTATTCTAGTACCTTAGGCATGCGTGTCTCTGACTGGGTGTATTGCGGTATTTATAGTTGTGTTCATGATTAATGGTGGCCTTTAAAGGGTTTGGTAGGTTAGAGTACTCTTTAACTTAGTGATTGACTAGTTTTTATTTTATTTGCGAAGCTGGAAACTAAGTGTACAGGGTGTGAGGGAAGGTGAATTGTTTCACAAACTTGGTTCTTCATGTTAAATTTTGTTTCATAAGGATATTTATTGTTGTATTCATTTACTTAGATTTGTTTCAAGTTTTGGAGATGATTATGTTTTCTTTCAAGATGAAAGTTAATATTCCTTTCTATTAGTGGTGGGCACCGACTCCAATGAAGTCGGAAATGACCCTTCTGATTTCCACCTTAGCCGGAGTTGGAAGTCTTGGAAGCATTGGAAAACCTCCAATGCCACCTTGGACGGAGGTAATTTTTGAGCCAATGCTGACCCCGAAAAGTCAGTTGAAATTGTCGGAATTAGGCTTGGCTTGATGGGCTTTTATTTGGTTGTGTTGGGCTTCATCAAAGAATACATATTTGTTCTTTGTCTTTGTTCTTCGTTGAAGACGAAAATATCTTTGACAAAGAACAACAAATTTTCGTCTCTTTTTCTTTGACAACAAATAACAAAGGACTGATCCTAGTTTGATGAGTCAAAGACAGATTTGAGTTTTTCAACTCATCCTCGTTTGATGAGTCAAATGCTTGTTATTTAACTAACATTTCATATGGCCCCTAACTACCATTCACGAGTGTTATTTGTGGGTGAAGGCATGATGTTTTATATTTACATCTGTTATTTAACAAGCTTTTACAGGTTTTTTTTTTTTTTTGAATCTTTTGACTTCAGAACATATGACTTTTAAGATTGTGTTGGCATGTTGGATAAAGAACTTAATTTCTATGATTCATTTTTGCATTCAAAATTAACAGTTTTGGGGCCTTTAGCCTTTCTATTCATAGACTTCTCCCTTCCCATTTCGTGTGATCCCTCCTCACAGGAAAAAATGTGGGTAGAAATAGTTGTAATGGTTAGACTTCCCTTAAACTTGTTGAATTACCGTCTTAAAGTTAAACTGTGATTCTGCATGTTACATTAGCTTTTGACATGTTCTGTGGCCCTCTTCTGGAATGGTGTTATGAATCACCTATTATTATTCTTTTGCCACAAGTAGATAATACTATATTTTATAAATGCATATTGTTGACAATGATCAATACACTATGTAGCAATTTTGAATTTATGCGTGAATAGGGTGTAGGTCATGGAATAGGAGTAATGCTATAAGTAGGACTTGTTCCCCTTCTATCCCCTAAAGGTGATATGGCTTTTTAAATCACCTTTGAATCAAAGTCTAATAGTGATCCATCACAAATTCAATGGTGATTTTGAATGTTACATCATATTTGAAGGATAAAAGAGAAACATGAGTCCTACTTATAGCATGGGATATAGTCTCTTGCATGCTTATGCGTCCTGTGTGCACTTTTATCAATTTTAAAAAATTAAGTCAGCTGATTATTGTCTTGCATGTACACTTGTGCTGATGGATGGGTTTTATGATGTAGGTGTTTGCAACCATGCCTTTCATTTTCACTGCATCAGCCGATGGCTCAAAACCCGTCAAGTGTGTCCACTAGGTGAGCTTTGTGCTTAACGTGCCCCTGCCCCTGCCCGTCTTCTCTTCTTTCTCTGTCTGCCTCTCTCTTTGTATCATGGTGAGAAGCTTACTCATTTCATTTGTGATTTGGTTGTCTCATTGCTTGTGCAGATAACAGCGAGTGGGAGTTTCAGAAGTATGGTCACTAGAATCTTCATGCTGCTGAGCCTCTGTACTCACTTCTGTTTCATGCTGTTGAGCCTGTGTACTCACTTCTGTTTCCGCTACGGCGCTAAGAAAGATCTGGATTTCTTGTCTATTTCCATAATCCATTTACTTTTTGTAAATTGTGCTGGAGTCTTCCTATTTTCAAGGAGCATTTGGGCTGTATTAATTTAGGAGTTTGATTGGTTACATGTCAAGTGAAATATGTGAAATTCCCTAAACTGTTTTTGGTGTTATAAGTATATATATATTTTGAACACTGAAACACTTCTCATTAAAAACAAGATGACCAAATTACAGTCTAGAGACCAAAAAGTCTCTGAGAAACAACAGAAATAAAACTAGGCATTTCCTCAACTCAACATTTAGATAAATAGTTTGAGGAAGCCTCTCTAGCTAAAACTTGGACAACAACATTAGCTTCTCTACAACAATGAACCCAAGAACAGTAAGAAAACTAAGAAGCTTTCTGTCTAATAGCTTCCAAATAGTGCCCAATTCGAACTAAAAGGAAACCTTCTTCACAAATCCCTTTAATAACTAGCAAAGAATCACCTTCACTTACAATTTTAGAAAAACCCATTTCTCTACGAAAGTCTATAGCAAGAAAGAAGGGCAGCTATTGCTTCTGCCAATAAAGAACTAGCCTGAACCTTACATGCACAACATTTATCACCCACAACCAAGCCTTCGTCATTCCTGATAACACACCCCAAACCAACAACACCATCTCTCAAATTTAAAGAGGCCTTCTAATTAACCTTCACAAACCCAACATCAGGAATTTTTCAAAATTTACTCATTTTTATAGTGTGATCAACGGGAGCCCTCACCAAATATTCATTCGTGTTAAACAAATGAAAGTCCTCAATATACTTAAAAGCTTCTGTGAAAACCTTTTAAGGGGAAGAAAATTGCTCCTAAATAATCATTTTATCCCGTCTCAGCCAAATGCTACGGAAAACAGCCACCATTAAACCCAATAATTCATCATTCAATCTATTAAACATAAAGGAAACAAGCTCCACCATACCTGTAAACCTCGAAGGACATTTTTGAAACGCGATAGGGCCACAACCCCAAACATCTTGAGAACTTGGACAATACTATAAAGCATGGATGATAGATTCCTCCTGTATTTTGCAACAAGGGCAAATATCATCCTCCACCACTCCTTTCCTCAATAAATTCTTAGTTGGAAGCAAGTTTTGACAAGCTCTCCAAAAAAATTTTTTAGAAGAATTAGGAGCTTTAATAGCCCAAAGTTTTTTCCAGAATTCAATTCTACTAGAATTGGTGGAACATTCCCCTTTTTTTCTCCTCATCAAATCCAACCCCAAGTGATAGACACTTCTAACAAAAAACATTCCATTAGATGTACCATTCCAAATCATTTTATCCGGAGGCAGGGAATGACATAAATAGATGCTTTTAATTATCTTTGCCTCATAGGCAGAAAAAGAACTATGAATAAGAGAGCAATTCCATCCCAGGAGAAAAACTCAAGGAACCAATATTAGGCAGCCAATTATCTCCCCAGACTTTAATTGAGTGCCCATCACCAATTCTCCATATGATTCCTTGAGAAAGAAAGTTCTTTTGCTGCCATAAAACTCCTCCAAATAAAAGAGGGTCTTTTACCCAAATCTGAATCCAAAAAAGAAGAGTTAGGATAATATTTGGCTTTAATAATTTGAGAAATCAAAGAGTCTGGATTCTGAATTAATCTCCAGCACTGTTTTGCTAAGAGAGCTTTATTAAACATAATCAAATCTCTAAAACCAAGCCCTCCAACAGTTTTCAATCTTCCCATTTTTGACCAACTCATCTAATGAATTTTAGAATCATTATTTAAATGCCCCCACCAAAAGGATTGCATTAGTCTGTTTAATTCTTTACAAAGACCGATAGGAAGAAGGAAAACACTCATAGAGTAAGTAGGAATGGCTTGTACAACAGCTTTTAAAAGAACTTCTTTACCTGCCAAAGTTAATAATTTGGTCTTCCAATTATTTAGCTTTCGAATAACCCTCTCTTTGATTGCTTTAAAAGCATAGTTCCGGTTTTTAACCACCAAAGTCGGAAGACCCAAGTAAGAATCATACTTATTAGCTTAAGAAGGACACATGTTTATACATATATGCTTCATTGTTTGATGTACTTGAAACTGTACTTTCCCAGCCTCCCTTGATCAACTGAAATCACAATCCTAAACGAGGAAAATATAAGGTAAGATTTCATTCATAATTTGATAAACCGTATCAGAACATAATCTGGTCGCTAAATATTGTGCTCTAACAACCACAAAAGGAAGAGAAAAAAGAAAAAGAAAAAGAAAATATGGGCCTCGACTGTCTGACATGCTTTGGGGCTTAACTAAATGAAGTTAGCAAATACAATGCAATACACATTTTGGTGAGATAAAAGGTGTATACAAAAGTAGAGGAGTGATGAGTTGACATTGGTAGGCAATATTTTAAGTGATGATGCCACTGAGTGGGCTGAAATGGATCACAGTCGTGTAGTGTGTTAGAACGTGTCATGCTGAAAGATATCTTAGATTTGGATAGAATTAAGTAGATATTAAATGCATCAATATTTGTTTATTCCAAAATTTTATATATATAATAAAATTTATGAAGAGTATGGAACTGATTCGTAAGCATTACCAATATCTTAAAAATAGAAGCCTTAACATTGAAGTCGCTTTGGCCGAGTGGTTAAGGCGTGTGCCTGCTAAGTACATGGGGTCTCCCCGCGAGAGTTCGAATCTCTCAGGCGACGTCTCTTTTTCACCCCCCCCCCTCCCTTTTTTTTTTTTTTTAGGTTTACATTTGTCGGGTTTAAGAGGATGGTCGAGGCCCATAAGGAAAACAGGCCTATTCAATCGGAAAAGTAACTAGAAAGTAGAAACTACACTATATTATTCTATTGACTAACCGCTCCAATTAATTTTTTTTTTTTTTTTTCAAATAAAATTAATTCAAGGGTTAATTGATATTATCAAGTCGTAAAATATTTTGGAATAAAAGCGTAGTTTGAATTTTCTAAAATTAGACTGAAATTTGGACAGTTTAAGAGAGGATACTACATGACAGATTAAGATATCCAGCAATTTGGACAACAAATTGTAACAGATTTCATATGATATGCACCTGAGAAAATAAATTTTGAGTAATCGAACTCCCCACCTGAATAAGTGATCTCATACGAGTCATATGAGCTTTTTTACAATTGTTGTCTAAATTACCAACAAATTGATAAAGATTTTAATTCCTACATGACTGGTTCTGCCGTAGCATATGGACCCAATTTTCAATCTAATTTCAGGGATCCTCGTCCCTTCGCTTGGCCAAAAAAATCAAATAGGTGTACCATTCCATGAAACTTGGGGCCATATAAACTTTAATTCATTAGAAAATCTCTTTACCTTAATTTAGGATCATGATTCTCTCAAATTATTTGTCTGAATTTGAGAGAATTTAGACAAGTGATTGTGAGAGACTACTTATAAAATTCACATGATCAGATAAGTAGTTGAGTAACCCAATTTTTATTTCATGAAGTGGGTATCATAAATAATATTTTACAATCACGTACTCAAATTATCTCAAATCTAAGAGGATCCTAATCTCTTAAATCTTGCTTTTTCCTTGCTCTTTCCTTGAAGATTAAAGACTGCCTCTATGGTGTTTGTGTTGAAATTCTCAAAAGAGTTCTCAGAAAAGAGTAAAAAAAAAGGCTGCAATTAATGTTGTATGAATCAGATGCAAAGAAGATGAAGATAAGGGAACTTTCTGATTTGTATTCACACAACCCCCGCCATAAGGAGCCCATCCGTCCTATTAGAGGGGCTGTCCGAAATCTGTTTAGGACGATAAATTCTATAAAAATTAGTCATTTAGAAAGTAAAATTGTTAAAATTTCTTGTTAGGAAATAAATCATATTGGAAAATATTAGGGGTGTTCGATTTTTGGGGTAATTACCTTTTCCCCTCATGAACTATCGAAAAATGCGCGATGCCCCCATGAACTACCAACTCGACCAAAATAGAGCATTCAACTACCAAAGACAACCATTTTCCCCCCTTCCGTCAGTTAGAGGAGTTAAAAGAAACAGTCAACCCCTCATGTGCCGTTTTACATGGGGGGCATGTTGGAAGATATTGGTAGTTCATGGGGGAAAGAGGAAGATGATGGTAGTTTATGGGGGAAAAAGAGGAAGAAAATGAGGGTAAAATGTCGTGTGACGGTCACGTGACCCGTTGACCGTTTGTTTTAACCCCTTTGACTAACGGAAGGGAGAAAAATGGTTGTCTTTGGTAGTTGAATGCTCTATTTTGGTCGAGTTGGTTGTTCATGGGGGCATCGTGCATTTTTTGGTGGTTCATGGGGGGAAAAGGTAATTACCCCTAGATTTTTTATTAAGAGATGAGTATTAAAATAATGTGAAGCTTATTCGTTGGAGAAGATCAAAATAATTAATAAAAAAAATGCTATGAGTACCAATAAATAAACTCCACATTATTTTAGTAACCATTTCTTAGTAAAAAATTTAGTACTTCAAATATTTCTCAAAACCAGTGTGAAGCTTATACAAAAAAAAAAAAAAAAAAAGAAAGGAAAACGAGTAATCTCAAACAAAAAGATTTACGTGGTTCATCTCTAGAGGGGTGGCTTTCTCTTTTCTTTTTCTTTTTTCAATTTTTTTCTAAGTTTTTAATTTTTTTTATTTATTTTTAAACATTTTCATTTTCTGTTTTTTAATTTTTTTTAGGTTGTGTCACGTGTCAACACCTTAAAGTAGACACGTGGCAGTCCATTAAATGTTGGACAAAAAAAATAGAGTTTTCAAACTACATATACCAAAAAAGTATTTAACCCCTTTTGCTTTTTTTTTTAAAGGTTTAGATTTATTTTTAAAAAAATTTATAAGAGAGAGAAAAATAAAATCTGGATTTTTCGCGAAAGCCAAATCCATCAACTGATTGTGACTTTTTAGCGTAACGGAAGTGATAAAAAATAGGAAAAAAAAAAACCGTCTCTCTTGAATTCTTAATACTCGAAACTCGAAAGAATAATAAAAAGAAAAACTCTCAAGACTAACTCAATAGAAACCCAATGATTCTTTGAATTTCAATGAATAAAAATATAAAATATAGTTGAATGCAAGCCGTTCGATATACAAGCAACAAGTCCCAATCCTTAGGTAATTAAAAGTTTTTGAAAAATAATAAAATAAAATAAAACTAATATAGAGTTTGGAGGAAAACCTAAAGATATAGAAGTCCTAAAGTTCCTAGAAATGATTTTCTTTTTTATTTTTAAAAAAAGACAGAAAAAAATGAAAATCATAATATTATGGAGAGAATCTTAAAAATAATGAAAATTTTACTTGTAAATCTTTTATCATTTTTGTAACTAAGTACCACAACTTTAAAAAGTGTTAATTTAGGGTATCCATCTTTTAATTTTTTTTTTTCAATTTTAACAATCCGTTAGAATTTCTCGTTAAATCCTATCAAAATTCTCAAAATACTCATATATTTTTGAAGCGGTTGTATTGTTGCGTTCCTAATCATGTGTATATAAGCTCTTAGGCACTCTCTCATTACGAGTCGGTTTTTAAGTGTGAACTCTACTCAATGTTTGTATCATTTGGTATCATAATGATCAGTCACCACATCGAGTATGAGATCAAATGAGTCGTGACTTTATGGTCGAATTATGGAGGGAACAATCCATATAGGCTGGATTAAAATGCTGGTATGTTACGATCTTAAGTGTTTCACATGGTTTAAGTACAATCTTAACCATATGAATATGAGTTCTTGGACACCCTTATTTTGTAAACCAATTTTCAACGGTGAATTCTACCCAAAGTTTGTATCAACGACTATTGGCGGCTGATCTGTTTGGATCATTGAAAGAGTAAGGGAAAAATCTTCAAAACTGGGAGAAATTTGAACACTGTAACTAATGGGTACACCCAGGTCTACAAGATTGTCACTCTTATTTTTTTCTTCTCCCTGTAATATTGCATGCCACCTGCACTTCTTTTCAGCTAATGGCCGTCTTTCCCGCCACCAACCTGTCGCCTTGGAGGACCTAAGGACTTCCTTTTGTAATCCTTCTGGTATCTCTTAATTATATGGCGTTAATGGAGGTTTACCTAAACCACTACAGCACTATAGACGAAAAAAAAAATATATTTTTTTCTTCCAACTTCCATTCAACGTTAGCTCTACATTGCTTCTTGGGCAAGAAGTTTCGGAAATGAGCTGGCTTTCCTGTCATCAAGTCAATGTTATTGACTTGTTAAATTCATGATCTGCTTCATCTCCTTCTTCCTAGCTTGTACTTGGGTTTTAAAGTTTTTGTTTGGTTTAATTCTTTTGGTTGCAGCCAAGGAGGTCTGGTCTGTCTGGTTAAGAAAAATAAGCAGATTGATGGCGGAAGTACTGCTGCATGGGGCACTTCACGCTACAATCTATGAGGTTGATACGCTTTCTGGCAAAGGTTGCTGCATTTTCATCTGCAAGGTACTTTCAATATTTTTCTCCAAAGTATAGAATTATATGAATTATCTTACCCTTTCCCTTTTTTTTTTTTTTTGAATTTTTGTTTTCCTATCTGGGGTATGTTTAAAAAGTTGAAGCAAAAGGTTATTCATCTAAAAGAAAAAGAAAAAGGTAAGGCTATTTTATATTGGACTTCTCTCTCTCTCTCTCTCTCTCTCTCTCTCTAACATATATGATAGACATAATGTTGGAAATTTTAATTTTAATGAAAATAGTTTAAAAGCACTTTGTGCTGGTACTAATTTTGCATTCTTCTGTTTATTTCCTTTCATCCCTTTGATCGTCAAGAATACTAGTAAAGAAAAGTAAAGGTGGAGTTCTAGAACTGCATAAACTACGATCATGAAAAAGACTCGACCTTTTAATTAGGACAGTTTTCTAGCAAAAAAACAAAAGCATTAACAAACTACTCGACACACAAAATACTCAAAAATACTTTCACCTTTATATCACATCACAAAAAAAAAGTAATAATCACCCCCTTTAAAAGCGTTAAGCGAACGAGACCTTAAACTCTCATTTCCTCTTCCATGCTTCTTGCCAAATTGAGTAGCCTTTTATTTTCATGCAAAGAATTGATTTAATATCTATATATTTGGCTAAATTCATTTGGTCAATGATTTTTCCCGCAGCTAATGGAAAACACAGAAACTAAAGGGTTTGGAAAAGGTGCTTCCAAACTCTATGCAACAATGGATATAGGGAATAATGCTAGAGTTGCCCGTACTAGACTGGTAGAAAATGAACACTCTAATCCCCAATGGTCCGAGTCTTTCCACATATACTGCGCTCACAAGACTTCTTGTATTATATTCTCTATCAAAGAAGGCAATCACATTGGAGCAAGGGAAATCGGCAGGGCTTATATGCCTGTTGAGGAATTAGTAAATGGAGAAGAAGTAGACAGATGGCTTAAGATCTTGAAAAACAACCATAAACCTCTCCATGGAGGTCCTAAAATCCATGTGAGGTTACAATTTTTTGATGCCACCAGAGAATTTAGCTGGTCTAGAGGGATTAGAAGCCATAAATTCCCAGGAGTTCCTTACACATTCTTTACACAGAGAAATGGTTGCAGAGTTACTCTTTACCAAGATGCTCATATCCCAGACAAATTTATCCCAAAAATCCCTCTTGCTGGGGGTAAGTATTATGAGCCACACAGATGCTGGGAAGATGTTTTTGATGCCATTTCTAAAGCAAAGCATTTGATATACATTACTGGATGGTCTGTATATACTAAGATCACCTTGGTAAGGGACTTGAGAAGACAAAAGCCTGGGGGAGAGTTGACCCTCGGGGAGCTTCTCAAAAAGAAGGCAAGTGAAGGGGTGAGGGTCCTAATGCTTGTTTGGGATGACAGAACTTCTGTGAAGTTGCTAAAGAAAGATGGAGTAATGGCTACTCATGATGAAGATACAGGAAATTATTTCAATGATACCGGAGTCCACTGCGTTTTATGCCCCCGGAATCCTGACAACAGCGAAAGCATTGTTCAAGACTTGGAGGTTTCCACCATGTTCACTCATCACCAGAAGATTGTGGTGGTGGACAGTGAGCTGCCCAATACAAAATCTGAAAAGAGGAGGATTGTGAGCTTTATTGGAGGTATTGATCTCTGTGATGGGAGATATGACACTCCCTTTCATTCCATTTTCAGCACTCTAAACACAGCTCACCATGATGATTTTCATCAGCCCAACTTTTCTGGTGCCTCGATTAAGAAAGGTGGACCTAGGGAACCTTGGCATGACATTCACTGCCGGTTAGAAGGACCTATTGCCTGGGATGTTTTATTCAATTTTGAGCAGAGATGGAGAAAACAGGGCATGAAGGATTTGCTTATTCAATTAAGAGAACTAGATGATGTATTCATAGCCCCATCTCCAGTGATGTATCCAGAAGACCATGAAACATGGAATGTTCAATTGTTTCGATCAATCGATGGAGGAGCCGCCTTCGGCTTCCCTAATGCTCCTGAGGCTGCATCCAGGGCAGGTCTGGTCACTTGGAAGGATAATGTAATTGACAGAAGCATTCAGGACGCATACATCAATGCCATTAGACGAGCAAAGAGTTTCATATACATCGAAAATCAGTATTTTCTTGGAAGCTCATTCTGCTGGGATTCACATGACCTCAAGGTTGAGGATATTGGTGCTGTGCATCTTATTCCAAAGGAATTGTCACTAAAGATTGTTAGTAAGATTGAGGCAGGAGAAAGATTTAGCGTCTATGTTGTCATGCCGATGTGGCCAGAGGGAATCCCAAAGAGTGCATCAGTACAGCAAATATTAAACTGGCAAAAGAGGACAATGGAGATGATGTACAAAGACATAGTTCAGGCCCTCCAAACCAAGGGGCTTAAGGCAAGCCCGAAGGACTATTTGACATTCTTTTGCCTTGGGAATCGAGAGAGCAAGAGAAGTGGAGAATATGAACCTTCAGAGAAACCAGAACATGATACAGATTACAGTAGAGCTCAGCAAGCCAGGCGCTTCATGATCTATGTTCATGCTAAGATGATGATAGGTAAATTGGTTTATCAATTTTTTATTTCTTGTTTCTTTTTGTTTATGTTGTTTGGTTAAAAATCTTAGAATTCCTTATTACCTAAGTCATTCATTTGGGTTTTAGATTGAAGAATGCTAAAGAAAATTTCAATGCATATAAATTTACATTCATGTTTTTAGTGTAATTTTATGTTAACTCCATATTGTATTAACATATTCCAAAAGATAAAAACACTTAATCTAACTCTTAAGTCTAAGGAGTCTTGTTGTTCATGGAAGGAGAATCATTGCACTTTCTCTGAAAACACCATCACGACCTGTGTGTGACAAGCTTCGAAACTAAAAGTATCTTAAGCCACGTTAAGAGAGCTTCACCCTTTCACTGCATTCATAAGAGAAGATTTGGTTTAGGAAGATTTACTTATGCTTGGAAAGATCCAAATACTTCTATGTTCCAACTTACCATTTGTATTTCTTTTCAATATAAATAGAGGATCACGAATAGAGCCTCCCATGTTCTTGAGAAAGCTCGGTCATTTTTCTAATCCTTGTTGTTATCTTCTTAAACTTAAGTTTTTAGGATAAGTAGTGATTTATCATGATTTTAAAGCAAAAATCATGAGTTTGAACATTATCTCTGTCATTTATTCCCCATTTCAATCAAAATAGTTCACGTGTTGTCTGGTCCCACACGTGAAGAAGGGTGTTTAAGTATTAGTCCAATGTTTAAATTTACCTTTTCCCAAAAGTTTAATAAGTAGACAACATAGATTGTCTCATTCAACTCATTCAAATGGACAAGTAGCTTAACTTGAAAGCATTGTTCAAAATCTTTGATATGTCATTCAACAAGAAGCTCAAATAGAAGTAACATATTGTTTTGTTATAAATGCATTCAAAATCTCGTTCGAATGGAATGGTAAAATTTGGATGGCATATATATTGAATCTTTAGAAGTGTGTTCAATATGTTGTTCAAATATGACCCAAAAAGTAGATCTCAATTCTATATATATAAGTACAATAGAAGAAACATAATGTACAACAACAAAAACCAGGGAAAAAAATAGAACAAAATAAAAGCAAATCAATAGACATCTAGCACCTCACTGCTCTTGAGGGAAACCATGAAGGTGGAAGTCGAGCGGGAATGCAGCTAACAAAGTTGGGGATTGCGGCTCATGATGGAAAATACCATGAGAAGTACTAGCGAGAGAACCTGATAAAACTCAACTCCTGACAAGCTTCCGAGGAAACTGGAGAGACTAAGAGGAATATAGAGAACAGTGGCGGAATCTCCTTTTGAGATGGTTAGCCAGCAAAGCTAGGGATTGCGGCTCATGGTGGAAAAAACCATGAGGAGTACTAACGAGAGAACCCCATAAAACTTAGCTCTTGACTAGCTTCCAAGGTAACTGGAGAGACTAAGAGGAATATATAGAACAGTGGCGGGATCTCCTTTTGAGATGGTGAGTCTGAAGCCCAATTAAATCGAATTTTGTTGAATCTCAAATCTGAAGAAGATCGAAAGGGACATGGATATGTTACAAGAGACCCATGGTAGTGGTTGCGCGTGTGGTTCACTTGCATCTACATGAGCCATATAGTGGAAGAGATCAGACAAGTGAAGGTGGGGAGAAGACACATGGAGGACAGAGGTGGATGGATGAATGTAAATTTGACCTCCAA
Source organism: Alnus rubra (assembly GCA_028654335.1). Lineage (NCBI taxonomy): Eukaryota > Viridiplantae > Streptophyta > Magnoliopsida > Fagales > Betulaceae > Alnus > Alnus rubra. The sequence continues at coordinate 2,026,777 of JAJPGS010001263.1, forward strand.
AAATCTAAGCAAAAATCAATAAAGGATAAATCAGTCTAAAAAGACTAGTGGTGGAGACGCCAGGAGGTGGGGGGAGGAGAATTCTTCCCTCCTCCGAGGCTGGGAGCATGTTGGCTTCTCAGAGAAGACAATTTCACTAGTAGATCTCAATTCTATTCTATTTAAATCTTGTTTGAAGGTCGTTAAAACTCAAACTAAATTTTGCAAGTAAGCTTGTTTGAATGGCAATAGCATGTTTGAATCTACCGGCAAGAATTTGAAAACTCTCATGTAGTTTTAATGTTTTTCACAAATTTTTAAAAATTTATATCATTCTCACAATTTATACAAAAGGCTATTTAAAGACTTCTCTTCACATTTCCTTAGAGTTTGTGTAAGAAATAGAAAGAGCCTTGAATATTCTTTGAAAGAGAAGTTAGAGAAATTGTGATATGAAAAGAAAATCATTAAGTGAATTAGTGAAATGAAAAACTAATGAGTGATCTTTCATTGCTTATCATCATGTCTCCTAGAAAACCTTGTTAGAGGTGACCCACAAAACTACAAAACATCATTAAATGTGTTCTACATTATTGTGTGAAATCCAAAGATATTATTCAGACAATGTGTAGAGCTTGTTGAAGAGTCAACATGTGATATCAACGAACAAAATGGATGAGGATTATGGTTGTATTGATAAGTGAACAAGGAAATGTGGGTATATAATATGTGTCTCTAGGTGTTGAGTCAGTCCATACGTCTCTATGCTAGCCTTGCAAGTTGTTAAAAATCAGAGATAGAAAACGAAGAAGGTATACAACTAAATAAAAAATTAGTACAAACTGTATGTATTTCATGATATCTAATCGATTATATGATGGCGTATTTATACGAGAAAATTGGGAGACATAGTCTCGTGTGAATTATTCTATACATGGAAGATATTTTTTTAAAATGAAGATGATATCCTTTCCTGGAAGCTCGGTAGGCAAGCGACATAATTTCTTATTGGAGCTTCCTTTCTTAGTTGATTTGTGGTAGGTGAGTGAACATTGCTCTGCCTTTCCTTATTTGTTTAGATTTACTTTCTTAACACTCCCCCTCAAATTGGAGTGAATATTCGTGACACCCAACTTGTCAAATAGGTGATGAAATTGTGTCGAACCTAGCGCTTTAGTAAATAGATCGGCAGATTGCTAGTTGGTAGGCATGTGGAAAGTTTGATTGTGTCATTCTGTAAGTTTTTCCGAATGAGGTGACAATCAATCTCTATATGTTTTGTTCTTTCATGGAAGACATGATTGGAGGTGATGTGAATGGCTGCTTTGTTGTCACAATACAATTTTGTTGGTTGTGGAAACAAGATATGAAGGTTTGCCAATAGTTGCTTCAGCTAGGTAATTTCACAACAGGTTGAAGACATAGCTATGTATTATGCTTCAGCTGAAGAACGAGATATTATTGTTTGTTTCTTCATTTAACAAGAAATCAATGAACTTCCATGGAGTATACAATATCCAATGACTAAGCGTCAAATATCTTTACAGCATGCCCAGTATGCGTCACTAGAAAGCATGTAATTGCTTATTACTAGTTGTTGATAAGAAGATCTCCTAACTTGTGATTGCTTAAGATACCACAATACTCTATGCGCTGCATCCAGATGAGGTTGTCGTGGTTTATCCATGAAGTGGCTTAACAAGTGAACCACATATGCCAAATCTGGTTTGGTAATGGTCAAGTATATTAACTTCCCAACTCGTTGACGATAGGAGGGAAGGTCTACTAGAAATTCTCCATCTCGTTCGCTGAGTGCCAAATTTTATCCCATGGGAAAACTGGATGAATTGGCACCAAGAAAGCTTGTTTCTTCAAATATTTCTAATGCATATTTTCTCTGAAAGAGCAAAATACCTCTTGCAGAATGGGCCACCTCTATTCCCCCAAGAAACATTTCAGCATACCAAGGTATTTGACCTTGAAGAAATTGCCCAAGTAGGTCTCGAGTTATTGAATTGGCTTCAAGTCGCTTTATGTCACAATGATGTCATCTACATACACAAAAACTATTGTTATGCCATCCTTATGGAGTCAGATAAACAATGGGTAGTCTGCTTTGGATTGATTGTACCCTGCAATGAGAAGAGTTGAAGAGAGTTTGACATACCATTTTCATGATGCTTGTTTGAGGCCATATAATGATATGTGAATCTTGCAAAATCTAGTCTACCATTTTTGCCCAAATCCATATAGAAGTTGCATATAAACATCTTTAGACTGATAGCCATGGAGGCATTGTTGACATCAAGTTGATGAAGGTGCTAACTAGACGCAACAAGGGCAAAGAGGGTGCAAACAGTGACCATTTTAGCCACATGGGTAAAAGTTTCGGTAGAGTTAAGAACTTCCCTTTGATTATATCGTTTCGCCACCAGGCGAACTCTATACTGTTCAACATAACCATCAGGGTTGCATTTGACTTTGTATACCATTTACAACCAATGAGTTTCTTCTCATGAGGCAAATGAGTGAGAGACCAAGTGTAAGTGGTCTCAAGAGCATCAATTTCAATGTGCATGGCATCACGCCACTTGGGATCTTGCCTAGCCTGTGAAAGAATCTTGCTCTTATACAAGGGAAAAAGTAGTTGCAAAAGCACGGTGGATAAGAGACAACCGAAAATAAGATGAAAAGTGATGTGGGGAATCAGGTGTACCTGAGGAACGCACCATCGCTAATTCAGATGATTACATAGGTAGTGGTCATAATGGAATCTCCCCAAAATTGGATAGGTATGTTTACTTGAAAAAGTAGGGATTGGGATACATTTAGAAGGCGCAGATGTTTGCGTTCAACTAATCCATTTTATTGTAGAGTAAAGACGCAAATAGTTTGATGAATGACACATTTATCAGAGTAAAAAAAAAGGATATCAAATTTGGGGTCATTATCACTACATATGATTTAGAGATATCATTCTCAACAAGATGGATGAATGACTATAAAATGGGTCGAATTTTTGACTTATGGCGGATGAGATAGACCCATGTACACCAAATGTAGTCATCCATAATAGCTAGAAAATAATGAGCTCCAATGGTAGATGGGACACGGTAACTACCCCAAATTTCGACATATAATAATTCAAATGATTGTGTGATGAAAATGGAGCTTTGGCAAAAGGAATGTGTGTTTGTTTAGCTAGAGGACAAACAAGGCATATTGAAGAACAAGAAAATTATGGAATATATTAGAAAGAAGGGACAATATTTTATTTGAGAGATGTCCTAGTCGGCGATGACAAAGTTGGGAGGTGGATCTCACCACTTAACATCTAGCGGTCTCCATCTTGGTGAAGTTGTATAAGCCATTTTGCTCAATTTCCATCCTAATCATCTTCATCAAACTAAGATCCTGGATGACACAGTAATCAGCATAAAAGATAATTAAGTAATGGAGAGTTTTGCATAGCCGACACGTAGATATCAAGTTAAAATAGAAGGTTGGATTACAAATGACATTAGTTAATACTAAAGAGGATGAAAAGCGAATGGCTCCAATGTGGGTAACTGATGCATAGTACCCATCAGGTAATTGTGCTGTGTGGTTATGAACAAGGATAGAATGGGTCAAAGCAGTGGGATCACTAACCATGTGGTTAGTGGCACCACTATCAAGGATTCAATGTGTAGATTTGGAAGAGAGAGATGACTTGGAAGGGATGATTCAGTACTACCTACTTCATTGGCCATTGGCTTAGGTTGTTTGGCACTATTGAGGATGGCAAGAAGTTTTTCACATTGCTCAGAGGTAAAAGGGAGATTTTGGTAGATGGTCGATCATTAGTGCAAGATGCCTGATAGGCACAAGGTTGTGACTTGGTACCAAGATTTGTATTGCAGTAGCCTGGTGGGAAACCATAGAGATTATATCAATGATCAATGGTGTGGCCCTTCTGACCACAATGATTGCACTTCAGTCAATTCTTCTTGGGTGATCCTAACAATTGTCCTTCCATGGTGGGGGACCACTTTTAGTTGCCACGGCCACGCCTTAAATAATAGATGGGACAGAAATACTATGATGTCATTCCTCTTGAAGGACCAAAGCATATGCTCGGTTAAGGCTATAAACGAGTCAGTATTGCCTATGCGAGCTCGTCTCATTTATACTCGCCTATCAGGCGAGCTGAGTGCCTTATCAAGCACTCGACTCGATATATATATAAAGATTGGTAGCCCCCCAACCAAATCAACCATCTCCAATCCCCAAACGACACAATACCACAACCCAAAGGCGGGCAAACGCGTGTAACGGCTGCCCCAACGTGCGGTGGCGCAACCACCAACAACAGTCTCGAAAACCCACTAACAATATCCCTCTTCACAACAAGACCATGTAACAAGTGTTATGCAAGACCAGCCCCAAAAACTTTGTTGGCGTGCTGTGCAAGTGTGTTCCACAAGAGCCTCTTCTCAACAAATGAAACAAGAAAGAATGAAGAAGTGCGCTTCTTAGAAACAAGAAGAAAGATAGAAAAGACGTGCAATTGGAGTACTATGGAAAGTGGGACATTGGGTCTAATTTCTGAGAAACGCAAGGCTCGGTGAATTAAGTCTGACAGGTGCAAATCTCAACATTTCGTAGCAAGGTATATTGCCTTGCATAATACAGATTACACGTGGCATGACTTCATTCCTGGGTGATAAAGGCTTATGATATCTTCCCAATGTGAAAGAGATTCTTCACAATATGAGGTAGTCTTACCACTATGATGCGCAAAGTACACTAGTTTAGTCTTGATTTGAAATGAAACAATATATATATATATTTTTTAAAAAGGTGTAATAAAACTATTACTAGTAAATATGAGCATGACTTTTAATAGCCTATTAAAAAGAAAAGGTGGATCGTGTCATATATTGAGCCGTTGAGGGTTAGTAGTGTTAGTATCATGTGTTATGGGTGAGTTTGTGTCTAGTGAGTTAGTTGTGGTGCAGGCATACATACTATGAAAAATACATGTATGGTATAAAATATCGTAAAAAAAAATGTTGGTATAAAATATTGCAAAAAAAATATGGTTTCTATATTGACAAGACTACATTGATTAAAAAAGGCAAAAGAAAGAAATTGTGAGGGAAGGCATTGAAGGCATTTTATGTTATAACTTATTATAGATATAAATTATTGTTAATAATATCGAGTCGCACTAATAAGCGATCTGAGTCTTATACGAGTTTGTTCTTGAACTTTAAACGAGCGAGCCGAGTTTTAAATGGGTATGTATCGTTTAATAATTGAGTATAGTTATATATCCACGAATAACTCGTTTAATACACGAGTCGCACTCGAGCTGAGCCCGTGTGTCAATGTGTGCTAACGGGTAGCTTTTTTCATTTACAACACTATGCTCAGTAGACAGGAGGTAGAGTTCCCATCAGAAGGGTGTCTTTGTGAACGAAAACATATGACCCATTAGAAACTTCATGGCATAGAGGTACTGTTGGAGTTGCAAAACATATTTCATGGCACTAAAAGAACATGAGGGATTAGGTTGAAGTGTAGATAGTTCATCCCAAAAACTCTCCCGCTTGGTGAAGTATGTTACCAGTGACTGTTAGTCGACTTAACAGCGATTCCCAGCTGTTGGCTTAGTCGGTTAAAGGCATCATATTTCCTACCTTATTTAGTCTATAGAATATATTGTAATTTTGTAGAATTAATTCTTACCTTGTATAGTCCTAATTCTCAGCCTTGTAATACGTTCGTAATTCTCTATATAATGGAAGCAACTCTCACGATGAGGGTATTCAGACCAAAACCCTATCTTAACATGGTATCAAAGCCGCAATTCTTCTCATAGTTTTCTCGGCTGTTTTTTTGTTCTGCTTCTTGGTTGGTTCTCGACCGTTTTCTTGAAGGTGTTGGTTCTCCATTGGTTTTCGAGCTTTTCTCTGAGGTTCGGATTCTCGGCCGTTGCCTGACGGTTCTGGGTTAGTCTCTTGGTTGGCCGACAATTTTCGGCCGCTCCTGCTTCTAGTGCGTGAACGTGATTTTGCGGTGAGCGAGTTTGGTCTGCACGAAGTATTGTGCATGGTGCTGTGGTGCGGTGAGTGTGGTATTGTGAGCAAGGTCACAATAGATAACATTAAGAGACTAAATCTTTTGAAATGGAGTTAAGTAACCATGACTTTACCATGTTATTGTAATGCATCCATTGTGGAAAATCATTGGAAGAAACAGCTGGTGGAAAGAGTGTGCCATCAATGAATCCAAGCTGGATTTTTTTTTTTTTGCTAGAGCCATTAGAATCGCCCGTCTCCATGTCTAATAGTTTTCCTCAATGAGAGGTTGAGATAATAACACCACACCTGGATGATCAAAGTGGTGCAAATGGAGATGATAGTTGGGATCATCAGAAGAAGGTGTGGCATTGAACATAGTTGATAATAAGAAGGATTTTTTTTTTTTGGGAAGTAAACAACCTATCATTTAGTGCTTTGCCTGTTTGTTGACCAGAATGTTAAAAGATTGGTCATTTATTCCGAAGAAAAACTCATTGGCTTGCTAGCTCCTTGTCATTTTCAATTTTTACACCAAGGGAGATGGAACACACCTTTTCACACTACCAGGCAAAAATTAAAGCATATTCAAGATGCAAACAACAAACATTTTCATACTGCCATGCTAAAATTGCAACACATTCAAGATACAGCTGTTAGAACAGATTCTGGTATGGTAGTTGCTGAATCCTCAGAAAGCGTCTATCTATCCTGCAAAAGAAAAAGTTGCGTCAGGGGAGCCCGACAATCTCACTCCGATGCTTTTGTTAGTATTATCTTAAGTGTATATCACTCTTAATCACAATGAGCAATTCGACCCCTACCTATCTAGTTGTGAGGTATTTATATATGGAATGTTAAGGGTGGTCTGGTTTTCCCATTGGACCACGTGACAGATCCAGAGCGTTTGTTGGCTACTTGGATCATGGGATTGTCGTACATGCTCCACATTCGTTGCCAAGTCGGTCTTTAACGGGCTTGAGATCGTGGAGTCGTGGTTCGTGCTCCAAAATCTAGGACCGGTTCTCAATCGGCACTAGATCGTGGGGCACCTTCCGTAATAATAATTACCATGTGATCGTGGGATATCCTTCATGGTCGCCATAAGGTCGGTTTTTAACCGTCCTTGATTTGTATGCAGAGTCGGCAAATTACCGTCTCTGGGCATGACAACTTCGGCAATTTGTTGTTGGTCTTAATCGGCCAAGATGCTGGCCCATTGGGCAGAATTGGTATTATTCGGTAACAGTTACCCCCCAATTCCTTTTGCATGAAGTAGTCTCAGTGAAAGGAATTTCCTTACGCGATTATGCTGGGCTTAAATGTGAAATATGCTGACTCGCTTTGTTAGAAAGCAGTGGGAAATTTTGCCATGCAAAATTTTGAAATTCAATTTTTTTTTGAATATAAGCGCCCTTGGAAACAGAAGCATTCGAAGTGATGACTTTGGTCATAATGAGATTTGGAATCTGTTGTCAGATCGGTTTGTATTCTCGCACGGCGCGGACCTTATTAGGTTGATTCGAGCCTCTCATGTCGTGTGTAGTCACGCTCGTTAGACTTTTGGCCGTGGAAGTTGTTTCACGCGCTGAGACGCGCATGTGGCTCATCTTCCGAGGCCAGTTGTACATCCGACGGTTACAAAACTTTTAACTCGACGCATTCAATGAACGTCTTTTTAGCTTCCTGATGAAGGACTATATAAACCCCCATCCCTCATTTTTACTTTTCATCATTCACTGTTCTATAAAAAACCTCTGAGTTTTCCTGCAAGGATTCCGACCAATCTTTTTCTATTTCCCGATCCTCTTCAAACTGTTGACCGACTTCCTTCAAACTTTTGACCGATCTCCTTCAAACTTTTGACCGATTTCCTTCAAACTTTTGTCTGATTTCCTTCAAACTTTTTTCTGATTTTTATGGCTTCTGATTCTGATTCTGATGGTGCTCCCGTCAGTGGTGGCCCGAATCTCGTTCCTCATGAGAATAGGTTTAGGCCTTTGATTCCGGCTTTTGAGGAAGGTCGCCTCCGTCAGAGCTATAATATCTCGGACTCCGTGACTCTCCACTTTCAGGAGCCCGGTCAACTTTCCATCGCATGCGGCGACGTGGCAATCACCGAGAGAATGCTGATGGCCGGATTTCGATTCCTTTTCACAGGGATAGCCAGGGAACTGCTAGTGCAGCTAGGGGTGACTCCATTTCAGGTAAAACCGAACAGATGAAGATATCTGTTTGCTTCTTTCGACCTTTGGAGGATTAAGCTTTAGAAGAGGATGTCTGTAGCCGAGTTTCTCACAATTTACCGAGCTGGCTTCTGAAGAGATGGTATGGTAAAGTTCACCGTTCGCAAGAAACCGTCCTTTATCCATCTGGCTTGGAGATATTCTAACAACAAAGAATGGAAGGAGCAAATCTTCAGAGTCTCCGGCCAGTGGGAAAGAGCTGAGTCCTCAACGTCCTCGGACCAAAGGGTACCCCGGGATTGGGCCTGCATGAGAGTCAGGGCTGCCGAAGCCCCCGAGCTAACTGATGAGCATGTTGATAATGTCGATGCCATGCTTGCCTTTGTGAAGGCTACGCCCGCTGAAGAGGAATCGGTGGTGCTGGACTTCGACCACCTTGTGACAAATGAAAATATGCGAAATATTCTTGCTTACGACATCCCTGTTTCTGATCTTCCTTTCTTGAAGGTGAGGAAGGGTAAATCCCAGAAACCGAAGGAAGATCCCGTGCCTGCTACCCGGAAGGGTAAGGAAAAGGTTTCCGAGGGACCGAAGAAGTCTAAGGAGCAGGAAAAGGCTCCAAAAACTGTCAAGAAGCTTCTTGCTGACGCCCAATGAATCGGTGCCGAGCAGGAAGCTAAAGCCAAGAAAGCGGCCGAGAAGAAAACTGTCGAGAAATTGGCGGGAAAATCAAAGGCTTCCCAAGAAAGGCCCCAGTTGGGCAAAGAGCCTGCGGGGGAGCCTGTTAAGAAAAAACCAAGGATTGAGGCGGCACGATCGTATCTCAAATCAATTGGTTCGGCGGTTAAGGGTATTCTCATTCGCTCCGAACCCTTGTTGATGATCACCTTCGAATATTCACTTCGGAGTGCCGAGGAGGAGGTTGCGCCTCATCACCCGTCATCAGGCGGAGTACCAGTGCTCCGCAATGAGGATGTGCTTAGCACGCAGCTTGCGGGCCAGGATGTGACTCTTCCGTCCATGGTTGGGGAAGAAGTGGCTCAGACCGCCCTTCCTGAAAGTGGTTTGGCCCTACCCGAGTTGCTGACTGCACAGGTAGAAACCGAGGTCGAGACACGTCAAATATCGCAGCCGAAAGTGGCCGCTGAGGTTGGTGATGATGTGGGATCCATCCCGGCCGAAGCTAATAGTACGGTCATCGGGGCAAGTAACCGGCCCTCAGTTTGTCCTGTGGTCGAGGAGGCAGAGCCGAGTTGTAGTAGGACCTTTTTCGAACTTAGGACTAATCAGGCCGGGCCAACGACAGGGTTTACTTACGATACCATCGGGTTTTTTAGGCCAGCCCAGTATACGAATATGACGAGGCCTCACTCGAAGAGCGCTTGGCTGGGCCGATTATGGATGCAATATGGGCTCTGACCCCGGGCGATTACTTAGGGCAAAGTACCGCTGGGTGCATTCCAACCGAGGATATGATTGCTTCATTGGTCCGACTACAGACCATGGTGAGTTTATTCTGATCTCTCTCTCCCTTTTTTTTTTTTTAACCTTTTCTTTTCTCCGCAGCAATTGGTGGATACCATTGCACTGTTCGACCAGCAAAGGAGTTTCCACCTGGACCAGGCTCCGGTCATAGCCGGACTTCAGCAGAGGATTTCCGAGCTTGAGCTCGAGTTGGCTCGGAGACAATCTCTTGAATCGGAAGTGGCTAGGTTGAATAAGCTTCTTGCCGAGCGAGAGTCGGAATTGGCCAAACATGATGAGTTGGTTGCTGGCGTCGAGCTCAGGCGAAATGTGGCCGAGGAAACCAGCCGAGGATTATCTGCCCAGCTGGATGCGAGGACCCGCGGGATGTTCGCACTTAAGACTCACACTGATAATGTTGAGGCGAAGTATTCGGCTACATCATGCAGTAATACAACGCTGCGGGCCGATCTAAGCGCTGCGACAGTACAAAGGAAAATCGCCGAACAAGCTCGGCGGAATGCGGAAGAAGCTCAAAAAGCCGTTAAGGAGAAGCTAAAAGAGGTTGAATCGGGCTCACAAGTAGCTCAGGCAGATTTACAAGAGGCGAAATCCAAGTGTCATGAGCTTCGGAAGAAGTCCAAGCACTATAAATTGTAGGCTACTTGCTACAAAGCGAGGGCAGATCGGTTTCATAGTCAGATTCTGGCATTCACCAAGGTTCGGGATCAAACCTGGATTAACGGATTTAGCTAGGGTTTTGATTCCCTTAAAGAATTTGTGCTTAACTTGTTTGTAAATTTCTAGTACAAATATCATTTGAACTAGACTAGGTCTTGTGATTTTTCCCGTTTAGGTTTTCCACATAAGAGAAATCTATGGTGTGCAGATTTCTTCTTTAAACGATTATAGTGATAATTGTTTGTGTTTAATATATGATACTTTTCCATTGATCATTCTATGTGTTGGAGTATGTGCATTACACTTAAATATATGATATTGTTGATTTTCGCCATGTACTTGTTCTAGATTGAGTAGCATATGGGATGTTCTTGAATGTTTGGCAAATACTTTCTAATTTTTTTGAATATAATCGAGAAGATCTATTCATCCCCTTTAGATCAAATATATGACTATATGACTCATTGTATGGCAAACATTTGTAATATTGATAATGCCTGAATTTTGCAGTTGATGATGAATACATAATTATTGGATCTGCGAATATCAATCAGAGGTCAATGGATGGGGCGAGGGATACAGAGATTGCCATGGGAGCCTACCAACCATTTCACCTAGCCACTAGGCATCCAGCTAGAGGCCAAATCCATGGCTTTCGAATGGCGTTGTGGTACGAGCACTTAGGCATGCTACATAACTCCTTCACTCAACCAGAGAGCGTGGAATGTATCCAAAAAGTAAACCAGATTGCCACAGACTACTGGGATCTCTACTCCAGTACTGAGACACTAGAGCATGACTTGCCTGGCCATTTGCTCACTTATCCTATTAACATTACTGAAAATGGAGAGGTCACAGAGCTACCTGGGACAGGATTCTTCCCAGACACCAAGGCTAAAGTTCTTGGAACCAAGTCTGATTTGCTTCCTCCAATTCTCACCACTTAATTGTCTTCCCTTAATTATTTAATAAATAAACTAGTTCTTGTTTATCTTAGAATTCACTGTACCATGAGTGATTGTTACATGCCTTTTGAAATTACAAATAACACTTTTACTATAATATGGTTTATATAATTGGTTCAAGGCATTACTACAACAGAACTTTAAGTTGGTAGCCTATTACTTGACAATTATAGACGAAAACTCGAGATCTTATGGATTTTAACAAGGGATCTCTAGGATGCTAAGTTTGTGAGAATAGTAACTAAATGATTAAATTTACCATTTTCTATAAGTTTGAACTTTTAGAATAAGTAGTCATTTAACATAGTGTCAAAGCAAAAGGTTTACCCTCCATTTCAGTTAAATATTTAAGGTGTTAGGCTTCACTTGTTGAAGAGAAGCTTAACTCTACACAGAATAGAGGTATTAGAATATTAATTAAATGATTAAATTCACTCCTTTTGTAATACCTCAATTTTTATCCCCTAGAGTAAAGATTCAAGGATAAAAAGGATGTGAGACCTTACTTATAAAGTTAGACCCATATTTTTGGACTAAAGTGGGTGGATGGATGGACCTATTTTGGAGAAGATAGTTAAGATCATAGCCAGTCAAGAGAAAGAAACTTAACCGTTTTGGCCAACATTAATTCAATAAGTGACAACATTTGAAACTATTTTAAAGTATGATAAAATGATGAATAATAAGCATTTCGAGGTACTTTCAAGAATTTTGGACATGTATAGAGGGATTTATGATTTTAATAAGATGTATAACTAAGAACAAGATTTTCAACCAGACATGGAAGTGATAAGTTTTGGGTAATTTAAGGTACCAAATGAATTTTATTGTCTGTAATATTTGGATATGATGTGGGTCTATGAATAAGGAAGATTTAAAGACACATTTCACGTAATTTGGAGTTAAATTGAAGAAGTTATGATCCTCACAAGATCAGTAGGTCGGAATTTAGTGGAATTATTTGAATGGGTTAATAATCAGAGGGGCCACAATTTTTTACTATGTCATAGCAAACACATCTACTATAGATCTAATGTGGGTTCTACAAATTCAATGGTAGATTTGAATATGGGTTGAATTCGTATTATTTTCCATAATTTAAATAAAATATATTATCTAAACAATTTTGAAGAATTAGAAGATGAGTGAAAGTCTCTACTTTACAGGCTTCAAGTAGTACAAGAATTTATTTTTTAACATTTGTTTCTGAATTTATTTATTTCATTCACAAAGGATTTAAAAGGAAATAAAGTTGTAAGAATGATGGGCCTTATCCATAGACAATGAGAAAAACGAATTGTTTTCCAATGAGATTCTTCAAGTCGTTATCTTTAAAAAAATAATAAAAAAAAGAGATTCTTCAAGTCGTTGTTCACATAATAATTTCTTATTCTTTGTTTGGTAGGTGCGTGAACCTTTCAAATGTCTCAAAAGGGCCTATAATTTGAGTATCAAGAAAAAGTAGTTTCACTTCCACAAGTGTTTGCAGATTCTCCAAACTTTGAAAGGTGGGGTAGGTGTGTACATGCTTTTGAAAAATGAAAAGGGTAGTTACCAGTTCTCAATAATTTCTTATTCTTTGTTTGGTAGGTGCCATTCCCCTTTTCATTTTTCAAAGTTATAAGTCGGTGGTGGGCTACCATTTACTTTAAAATGTATTTTTAGTACTTAAAAAAAATATCTTTATTACTTAAAAATTTGTGTCAAACGAAGAATAAGTCTGTTTGGTAAAAAAAAAAAAAAATTAAAATTATTTTTTTGACTTTTTGCTCTGAAAAAAAATATTACGTTTTGGGAAAGCTAAAAAAATGATTTTTTTTTTCTTCTGAAAAGCTCTTTATGGCTTTTTTTATGAACATTTTTTTCTTCTTCCAAAAATAGGCTTTGTATCAGCATGTGTGAGAAGGATTTGTAGGTCTTCTAACCTCATAAAAAATGCCCAAAAACGCATTTTAAAATGCCCAAAATGCCGCTTTTATAGGTTTTTTTATTTTTATTTTTTGTTAAAATGCTCAAAATGCCCCTATTCAAAAAATATATATATTTTGAGCATTTTAACAAACAAAAAAAACGTGTAAAATTAAAAAGAAAAAATTATTGAGATACCGACATTGCAAAGATTAAAAGTTTGAAGTTATATTTCAAAACATCTAATAGTTTGGGGGTATAAATAAAGTTTCTCTTTATTTTTTTCACAATAATTATTATTTATTTGGTTCATTTGTACCTCATTTTCTTTGAGAGATGTGACTAGATAAAAGGAAGGTTTAAATACATTTTTGTCCCTTGGGTTTTAACATCTTTATTTTTTTTTTTTCCTTCGGTTTCACTTTCTATTATAAGTGGTACCTTGCTTATAGGCATATACCCAAACGAGATGTGTTATTTGCACATCACCTTGGTGTACATCAAGACACATTGAGTGTGGGACCCATGTATGCGTGTTCTATATATATACACCAAGGTGATGTATAAGAATCATTAACTTACTCAAATAGTATCTCCGCCAATTTGTCGTCAAGAAGACTAACATAATTTCACGTCAAACCAATCAAAACTTGACACGTGTTATGTACCTTATTAAATAATAATAATAATAAACTTAAATTTAAAAATCAAGGAAAAAAAATTAAACATTAACTAAACAAATAAAAAATCCAAAGGGGTGGCCAACCACCCCCATTTTGGCCTATGGGGGCGGCTCCAAGCCTTTGGGAGTGGTTTCGGCCACCTCCTACGACCGGTATGAAGGTGACCTAACCACCCCGATAACTCCCCAAAAGGCCCAAAAAAAAAAAAAAAAAAAAGGTAAGGGTTTGGGGGTTTGGTCCCTTGGGAGTGGCTGAACCAATCTATAAGCCAAAATCGAAGTGATCAACCACTCCCATCGGCTAAAATGGGAGTAGAGCCACACCTTTGGTTTTTTTTTTGAAGTTTTTTAATTATTTTTTTTCTTGATTTTTACATTTAAGTTTTTTTTTTTTTTAAAAAAAAACATAAGGTATATGACATGTTTCAAGTTTTGATTGGTTTGATGTATAATTCCTTTACTTTTCTTGACGGAAGTACTATTTGGGTATATGCTCATAAGCAAGGTACTACTTATGATCGAAACTAAAACCAAAAAAAAAAAAAAAAATTAATCAATTAATTAATTTGTAAAAATTAAGAGGCAAAAATGTATTTAACCTCAAAAGTAAATGGCCTTCCCCATAGAAATAAATAAATCCAGGCTCCATGCTTGTGTCTTACATCACCACTACAAGAAACAGCGTTCTTCATGGGAGCATAGCAGAAGAAGCAGCCCCAATCAGCTTCTTGAGTTTTGAATAGAATAATGGGGTGCAAATTGCCGGTGAAAGAGACTAAAATCCGACTCAATTATTATAAAACTGACATCACTCCCTGTCTTTGGCACTGCCGTGCGGTGCACGACCAAAACTTCCTTCCTTCAAAACCCAAAACACACGCCTGCTCCTGTCTCCTCTGCCTTCATGCACATGCACCTTCATTTTATTTACTCAGCCAAACAAAAACTTCAAAAAGTCAAATTTTTCTAATAAATCAAACAAACCCAACCAAACCAAACCAAACCATTGTTCCTTGTAATATCCATCTTCTAATGTTTTAATTTTTTATAATATGTCATGCTAATCTATTATCTACCGCTCCGTCAGGAGTTTCTGTTAAATCATAACATCAGCAGTATAATAAACATTTCATGCGACTCAAAACAATAAAAATAAGATTAAAAAAAGCAGAAGTCTCGTGGATGGCCTGACCGTGGGTCACTTGCCGTGGGTATGTCACCTCTCAACGAGTTTTTTTTTGAAAAAAATAAAAATAAAGGGTAGAATTGTATTTTTACAAATTTCATAAGGATATACTAGTCATTTTATGTCACGTGTGGGTCAAGCAACACACTTACTGGCTGAGTAAACTGAAAATCTTAACGGAAGGAAGACATTGCAAATTGAGTAGTAGAATTGAAGGTTTAAAAATTGAATCATTGCGAGACATTTCAAATTAGGTAGTAATTAGAGGTTTAAAAAAAAAAAAGTTCCCTTATAATAATAATTAAAAAATAATACAGGTTAAATCATCACTTACTTTAAAAACTTAAGCCGATAAGAAGAAATAAATTTTATCACTTGATTACTACTTTAACACTCCTCTTAACATGTGAGCAGTGGTAGAGTTAGCATTTAGAATTTGGGAAGCCAAATTGGAGGGACAAAACTAAAAATGTAAAAAAATTAGGGGTAAATTTTTTTTTTTTTTTTTTTTGAAAAATCTCATTGTTAGAATATTTAATAAATAAAAGAGATGGTGTTCAAACTTAAGACCTATATTCTGATATTATATTAAATCACCAATTATCCTAAAAGATTAAGATAACAAGAAAAATAGTGATTTAATTATACCCATTTGATTCAAATATAATATTCACATTTGGTCCTACTTCACCACGATGTAGAAAAATTATAACACCCCTTCTCTGCCCTTTTACATCATCTCTTTCGTATGCGTACTTTCTCTTGAGCTTCGCTTGCTTTCTTTGTTTTTTTTTTTTTTCCGAAGCCATGTCTTCAATGATAACCCCTCAAGGTGTGGTCCTGGCCACAGCCATGGCCGTCTCCGGCACCGTTTTCCTCCTCGTGCTTCGCCTGCAAAAGTCTCTTCCGGGTACCCAATTTCCCGGCGATCAAATTCCACAGTCCCCACCGCCAATCTTACGTTCTTGTATCTCAACCGGTACGCAAACATATACGTTACATATGTTCATGTATGTATGTATGCATATATATGTATGCATACATTCAATTCTTTCTGTGTTTGGTAATGGGTATATTTTATTTATTTTTTCTGCTCTGTTCGGTGGGCCTGTAGAGGAGAAGAAGAAGAAGAAGAAGAAGAAGAGGGTGCAGTTTGCAGAAGATGTGGTGGATCCGAGTGGGGATGGGGAGGAGTATAGAAGGCAGCATGCCATAATTAACAAGTCTTCTTCTTCATCGTCTTCGTCAACTTCACCGCCACCGACGTTAAAACAGAGGGGAGGAATGCCTGAAAACAGGGTGGCTCTGTACAACGGAATTCTCAGGGACCGTGTGGTTCATCGATTGGCCTACTCCTGCTGATCATTGACTTTCTGTGTGAAAATTTGAGTCCCTAATGTAGCCTTCTTCTTTCTTTGTAACTTTTATGTTAGGATCTGTTCATGAACAGTAGGTAATTTGGAGCCGACAGTTTCTGGCAATTCCTGTTAATGGAAGTGGGTTTCGTTGATAAATCCAAAGGGGGTAATTTCTTAGGCCTTGTTCATAGTTTTTTTTTTTTTTTTTTGAAGGGTCCTTGTTCATAGTTAGCATCTGAAGAAATCTCTGCCTCCTCTAAAATTGCCGTTTGTAATCAAACAATCACATGTAATAATAGTTTTTTTTTTTTTTTTTTTAATATATTTGGGTGCTTTCTCTTTTTCTTCGCCTGACGTGTAAATACAGCGACTGATTGTACTTTTTCTTGGTGTAACATGCTGTGATTTCAATTTTTACAAGCATTGGATTCATTTCGTGAGGATTATAAACAATTGCAAGGTGAAAAATATCTTCATTTTTTTGTTGAGTACGCAAGATATTTGTGTTTACAAGTTATGGTAATTGGTCTATTGTTAGAAGAATTATTTACCTTTTCTTTCTTTTGGATTAAGAGTCAAACCATCCTCCTGTGTAACCCTTTTATTATTCAATTAGAAAGAAATGAACAAAACAAAAAAAAAAAAGTTTTGATAATTGTTTGGGAAACTTGACTTAACCCCCTAAATTGTCTTCGTTTTTGTAGTTGAGGAATGTTAGACATTCAAACACTTTTTTCTAGAATTTAGTTACAACCTGATATGTCACAATCTCATAGAATTGTGACACATCAAGTTGGAACCAAATTTTAAAAAAAAAAATGTTGGAATGTCTAGCATTTCTCTTTATAATTATCCTTCTAACCTTAAAAGACTCTAAATTTAATGTATTTATCTTTCAATTTCACCCCATTATGATTTTGTGTTATATTATCTCAAAATTCTCAATTCTTACAAATATATATATAAAACAAATTTCAAAGATTCAAGCGTGGGTATTTTTACATATTTTCTGTTAAATCTTGACCAATGCCTATATCCTTAGATTTTTTCTTTTTTCTTTGTTTGCCTTAAAAAAATATGAGTATTTTGGGAGTTCTGACACCCATCCGTTAAGATTTAACAAAAAATCATAACGAAGTGGTAAAATTAAAAAAAAAAAAAAATTATTACTCTAAATTGAAAGTTTTTTAAGTTTAAGAGGATAATTGCGAATATGATGAAAGTTCAATGGGATTAAATAAAATTTTCCTAATTGTTTAGATATATTTATTAAGCCCATACAACATGGTTAAGGTAATGAGGTAATGGATTTGTGAGATTCGTCCAAAATTGAAGGCACCAAATTTTCTGGCAGCTTTTCCACTCCAATATTTCTTTTATTGGAAGTGGCAAATGGCAAAGATTCTCCCATATTATTGTAACACCCACGTTGTTGTTTCTCTCCTATCCTATATTTCTTCTGTACTGCAAAGTGTGTTGTTGTTTTCCGGCCTGTTTGGTTTCCATCTCCAATAAAAAATAAAAAATAAAAAATAAAAATGGCTGTGTTGGGTCGTATTTTGGGGTTGCTTTTGTTTTCTTCTGATAGTCACTACCCCCTTTTCAGTTATTGCTTTTAAAAATAAAAAATAAAAAATAAAAAAAAATTGTATAAAGTACTTATTTTTAAGACCTGTTACACGTATATCTCTTGTACATGCATGATAGACGAAAGGAAAACAAAACATTTTTAGGTATTAAAATAAAGCTCTTTTAGTTAAATCATTAAGACAAGTTCATTGGCTTAACTGCGAGTAATTAATTTTAGACGTCACACTCATTTCTCTCTAATAATGATGTAATTTTTAAAATCATCAATGAACTTTTAATTGATTATTATTGAGTTTTGATCAAATTGTGATTTTAAAAATCACGTTATTATTATTAGAGCAATAAAAGGACATGGGTAGGACGTACAGAATTACTCCTTAACTAGATGTTCCCATAAGACAGTCAAATTTTGTTACAAAACACTCTTGTCTAGTGGAACATTCTCATACAATCTTAAAGATTAAAGGTTTAACCAAAATAATATTTAACAATTCTATGATTTTTTGATACATGGTTAAGCGCTTAACAATTAGTATTAGAATAGGCAATACGTTACGGATTTAAGTCACAAAGAAAGTGACCTATAGGCTAAATAAAAATTTCTCGGTATTATGTATGTGCATAGTGTTAAGTCACGTACTGAATACTAATTAGTGAGTGAATTGATGCTGCCAAAAAAGAAATTACTAGCATCGAGTTAGTTTTAATAGAGTAAACTGCCATAAACGTCATATTTGAAAGCGTGATGAAATATTACGATCCTAAGGGTTAAGGGTTTAATCAGATCACTATTCAACAATATTAAGACTTTTGGATTCATGGTTAGGCCCTTAACGCATTTATTTGTTTAAACAATTATTGCCGATGAGTCACAATATATATAGGATTTTCGTCACCATATCTTTTAAAGATTATAAATCTATATTAATTCGATTGTCTACTTGGTTTTTTTTTTTTTAAAAAAAAAGAAAATTACACTTTTCCACTATAAACTACCACTCATTTATCACTTATCCTTATAAACTTTAAATCATTAATTGGAATACTCATTCCAATTAAGTCATATCTTTTATCACCAAAAAAAAAAGAAGAAGTAATGATTCATTACTACACCTAAATATACAACTTTTCACCATCTTGCCTATGTGGCAAGGTGGTCCCTCACCTTAATTTTTTTAAAAAAAATAAAAAAAATTCAAAAAGTAGTGGGGGACCACCTTGCCACATGTGGCAAGGTGGTGAAAAGTTGTATCTTTAGGTGGCAGTGAATCATTACTCTAAAAAAAATCAGTGTTAGTTTTTCCCCCTCCGTCCAAATCAACCATTAATTTTGATGAAAAATAATTGAAATGACTTAATTCTTCCTTTGTATGAAAAAAGTATAAAATATTAAAGAAAAAAATTACCGTCATTTTGAGATAGCCCTTAATTATGTGGATCTTCAAAATCAAAGATAAATTATGTTGATAGCCAAAAAAAAAAAAAAAAAAAAAAAAAAAAGCAAAAGAATCATGCTTATTAAGGGTCATCTAATCATTTTTTTTTTTTCTAATTGAATAAAGAAATAGTTACATGAGAAGATCATTTTCACCCCTGAATGGAATAAGTAGATGATCTTAAAAATGAAAATAAGACAACAGACCCAACACAAATTAAAATAGTATGAAAATAATTATAAAATGTAAGAAATTGATCAAACAAATAATTTGATCCTCTCAAGGGGACGAACAAGACAATTATAAAAGCAAAATGACACAGATGAAAGCGAACCTATCTGAGCCCCACTTGAAGCCAGAACAACTATCGAAAAGAAGTCGAAGTCAAATAAACATTGTCATAGTCCAATGCAGGTCATTTAATCATCTCACATGCTTTTATGTTCAACTTAATAGTTGATTTTGACAGGGGGGGCAAATTGATACTGAAATTTCAAAATAAGATCCAAGTTGCATCGACTTAAAGTTTATAAGGGTATATAAGTGAAAGTTTAATTATGATAAATATAATCTATCTTTCTTTTCTTTCCTTTTTTTTTTTTTTTTTTTAATTCATTTTATGTTTTGGAATCTATGAGTAAGAAAATATAAAAGAATGATCCATAAGGAAATAAAGAATTTGTGAAATTATAAATTATACCCAAATGGAAATCCCAGTCTCAGAAGATCACTAAGCGTAATACTATATATATGATATAATTTTTTATTTTTCATTTCCTCTTATTGGGTATAATTTATTGCTTAATTAGTGTTCATTTGGGACCATTTTTTGTATGTTATATTTATATTATTAGTAATATTACTTAATACATTGAAAATGTGTTCTCAAAATTATTTTATGAAATTAGATAGATAAATTCAAGAAAGAAAATAAAAAATTTGAATTATTTGCTTACGTTAAAGCTAATGGCCGGGATCGATATAAGAAATTTAAAGTGTCAAACAAAAGTTATGTTTAAAAAAAAAAAGAAAAAAAAAAGATGTTATTAGTTATAACTATTTAATCAATTAAAAGAAAAATATATTATCACGAGAGAAATAGAGATTTATTATAAGGATATTTAGAGAGAGATACGAACATATGGAGAATAATGAAGTGACTATGTAGTTGGTGAAGAGCTAAAGCATTGAGAATTACTTAATGGCATCCCAATTAAGTTATTTAATATAATTAAATTTATATAATTTTAAACATTTAAAAGCTTTTTAAATAAATTGTGATTTAATAATGTATCATATGTACCCCTTATGGCTTTATCTTATGAATATAAATCATAAACCGAACATAGTAAAATCTTGTGTTATTCTCTTTTCTTTCCTCTCTAAATTTCATTTGATTATAGATTTTATTTTTTAATATAGTATCATAGTCAGAAGTTATGAGTTTGAACTCTGACTTCATAATTTACTCTCATTTCAATTAAACATTTCACGTGTTGAGCCTCACTTATTAAAAAAAAGTTTGAGCCCAGCCACACTTGAGGAGAATTATAAAAAATATTTGATTAAATAATTAAATGATTAAATTTATTTATTTTTCTATCAAGTTAAACTTCGGAGATAAATAATAATTTAACACTCACCTCTCAGTTTCTCGATCCATGTCTTATACTATTGCCAGCATGACAAAATAAGGAAGAAAAAAAAAATGTACCATTTTCAAGAGGGACATTTTTTCCATGGAACTTTCTCAATTCTTGTCTTCCAAGTTCTTGTTTCCGCAAGTTTCACGCTCATAGAATAGATCTTTTGTTTTCCTTACTTTTCTATGGATGACACGACATTGATATTAGAGTGCTGACACGGATACTAACGTGTCAAATGACAAACAGTTAAGTTTGATAATAAAGTGGAAGAGAGACGTACGACCTATTTAAAACTCGGGTAAAGCTTTAAAAACGTTATTCTTGAAATTATAAATCGAAGACTAAATTCAAATTAAATGAAAACTTAAGGAATAAAAATAAATTTTTCCTAAAAACTAATATGTAAGAGCACCCATGTGCTGCAGATCATATATACACATGTAGATCAGATTATGTTTGTGATGTCTCTTTCACCATGGAGTGACAAAGAGGAAAAAGAAAAGAATAAAAACATATGTTTTCATCATGTGGACCTATCAACATGGCATGATCGATCCCCTTGACATACAGACATCATCACATGCACACCATCCATAGTGTGAACATGGCCTTTTGGCTTTGGAGTTTGGTTTAGATGCTTACTTTCTCTGTTCTGTCAACCACCCAACTGACTCTCCATTAACCCAACAAAACCTTCTGATTGAAGCAACCAAAGTAGCATTAAAATTATCTGCCTTTTTCTATTTCACTTTCGGCTGCTTAATTATTCGATCATCAAGCCCACTTGGGAAGCCATGAAAGAAAGGCCAAAAGAAGTGACCAATTTTTCTTCTTTTCAATAGATTGCATAA
Source organism: Alnus rubra (assembly GCA_028654335.1). NCBI lineage: Eukaryota > Viridiplantae > Streptophyta > Magnoliopsida > Fagales > Betulaceae > Alnus > Alnus rubra. The sequence continues at coordinate 2,048,774 of JAJPGS010001263.1, forward strand.
ATGTAAACCCACACTCGAAGGTATGACTGACAATTTTTTAACACGGTTTGCAAATTTAATATAAAAAATTAGCAGATTAGGGTTATGTTAAGGCCAATCTATATAGTATTATACTCATGCTTTGACACAATTTGAGAACTCGACACGAACTCAATATAAAATTAGTGGGTTAGGGTTGATCTGTATAATCTTTATATTCATACATCAACACAATATAAATCTGACACACAAACACAAATTGGCGAAGTTAATTGGAGGGCAAGTGCCACGCGGATAAATTCAAAAATTGGAGTACATGTCAATCCAAAAATTTGATGTTTTATCCATCTACACACAACTTCTTCTCTTTTTTTTTTTTTTAATTGTTTTATTTTTCATTTGCCGTATAAAGCTAGGCTTCTAAATCCAACTTTTGAGGGCAATGAGGGGGACACATGGCAAGAAGGTGTTGGAGACAAGTTTAAGCATACAAACCTCTAGAAAACAGAATGGCCAACTGAAAAGTTTGTTTGGTTGCATTAAATTTTTGGAACAGAATCGTCATATCAGTATTTTTTTTTTTTTTTTTTTTTTTTTTTTTTTTTAGTTCAGGGCTATCACTAATTCACTAACACCGATCCTCTCGGATTCAAGTGAACCGGAGAGTATTCAGTCTTTGTAAAAGTAAATGTATAATTGTCTTTTTCTATTTTTTGAACAATTTTACCCTTATTTCAACAACGATTAAATACTCTCTAGTTTATTTGAACCGGAGAGGATTCAAGTATTTGTGGGGACTGGGTTCATTTTTGGTCTCATGTTTCTTCTTTGTTTTTTTTTTTATTATACTTATTCAAATAAAAATGGATAAAGCTTCATTCAAATTAGTTTATAAAAAAGAAAATTTCAATTCAATTTATTAAACTGATTCATGTCCAAAAAAATGCATATGAGAATAGGCAGTGTTAAAAATTAAAATTAAAAAAATAAAAATCTTTAATTGAATTTTAAAAAGAAAAAATTTATCCAATAAAAATGATATTTAATTTTTTGGCTTTTATTTGTCCGTGGGGTATGCAACAGCCAACAGGTGCATGTTCTAAAATCCAAATGGTTGGTTACACAACCTGCACACATTGAATGTCTGACCAATTAAAAACACAAGGCAGAAAAAAAAAGCACTAAAAAAGGACAAAAAATTAATTATCTTCTCACCTCCTAGCCTCATCCCAACAAGTTTGGGTTGAGATTGGATTGGGCACCCATTTGAAAGTAGTAGATTGGATAATGAATCAACCAATGGCATTCTTGTTTGCAGAATATTAGTTAGGGTTGGGTATCGGGTTAAATCGGTGACGGTATATGTATTTTTGCCCACTGAATCGCTACAGTCGATTATATGTTAGTCAATTAATTGGTTAATTGTAAGCTTTTATATTTAGCCAAGATTTTTCATTTGTTTATTTAGGTCCAAAACGGGATTTTTTTTTTTTTTTCGATAAACAAGTGTTTATTGAACATATTTTTACATTAGCCCACCCCATTTCAAATGGAACAATGTCATTTTGATTTCAAATAATTATTTTTTTAAAAAAATGTTACGGTTCAGTTCGATTAACTGCCTAAAAAAAATCTCTACCGCCTACTAAACTGAACCAATGTCAAAATAGTACCGACTACCGAAAATCGATGACAATTCGACGACGGTCAGTAAGTGGTCGACGATTAATCTGCCCACCCTAATATTAGTGTTAATATTATATCAGTAATTTGAAATTTCCACTACTTAGATTTGGTTGTTCCCACGCGCATTAATTGCTTAAAGATAGAGACAGCAACAACGATTAACATACATCCACTCACTATCATATAGTAAGCTATTAAGTGTATTTTAATCAATACTTAAAAAAAAAAAAATAATGATTAATTTTCATTATTAAATCGTTTCAATTATACGAATAACAACCTTAATAACATTTATATGTGACATATGGTCCCATGCCTATGTAGAAGAGGCAAATGCCTCAAGAAAGTGTAGACAAAAACAAGTTTGTGACGTGGGAAATGAGCTAAACACGAATATAATGAAGTCACACGTCATTGATTAGAAGGTATGAAAGTCATGTGAAAAGAATTAGCTACGTATAAGTCTTAACTCAAAATTCAAAAAGCTAAAGGTGCTCTCTATTGAGGTGAAACCCTTGTCTCCCACTAATAAACTTTCGGGTACGTGATTAGATATTTAGATGGATCTAGGAATGCTGATGTGAGTGAATTGTATAACATTGGCTATAAGCATATGCCTGGAAACTTCTATTTGACGTGTGGTGTCACTGGTGTAGGTGTCGGTTGTTCTATTCATCCATCTGAAAATATTTTCAATTAACCAAAAAAAAAAAATCAACATTTTCGAAGCGTAAAATGATTTACGTTTCTCATTCACGTAAACCATTTTCTTATACGTCTGAGCAGACTAGTGTGAGAGAGCTCGTGTAAGGCCAACTTGTCTGAACAGGTATTCGGCTGCCCAAACACCTGCTTGAGTAGATAGACCCCACAAGGAGCCATCGTATAATTGATTGTCCAAATTATTAAGCATGCAATTACGCTAGATCTCAATCCCAACTGAAGACCTTATATTCTCACACACTCTTCCTTGCAACTCTTCAAAATATATACAAAAGTATAATAAATTTTTGTTGATTTTCCCTATGAACCAAATGCTTTTTAAGTATAAAATATTGATCAAAGAAAATAACCTTCGTTAAGTGTAAAATAGTTTACGCTTCCTATCCGTAAGAACTATTTTCTTACACCTCTAAATAAGTTATTATGAGAGAGTTCTTTACGGGACCTACCTATCTAAACATGTCTTGACCTATTAGAACACATGCCGGGACAAGTCCGCCAAGGGCATCATTAGTCATCGTAAACTCACTTTTCTTAAATCAATACTCTAATAGTCGTGGCTGAAATGGATGGTGGAGTGACTCTCAAGTTAAACTTGATTGAGTGAGCAAATTAAGCAAAGCCCCAATTGGTAGATGCCACGTACACTGCCCCGGTGGAAGATGACATATCCAATCATAATGAACCAATCAAGAATCACCACCTCTGTAAAGGAGCATGACGTCTACGAATCTCTCTTTGGATGCTTCGACTTTCCGTGTGACCTCACCAACTCAGTAAACAACTCTTAATGTAAAGAAAACCCCTTTCTCGAAAGACCCAATGCTTTTTACTTCTTTAATTAGCCATCACCCCATCATCATGTTTGTTTAACCAAATGTAAAGAGATTTGTTCTTTTTTTCAGTATTTTTCTATATTGTAAATGGCAAATGCAATGAATGAAATATAATTATGGATTGTAGAATGAATATGAGATGAATTGATAGATGGAATTGAGAAAATAAGACCGAATTTAATCGAAATGATATATATAGGAGGCTATTCAAGATGCCCCGATTATAAAGAAATGATTTTTATAGACTCTAAGAACATTTCTAGTAGTTAAAAACTATTTTTTTTTACTCTGGTAAATCATTGTTTTTAAATTCTCTCAGCAGCCTTACCATTTTAACTATTTACGATCATTACTCCATTTAAATAATTTTTTTTTTTTTAGATTTCTTTATTCTTTCTCTATTTAATATTTTTATACAACAAGCTACCATACATCTTCATCTTGAATCTCAACCAAATTCAAGAAAGAAAGAAAGAAAAGATAAATGAAAGAAACACAAAGTTTATGTCATGAAATAAGAGCATCATCATGTGTGAGAGATGTGAGATAAGAGAAAAAAGGAAGAAAAAAAAGTGTACTGATCATATGAGAGAGAAAGAAGAAACAAAGTTGGTGAAAGAGTTGGTAAGTGAATATTACTCATCAAAATTAGTGAGTATTTTCACTTATCAAAACTTTTTTATTAAAGTAGTGAGACTGTTGGGGGTGATTTTTTAGTGTTTTCATCAAATTGGTTCACCAAAATAGCTAAAAGGTAAGACTACTAGGAATGCTCTAAGATCTCTTTAACCGTTCTAACAAAAAGCGTATAAAAATAGAATCCGTTACAATCAATTCACGCACGCGTAACTACTATTCTTCGGTTACCCAGATAAACCCACCGCTATTAACCCTGTATTTTATATTCCAAAGCGATCAAATTGCTACATTTTTATTGGCTTATTATTGCCAATCATGTGTGTTTTGCTTCCGATTACGACATTCAGTATACCCCATTGAGAAATTAATATGGAAGTTTAGGTGGGTGTTCTTTGTCTTGTTGGGAACATGGTAAGAATATTAAGATAAGGTTTAGTGATGGTAATCGTGGGTTGATTAATATATTAGTGGTTATAAAGACGATGGATGATGTTGGAACATCCCTAACATACTCTCATTTCCAACAATTATTTACCTTCTTTTTCATAAAGTGCTACGCATTTCCTCCCAATTGGACCATTCTTTAACTTTGTGCGTCACATGTTCACATTCCTACCTACCGTGCTTGCCTCATTTGCATGAAGCCTAAAGTCAAACCATCCATTTAAAATTACCAACATTCCTATATGTACTTTTTTTTTAAAAAAAAAAAAAAGAATAATTCAACTTGTATACTTGTACTCATATCAAAAATACATTGTTGTCTTTATTACCAAACAAGCTCAATTATGTAGGTGTTGGCCATGACTCGGCCCATTTGATGAATAGTTTTGATGTGATTTTTTTTTTTTGAATAGTAATAAAAAGTGCTTAATGTAATACAAAGGTAAAAAAATATTTAAATTTTTTGTGAGAGAAAAGTAAAGAAAGTTGTTTGGTAATAAGAAAAAAAAAAAAGAGTTGATTTTTTTTTTTTTTTTTTGAGGAAATGAAAAAGAAAGGGGAGGGGGGAGTATGTTGCCAAACACACCTAGTCTATATCATACTTCCATTGGAGAGGTTAGTTTGGTGAGAGGGAGAACATGGGTTTGATTCCCAAGTGGTTTGGTAAGATGGAGAACTTCATGTTTGAGTATATAGGGGTAGAGAGATAGAAATTAGAAATATGATACTTGTACACCCCAATACACAACTCATGTCACTTTTTGACAATGTAGCCACTTTTAATTTTTAATTTTTTTTAATTTTAAAAAAAAAAATCTATAAGCAGTGTGGGGGAAACATTTAGGGAATGTTTCCACCCAAAACCCTCTCTCTCTCTCTCTCTCTCTCTCTCTCTCTCTCTCCATCTGTTCATTTTATGGGTTTTGTTAAGGTTTATTTTGTTTCGTGTAAGTTTGGTGTTGCGAATTTGATTCTTGAAAATTCAATCTAGATGATATCATTATGAGGTTTCGATTTATTTTCAATCTATATGATATCATTCTTGATAATAGCTTAAAAGTGCATATTTTCTCTATTAAAATAAGCATTACCATACTATGTTTTATTTTAATTCTTACATTTTAGATTCAATAAAGGAAAAGTGTTGAATTATTAATCTTGAGCATAAAAAATATTCTAATGCAGGAAATTGCTTTGTTTGAATATTTTCATAATCATCTAGCCAAGCATAAGAAATAAGTGGACAAAAAGGAGTTCAGCCAAGCTAAGAAAACCAAGCCAAGCCAAGCAATAAATGAAAGACAGAGCAAAAGGAAGAAGGAAAGAAATGAGAAAGAGGCGTGGAGGACTACATAAATAAGGAAGAAACTCGTGGGGCCCACGTAAAAGAAAATAAAACATAAAAAAAAAAAAAAAAATGTAAGTGAAGCCTAACCTTGCATAGGTGGTGTACGTTGAAATAAAAGAAGTACTAGAGTTTTTCTTGACCCTATATAAAATGGCTGCAAAGAAAAAGAAAAAAGAAAAAAGGAGAGCCACCGCATAGAAAAAAAATAAAGAGAGGAAAAGAAGGAAGAACAGAGAGCTTTTGTACATGAAATTTATCCCTAATATTCAAGTTCTTTCTTTTTCACGTCTTTTCGTTTATACTTCGTTATGTATTTTAATACCAAGAGTGGCTAAATCTCTAACTAGGGCTAGAGGTGAAGCCTAGTATTCTTATTATGTATTCGTGAGACCATTTTATTTATTGTTCTTCATGGTTTAATAATTGAATGTCAGTGATAATTTTAATTTGAAAGAAGTTTCATGAGAATGAATTTATTTTGATTTGTTATTATTTTTCGTTTATATCAAATGCTTATTCTATTTGATTTGATATGATCCGAATTAATAATAGATGCTTATTTTATTGTGTCATGTTATCAAAATCAAATTTTAATTAACCCACATTTAGTTTATTTTATTTTTAAGAGTGCTTTATTACTGTATTTTTCAGTTAAAAAAATTGAAATTCTACCTAATTGAATTATCATTATATGTCTCATGAATACGTAAAATGATGTTAGGTGGATCCTTGAAACTCTAGTATTTCCATTAATTTCTTCCAAAGCCAATTTATTTATTTTAGTTTCGTAGTTTACTTTTTAATTCAAATTTAATTCCATTGCTCCAATTTCTAGTGGAAACCAAAGTCAAATTTCTTCTTCTTATTTTTTTTTTCTACATAATAATAAAAATTATTCTCTCGTATTTGATCATTCCCTGTGGATCGACCTCGTACTTACCGATAATTATTACTTGTGAAAACCTACACTTGGCTTTGCATCATTTTTTGTACAACAATTCTCGTGAAGTTCTTGTGAAGCTTTTCACTTCAATGAATTTGATAAACTAATTACCGAATGCCCATTTGAAACAAACAAACAACGTATATTGACATTGAGATCTCGGGGAGTGGGGGGAATATTTGGGCGAAATGTTTCCCCCACGTTGCCTTTAAAAAAAATTAAAAGTGGCCATGTGCTCAAGGTATGGACGGAAGTTGTGTCTTGGAGTGAACAAATATTATATCTCAGGGGTATAATGCTAAGAGATATGATCTTTTGTTACCTCGAGACACAACTCTTTACCACTTTTCTCATATGGCAAGGTGGTCCCTAGTTAAATTTAGAATTTTTTTTTAAAAAAAAAAAAAAAAAGTAAAAGTAAAAGTTGCCATGTGGATAAAGGTGGTCAGAAGTTGTATCTTGGAGATGTTAAACGAGATGAGACTCGTGCCTATTAATCCCCATTCATTGGGTGCTTGCTATAATGTTCATTGGGTGCTTGCTCCATGTTGAAGGCTTGTCTAGACCCATCTTGATAAGTGGCCAGTGAGTGGGTAAGATACTACTAGCCTACTATTGTAAAGCCCACAGGGAGTTCCAACCTTTAATCACTGATTCACTCATCTTTACCATTTTTTGCTTTCAAAAGAAAAAAAAAATACTCTAACATTAATCAACGAGAAATACTACACGTACTCTCAAGTACACACCGACGTGATAATAAAAATTACCATTGGATCCAAAATTTGTTGTTGATTCATCTAAAATTCAATGATAATTTTTACTATCATATTAGAAAATGTGCAGTTGAAAGTCTGGACTTAGGAATGCATGTAATATTTTTCTTGATCACTGGTTGGGGTTTACAAGCGGGACGGTCATTAACCGGTAATCACTAATAACCGCTAACTGGGGAAATCGAGAAATGAAAATAACCGCAATCGGATAACCGAGTACCCGGTTGCCTGTTACCGATTATAACATTTTTAAAAACGGTTAATAACCGGGTAACCGGTTACCGGTTTTTTATAATTATATATAATTATAATTATTTTTATATATATTACAAAAAAAAAAAAAAAAACGAAAATAATATTAAACCTAATTCTAAGTCTGACCTAGTGACCATCTTCTCTTCACTCTTCACAGTTCACACCGTTCTTCTTTCCTTCTTTCTTCTTCTCTTCTGAATCTGTGATCCACGCCCAGTGCCACGCCGACGACGCCCACTCCCCAGTGCCCACGCCAGCTCTCACCAGACAGGTACTTTGTCCTCCATTTTCTAGTCTCATGCTTAATAAGGTTAGGGTTTAGGGTTTTGTATCTCCATTTATAGCCTCATGAGTTTCTATGTTTGCGAACTAGCTCTTTAATAGCTCATCTGTTTATGCAACTCAGAACTAGAGTTGGGTTTTTTATTTTTGTTTTTCCTAGCAAGTTTTGAAAGTAGTTTTATTCGATTTTCGAAGTGTAGAATCAGATTTACGGAAGTGAACGGGAAAAATGCTCTTTTTTTTATTTTTTATTTATTATTTATTTTGGTCTCCGTTTGTTTGTGATATCTGTTTGTTGTTTTTTTGCCCGTTTAATTTATCTTATTAGCACCCCAATGTGTGCTTCCTCTGGCAATTTTGTTCTTTGTTAAGTGTAAAACGTAGCAATATGGGTGCCGAGCCAGAAGTTATTGATGTAGAGTAGATGTTGAAGTGATGGAAATTAGAAACTACCTAATACTGTACTCTTTGAGAAACACTCTGAAATGAAATTAAAAAGTGTGTATGTTAAATGATTTTCACAAGTGACCATTAAGGCGGTTGTTGTGGATGTTAAATTTGGTAGTGCTTGGTGCAGGTGGTGTTCTATTGATTCCCCTGATCCGTATGGGGTGGGGCTATGAAAGAATTTTAGGAGGGGTTGGAGGATGTTTTATAGCCATATCAGATTTGAGCTGGGAGATGGTTCCAATATCATATTCTAGGATGATGTGTGGTGTGGAGAGATGACCCTTAAGGAAGCATTCCCGGATTTATATAGCATTGTTTGTGTGAAGGATGCTTCTGTTGCAGTTCATTTGGATTTTTTTAGTGGTTCCCTTCAGTGAAATGTAAGCTTTATTGGAGGGGCTCACGATTGGGAGGTGGATGTCTTGGCTTCTTTCTTCACTTTGTTGTATGCCCATGGTGTGAGACGGGATCGAGGAGACAAGCTTTGGTGGACCCTTTCACACAAAGGGATGTTCAATGTTAGCTCCTTTTACAGGGTCCTTGCATGTAAAGATGGCTTTCCTTTCTGTTGGAAGAGTATTTGGTGGACCAAGGTTATTTTGATAGTGGCTTTTTTTTTTTTTTTTTTGATCGGCGACCTTAGGAAAGATTCTTACTATGGACAATCTTAGGAAGCGAAGAGAGGACGTTGGAGGAGCTCGTCCTTTTATTCTCTTTATACTTGGACAACCATTTTTAGCTCCCTTGGTGATTAGTTTTAGTGATTTTCTTGTATATTTTTCTCCTTCTACTTGGGCGTTTCTCCTATGTACTTGAATTGCACTTTTAATGATATTTCAATTACTTATTAAAAAAAAATCTATAATAAAAAGACTTGAGTTTTAACAAGCGAATGCCGAACTTTATGTGATTCAACCATTGTTGGATGTCTTGCTGGACAAGGTTTCTTTCAAACTAGATCATCTTGGACCAATGTATCCGTTGATTTTCTTTTTGGTTATGAGGCTAGATCTTTTATTGTTTGATGGTTTTCATAGCCTTCTTCTTCAATAGGTTGGTTGCTTAGTTGGAATATGTAGAAACAGCACCTATCTTTTAATTCTACATTGTCATGAATTGTTGTTTTATGCTTTATAATTGGATATTGCATCTGATGGTGTCTTAATTTAGATCTTCAGCAACAATGAAGGTGCGGTCATCAGTTAAGAAGATGTGTGAGTTCTGTAAGATAGTGAAACGCCGTGGTCGTATTTATGTAATATGCACAGTTAATCCTAAGCACAAGCAACGACAAGGCATGTCAACATTTGCATATGAAGGCCCTCCTCCTACGTATGTGCTCCCCCCCCACCCCCCTTTTTTTTTTTCTTTCTGTTGATGCGATAAGGGTAAACTGATGGGTTCCTACTTTGACATTGTTTCATGTGATTATTTTTAATTATGAAGGGTACTTGCCAAATATTATTTAGAATCTAATTAGTTTTTCCCTTTATAATAAAGGAAGTGGATAAGGCTAACTTTATAAGGTTTTTGTTATGACAAGTTGGTAACGCATTTTCAAGCCCATACCTATACAGGGTTGAGTAATGGCTTTTTTTGCTGCTCTTTTCTGGTAGGTTAGTTCCCATGTAAAGTTAACTCTTCCTGAGACTTGAGAGGCCTCGACCAATTCTGATCTGATTGGTGCCCACTTGAATGTCAAAGATGTGACACTATCCTTGACACTTTTACATCCATCCTGGGGGATGATGCCCTGTTTCCAAAAAAAAAACCCTTGAAGAGGATGAGAATTCCCTATGTGTTCTTTTTAAATATATGACCTGATCTGAATGTATAAATTTATCATTTGCTACCTATTCTTGAATCTTTAATGAAGCATGAGATATTTCCAATTAATTAGAAAGGCTCTTTCTACATTTTCTTATTTTTGTGGTTGGTTCTTGGTCTCGAGGAATTCTCTCTTCGTCACAAACCCCCACCCTCTCCCTCCCTCCCTCCCTCCCTCCCTCCCTCCCTCTCACACACACACATTTATATGAACAACCACATAATAATATGAAATTCTTCCTGCTTTGCTTGGTGGTAATGAAGCTACCCGCCTAATTGGATGGTTTATCTAATGAGCTAAGCACTAAGTTACATAATGCACATTCCAGGTACAGAATATCTTCAAGGAACAGCCATGTAATATGTAGTAATATATACATGTTGGTTCTAATTTCAGGTCTTCGGACACCAGTACCAGACTGGAGATGGTGACTGGTCACAATTTACGGGCTGGTCTGGCTTCTCTCATTCCCAAAAAGCAGGAGCCAGCGACAATGTATCGATGGAGTGCAGGCCTTGCATCCCTTCTTTTTTGGAGGAGTCTTGCATCCCTTCTGTTCAAGAAGGTAAACTAGCTTTCCTCCTATTCGGAAGGGTGAGAATGAAATGGGACAAGGGTGAAGTTAGATAAATTTTGTCATCCATTGACCTTTCTGGTGTATTCTCTGTTTCATTATGATGCTATATTCTTATGCACTAGTGGGGAGGGAGTGATAAAAAAGAAAAAGAAACAAGAGAAAGTAGAAACTTATGCTCTGTTTGTTTCGGTGTAAAATGATTTTTGTCATAAAATATTTTCTAGGAAGTCATTTTTCAGGAAAATATTTTTCGCAGAAAACATTTTTCGGTGTTTGGCGTATACGGAAAATCACAAATTTTTTTTTTTTCATTCAATCATATTAATTTATAAAAATCAATTTTTATTCACAACATAAAAATATTAATGTAAAATAATATTTTAAAAAAACAACTAAAAGATTATGTTTAACTAAGATATACATATTGACTAACAATAATTTGTTTCAAAAATAATAATAATAATAATGTATTTTACAAATTGGGATTTAAAAAAATTATTTTTAAAGTGGTCAGAATCTGGCCATTTTGTGCCGGATTCCGGCCATGCCAGAACGGTTGGGATTCGGTCGGCTTCCGGCCAGTTTGGCCGGAATCTAGCACAGTATCGCCGGAATCCGATGACAATGGCCGGACATCGCCAGAGTCCGACCAGTGTCGAAATCTAGCTTGTCGAAATACGGTGATGGCTGCCTGATTCCGGCGATGGTCGATTGCTTGAGCGTGAAGGTCAACTGCGTCATTTAAAAGATGGTCGACTGCATTTGCCGTCTGGAAAAAATGATTTATGCTTTTAAAACAAATAAATCATTTTTTAAAATTTACTAAGCATTTTTGGTCAAACGGAAATTATTTTTCAGTTGACTATATTTTCACCCTCACCAAACATCGAAAAGTGCCGAAATCATTTTTCAAAAATCATTTTACGCTTAAACAAACAGAACATAAACAAGATTTCTTGAGAGTAGAGATGACAAAGGTTCTTCAATTCTTGGGAGGTTCATACTTTGATAAAGTAATGGAATGAAAAAGCTTCTGTATCATTTCTGCACTTCTTGCTACTCCCTGCAAGCTTGATTTGGTACTCTATTAGCTGTACTTTATATTTTAAATAACTATGTGGATAGTTCAATGTGCTCTCATTAGTGATTGATATTGAAATGTAGACCATCCAAAAATGGTTTACTTTTTCTGTTGGAATTGGGTTGAAATCAAAATTCTTCTTTAGAGAACTGAGAGGACCTATGTATGCCAATTTTTTATTCGGCTTGCAAATTTGACAAAAGTAATGGGTTAAAGATAGAGAGCTACCCGTTTAATTGAATGACTTTATAGTATGTCTCGATAGGATTCGAACTTGAAACGCGAATACAAATTGTCGCTCTTAAAAGTACCAACCATTTGTTAGGTTAAAAGGTGGGTAACAAAGAAATGCTTGGTAGTATTCTCTTTTACACATCCGTACAAAATTTGTAAATTTTTTCTTGAATATGTGAACTCACATGTGGGTTCTACTGATTAAATGGGAGATTTGTAAGAGATATACAAGAGAATGATGTGTAACATCTAATAAAAAAAAAAAAAGTTTATTAAACTTTGAGAGTTATATCTCTTTTGTAAATCTAATATTAAATTTGTAGGACCTATCGATTCAATGGTAGATCTGCTATCTCTTGTAAGGAGATAGACAAAAGTTGAAATCTATACATTTTTCTTAAACTTATGAGAGATGCTAGACATCATTCCGCTGTACATTCTCGGTTCATCTTTTTTGCAAATCCAGCAATAAATTTGTTACGATTTATATATAGGTCTCGTAAATTTAATAGTAAATTTGTAAATCTGTTATACAGAGATGTGCAACAAATATACATGTAAATGATTTCTACCATTTTTCAGAACTTAAACTTCGTTTGTTTCGGTGTAAAATAATTTATGTCGTAAAATAATTTATGGGAAGTCATTTTTCAAGAAAATATTTTCCGTTGAAAACATTTTTTTGGTGTTTGGCGCGTACAAAAAATTACAAACATTTTTTATATTTTCATTCAATTATATTAACTTATAAAAATTAATTTTTATTCACAACATTAAAATATTAGTGTAAAATAATATAAAAAAAATAAAAAATTATGTTTAATTAAGATATACACATTGACTAACAATAATCATATTTTTTAAAATTTAGATTATTTTAAAAAATATTTGTGCTGAATTCTGGCTGAAATTGCCAAATCTCGACTAGTTGGCCGGAAGCCGACCAGATCTGGCCAGAACGGCTAGATGGCCGGAATCTGACACAGTATCATCGGAATCCGACGACGGTGGCCGAACATTGTCGGATTCCGACAAAAATTTCCAAATTCCGACACCGGTGGATTCCAACCAGTGCCAAAATATGGCTTGTTGGAATCCGGCGGTGGTCGACTGCTTGAGTGTAAAGGTCAACTGTGTCTTTCGTATGTGAAAAATGATTTACGCTTTTAAAAAGTGAATATCATTTTTTGAAATTAATTAAGTATTTTTGGTAAAACGAAAATTATTTTACAGTTGACTATTATTTTTACCTCCATCGAATACTCAAAAATATAAAAATTATTTTACACCGAAACAAACGAAATATTAGTCGAGTTCATGACCCATTATTTACGGTGTCTTTGAAACGTGTGTTTGGCTTATTTGACTTGAGTCGTCGGAGACGTTTATGTATATATATTTAAAGAGTACTTTTTCTCATCACGAAGTCATGAAGAATTTACTTTATAAAAGTAAGAAGAAAAGACAATGATATTATTTTACCATAATTCCGTTTTCCACTGCATGAACATCATTCTCCCATTTATTTTATTCATTATGTCCAAATACCCTCTTCTCTAATAAAAAAATATAAAAGATCCAAATATAATAATAAAAAATAATTGGATAAAAATTGATAAATTTATTTACTTTTTCCTTTTAATTCTTGCCCACTTAAAACTCTTTTTTTCTCATCAAATCCTGCGTGAATAGAAGCCTCCCCTGTGAATATAATCTATTAATCTGGGGGGAAGTATATTTATTCTCCTTAATTATTAAGTAATTTGCAATGTTTTCCAAATTTTCAATTCTTGCAATATTCACTTAACTTACTATTAAGGTTGCTATGTCTTCCTTTTGGGCAAAAAATGATAAAAATACTTATGAAAAAAAAAAAATTAGACTAAGATAAAAGACAAAAAATTTAGAAAAAAATATAAACTTTCACAATTTTTTTTAAAAAAAAGAGTAAAAATTCAAGAAAAATGATTTATTTTTTCAATTTTTCAGTTTCTTTTCAATTTTTTTTTATTTTTTATTTTTTTTTTTGCGGAAGGGAGACATTGCAAGTTTGCAACTCCAATGAAAATTTGGGGTACATTGCTACAATTAAAAGTTAAGAAAATATTGCAAATTGCTCGGTAGTTAGAGGAGGCAAATGTTTTTTACTTTTTCCCTATAATCTTATTCATATCTATATAACAAAATTTTACCTAAAAACGCCAGCTAAAATATTGTTTTACAAGTCTATTATAAGAAAATTGAAACACCGAATAACCGATGACTCGATCGGTTGGAAACTACGCCGGAGATATCTAATCTAAATCTATCCTTTCAATTGTTTGGATAAAATATAGACAGTAAGACTAACTCCGTTAATTAAGCAATACTAAATGCCACGTGTAATAATTTTGAAAACCGAGAGATGGCTATTTGATAATGGTGGACCCAAAATAACATTTAATCCAAAAAAAAAAAAAAAGAAATACGGATAGTTGTATTATTAGTGTTACTGTTAATCATTAATCAAGTGGCAGAAAGGCCACCGTCAACGTGAAAATCAAAAAGAGCCAATCGATTCTCAGAAAAACCCAAAATCCACGAGAATTTTTTTGCTTTCTGATTTTCAAGACAGACCCAAAGCAAAAAGGGGGAAGCTTTCCGATTTTTTTCTTCATTGCCGTTTTTGGAAACCCTAGAGTTGTCTGAATTCCTTTTGTTCACGGGATTTGATTACCCCCGTCGGGTGGGGTTTTCTGACTATGGTAACGCTGAATAGCTCCATCACTGCTTGGATCGGTCACTTCATCGCTTGCATGGGGTGAGTCCTCGATTTCGAGCGCTAATTCTCTCGATAATCATTTTTTTTGTTTGAATTGGGAGTACTTTTTCTTGCTTATATTGAGTGAATTAATTGCTACGATTTTTGTCTCCAAAAGCAAGGAGAGTACTTCTAGCTGCTGCTGCTGCTACTAGTGTTAGTTTTGGCTTTGATCTTTTCTTTTCTTTCTGGGATGTTCGTTGACTTGTTTGTTATCCTACTACCTTTTGTTACTCAAGGCAGTGTAATTTCAAAAATTATTGCCACTAATAGTTGTCGGTGTGTGCTTTTTTTCTTTTCTTTTTAAATAAAAAATAAAAAAATTGTTTCTGTAGGAGAGTATTAAAAATTTAAATCGGCAAGGAAACATAAAAAATTGTATGTGCGTGTGTGTCTGTGCTATTACTGCTATATATATGTAACTTGGTAAGGAAATATAAATTGGTGCAATTCTTCGTCAATGTTACACCTCTAAATAACTTTTCATTGGGGGAGCATTCTGGCAAACTTACTGTTGGATTGCAAGCCCTCCCATGCCCTTTCTGCTTGCAAAATATCATAACAATTGGAAACTAAGAACTGTCTCATCTATAAAATTTTTGAATTTCAGTTTTTTTTTTTTATATATATATGAGTGTATGAATTTGATAACAAATGATACATGAGTGTTTTGTTTAGATATCTTCTGGTGGAATTGTTAAAATATTAATTCAATTGATGGTTACTGAGTGGTGTATCACTAACAAGAGTGTTTTTTGATAGACCAAGTGTAATTTGAACCTGACACGTGTATTTCTACATATATATAGTCAGTTGCTTTGGTGGGGTGTTTTAAGCAGCTTTGGCAATGGAAATGGATCCTTGTTGTTTTTGGAGAATCACTATTCCTATGGTAACAGACCTTGAATCTATGAACTGGTATTGATGGGTTGAAAGCAGTGGCTATTAACTTATACACAAATGGGGAAATAGGATTCTGGTGGGTATAGATTGCAAAACAATCTGTAGCTACAACCTTAGCATTCAAATTCCAGATGATAAAACTTTTGCCAACTCCTATAAGTAGCCCCCCATCACATTTTCATTGACAATGAAAAAAGACATCAAGATTGCGTAAGTTTATGCGTGTGTCAAGATTGCTTACATTTGCATGTGCACTTTAATGTCCTCTGTGGTATTTTTTCTTTGTTAATTTTTTGCAGAACTGCTCTGGTATGTTTTCTTAAATTAAGCTTTCCATATCTGGACCTTTCCACCCATTGCTGAGCGGTTTGACCTACAGTCTTCATCGCAATCTGTTTTCATGTTTCAGCTGTTCCGTTTGCGCTTTATTCCTGTGCTCAAGGTTTCATTATGTCAAATGGAAGCTAAATGAACAAATTAAGGCTGCAATAGGTCATTTATCATGACATGGAAAGTAAATGAATCTATAAATTAACGTAGGAATTGATGCTATGAATTTATCATCATGAATGGGCAATTGGAGCCAGAATTAAAATACAATGATTTTACTTATAAAAGTCCTAGTTGAAACTAAGTCACACATTCAATTTTGGTAGGGTACAAAACAGCTTCTATAAATTATGACATTGTTAGTACCCTGACTCTTTAGAAGAAACATATCTAGTTATTCCTTTGCATCTCAAAATACTGTTATCCATTCCTATCTCGGAAAGATGGTTGGGAAACTGTACCAAGATGTGCTTATTGTCTAGAGTCCTTGATAATTGTGAATTAAGTTTGGTGATCCTTTTGTGACACTGTTGATACTGCATCTAACTTTGCAACAATTGAACTTAACTGAAATATTCTTTCTCCTAAGTGGGAAAGGAAAAGGGGAAATATAATGTTGATGACTACCACTTATACTGGTTTAACTGCTGACACTTACTGATCTGGCCTTAATGCTGTACTGTCTTGGTTGCTGCTATTTATTGTATATGTGATTTAACTTGGTTTGTAACAGAACAGGGGTTGTTTTGGATGCTGCACTAAACCCACACCAATTATTGCCGTTGATGAGCCATCAAAGGGACTGAAAATTCAAGGGCGCATGGTGAGAAAACCTAGCGTATCCGATGATTTCTGGAGTACCAGCACGTGTGATCTGGACAACAGCACTGTCCAATCTCAAAGAAGCATCTCATCCATCAGCACGTCGAACCAGACCCTTAATTGTGGAACTGGCATTGGTAGCATGAGCAGCAATTCTGACTTAGTAAATAATGGCAAGTTTTCTTCCTATGTTATTCTTTGCTTCCTGCTTATGTACTGAGAAATTATGGTTCTTCTTATATGGTGCCATCTGGAGATTTTTATGACCCCCTTTTTGTGAGTCTGTGTTCATGATGATGGGTTTTTGGCTGGTACGTCACTAGTCCCTGGTTTAGTGCAATTCTGGTTGGTGAGACTGTCATGCAAAATGTACATCTCTTGACATGCAGGTCTTCTTCTCTGGAATCAAACCAGGCTTCAGTGGATTGGATCTGGCAGGTCCAGGGATCGTACTGAACGGAGTCGGGAACCCAGATTAAGGTGTGTTACTTGCACCTTTTATGATGAATTCATTGATTGAAATCCTGCGGCAACCATCCATCGAGTCTATAGAATTAAGTACTGCTGTTTCCCACGTACAAAAGCAAAGTCCTAATGAAGTGTTCTTTTTATGGTTTTTAATAACATAGTCAGTCCTTGATTCAATATGTTTACTGCATGCAATATTTGCGACCTTTTGGAAATGATACTGATCAGTGATTGATACATAACTGCTTTTGTAGTTTGATTAAGAAGGGAGAAATCATATGCAGGGGACATATATCTGGCAGAAATAGATTATTACATGATAAAGTTATTCTTTGTTCCCGGCTTTATGAGCTATAATCTCTCTTGTTTATTTTTGTTTGACTTATTGTGTCTTTGCAGTTGGAATGCGACTTATGAAAGTTTGCTTGGGACAAGGGAGCCTTTCCCCCAGCCAATCCCTCTATCTGTAAGTCTGCTGTGTAATTTGTTAATCTTGCTTTATTTTGTTGGAGTATTTTTACTAATTTCACTGTTTCCTATTTGTGCTTTAAAACTGTAATTGATAGGAAATGATAGACTTTCTGGTAGATGTATGGGAGCAGGAGGGGCTGTATGATTGAGGAAGTGTATCATATCAAGACCCCGCTGTCTTTGTAACTATTAAGAGTTGTACGTGTATAGTTGGGGGCCAAAGCAGGATCAAAACGATCAAACAGATATTTCTAAATTTACTATACTACACACTAATGACCATCGTTTTCTTTTCTTTTTTCCTTTTTCTCTTGTACATGCTCTATTTTACATGGCCCTCTACCATATTCAAACTGAATACAGATGCAAATATGTCTATGATTAACACTGAACTTGATGCTCTCTTCTCTTTTCGTTTCCCTTCTCGATGGGCGGATGTGATCTTCTTCTTCTTGTTCTTCTTCCGTTGTTTCTTTTCAAAGTTTGGTGTTTATATGTATTGTTAGAATATATGTTGGTTTATTTTCTTATAAGAATATTTCTTATTTAGGTTTGATTGAGATTTGCTCACTGCTCAAACATTTAGAGGGACGAAGCTCATTTGGTCGTTGTCAATATTCAAAGATAATAACAATATTTTAGTCATTTGTGTCACAAAAATGGTTCAAAATATGTTTGGTTTGGTTTCAACGTTGGTATATATATATATATATATATATATATTTTAGAGTCCGTCTTTGACTCTTTGCTTAGGCTTTTTCCAAATGCTTAATGTGCCACGAAATGTCAGGATTATGATCTTTTAAATATTTTTGGATATTTTATTATAGAATCTTTTAAAAAAAAAAAATTTGGGTTCTTCAGAGGATTATGATCTTTTAAATATTTTTGGATATTTTATTATAGAATCTTTAAAAGAATTGGGTTCTTCAAGCATTCTGAATTTTACATTTTTCCTCCTAAAACTCTAAGAGGACTTTTTACAAGCACCTGTCCTACCTTCTCTACTAGACCCATAACAACAACAGGAGATCTCAAAAATTATTGACCATTTTACCCCTCTTAAACACACTAAATGGATGCTCTCCATTTCAATCCTCTTGCAAGCCCCCAACTACCATTCATTTACATGTTAGCCTTTACGAACTATTATATGTCATACTTAACTCCTTTAAACTATTAATCATTAGCAAAAAAGAGAATAAGATCACCTCATTTTCAAGTAAAATGGAGATGAGTCATTTCATTGTTAAGATTATGTTTTTTACGTAAATAATTGACAGTGTATATGTTCCCATTTGGTGAATATGTTGCCACGTCATTTAAAAATTTTAAATGACGTGGTACCATGTAGGGTTGTACATGCAGATGCAGATATTACTTTTAGATATCCGCATTCGTATTATATTTTTATTAACTGCATCTGCACGATTTATTGTGATTATTAAATGTGGTTATTATCTATTATCCACATATTAGGTGATTTGCCTATTTTAATCTTTTAGGTCTTATTTTGGTCTCTATTAAGACCTATTTTTATCGATTTTGAAAATAATTTAGGCCAATTTTTATGTTTTGGGATTTTTTTTTTTTTTTTAGCTCTAATATATTAAAAATATATTGATTTCACATTATTTATGTCTTTTTGCCCAAATATTATATGAGAAAGCAACACAGTCAACCAAATCAATGTAAACATAACATATAACTAATTCAAAACGATGTCATTTTGGTGAATTTAATATATATATATATATATAGGGTATGCGGATGGGGCTAATAACTGCATTCGCATCTGCATATGCAGATAATAATGTGTGTAGTTAATATCCGTCTGCATGTGTACCTTAAGTACCATGTACACCTTTAAATACAACAAAATAAAATCTCAGTCGTGAAATGGCTCATCTTCATTTCAAGTGAAATTGAGAGCATCCTGATCCGCGAAAAAAACCATTCCATTAATTGAGCTCGTTAAAATAAATGGAATCCTGAACACATGATACGCACATTCCAAGTGTTAACGTGAAATGACAAAAATACCTTGAGTTAAAAAGTAAATGAATCACCCTTAACACTTGGAGGTGACGGTTTAACCAATTCAAGTGATTTGGGGGTGGCCGATGCACACCATACACTTTTTGGGGTGGCTCGGCCACTCCCATGTGATTTGAGACCTGTCAAGCCACCCCAAATACTTGGGGTGTTTCAATCTAACCGCTCATCTTCAGTTTATTTTATTTTTTTACTATTATTATATATATATATATTTGTCTATTCAATTGTCTCATTTGTTCACTACCCAGCATATCAGCATGGATAGTCAGTGCTAATTAAAACTAATGAAGAAGTGCAATGGCCACAGAGAGATGAGGGACCTCTAATAATGGCTCTTCCTGATTCAGTGAAACATTAGTTTTAGCTGCGGTTGTTGCAAAATATGTAACAGTATGGTTACTAAAACACAAGATTTGTAAATTAATTGTAAAAATATTGGAATGGATATGAAAATTGAGAAGAACTGTATGGTATATTCAAAATAGGCATTCGAGCTGCCTGACCTCCTAGAACATTTTGAGGTGTTCAACTTCTATTTACAAAAGTAAACTGATTATCAAAATTGAGTAGTAGGATCATTTCCAGTTCATTTGTATCCAGTTCCTCATAGTGTATGGATATTTTAGTTCAAAAAAATATGAAAGGAAAATAATACTCTTAAATTATAAGGAACTGGATACTCTCCTGTTCATTTGAACCGGAGATGACCCGTTTCCCAAAATGGAATGCCTAATATGTAATATCCCAAATTTATTAGACATAATAATAATAATAATATATGTATATATTTATAACTTAGTTAATAAGTAACTTCATCAATAAGTTAAAAAAAAAAAAAAAAAGGGGAAGGAGAAGAACTTGGAGAAAGGGAGAGATGCCGAGAGGGAGAGAGTGGTGGGGAAGAGAGGACCCGGTGGACCCAGAACCCAGGGAACGCCGGTGACACAACTTCCGGTGAAGCCCGTGACCAGGGAGGAGCCCCGATCGTGAAGCGTGAAGTCTGCGGGCCGTAACCCGCTAGACCCCGGAGAGAAACCCCCGACCTGCGAGCCAAACCCGACGGATCCGGGAGAACCCGTGCGACCCGAACCTCCTGGAGGTTCGATCCTCCATGTCCGGCGGCCAGACGCAGATTTCCGGCGAGCTAAGGCGACTTTTCGGCCGATCCACGAAGCCCGAAGCCTCTGACCTGAAAACCCGACCCGGTGACCCGACGACCCGAGAGGAAGACCCGGTTCTTCTTGTGCGTTTTCCGATGGCTTTTCCGGTGGATTTTCGGATTAAATCCTCAAGGTAGAAGCTCGACCCTAACGCTAATGGAAAGTTCAGGTAAGAGGATACAACACCGAAAAACCCCCAACAAGATTTTATTACAAATCTTTTGAAAAAGTGTTGGGGAATTTTACAAAGCGTTGCTCATGTGATTTTAATGCCAAGTTTTATTACTCATATGTTATTATTCAAGAATTTTGTGCATAAATTACAGTTATGAGTAAGAGCATTTTTAAAGATATGATTTATGCATAATTACAGATATGATTAAGAGCATTTTAAAGTTATGATTTATGCATAATTAAAGTTATGATTATGAGCATCTAAAAAATTATGAATTATGCATACTCAGAGAAATGATAAAGAGCATTTCAAAGAATATGATTACAGAGAATTCCAAAGTATATGATTCTATTAATGAGTTCAGTTTTGAAAGAAAAGAGATTCTAAAGTTTAATTCTGCACATGACTACAGTTATGAAAGCGGCTCTTACAGTTTTGAAATAAAGTATACAGATAAAGGAGAGCCTACAGTATTACAGAAAACGTTCATGTGCAGTAACTGTTTAACCCTGAGGCACTATTACAGCTAGGATTGGTACCCATAGGGTAGCATGGCAAGCATACCATGTGTTGGTGTGTGCTACCAGCCGAGGTTGGCCTTCACCTAGGGAAGATCCCCAACTCGGAACGACTCTCCCCTGTGACGACAGGCTGAGTCCATAGGTCTCGTGACAAAAGCCAACGTGCTCCGCTCACGGGTAACAGCGGTTTAGAGTCTGTAAAGGGTTAAACCACAGAGAAAGGTTTAAAGAGAAAACTGATAAAAAGAATTTACTGAATCATTAGAAAATCTGCTTAATTGTTCATATTGTTAATCTGCATAAACTGTCATTCTTATACCATTCTTCATATTCTTCAAATTGTATTTAATTGTTCATATGCTATGCCACCTGTCCTAAAACAACACATTTCATTTTATGAATCATGCTTTAATATGTGTTTTCTTATAAAACATAAACAGCCTAGCATATCACTTCTCAGACAATTTTTCATAACTTGAATCTCTAACTTATACTCAATCTAAAATCACATATCATATTCATACTTTTAAACATCATCGTAATTTTTAATATACTCAAAAACATTTAATTTATCTAAAATAAATTAAAATCAACATTCTATTGGTTTAGGTTATAAATCAATTTATATTATGCAATTCATCATATGTGAAGTTAATTCTTTTCAGTGAGTTAGAATAAATTTGTCAATATGCTTGACTAAAGAGTATGGCAAGAAGGTTTTACAGCATGTTTTATTTCCCTGGTGTTGTATTTTCCTTATTGAGTTGTCGAACTCACCCCTTTTTCCCTCAACCCTTTCCAGATGGCAACAGCAAGACGAAGTCTTTTTCTTGTAAGGGCGTAGACCTCGCTAAGAGCAATAGTTCGTGATGAACCGGCCAGACCCTAGTTTTGTATAGTATGTTTTGTTCTTTTTGGAGTTAATGACCTTGTAATGTATTATTAATAGAAAGTTTTAATAAAATAGGAGATTTAAATTTACAGTTGTAAATGCACGCTTCCTTACTAGATGGTTTTTAGTACTCAAACTCACGTTTCCCTTATATCCCAAAACGGGGCGTGACATAATACATATTTTAGGTCTTGTTTATAAAGACCCTTACAACTCCTAACCAAAACCATTAAGTTGGACTACATAACTCTTGGATCCTACCAACTATAATATGGATAGCCCATTACAACTCAAGAGCTAAAGGCCCATTAACCTACCAAGGCTAAAGACCCACTAACCTAATGGGTATACCCGTTACAAAATATTAAGGCAAGATAACTATTATTTGTCCTTCTCTAGTATGAATGTTTTAAAAAATCAGTCATTAGGTCTGTTCGTTTGAATATTACAAATTTAATTGATGAATTTTTTTAAAAATTGTATGTAAGATTAAAAATTGTATGTAAGAAACGATAGGAAAATGATGTTTAGACTTTCTTTAAAAGCAATCCATTCCAATTCACCCACGAAAGTCTTACGGATTCAATAACTGATTTTCATTTTCAAAAACGTCGTACGGAAGACGGGCAGAAAAACTAGTATTGAACTTTCCCGTAAAATTATGCCTCAATTTAAGCACATCTTGGCATTGTCCCTCCATACGTCAGCTAATGAGAGTTTGAATGCAAAGAATCAATTGCTCACCAAATCAATCTTCATCAAAGAATCAATTGCTTTGATTTCAAAGAATCAATTGCTCACCAAATGAATCTTGATCAAATAATATTCAAAGATGTCACAGCCATTGGAAAAACTCATCATTCCCAGCATCCACAGAGAGAAAAAAGAGTAAAAACAAATTAAAAATAAAAATAAAAATGCAGAGGGATATCCCCATACAGTGAATATTCCAACAAAGATGATTTAATGCTTGGCCAATCCATTAAAATAACAAATAAATGCAATAAAAAAATAGATGAGTAGGTTGGTTTTTCCAGGCCATTATTAGATAGACGGCAATATAATATTTTAGAGGAGAAGCATACAACCAAAGTCGTGGAAGAAGACCAAATTACACAAAACCTGAATCTGGACTTGTTTTAATGTCTTAAACTTCAACAGATCACTTTGGACCATACTATGGATGAATCATGAATGGATGATGGATCCCCCCTCTCTCTCTCTCTCTCTCCCTTGTCCTTGTTATGGTGGCGTCTTGGACAAGGAACAATGTCTTAATCTTATTCGGACTAGCGTGATATTGTCAATTTATCATTTAAAAAAAAAATAGTTAATAAGAACTGATTTAAAAGTAGATCGATAATGTCACGTCAATATAATAGGATAGTGATATGATATATAAGCTTTAAATTTATTTAAGAGTAAGAGAAATGCTGAACACTACACTCTCATCTAACCCCATCTCACTAGGTTGATCTCATGATCTGGCAGTGCCCATCAATCATTAATTTTGAAAATTATTATTGGATCTGTGGGGGGTCCATATGAGAGGGTTCCTCATATGGACTCCATAGATCTAACAGTGATTTTCAAAAGTGGAGAATAGGAGATGGACAAGAGAAAAATGTATAGCACATCTCAATTTAAAATAAAAAATTAAAAAATAATAATAATAATAAAAACCTTAAGAAACTGATAACCATATCGTTTCAATAGAATAGAAGTAGAACAAAGATGTTATTGTTAAATTAACACTTGTTCTAAAAGCTTAAGTTGATAGGAAGACGTAAATTTAATCATATAATTAATACTTTAACACTCTCCCTCACGTGTGGGCTCAAACTCCTTTTTAATAGGTCAGACCCAACACGTAGAATATTTAATTAAAATAAAAAGTAAATAAATAAGATAGAGTTTGAACTCATAATTTCTGCTCTTATCTTATACAATATTAATTTATTATTTATTTCAAAAAATTAAGCTAATAATAAAAAAATAAATTTAATTATTTAATTAATACTATGTACCTACGATAGTAATTCTCAAATACAGATATATTCTATGAATCATATTTGAAATTTCAAAGAAATGTTCTACAGAGAAAGTGTTGAGATACAGATCCCAAAAAAAGTAGAAAAGGTAGGGGCAGAGAGGCTAGGGTTGATAGGCAGATCCAATGATTCTAGCCATGCACTCTTCCTTACCCACTTTCTGACTCGCCAATCATAACTTTAGCCCATACCTCTGAATAACAGCCATAGGATCTCCATGCTCATATTCAATGCACCTCCAACCTCACCCTATTATTTTTATTATTTATTTTTGTTCTTTGAAAGGAAAAACCGAGAGATTAAGAGAATAACTTCCGGTTAAAATTTGTGATTAATGAAGGGACATTTTGAATTTTATTTATATTTTCACGATAATATATATTTCTAATTTCATTATTACTTTCTAATGGTGAGTTTATCGAATGCCACATGGTACATAGTTTCAATGGTCTTTAAATGTGCATAAAAACAGGGGAAAAAATCAAGATATTTATTTACGGCGGTTAAATATAATAGAGAAAAGTACACATAACCCCCTCAAGCTATCACTCAATTGTTAATGTATCCTCTAAACTACCAATTGTGTTAATGTCCCCATCTAAACTACCAAAAAATGTCAATGTCCCCCGTAAGACCAACAAAAAGACAAAAATGACCCTAATTTTTTTTTAATAAGACAAAAATGTCCGCATAAATTCAAAAAATTAAAACTAAAACTAAAAAACTTACAAAAAAAAAAAAAAAAAAAAGAACAAATTTTTATTCTTTAAAAAAAGCAAACAAAAAATAACAGAAATTTATTTTGTATTTTTTAAAAAATAAAACAAATGAAAAAAAGAAAAACCAGTTTTTATTAAATTAAAAAACAAAAAAGAACAATTTTTTTTTTAAAGAAAAAAAAAACGAAAAAACAAAAAATAACTGATTTTTTTTAAAAAAAATAAAATAAAACAAATGAAAAAAAAACCAGTTTTTATTAAATTAAAAAAAACGAAAAAGAACAATTTTTTTTAAAAGAAAAAAACAAAAGAAAAAAAACTGAAAATTATTTTATTTTATTTTTAAAAAAAATAAATAACAGTTTTAATTTTTTTTTTTTTGGAATAAAATTTTGTTATTTTCTATTTTTTTTAGTTTTTATTTTATTTTAATAATTTTATGAATGACATTTTTGTCATTAGGGTGACATTGACATTTTTTAGTAGTTTAAGGGAGGACATTGACACAATTGATAGTTTGGGAGGTACATTGACAATGAGGTGATTATGTGTACTTTTTTCAATATAATTTTAAAATGTATTTTTTTTAACGATTGATATATGATTAAATCTTCAAGTATTTATACAAAAACATGCTTTATGTAGATTATAAAATATATTTCAATACATGAGATAATTAAAGAGAGAGTTTATAAAAAATTATTAATTTTGACAATTTTTTTTCTTCTACATAGTGCATATGAGATATTAGAGGTGGTTGCAACTTTAAAGATTTATAACTATCTAAACAATTCTTCAAAAATTTAATGGCATTTAGGCCAAGAAATAGGTAGCATTCACAAAATTAGTATAATTGAAAGAAAAAGAAAGAAAGAAAGAAAAAGAAAAGAAAAAAGAGTCAAAATTAAGCTACTCCAAGAAAAAAAAACCTAAAGAAGTTAGTGAATTAAAAAAAAAAATACTAAAAAGAAGATGAAACCTACCATGATTTTACCCAAAAAAAAAAAAATTAAAAGAAAAAATAAATAAAGTGACCTGATTTCATGGTTTATAAGGGAAATGAAAAAGTATTAAAAAAACAAATGATGAAATTGACCATGATTACATGATTTATGTTCAAATCTCAATTTTGTTGAAGACAATATTTGACATAGATAATTCCATGATATTTAAATGAGTCAAAGAATGTTGTGCTTTTTTTTTTTTTTTTTTGGTATGTTGGTAGGCAACTATTAACAATATAATAAGTCTCCTAATTTTCCAATTCTAATGAAAGCCAAGGAAATAGATCTTAACAAAACACACTAGCCTCGTTAGGTTAGTGTAATACATACTTAAGATAGAATAGTCATTCATTTATTTGGTAAGAGTCTATTCTTTATAATAACTATTTTCTTATGAAGAGGAATACTGGTCGGCCACCCACTAGTATTCACGTTCAGTTTCTTCAGTTTTTTTTTAAATTTTTTAATTTAAGTTTTTTTAGTAATTTTTATTCGATTTCAATTAAAATATATGTGTTGTAACCAAACTAAGAAGTATAAATAATAACCTACGTGAATATATGCAAATAAAAACTAAGGAGTATATGTGTTGATCGGCCAGCCACAAATGGAGCAGGGGGTGATCGCACCACCTCCGGTGAATTTGGGGGTGGTTGCAGCCACCCCCGGCAATTCTGTGGGTTACCGACCACCACAAATGGGTGGTCAGCCACCCACCAATATTCATGTTCAGTTTCTTATTCTTTTTAATTTTATTTTTAAAAAAAAAAAAAAATTGAGTGCTTTTAGTAATTTTGATTCGATTTCAATTAAAGTATATATGTTGGAGCAGTGATTGGCAGGGACGAGTTACCGTCCCCCAACCGGCATTTTTAATAAAAAAATGATTTTTTTAAAAAAAAGCAACTTCTGATGTGTGACATCAGAAGTTGCTTTTTGATAAAAAAAAAAAAAAAAAAAAATCATCTTTTAATGAAAAGAGGCAGGCAGGGGACGGTAACCCGTCCCTTGCCAATCACTACTCTATGTGTTGTCATCAAACTAAAGAGTATAAATAACTCTTTCATTCACAGTAATAACTATTATCTTTCTCAATATAATACTCATCCCGTAAACCAAACAAGATCTGCATGTTAAACCACCACTTGTCCTAAAAGCTTAAACTAATAGAAACATGTAAATTTAATCACTTAATCATTATTTTAATACTCCCAAGCTCAAACTACATTTTAATAAGTGAGGCTCAACACATTAAATATTTAATTAAAATTGGAGTAAATGACAGAGTCAATGTTCGAGAAGAGAAAGTAAGCACATAATTCTTCCCGAGTGTGTTAGCATGGATCAGTTCGATGCTTAAGCCAATAAAATTTCTGAAAAGAGATTGATTTTTTAAAGGAGCTAACAATTGGGTGATCATTATGTCATACCTCATACGATTCACCTCTTGCCGCATATATATATATATATATATAGTGTATGTTTCCCACCTTTGCATCCTAGTTGTAGCTATGCTATATCTGTTGTTTTTTCCTCTCCCCTTCACCAAGAATATTGGGAGGGTTAAGGTGGTGTAACCAAGGGTTGCAACTTCCTGTGGTTAATCCCTTGTTCGACAATTTTCTGTGGTTGAAATCTAGGGTTATCTTGTGAGTTTGACCGAAGATGAGAGTTGTTGATTTTGTGGTGATTTACTAAAATATATAGGCATTTTATGGATAAAAGTAAGAGTCTATTGATTTATTATAGTAGATGTATGATTCAAGTGTAATTGAGCATATAGAGAAATGGTCCTAAATTACTAGTTGAGATTTTTGGTTCAAGTGTTAGTAATTGACTGTATGATATGATTTTTCTCGTAGATGATAATGTTGCTTGTCATGCACATGATAATGATGTGTTCTATAATTATTGTGGCATGACTATGAACATCCAGCTCGATAGCACAGACATATTCACCATGTATTTAGTGACATGATGAAATGTATGTTGACAGGCTTAGACTGGCTCACTCACATGAGCAATAGCCTTTGGCGCTTAGGTAGCGAGCAAAGACGAGACATTGTGTCCCTTAATGCTAATGTAGCACATAAATTTGGTTGACACATGCATATATCACCTTAGTTAGGGATAATATCAAGCCTATATATTTATTAAGATCGACCACGGTCCATGTAACCCGTGATTAGCCAAATACAAAACTTTAATTTGGCGCCTATGGCGGCAAGCAAATAGAGGACTTCGATTAGAACTAAGATATATATGATGTATTGAGTTTAGACGTACGCTCTTTTTTTTTTTTTAAAAAAAATAAATTAAAGAATTTTATCGTAACATATATTTCACACTGCATGTGCTTATTATAGTATGGACGAGAGGCGGGATCCTATCTAAGAGCAGTGATAGACAGGGGCAAACCAACCGGTCCTTGCCCGGCACTTTCCATTTAAATGGATTTGTTTTAATTAAAAACAGTTTCTGATGTGACATCAATAACTGTTTTTATTAAAAAAATTATTTTTTTATTAAATCAGTCTGCTAGGGACGGTAAAACGTCTCCCAAATATCATTTTTCCCCATCTAAATAGGAGAAAAATATTGGAGAAAAGGGAGAGATAGTCGGCCATTGAACGCGTCATATATGAAAAGAAGGTTTGAACTTTGAAGACAACCCAAAGTTGGTGTAAAAGAGATCCACCGATTGTCTTTTAATCTTGGCCGTACGTTGGACCCTACAACCTTAAAAATCATGCAAATTCATTGGACATGATTCTCAAACATGCATTTCTCTATAATTTTATTTTGTCTTGAAGGAATGAACCTAGTTTTAGTACGAATGTGGGCCCCCCAGTATACGACATAATTGTCCTTCCTTCCGAGAACCCAAGTCTAAGGGATCTTTGTGGTTGTAGGTCAACCAACGCCGTCTAATATTTATTTACGCCTCTACCTCCCTCAGGCGGCGAGGAAACAATTTTTGACCACCGCGGATAAAAGTTCAAAGGTTTGACCAGTTGACTTTTTACATTTTGTCTTAAGGTAAATAAGTAAAATTTATTTTTGATGCCTTGCGCACAATGCGCAGTGTGATAATTATATGAAAATAGGGTCACTATTCTTATTCATTTGTTCTGTGACAATATAATATTGACTAAATTTTTTAATTAGAATTGAATCAGTTTTAACTAAATTTCTTAAAAAATCCTAAAAGAATTTTTTTTTTTTAAAAAAAAAAAAGGTTTTTTGGGCACCCAATTAAAAAATAAATAAATAAATAATTTGTCTCTCATCTGTGGCCGACCACCCCAACAGAAGCACGGAGGGGTGGTCGTAGCTTCTGTTGGGTGAAGGTGGTCAGCCACCCATTTGTAATGGTTTTTTGGGTGTCTAGAAAGAAAATAAAAATATATGATTTTTTGGGAAAACATTTTAATTTAGAGCTATTCTATTTTTGGAAAGTAACTATTTTTTTTATTTAATCTTTTTTAGAGAAATATTTATTCTTCATTTTAGGATAATAACTATTCCATGAAAATCTTTATTTCCGATAATAGTGGATTAACCAAATAACAGAATATTTTTTGCGTACCAAATTTGCTCTTAGTATACAATTATACATGGATTGGGTTTAAAGCCTGAAATTAGACTGTTATTAACAATCTTTATAGTATATATAACTCGTGTTGCTTCATAGAAAGATGTAACCCAATGGAGGGAAATAGATCGACTCCAGGAGCCGGTTAGTTCTTTTAGAGGGCGGGGTAAAATGATCATTTTTTTTGAACCATTTTACCCCTCTAAATATACTAACCGAATCTATTCTATTTCAAAAGAAATGGAGAGAATGAAGAGGATCCTTCCACCCTGGATAGAGCCATGTCTATGTGCGAACCATTAATTAGCTAGTGAGGTTGGCTGAAAGACATGAGTGGTGTGATCATGATTGAACAACTATTGTTTTATCATAAAAAGATACAATTATCCCTGTTTCCTAATCAAATTTCATACATTATTGAAGGAATGACATCTGATATATGTATACTGAATGATGTCTTATGCAGTAACTTTGATTTAATTGAATGACTCATATTATAATAATATAAAAGAAAGAAAAAGGTGGGTTATAAGTCACTAGTGGCGATCAAATGACTAGGATTATAATAATATAAAAGAGAGAAAAAGAAAAAGGTGGGTTATAACTCACTATTGGTTTATTGAGGGTGGCTAAATAACTTAGGTAGCTAAAAAAGGTGGTTTAACCACCCTAATGGCTTACACATTACTCTCATAGCTTGCAAGTCATCGTTTTATTTCTCTTTCCTATATTGCCTTGATTTAAAATTTTCATTCTAAATAAATGGATATTTTAAGTCATTTAAATAGTGTTGGTTGGAAAGCAATTGAACATATAAGGTTTAGACTCTAGGTTAGAGTCGTTTCACTGTTCAAACAACTTTAATTAAAGTCGTTTGAACAGTGAACGATTCCAAATTATTAGAGTCGTTTTAGTTGAAAAACGACTCCAAATTATTCGAGTCGTTTGAGTAGTAAAACAACTCCAATAATTTGGAGTCGTCTAACAGTAAAATGACTCCAGTGTGAATTAAATAATTAAAAAAAAAAAAGTACTATAGTACCCAACGCAGGAGACTCTTGCGCTGGATACATCAATTAAACCCAATTTTAATTTAAAATACAAATTCTTTAAGTACCTCATCTACCAAAAAAAGAAAAAGGAAAAGGAAAAAACCTAGCCATCAACCCATATATTCTTCTCAAACCTTCTAACAAACACCTCATGTACCTTATCCAATCAATAACATATATATATATATATATATATATAACTTTCCTAGAAAGTGGAGACACAATTAACTTTTTTAGTGGGTAATACAAAACTGTAAAGAGAAGCTTGGATTATTAATTTATTACCTCATTTGCTCCCAATGGCCGAAATTTCTCCACTTTGCGTTCACCGAGCCTCATCTTCGTCTTCTTCTTCTTTTGCTACGTCTGCGTCTCTCTCTCTCTCTCTCTCTCTCTACTTTGGTTGTTGATTGTGTGTTTTGCCTTCTTATGTTTGTTTAAGAATAATTTTTTTTTTGCCTTGTCTGTTTAAAATTCTTCTTATACAGAATAAGAATTTTAGTGACGTTTGCTTTAGCGTCATTTGCTGTTCAAACGATGCTAATTTTAAATTTTAAGTCGTTTGAATAGTAAATACCAACCTTTAGTGCCGTTTACTGTTGGAACGATGATAATTAAATTCAGTCAAACGACACTAAATAGTATCGTTTTGTACAAGCGACACTAAAAAAGTCACTAAATCTTATTTATTTATTTATTTAGTGAAAGCTATTGCGCTAAATCCAAATTTACTAGTAGCAATAGCAATAATTGTAGTAGCATTAATGGTGGAATCCAAAAACTTTTCCATAATCACTATCATTTATATGAATCTTATCCCATGAAATTGATTAGACAGATGCTTATAGTTAAAGCTTAAGACGTGTCTAAATTATAAGGTTTCTCCATTTATCCACCCAATTTATTCCTCCATCCTACGGTAAATCCTCTATTACAATTACAGGACATCATCTTCTTTAAAAAAGTCACATCCTTTATTTGTCCTTGAGAATGTGACGCAGGACATTAGAGAAACCTTATCCGATAATCCAAAAAGGCAAAAAAAAATAAAAAGAAAAAGAAAAAGAAAAAGGATTAGACAAAGACAGCTAGCTCTAACCCATATTTTGTACCAAGTTGTTACTTATAAGGTTAAATTAAGACCAAAAAAAAAAAAAAAAAAAAACAAATAATGTTGCTGAGTACAGTTGGCTTACACATTACTCTAAATTTGTGTAATGAATTATCTCTCCCAAAATGTTTTTTTTTTTTTTTCCTAAAAAAAAAAATGGAGTATAAATTTAAAAGGTCTACTTGTTATTCTTGCTATCAACAATCATCCGCTCTTCTCTTCTTGATCTTTTGCTAATTGTATTTCATATACTAATTTAGTTTTATCTTCTTTTCATAACTAAAATACTTTGAAAGTGTCTCACAGTGCCAACTTTCGTGCACATTGTTTACCTAAGTCGGCCGTTTTTCAATTATGTTTTTTTGAGGCATTCCCATATAATTTCCTATTTTTTCTTCCATTATATTATAAGAAGCGGGAAAGATAAATTTGCCTTATTTTAGTTTCTGTCTTTTTTGTTTAGAGCATTTGACCAGATTTTTTTTTTTTTTTTTTTTAAAAAAAAAAACCAACTAACCATGCTACCTCTAAAGCCTATTACCCATATTTTGTACCAAGTTGTTATTTATAAGGTTAAATTAAGACCCCCCAAAAAAAAAAAAAAAAAAAAAAAAAAAGTTGCTGAGTACAGTTGTCATAGAAAAGCACACGGCTTCTTCTTAACCATGAGCTGTGACTGACTGTGAGGCTAAATACAATTAACCAAAACTTCCCTTCTCAACTTGCTCCTTTTCAATCCAATTTTAAATAATTAGGATCGATAATGATATTCTGTTTTCTAGTGGTGACAAATGGGTTTTGAGAATAGTATAATTCTGTGTATGTTTCCAAAGTTCCAACTATTTTACTTCTTCTCTCGGTTTCCCTTAACAACAAGTATATAATATCATCATCTCTCTCTGTTAGGGTAGTTTGTGTTTTCGGTTTGGTAAAATCAAATTAAAAAAATATAATTTTAAAAAATATGGTTAATTATTTGGTAAAATTATGGTTTAATCTTTAAAATCATAATTTAGTTTTTAAAATAATGCGTTTTTAAAAAATGCATCCATTCGCCAAATATTATTTGATGTGTGAGTGAAAATTAATTTAATGATAATTTTCACTAGGAAGTTGATATAACATTTATGTTAACCAAATATACCATAAATCTTAACATTCACATCTAGCCTTTTTAAATGAATTCTCAGCATTGGCATAATGTATTTTATTCTATTTTTTTAAAATAAAAAATATAAAAAAATCTGGCATCATTATCCTAATTCTATACAAATGCACCCCTCGCGCAATTTATGAATTATGATCTTCTCAAATTATCTGTCTGAATTTGAAAGAATTCGGACAGATAGATTGTGAGAGGCTACTTATGGATTCACCTGACCAAATAAAAATTAGACTGTCCAATCACTTATCCAATCAGGTGGGTTCCATAAATAGTTTCTCATAATCACCTGTCAAAATTTTCTCAAATTCGAACAGATAGTTTGAGAGGATCGAGTCATCCAGATCCATTATCTTATAGCCTTAAATTAATTACCTTCTACATTAATTCTTTTCCTTCTTCTCCAAGAAAAAATAAATCATAAACCAAGGTCAGCTGAAAATTCAAGGCTCAAAGAAAAAAAAAAAGAAGCAAAAAAGCAAAAAAGGGCAGTTTCCGGTATCCGGTTTCTGGTACTGTAGATGCTGAGGTGGCGGTTGGAACCCGTGGCCTGAATGACCGGTTTTGGAGAAAGATACATTGCATTTTGCATGTTGACAAAGGCAGCGATGTTCCTGAACGAGCCTCTGAGAGCGACACCTATTCTTTCGCTTTTCAGAATATATAATATATAAACATTTTGCCGTTGCACACACAAGGACATGCCCATCCGTCGTTGAGTCCCAAAAAACTCAATTTCGTCTTCTTCTTCTTCTTCTTCTCCTTTTTGCCCTACTGGTTGGGGTTTCAAATGCTCTTGAGCCTCCTTGTTGTGATAATAATTAAGCTTCTTTTTTGTCTGAGTTGTGGGTTTTGCTCGAAGGCGCGGTCTGGATTCGGATTTTTGTGGATTAATAATAGTCTTTGCTCATGCCGACCATCCTCAACTACCGTGGTAAGCTTTTCTGGGTGTTTGCTGTTTTCTTTGTTTGATCTTTTGTTTATTTGCTGGTGCTAGATTGATTCTTGGTCGATTTGGCTTGATGGGCATTCTTTATTTTTGTTTGATTTTAATGGGTTAGTGATGCTTCCTCGTCTGGTTTGCGCGTATTTTCGATACGAATCATTTGGATTATCAATGATCTTTAGATAATATGGTTTGGATGTATAATTGCAATTTGAAGCACAAAATACTTATGATTAAACCCGCTTCATCCTTTGGGGATCTCTCTCTCTCTCTCTCTCTCTCTCTCTCTCTCTCTCTCTTTGGGAGTCCTTCCCTTATGGAAACACCAAATACGAGATTTTTAGGTACAGCAAGAGGGATTTTTTTTAAGCAAACTTTGACGTCTATGGTACATTACGCTTAGATTAAATGATAGATCCTTGTTCAATTCTCTTTGGAAAATATCCCCCGGATATCATAATATTCTTGGTGAAGCTTAGATCTTCTTTAGTAATAGCATAGTAGAAACCGTTTTGAGATTTAGCTAGTTTTAAACAATTTTGTGTGCTTGAGCCAAAAAAGAAAAAAAGAAAAAAAAAACAAACAAATTTGTGTGGATAGTTTTAGCTGATGTTAGTTTTGCCATTGGGTTTTCAGGTGATGATGAATTATATCCTGGCGGTTCTTTTTACTCGAATCCTGTGGATTTGGGTCGCTTGTTCTCAATTGGTTCTCAGGTGGATGTGTACCGCCCTCCTTGCAAGCGGGCTCGGATCAGTGCCCCATTTGTCTTTGGAGGAAATGAGTTTGAGCAGGACAAGAAACCTTCCATTGACGTTCTTCCTGAGGAATGCCTTTTCGAGATATTCAGACGTCTCCCTGAAAGCAAAGAGAGGAGCTCCTGTGCTTGCGTCTCCAAGCGTTGGCTTATGCTTCTGAGTAGTATCCGTGCGGCTGAAATTCATAAGCAGGTGCCGGTTTCTGATAATGTTGATATGGTCACCGATAATGAAGATCAGGATTTTGAAAGTGATGGATACCTTACGAGGTGTTTGGAAGGGAAGAAAGCTACGGATACAAGACTTGCTGCAATTGCAGTTGGAACCAGTGGCCGTGGGGGATTGGGAAAGCTGTTGATCCGAGGAAGCAACTCTCTTCATGGAGTCACCACCCTTGGCCTCTCAGCTGTTGCCAACTGTTGCCCATCTCTCAAGGCTCTTTCCTTGTGGAATATTTCTTCTGTCGGGGATGATGGCCTATCTGAGATAGCAAAAGGATGCCATTTGTTGGAGAAGCTTGACCTTTGTGAGTGTCCCTCGATTTCTAACAAGGGTTTGAGTGCAATTGCCAAGAACTGTCCTAATTTAATTTCATTGAATATTGAATCATGTTCAAAAATTGGGAACGAGGCCTTGCAAGCTATTGGAAGGTTTTGCCCCAAGCTGCAGTCTATCTCTTTGAAAGATTGCCCTCTTGTTAGCGATCATGGAGTATCAAGTCTATTGTCATCAGCTTCTGTGCTGTCAAAGGTAAAGCTTCAGGCCTTGAACATCACTGACTTCTCCCTTGCCGTGATTGGGCACTATGGCAAAGACATTACAAATCTAGTCCTTAGTGGTCTTCAAAATGTTAGTGAGAAGGGTTTTTGGGTCATGGGTATTGCTCAGGGCCTGCAAAAACTAATGTCAATGATAGTCACTTCTTGTCGGGGTATAACAGATGCGGGTCTTGAAGCCATTGGCAAGGGATGCATCAACCTGAAGCAGATATGCCTTCGCAAGTGCTTCTTTGTGTCCAACGATGGACTGGTAGCTTTTGCCAAAGCGGCAGGATCACTAGAGAGCCTGCAGCTGGAAGAGTGTAACAGGGTTACCCAATTAGGGGTTATTGGTGCCATCTCAAACTGTGGAACAAAGTTGAAGTCTCTTACCCTAGTGAAGTGCATGGGAATCAAGGATATGGCTTTGGGGTTTCCTTTGCCCTCTCCCTGCACATCTCTTCGATCATTGTCCATACGAAACTGCCCCGGATTTGGTACTGCTAGCCTGGCTATGGTGGGGAAGTTATGCCCTCAGATTCAGCATCTAGACCTGACTGGGCTGTATGGAATAACAGGTGCTGGGCTTCTCCCACTTCTAGAGAGCTCTGAGGCTGGACTTGTTAAGGTAATATTTAGCGGCTGCTTGAATTTGACAGATGAAGTAATTTTGGCCTTGACTAGGCTACATGGGGGAACCCTAGAACTGCTGAATCTTGAGGGATGCAGGAAGATTACTGATGCTAGCTTGGTGGCAGTTGCAGACAATTGCTTGGTACTTAATGATCTAGATTTGTCAAAGTGTGGAATCACAGATTCTGGCATCAAAATATTTTCTCGTGCCGAGCAGCTCAATTTGCAGGTCCTTTCTTTGTCAGGTTGTTCTGAAGTATCAAACAAGAGCTTTCCTTACCTGGAGAAATTGGGTAAGACCCTGGTGGGGTTGAATCTCCAGCACTGCAACTCAATCAGCAGTAGCACAGTTGAACTGCTCGTGGAGAGCTTGTGGAGATGTGATATTCTCTCCTAATCAGGAATGGACATTACTCTTATTTGCTGGATCGAAGACGTGGATATGAAGGTGTTGAACCAGATTAGGAAATCCAAGAACTCTGGTTTGACTCGACAAATAGTAGATGATGCATAAAGCTCGTACTCTAAACTCACACGGGTAGCAGCAGCATTCCACATACCTTTTTAGCCTATCAGCAGTGAGGTGCCGGTAGCTTAGTGGCTTGGTTGTTTTCCAGGGGACTGTGGCAGATCATTTCTCCATCCTTTTTTTTTGCAGGCTTTCTTGACATGGGAAAGCTTGTTTCAACTATTTAGCTCTCCATTGATGGGAGGCTTCTTTTATGGCGCCATGTTTCCCGAGAATACAGTTACCAAGTCCTGGTTTGAGGTCCTCGCTTCCCGGTTTTGTTTTGCTGGATCTTCTATTCCCAGTGTTTTTAGCTTCTTCACACGTCTTTGATAGTGTTAAGCTTTTTGTTTATTTCCAGTCTCACAGAGTCTGTTGTCAGATTCAGTCTATAAGTTAGTTTCTCGTGTCCTAGTGTTTGGTTGCTTTGGGCAGTTCTAAGCATGAATGCCTCAGATTTATGGGCTGCAGTGGTGGTGGCAGACTCCATTGGGTCTGCCATGACAACCTTGTTGGTTGTTTTTTTGACTTCACACTGTCCTTAGTTTTGCAGGCTTCTCTCCTCTTATGAATTGTACTCGGCAACTACGTTGTTAATTTGTATGAAATATATGGGGCTATTTGCCCTTCTTATTGATATTTATTTCTCTATTGGGGCAAGGAAATGGTATATGTGAGATTTCATTAATAGGCTGTATGACGTGAAGTGAACCATGTTTAAAACGTGACAATGTTCTTGAAACAACAATGCTTTCTTTTTGTGTAGAACTTTAACATAAATCAAACACTTTCTCATTAAAACACCTTATTTTACTATGTATAAAACATGCTCTCTTTGGAACTCTTTAACATGGTACGTACGAGCAAAATATGTAGTTTCTCTTTGAAACCCTTGAGATTCGCCTTGTGATGTTCTTGAATATCTTTGAAATCAAAGATTCGCTCAATGGTGTTAAGCTAATCAATGAATACAAATTCTGGAATGTTCACCTTGACATCATAATGGTGTACGTTGGACACCATGAATTCTTTGGTTTCAAGGATGAGGTGGAGTGCTATCACTCGAGGCGTGACTACAAGCATGGTGAAAAGGATTAACATTCTCTCTATCGTCGCAGGAAACTTCAACATCTGAAGCATGAGAAGGGGCATCATGTTCAGAGGGTTCATAACTTCTGAACGTTCTTGGAGTTGCTTTATTTGTCTCCTCAAATCGTCTATTTCGATATCTCGTGGGTCTCTTTCTAGAGCCGCTGGGGGTTGGTTAGCTTGAACACGACAACCACGAACAACCATAGAAATCAAGACTTTGAGCAACCTTAGCTCTGATACCAATTTGATACCGAACAAAAATAGAGATGGAAATAACTACACAAACTCACACTCAAAATGAAAGATAGAAGTTCTCAACCTAAGAGATAACACCCAAGAGATATAGAATATCACCATCCAAAGGATTACAACAAGAGATACAGAACTTTAGAAACTCACCACTCTAAGGATCACACCAAAGAGATACAAAGGTACAAAGAGAACTCTCCTCTTACAAGCTAAAGGCCGGTGTTTAATTAATACAAAACTCCAGTCTACCCTACATTTGCACACACAAATATTGTATAAGCTTAGAACAACCCTCTTAGCATAAGATACGCATAAAATGTAGTTAAACAAGTAATAATGACAGAAAACAATCATCAATTAGTGCAGCAAACAAGGGGACAAACAACCACCTTAATGCATATTCCCGATGAGCTTGACTACTCTACTTAAAACGGTTATAACTTTCGGCGTGCAACTCCAAATGGACTAAAACCTTTTCGTTGGAAAGAAAAGATTCTAAACTTCAAATTAGATGAAGGCATGTCTTGGAAATGATAGATAATTGGACGGCCACAAAGGGTTTTTAGAACACTCCAAATTGCATAAGGATTTCTTCAATTTGAGCATTTATATTATGTTGAGCCTATAGACTTTAATTGGGCTGAAGTTTGGACCTTTATTAAATCATCATTGTTGGGTATACCAATGTCAAGTAGTTTTGAAAATGCAACAATCAACGTTTTCGTATTTACTATTTGACATTGAATATTGAATGTTGGATATTGGATATTAGATTTTAAAAAAATAAAATAAAATAACAATGTATAAAAATCAGTTACCTGGTTAATAACTTGTTTTTAATAAACGGATAATCGGCGGTTGGTAATAATCACAACCAATAGGTTGGTTGTGGTTATTTAAATGAGAATAACCAGGTCCTCATAACCGCAACTATAACCGGTTGTACACTCCTACCTTAAACCTAGGCCTTCTGCAGGGCTTCCCGTCTTCTTCATATGACGCCCTTTGGAGATAGATGTAGAAATGGAGTAAAAAATTGAGTCTATAGCGCTTTTGGTGAAAATTTTCAAACTTTATGACCCAGTAGTCACTCCCATCATTGACGTTGCAGAAAGCCATGACAAAATTGTGTAAACCAGCGTTTTATTTTTATTTATTTGTTTTTATGTAGTTTTTTTTTGGTGATGTGCCAATGCCCCGTTAGGGTGTATTAAAATGGGAGTGAAAAGTGATAATGGAGTTAGGGGTGTAAATTCGAACTGGTTTCGGATACCAACTTGAAACCGATAATTGAGAAATAAGAAAACTGATTTGGTATTCGGTTGAAAATAACCAATAATCAGCTCTATTGGAGCAGTTATCGGTTCTAGCATTATTTATACCCGGTTACAACTGGTAATACGGTATATATAAAACTAATAAAATAATAAAAATATATATTAAAAATTTTAAATTTTAAAATAAGAAAATTACTAAACTAGCCTTATCCCTTATGTTTTACTAATTTACTTTGATTCTCATTCTTCTCCTTTCCGCCAGATCCGCCTAACTCATTGCTCATGCATTCTGCATCTGTGCTTCAGCCCTCAGCCCTCAAGTGTTAACGCCAGAATCCATTTGAGGTTTGGCTCTGAGGCTCTCTCTTTCTTTGTTTGAACTTTGCACTTTGCAATGTTCGTATTGCCGTCACTGCATTCTTGTTTATGGACAGGCAACGTAACGTCGTAACCCACAGTTGTAATATCCACGAACAGTCCAGGAGGGCATCCTCGTCATTTTAGATTCTGGCATCAAAATATTTTCTCGTGCCGAGCAGCTCAATTTGCAGGTCCTTTCTTTGTCAGGTTGTTCTGAAGTATCAAACAAGAGCTTTCCTTACCTGGAGAAATTGGGTAAGACCCTGGTGGGGTTGAATCTCCAGCACTGCAACTCAATCAGCAGTAGCACAGTTGAACTGCTCGTGGAGAGCTTGTGGAGATGTGATATTCTCTCCTAATCAGGAATGGACATTACTCTTATTTGCTGGATCGAAGAGGCGGATATGAAGGTGTTGAACCAGATTAGGAAATCCAAGAACTCTGGTTTGACTCGACAAATAGTAGATGATGCATAAAGCTTGTACTCTAAACTCACACGGGTAGCAGCAGCATTCCACATACCTCTTTAGCCTATCAGCAGTGAGGTGCCGGTAGCTTAGTGGCTTGGTTGTTTTCCAGGGGACTGTGGCAGATCATTTCTCCATCCTTTTTTTTTGCAGGCTTTCTTGACATGGGAAAGCTTGTTTCAACTATTTAGCTCTCCATTGATGGGAGGC
This sequence comes from Alnus rubra, assembly GCA_028654335.1. Classification (NCBI taxonomy): domain Eukaryota; kingdom Viridiplantae; phylum Streptophyta; class Magnoliopsida; order Fagales; family Betulaceae; genus Alnus; species Alnus rubra. The sequence goes on from JAJPGS010001263.1 coordinate 2,089,407, forward strand.
TTCTTTTATGGCGCCATGTTTCCAAAGAATACAGTTACCAAGTCCTGGTTTGAGGTCCTCGCTTCCCGGTTTTGTTTTGCTGGATCTTCTATTCCCAGTGTTTTTAGCTTCTTCACACGTCTTTGATAGTGTTAAGCTTTTTGTTTATTTCCAGTCTCACAGAGTCTGTTGTCAGATTCAGTCTATAAGTTAGTTTCTCGTGTCCTAGTGTTTGGTTGCTTTGGGCAGTTCTAAGCATGAATGCCTCAGAGTTATGGGCTGCAGTGGTGGTGGCAGACTCCATTGGGTCTACCATGACAACCTTGTTGGTTGTTTTTTTGACTTCACACTGTCCTTAGTTTTGCAGGCTTCTCTCCTCTTATGAATTGTACTCGGCAACTACGTTGTTAATTTGTATGAAATATATGGGGCTATTTGCCCTTCTTATTGATATTTATTTCTCTATTGGGGCAAGGAAATGGTATATGTGAGATTTCATTAATAGGCTGTATGACGTGAAGTGAACCATGTTTAAAACGTGACAATGTTCTTGAAACAACAATGCTTTCTTTTTGCGTAGAACTTTAACATAAATCAAACACTTTCTCATTAAAACACCTTATTTTACTATGTATAAAACATACTCTCTTTGGAACTCTTTAACATGGTACGTACGAGCAAATTATGTAGTTTCTCTTTGAAACCCATGAGATTCACCTTGTGATGTGCTTGAATATCTTTGTAATCAAAGATTCGTTCAATGGTGTTAAGCCAATCAATGAATTCATTGGGCTATATTCTTCCTTCAAATTCTGGAATGTTCACCTTGACATCATAATAGTGTTGGACACCATGAATTCTTAGGTTTCAAGGATGAGGTGGAGTGCTATCACTCGAGGGGTGACTACAAGCTTGGTGAAAAGGATTAACATTCTCTTTGGCGTCACAGGAAATTTCAACATCCGAAGCATGAGAAGGGGCATCATGTTCAGAGGCTTCATAACTTTCTAAATGTTCTTGGAGCTGCTGTATTTGTCTCATCAAGTCGTCCATTTTGATATCTCGCGGGTCTCTTTCTAGAGCTACTGAGGGTTGGTTAGCCTGAACACGACGACCATGAACAGCCATAGAAATCAAGACTTTGAGCAACCTTAGCTCTGATACCAATTTGATACCGAACGGAAATGAAGATGGAAACAACTATACAAACTCACACTCAAAATGAAAGATAGAAGTTCACCACCTAAGAGATAACACCAAAGGGATATATAATATTACCATCCAAATGATTACAATAAGGGATACGGAACTTTAGAAACTCACAACTCTAAGGATCACACCAAAGAGATACAAAGATACAAGAAGATCTCTCCTCTTACAAGCCAAAGGTTGGTGTTTAATTAAATCAAAACTCCAGTCTACCCTACATTTGCACACACAAGTATTGTATAAGCTTAGAACAACCCTCTAAGCATAGGATATGCATCTAATGTAGTTAAACATGTAATAATGACAAAAAAGCAATAATCAATTAGTGCAGCAGATAAGGGGACAAACATCCACCTTAATGTAGATTCTCGATAAGCCTGATTACTCTACTTAAAACAGTTATAACTTTCGGCGTGCAACTCCAAATGGACTTAAACGTTTTTTCGTTGGAAAGATAAGATTCTGAACTTCAAATTAGACGTAGGCATGTCTTGGAAATGATGAATAATTGGACAGCCACAAGGATTTTTAAAACTCTCTAAACTGCATCAGGATTTCTTTAATTTGGGCCTTTATATTCCGTTGAGCCTGTAGACTTAATTGGGTTAAAGCTTGGGCCTTTGTTAAATCATCCTTGTTGGGTATACCAATGTCAAGCAGTTTTGAAAATGCAACAACCGACGTTTTCGTATTTACTATTTGACATTGAATATTGAATGTTGGATATTAGATTTTTAAAAAATAAAATAAAATAACAATGTATAAAAATCAGTTACCCGGTTAATAACTTGTTTTTAATAACTGGCGGTTGGTAATAACCACAACCAATAGATTGGTTACGGTTATTTAAATGAGAATAATCTGGTCCTCATAGTCGCAACCATAACCGATTATACACCCCTACCTTAAACCCAGGCCTTTTGCAGGGCTTCCCGTCTTCTTCATCTGATGCTTTTTGAAGATAGATGCAATAATGGAGTAAAAAATTGAGTCTATGGCGCTTTTGGTGAAAATTTTCAAACTTTATGACACAGTAGTCACTCCCATCATTGACGTTGCAGAAAGCCATGACAAAATTGTGTAAACCAGCGTTTGATTTTTGGTGATGTGGCAATGCCCCGTTAGGGTGTATTAAAATGGGAGTGGAAAGTGATAGTGGAGCTAGGGGTGCAAATCTGAACCAGATATCGGATACTAACTTGTAACCGATGACCGAGAAATCAAGAAACCAATTTGGTACTCGGTTGAAAATAACCAGTAATCGGCTTTACCGGAGCAGTTACCGGTTTAGCATTTATATATACCCGGTTACAATTGGTAACCCGGTATATATAAAACTAATAAAATAATATATATATAATTTTAAAAAAATAAATAAAAAAAAAACTAAATTAGCCTTATCCCTTATGTTTTACTAATTTACTTTGATTCTCATTCTTCTCCTTTCCGCCGGACCACCTCACTCAGTGCTCACGCATTCTGCATCTGTGCTTCAGCCCTTAGCCCTTGGCCCTCAGCCGTCAAGTGTCAACGCCAAAATCCATTTGAGGTTTGGCTCTAAGGCTCTCTCTTTCTCTGTTTGCAGTTTGCAATGTTTGCATTGTCGTCACTGCATTCTTGTTTATGGACAGGCAACGTAACCCATAGTCGTAATATCCACGCACGGTCTAGGAGGGCATCCTCATCATTTTAGAAATCCAGTATCGCACAAAGCACTCTGGACCCTTATATAATATGTTACGCGTTGGTGTGAAGCATTGCATTTTGAGATCCCTCTGCGAAGCTCTTTGAAGGTAAATCCAAAGCCTCGAATCTTAATCGCTTTTAGTTCTTTGATAATCGTAGAAGCATGATTCATGAAAGGGATATGCATTTCTTTTCCTAAATTTCTTAGGCCTTAGGTATGATCTCTTTTGTAATTTGGGAATTGTGAGTTTTACTCGAATTCCGTGAATTCGCATGAATTTCTACTTTAATTTAGTGGGTTTTGTTATCAGCCTAACTATTTGAAGAATAATATTTGTAAATAAAAAGCAATAAAAATAATAATTTGGCACTTGAAGGGGCCAAAACCTCCACTCTCTCTTAACTCACGATTGGGAGATACAAATTCTTGATATAATTTTTTGGATACTTTCATTGATAACAAAGCTGAATTAAATACAAGAGTCAATCCAAATTAATTAACTACCCACTAATAACCCATTACACTTAAAATGATAATTGTTAAACCAAATAACTGTAAAGATAACTACTTACCCATATCTACTGAACACTAACCCAATATTGGCTTTTACCCATAACTACTGAGCACTAACCACTACTGGCTTTGACACGTGGACCTCATTCAGCAGTAGCCCCACTCTCCCAAATTCACATCCTTTGTGGACACTTGTGCCCATAACAAACTCCCATTCTTCAGAAGACCTTGGCCACAAGGTCTGGAAATTAAGATTTGCAAATATATACTTTTGCATACCAAAATTGTCAAACATCAGCATTCCAAGATAATCACCAATCGATCTTGCAAGGACACTTAGTTGCAGTTGATCATATATGACCAGCACGAAGAGATTGTATGTACTAGAAATTAGGCTACGATTGAAAGATTTTAGTACTTTCCAGAATGATGGAAGTTTGTAGTACTTTCAAGTTCATGAGGTGATCTGGGATCTTGCTAGCAGACTCTTTTACCAAGGATAACAAAGTACTAAGGTACACAGTGAACCAAAGGATTTAGCTGATTCATGATGCTTGTGATCTTTACTTATCCATCTTAATTCATTTACTACACGATCCTAGTTTCTGTCAACCATGATTTTCTATATCCTTCAGGCTGATAGATTGCTAATATTTTCCTTATTACAAATCAACATAAATCAATCGTTTTTAGCAATGATACTTTGTAGAAAGAAAGGTAGCATGAAAATCTTATTCAATTGAGCCCAATAACAATATGATGAAAGCAACCACCTCAAGCTTCTCCCAATGATCATAGCCTCATCCCACAATCAATCATGTATTAAATTGGACCAAGTTCAATTGATGGTTAAATCTCAAGTACTAAAGAATTGCACGTTACATCAGTCTTCTTCAATAGGCTACACTACAAGAAGCTATTTATACATGTGTTTTTCTACCAATATATCAGACAAAGTGACACAAAATAGAAGGTGAATGCACAGCTTGTCTAATGGTAAATAAAGTCATACAGGGAGCTTATAGAACTGTAGTCAGAGTACTTAATAGCTTGGATGAAATCATCAGGAAGAACATTTTTAGGCACTAAATCCTGTGTCACACGAACAAAAACTTTTTTTTTTTTTTTGATAAGTAATAGAAATTTCATTAAAAAAGCGTAAGGCACCCTTAGGTACACATGAAGTATACAAAAGAACAACCCAGGTAGCCCATAATGCAGAACCCAACAAGACCCTCTAAAATCTAAACACCCAACAACACCCAAAACCCTCCTGAACCCCAAAACCCAAAACAGTAAAAGCTCCCAATAAACACCCAAACAACAACAAAACCCTGATGAAACCCAAAACCCAACTATAGTAAAAGTCTCCAAAAAAAACCCAACCCAAAAAAACAAAAAAAGCCCCCAACAAACCCGAACAAACCCTCCCCAAAACCCAAGAGAGACACCCAAACCTAAGCCAACAGCAGCTGAAACACAGGCCCAAAATACAAAAGAAAACCCAAAAATGCAGGGAAAAAAAAACTGCTGAGACGGTGGTGCGTGGAGCCAATCGCGTCGTCACCGACGTGAAACCCGCTGAAAAGCCCTTGAAAAACGTGGAACACGCCGGTGAAGCTGCAGAAGATGCGCGTGTGCTGTGAAGAAGACCCAAATTCCGTAGATCTAACACCCAAGCTTCAGAAAACACCCACGGCCATGCGTGCCGGCACCGCCTCGTGGCAGTCCCCTGCAACTGCTACGATGCGGGGAAAAGCCGGACCATGACGGAGAACCCTTTGGTGAAGCACGTGCATGTGGATGAGGACCCAAGCACTATAGATCTACTAACCAAGAAACAAAAGAACTCTTCAACCATGCACAACGGCGAGTCGGCCATCCACAAAACAACGTTTAAGATCGGAACAGGCTGGTGAATCCTCTGGTGGGATGCGAGAACACCAGGAAAAGCCCAAGCACCGTAGATCTACACCCAAGAAGAAGAGAAACCCCAAGCTAAAAGACTAAAAAAGAAGAAGAAAAGCACTTGGAGGGAGGGATCTAGATCCCTCCTTCTAGACGGTTTTTTCTGAGAGGGAGACCTAAGGATTTTTTCTGGGAGAGAGAGAGACAGAGAGGGTTCAGAAATTTAACCTAAATGCCTTTCTTATAATTACAACATCACTTGTGTATGTTTATCGCACTTGCAACATAAATGAGCAGGGTCAAAATTATACCATGGAAGTTCTAAAAGGTGTTGCGTTCGATAAAACAATTGAAGAATGCACCAGTGTACCATCAGCCAACAATACCTAAATGATGTTAGCCAAGTGTAGAATAATTAGTTTGACCAAGCTTTGAAACTGGCTTCATTGAGGAAAGCCACGTAGCAAACAAACCCCATTCACTACACCAGAGTCTTCAATCGACAATTGCGAAACCTAAATTTCAAAAGTGAAAAAGTCAAGGGTAGCAAAAGAATAAAAAAGGAAGCATAAGAATATTAAGGAAACAATGAAGCAAAGTGTTTGAGATGAATTACTCCTACTTTATTTCACAGTGATCCCTGAATTAAAGAATGTATAAAGAATATCTCATTTAAATTCATCATCCACATCATTATCATCTGAATTCTTTGGGTGTTTGATGTACTATTATGTAAATTCTTTTGACCAGAAGCAATAAGGGACCAACATTTCTGATCTCTCTCTCTCTCTCTCTCTAAAGTGTCATCATGAATTATTGAAAAAAACATCTATTGGTGAACATTCTCTCTTGTTCAGTTGAGTTTCTATATTAATAATTTCTCTTATAATTATTTGTTAGTGGTTGCGTTCAAATTGTGTGTTAGTGCTATTTGGATTTTGATTTTTGGTTGTTTCCTAGCATTAGACCTTCTTTAACAACTCTCTTGTGTATAATAATTTTTTTTTATTCTCCTTATCATAAATAAATGTATTATTTATGTGTGTGTGTGTGTGTTTTTTTTTTTTTTCAGGTTCACATAAAATTTAAAGTCTCCAATTGTTGAAATTGTTTGGTAAGTAATTGTGAAATGGAATATTTATTTGAATAGTAGTAAGAAGTGATTGATGTGATATAAAATTTGTGAATGTTTTATGGAAAAGTGAAAATGTTTTGTTTTGTGGTGGATTTTTTTATTTGAATAGTAATAAAAAATTATTGATGTGATGTAAAAAATGTAAAAAAGTTAGAATGTTTTTAATATGATTTTTTGGGAGAAGTGAAAAGGGAATTGAAAATTTATCAATGGGTTGCCAAACAGCTTCGTTATTGGCCAGATCATCTTCATTCCCTTTGTTACCTATTAAGGTAAATTTACTTAATCTATTTTGCACTTACCTTATTGTTGTGTTATTTACTTTCAAAAATAACCCTACTACACATGGCAGCATATTTCTTTCTCCATTTTCGGTGTACTTTTAATTATGTTAGGTATCTTTTGATTAGTAATACATAAATTTTCTCCGCTGCATATTATTTGCATGGGTTTATATTAACTTGGAAAATGCCTATTGTATCTTTCCAATTGATTAACACAATATCAAACCTTCTCCATAAATGAAAAAAACTTGTAGATACACATCTATGCAATATGTTGTTTCTACATCAACTGAACAAAGTAAATTTATATATATAAAACAATAGTACTTTGCTGAATTACATTCATCATCCATACTTGTAATCACATTCCTCATTTGGGCAAATATCCTCCAGAACTTGGTCACCTAAGAATCTTCTACATGTATCACAATAAAGCTAAATGTGCTAAGAAATAAAATGCATTTATCACCATTAAAACTTTTAATTTGACCACAATAAGAAAAGATAAAAAAAAAAACAAATAGGACACACAAGAAGCAATAACCAAACTACTAAACAAGAATCCAAAACATACCATGTATAAACAAGAAATAACGTACTTGTTGCATTGTGTTCTCAATAAGCCAATTATTCTCCAACAATTTCTTGAAAAATGCTTGGCAAACTTTAATCTACTCTCGGGTTGGAGTATGTCCAAATTTATCAAAATTTATCTTCAATCATTCATAGATAAAACACATTCTATATCCAAAAGGAGCATCCACTTTTGTTTGGCAGACACTCACTTCAATATGTTGTGTACAGTAGAAACAACTTGAACAAGTTTATTTTTTTTATTTTTTTCATTTCTTTTTATCTACTTGTGATGCTAAGGTTTTTATTTCTCACTTGAGGCTATGTTTTAGAGTAGTTGAATTAAACACTATGTATATAAATCCAGCCTCACAAGTAGAGATTTTTTTTTTTTGAAACATTAAGCATTTGGATGGTAGACACTTTCATCAAATACAAATGAAAATTGAAACTCATAATAGAAAACTTATGCTAATTATAGTTGCTAATAGTTTGGTTGGATCAAGTTAGTTGCATGTTTTGATGGTAGTGTTAGGAATCTCACATTGCCAAGGTATACCTGGGTTGTGGGCTTTATAAACCTTGAGCAAACCTATTTCCTTAAGGTGCTTTTATCATGGTATCAGAGCTTTAGGGCCTTGGACAATGTTGGACCTTCCATGTACACGTGTTTGGACAATAATGCTGTCACGCCCCCATTTTGGGATATAAGGGGAACGCGAACTTGAGCTATATAAAACATGCCTGTAATTTAAAGCATGCACACATTTTTCCAGGAATAGCACATGGCTATAATTCTCATTATATGAATATATATATATATATATATATATATATATATATATATATATATATATATATATATATATATATAGTAGTTCTTTAGTTATTACATCATATTTCCAAGAATTTCAAAAAAGTATGCACAATACAAAAATTAGGCCGGTTTTTATCGATCTATTGCTCTTAGGAGTGGGGTCTATGACATCCATAAAGAAAATATTCCGGTCTACAGTGTCATCTGAAAAGATTGGGGGGAAAAGGGATGAGTTTGACAACTCAGTAAGAAAAACACAACAATAAAAGTGTAATTTTCTTTTCAGGAATTCTAAATAGAGTTCAAATACTTCTACAAATAAAGAAACAGTTAAATAAAATATAATTAGATCAAATGCATGTGTCATTTATATAGCGTGTAAGTTTTAACCTCTCTTGGCCTAATTTCCCTTTTAACCATGAGCGGCGCACTTTTGGCTCGTCCCAAATGACAACTATGGGCTCATCCTGTCGTCATAGGGGAGAGCTGTACCGGGTTGGGAACTTCCCTAGGTGAAGGCCACCCAGCCGATAGCCCACACTTTTGTCATTCCGTGTGGTTGCCACGCTACCCACATAACACATATATGATCCGGATCGTCTATGACATGATACCCCAGGGGTAAAACTGTGTGCAAATGTAACATATACTATGATATCATCAACCTTTGCTCATATGGTGCACATGTAACACATATACTATGATATCATCAACTTTATTCATATGGTGCACATACTTTGGGAACTATGATTTTACCAACTTTATTCATATCGTGCACATGTATCAAATATAAACCAAGTATGATCACATGAGATTTCAATCACATCATATGACAAGATCATTATTATAATGGTAATATAAAAAGACAAGTAATATTAAAAGAGTTGAAAGAGTTTAGAAAATCCTCGACTTTTTCTTTTGAAAAAAAATTCTATTAAAACTTCGTCGGGGTTTTGAGAGAGTGTTTCCCTTACCTGGATTTGCCATTAGCGTCAGAGTCGACATTCTACCTAAATAAATTGTGAAAAGAAGTTTAGAGAAATATTATGAGATTTAAAGCCTAAAACTTAAACTAAGGTATTATGTAACCATATATTTCCAAATTATACTACCTATCAACATTACTTCTTAGTAGACTAAATTGTCAACATTTTAGGAATTTCAATAAGAACTCATTTGGCCTAAACCACATAAAATCCCCCTCCACAAAAAAACAGTAACTCCCTTGAATCACCTCATCATTAGTCCAACACTCCATACCCCAAACAAACCAATTTTAGTTAAAATGACATTGTAAAAATTTATATATATTATTTTTATAATAGCTTACCAAATATAAATAACGAGCTTTATGTTTCAAAACAAGTTAATAGAATAATAATAACCTTATTTTATCCGGGCAGAATAACGGCATTAGTATCGATAACGCCTAAAATACTTTAAAATATTAGGATGTCGTAACAGTGCTTTTGTAAAATAGTGATTTTTTACTCAAGCATTATAACGGCGCTTTTGTAAAAATATTTATTTTTACTCGGGCATCACAATGGTGTGATTTATTACTTAAATACCCCACTTGGAATATCCTGTTAAAACACAACTTAAAAACATTAGATATTTAAAATAATAAAAACTATAAAATCACCAAATATTAAACAAAGTTTATAACTTAAAAAAAAATCCCGTAAAAAAAAATCAAAGCCTTTAATTAGAAACTTGTCGAATATCTCAAAAATAATATTTTGAGATATTAAAAAAAAAATACTAAATTCAGATTTCTTCTCCTTTTATTTATTTATTGATTTATTTTTATTTTTATCTATTCCCCTTACCCTTTTTTTTTTACCCACCGAATGCACAAGAAGTGGAGAGTTTGTTCTTGTCTTTAGAAAAATGGATAATTGCACCGTTGGTCCCTGTGGTATGCCATAATTATTTTTCACTCCATATGGTTTAAAAAGTTCATGGGATGTCCTTGTGGTTAGCAATAATTATAAATCGATTCCTACAGTCAAATTCCGTTAAAATTTTTAACAGATTCTGTCAAATGCCACATCAGCGCCACGGTTCGTCAATAAGATGGCAACACGTGTCTATCTTAATAAAAAAATATAAATTTATTAAAAAATAAATAAATAAACTTATTTTTTTTAAAAAAAAAAACAGAAAAGAAAAAAAGAAAAGAGGGGGCAAGGGGTGGCCAGGCCACCCCCATTGGCCGGGGGAGTTCTTGAGAATTCCTTTTCTTGTTTCTTTGCTATTTTCTTCTTGCTATGTTTGAGCTTTCTAAGCTACTGGCCGAATGAGAAAGAGAGAGGGACAAAATTTTCTTTGCTGATTCTGTTACAAGCCGAGAAAGGAGGAGGGGAGAGTTTGTGTTTTGGGGACTGAATTCATGGTTTTTCTGCAATAAATTAAGACACACAAAGGAAGGAAGAGACGGTGTCTTCTGCAGCTTTGTTGTTGCAGTTGAGGGACAAGGCGAGACAGAGAGAGGAGGAAAGAGCAAGACAAGTTTACTTGTGGGGCACGAACGAACCGAGAGAGAGCCCTTCCTTTTATAGCAATTTAGATGGTTAGGATTGCTTTAGGTGAGTTTGATCCAACGGCTGGGACTCCTTTTTGGGCAGCAAGTTTAGATCCATGGCCGAGAATCACCCTTGAGCAGCAAGTTTGGTTAGAGACAGCTTGGGCAACACGTTTGGCTTAAAGAAGGGGAGATATTTGTACAAAAAAAAAAAATCAATTAAAGGGAAACCACCTGCTGAAACTTGAGAAAGGACTGAATCAACGTGGGCTGGGCTGAGCTTCATGTGCTGGGCTGGGTTGTTTAAAAAATGTGGGTATAAAATGGGCCCATAAATGTTAGATATCAATTTTCGTCCAAAATAGGGGTAGTAGTTTTCGCAGGTGTTTTCATACCCTTAATGAAGTCCAAAAATTATAAAATTCGAAGGGTAGCTAAAAGACTTCGAGACAAGCGTTCTGAATTTTGAATCGACCAAAACGGAGTTCGTTTGACCTTGCTTCCGTTATTCCAAAGTTTAAGGCTCGTTTGAATTGAAACTATAAAGGGTCCTTAATAAATGAATATTTATTTTTATAAATATTCATATTTATTTTTATAAATATTCATATTTATTTTTATAAATATTCATATTTATTTTTTTGTCTTATTATTAAGTTTTAAATTATATTTTAAGATATTTTATTTAATATCTTAAAATACGGGGTGTTACAACCTTCCCCCCTTAACAGAATTTCGTCCCCGAAATTCATAAATCATAAAGTTTTCAAAGGAGATTTAGATTTCTAAATCTAAAGTCAAAACGACTTAGATTTTAAGATGTATCATGCTTATGTATGAGACTCTAATTTATTCCTATCATTTCCATTTCCATTTCTCTGCTTCAACGTAAAGGTCTGCTCTTATTGTAGACCTCATCTATTTTGTTCATCTGTGTTAGAAGTATCTGATCAGATCATTGTATTCGAAATACCTTAAGTAATATTTTGAGGTCAACATCTTAGCCTTCTGCAAAGCCATTTGAGGTTAATTAAGGTAGACACTATCTTGGTTTTAAATTCTTGCTTGTGGTGATTTATTATGATATGGTTTATGTTTTAAGGTCTGAATAATTAAAGACTATGTCTTAATTAAGGATAGGAACTGTTAGACTCAGAATTAATGTTTACGGATTTTCTAATGGAAAGAAACTTCAGCCCCTAAGGATTAATTAAGCACGGTCTTTTATCGAGACATTGGACTCTGAATAAGTTTCTTCCCTAGAATTGGGCGTTGGAATTTCAGTAACACGAGAGAGAAGACTTTTCTTGAGAAGTATCGAATAGCAAAGTCAGAGCTACGTATTCTTAATACAGAAGACCGAATCTAAGTTAGGTTAAACTTTATTGGTTGAGTGTACTTAACAAGTATGTGACACCCGCTTAAGCGCGAGTATACTCTCTTGTTTTTCGACAAGGTTTATGAGGAAGTATACGCAAATCTGCCAATCCATATTGAATAAAGGTTGGTACCCTCGCCTTAGTCGGTAAATCGACTCATAGAATAGATCATGGTACTATATAAAATATTATTTTCTTACACCATTTTTTAAAGGATAAGAAAAACTGCTTATCATGGTCAAAGTTTTCGTGTATAATAAGTTTCTTTCTGAAAATAAGTAGATGAGATTTTAACTAAAGAACTACTATATATATATATAGTCATGTGCTATTCCTGGAAAAAAAATGTGCATGCTTTAAATTATAGGCATGTTTTATAGCTCAAGTTCGCGTTCCCCTTATATTCCAAAATGGGGGCGTGACAAGTGCCACACATGAGACGGCGTGTTTAGAGTCCTACATTGTCAAGGTATACCTGGGTTGTGGGGTTTATAAGCCTTGAGCAAACATCTTCCCTTAAAGTGCATTTTTGTGGAAGAGTAAGGCTCAATGAATTTTATCATGGTATCAAAGCTTCAAGGCTTTGGACAATGTTGGGTCTTCCCTTTTGTTGTACACGTGTTTGGACAATAGTGCCACATGTGAGGAGGCATATTAAGAGTTCCACATTGCCAAGGCATACCTGGGTTGTGGGTTTTATAAGCCTTGAGCAAACATATTCTCTTAAGGTGTCTTTTGTGGAAGAGTAAGGTTCAATAGACTTTATCATGGTATCAGAGTTTTAGGGCCTTGGACAATATTGAGCCTTCCTCCCATTGTACACGTGTTTGGACAATAGTGCCACTAAGAGTTCCACATTGCCAATGTGTACTTGGGTTGTGAGCTTTATAAGCCTTGAGCAAACATCTTCCCTTAATGTGCCTTTTGTGGAAGAATAATGCTCAATCTTTATCAGGTGGCATACTATTTGTAGTGTTTGTGTAGAGGTTATTAGGACTATTAAACGGAACATATTCAAATAGATATGCCATTATGGTGATAATTCATACATGCATGCTTTTAAAGTTTTGCTATTCATGGCAACATGGTTTACTCTAAACATCGTAACTTTTCAAGATCCATGATGTATTATAATGAATAAACATTTGATAGAATTACAATTTTATGTACCTATAGGTTGGTTGAGAGAAACACCATGAACATCAGTGTGCTATATATTTCCCAATACACTTTAATTTGAAGTAACAACATATGTGCTATTTAAATTAACTATCTTTCACTTTCTTTTGGTATATCATATCTCCTCACTTTCTTTCACTCTCTTTCACTTTCTTTTGATATTAAATCGATTCTATAGTATAATACATGTATGATAATAAAAATATGATGCTAACAATTATAGTGATACACAACACAAGGAACTAAGCATGTGCATTGCAAATGCCATCCAACTAGTATTAAAAAACAGTTTTAAAAAAATAACTACCCTTCTGTTGCAAATTTATCATGACAAATGACTTTCTCATGAACTTGGATATTCTAACTTGCTGACAAACGAAGTTCACCATTCAATCGATCACAACATAAACTTGTATGGAAAACCTTATATATCGCCTTGATTTTTTTTATCAATTCTATAATTATACTCATAAACTTTAAAAAATGTCAATTTAATGTATTCAATTATTATTTTTTTTCAATTTTATCCATTTGTTAGAATTTTTCGTTAAATCCTAATGGAGGGGTATCAAAATTCTTAAAAGAACACTTTAAAGTTTAAGAAAAAACAAGAGTATTTTGGAAATTTTGACAGAATTTAACTGAAAATCCTAACTGACCGGTGAAATTGAAAAAGATAAATACAATAAGTTAACACTTTTTCAAGTTTAAAAGTATGATTGTAAAAGTGATTTTCGAATTTTGAAAAAAAGAAAAGAAAAAGGGTTAACGAAAATATGTTTGGATACTTTTTAAAACAGAAAACTGAATGAAAAAATACGATAAAAAAAAAATCTCTAAAATAAAAAAATTAGGCTCTCAAACTGTCTCATTTGTTTAATTGTTATTTACTTCTTTCTTTTTATTGTCATGTTTCTTTCATAAACTACACATTCGAGTTTTGATCTCTTGACCTTTTCGAACTTGGTTTGAAAATTCTTGTAAAAATGGAGAAATAGATTTTGAAACTGGATATCTTATAATGTAATTACCTGAAAATAATTGTCTATAATATTAGAATTTTATATTATGGTGAATAAAGGAGCTTTGTGGTATCAAGAAACAACTATATATGGACGCCATGATTGATATATATGTATTTTTTTATAAGTAATAAAAATTTTATTAAAAAAGCGTAAAATACCCATAAGTACAGAAGAACCCTAACACAAGGACCTAAGCTCTTAAATCCAAAAACCCTAAAACCTAACCCACAAAAGACACAACACTACGTCATGTGAGCCTTACCAAAGGTGACGGCATGATTGATATATAAGACTTTGAAATGCTGTAATACTCAATATGAAAGGATTAAATCTATACTTAAGCAAAGCTAAAAATAAAAATATATCATAGTTACGACATGGGAAAGCATGCTCTTTTTTAGTTGTGTTGAGTGGTTTTTCAGGTGTTCATTGAATGTGTTAATGGTCCATAACTATTGTAATAATTTTTAGTGAGCTCTTTAAATTTAATTTTTTTTCTATAAGTTTGAAAAAACTCGTAAAAAAAATATCGTTTAACAAACTATCACTTTATTCAAAATTTAACTTTTGTTGGACAAGTTCAAAGTCAAAAAGTGAAAGCTATTTAGATTTTTAAGTTTATATATTCATTTTTATTGTCTCTTTTATTTACCAAGAACAAAGAAAGAATTTAAAAAAGAATATTTACCAAGGGATGGCTTTTCTCTTAAATTTTTTTTTTTTTCAAGTTTTATATGTTTAATATATTTTTTTTTAGTAAAAATGACATGTGTCATTATTCTATTAGTGTTAACATTACACACTAACAAAATACGTTTAAGTGTTTTGATAGAATTTATTAGAAGGAACTAAATTGTCATTTGACCCACCCCGATAACATACGAATTATTTTTTATATTAAAATAAATAATTTATAATTTAAATCAACCGTAAAAACTGATTTTACGTTTGTCCAAAATAGCTCAACACGGAAAAACAAAATCCACGGATCGCCAGCGTGTCCGAGATCTGATCCTTCTGATCATAAACTTCCAGCCATTGGATCCAAATTCCAAAAACCTCCGATATCCAAATCGGTCCGCTATAAATTACACACCGTCCGCCTCATCGAACCTTAACGCCAAAATTTTCTCTCTTAGTTAGAGTATTGGTATGGCCGCCATGGGAGGCTAGGTGAGTCGTTGAATCTCATGGATCTTCACATCTCTTTCAGTGTTACTTGGGTCTGATTTCTTTTGAAATAGGTCTGCAAATAAAATTTTGTAATTTATTTTATTTCATTTTCCCGTTCTAAATATCCAAAGTTTTATTACGTTCTTACTAAAAGTCTTATTTTTATTATCTGCAGTCTTGGAAAACAAGCAACCCAAACTCCAAATAAGTCATTGAAATGGCATACCGTTTACCTCTTGTTTGTCTAGTGGGGTCACTGGGGTGCGTATGAGCATCCGGCTGCGTCTCCCATCGAAGCTGAACCGTCTGTCAATGACCAACTTGGTGATTGTTTGGAGGAGAATCCGCAGCCGAGACTTGGCTGTTTATGGACTCAGGAATATGCAGCCCCTTTGTGGTTGGCCAATGCCGACTTGCAGATCTAACAATGGGTTTGTTCCATCAATTTGTTTCACCTCAGCTTCGAGACCCAAGAGTTCTTTTCGGGGCACAGGCTTATATTCATTAAATAAAAAGATCTCCCATTTGATACGGACTGGTCGGCTTTGTGAAGCGAGAACCGTGTTTGATAATGCGGAGCACCGAAACACTGTTACCTGGAATTCAATGATAAGTGGGTATGTCCAACGAAGAGAGCTAGCCAAGGCACGTGAGTTGTTCGATGAGTTGCCTGAAAGAGATATTGTGTCGTGGAACTTGATGATTTCAGGTTATATGTCGTGTCGTGGAAGTAGGTATATTGAGGAGGGGAGGAACTTGTTTGATAACATGCCGGAGAGAGATTGTGTTTCGTGGAACACGATTATCAGTGGGTATGCAAGGATTGGCAGGATGGAGGAAGGCTTAGGCCTTTTTAATAGCATGCCTGAGCGGAGTGTTGTTTCTTGGAATGCTATGATTACTGGGTTTTTACATAATGGTAATGTGGAGCGTGCCATTGAGTTTTTTGAGAGAATGCCAGAACGGGATGCGGCTTCTCTTAGTGCACTTGTATCGGGTCTTATTCAGAATGGTGAATTGGATAAAGCTGCAAAAGTTCTGACTGAACACGGTAACAAGGATGAAGGCAGAGAAGATTTAGTGCATGCATATAATACTTTGATTGCAGGCTATGGTCAGTGGGGAAGGTTTGAAGAAGCTCGAAACCTTTTCGATCAGATTCCATTTTGTCCTGATGGAGGTAAAGAGGGAAATGGAATGTTCGAGAGAAATGTGGTATCATGGAATTCTATGATTATGTGCTATGTGAAAGCGGGAGATATTGCTTCTGCCAGGGAACTTTTTGACCTCATGACAGAAAGAGATACTTTTTCCTGGAATACTATGATCAGTGGCTATGTCCACTGGTCAAATATGGATGATGCCTCAAAACTCTTTAGTAAAATGCCAAATCCTGATACCCTGTCATGGAATACAATGATCTCAGGGTTTATGGAAATCGGTAGTTTAAAACTTGCTAATGATTTCTTTGAGAGGATGCCCCAGAAAAACCTGGTGTCGTGGAACACCATGATAGCAGGGTATGAGAAAAATGAGGACTATAAAGGAGCGGTTAAGTTCTTCACTCAGATGCTACTCGAAGGAGAGAAACCTGATAGGCACACTTTGTCTTCAGTTCTCAGTGTGTCTACTGGGTTGGTGGATCTTCACCTGGGTATGCAGATTCATCAGCTGGTCTCAAAGACAATTCTTCCAGATGTGCCCATAAATAACTCTCTCATTACCATGTATTCAAGATGTGGGGAAATAAACCGGGCACAGACCATTTTTGATGAGATGAAACTGCCGAAAGATGTGATCTCTTGGAATGCAATGATTGGAGGTTACGCATCTCATGGTTTTTCTGAAAAGGCACTTGAACTTTTTAAATTGATGAAAAGGTGTAAAGTGCAGCCTACATTTGTAACATTTATTTCGGTTTTGAATGCGTGTGCTCATGCAGGATTAGTTGAAGAAGGTCGGAAGCAATTCCAATCCATGAGTAGTGAATATGGTATAGTTCCACAGGTTGAACACTTTGCTGCACTTGTGGACGTTGTGTGTCGACACGGTCAGCTTGAGGAGGCCATGGATTTGATCAATAGGATGCCATGCAAACCAGATACGGCTGTGTGGGGTGCATTATTAGGTGCTTGTAGGGTGCATCACAATGTAGAGCTGGCTCAAGTTGCAGCTGAAGCATTGATGAGACTTGAACCAGGAAGTTCGGCCCCATATGTGTTGCTATATAATCTATATGTCGATATGGGACAATGGGACAGTGCAGCAGAATTGAGAATGATAATGGAAAAAAATAAGATCAGAAAGCAACCGGGGTATAGTTGGGTTGATTCTTCATGTTTCTGATGATGGTTTTGCACTAATCAATCGCACTGATTCATGGAATCGCTGGTGTTATTTATCATGTTTGTTGGTTCCTCTAAATCATGAACATGTAAAATCAGTCTACAGTTTTCAGTATTCTTATTTGTGCCATGCATGCAGAGAGAAAATTTAGGAGCAAAGGTAGAAAAGATCAGCTTGAATGAAATATTTGAGCACTGCTCCTAATGTTGGTTGGATGCAAAGGAAAGAAGACTGTCTCGAGAAGGGAAATCAACATTTCTACTGGCATTTTCTGCTTTTGTGAATGTTTACATATAAGCTGGAGCAGATGATTTTGGATGGGCAAACTCTGTGAATATGAATTATACATGTTGCGCTGCAGATCTTTTACAGCTTGGAGGTTTGCCAAATACTTCCTTTCTGTTTCACTCATGAGCATCGCCAATTTTTCACCTTGGTTTAATCGCCCAAAGGAAAAATTCGATATATTTTTTTTTTTTATGAATAGGAGAAATTTCATTAAAAGCGCAAAGTGCAAAATACGATATTAATGTAAACTCTGGTTAGCCAAATCTTTATGCTTCATACTGCCACCCAACTGAGATAACAACTGGCTTAGTGCATGAATTTCTTTTTTTTTTTGATAAGTAAGAGAAATATCATTAAAAAGCGCAAAGCGCAATCAAGTACACATGAAGTATACAAGAAAGGCATCTAGGAAGAAAAAGAAAACAATACAAGGAAATCATTAAAACTAAACGATAAAGGTGCGAGGAACGCTGCCGCCCAAGAGTACAAAGAATGAAAGAAAAATGAAATAAGTTCCTCAATAGATCTTTCTTTGTCCTCAAACTGCCTATCATTGTGTTCCCTCCACAAGCATCACAAAAGGCAACAAGGGACCATCTTCCACACAGCTGCACTCTGAGAACGACAACCCGTCCACCAGCAAGCGAATAAATCTACCACCCGAAGAGGCATAACCCAAGACAAACTGAAGCGGCTAAAGATGGCATTCCATAGTGCGCGTGCAACCTCGCAATGGAGAAGAAGGTGATCCACCGACTCTCCATTCATTTTGCACATGCAACATCTATCAATCACAATGACACGCTTCTTTCTGAGGTTGTCCAAAGTGAAGATCTTCCCTTGCGCTGCCGTCCAAGCAAAGAAAGCCACTTTCAAGGGAACCTTGGTCCGCCAAATACTTTTCCAGGGAAAATGAATAGCCTCTTTGCAAACAAGAGCCTTATAGAAAGATCTAACATCAAAATTCCCTTTGTGAGAAGGAGCCCACCAGAGCTGATCTACCCTATCACAATTCACTCTGGTTGAGTACAACAAGGAGAAAAAAGAAGCCAAAACATCCACCTCCTAGTCGTGGGCCGCTCGGAAGAAGCTAACGTCCCACTGATAGGACCCGCTCACAACAACTAAATGGTCTGCAACATGTGCGTCCTTGTCACACGCAATGTCGTACAAAACTGGGAAGGCTTCCTTAAGAGGCACCTCACCACACCACACATCATCCCAAAAACGGATCCTAGATCCATTTTCCAGAATAAGTCTAGTATAGCTGCAAAACAACCTCCACCCCTTCCTCATATTCTTCCATAACCCCACCCATGAGACCCAGGGGGGTCTAAAGAACACCAACCATCCCAAGTAGATCCGAACTTTGCATCCACAACAGATTTCCACCAAGCCTCTCTCTCATGGGCATAGCGCCACAGCCACTTCCCTAACAGAGCCATATTGAAAATCCTCAAATTTCTGAAGCCCAGACCACCATTAGAAATAGGAGAGCAAACCTTGGCCCAGTTAACCAAATGAAACTTAAATTCTTCACCTATGCCACCCCACAAGAAATCCCGATGCAACTTCTCAATACGATTAGCAACACTGGAAGGAATAGGGAAAAGGGATAGAAAGTACGTAGGAAGATTAGAGAGAGTGCTTTTTATAAGGGTTACTCTGCCACCCTTTGACAAATACAACCGCTTCCAGCTAGCCAACCGCCTCTCAATCTTGCCAACTACCTCATCCCAGCTAGACTTATTCTTAAAAGGGGCCCCCAACGGAAGACCAAGGTACTTTAACGGAAGAGAAGAAACTCCACAACCCAAAATGCCAGCAAGTTCATCCATGTTATCCACAAGACCCACAGGAACCAAAACTGACTTATCCAAATTAATCTTCAATCCTGAAACAGCTTCAAAGGACAGTAAAAACATACGAAGATAGAGAAGATGTTCAGGACTAGCCCCGCAAAAGACTAAAGCATCGTCTGCAAAAAGCAAATGAAAAATATTAATCACTTCATTGCTACTAGAGCCCACAGAGAACCTAGAGAGAAAACCCCTTTGAACAGTAACATAGAACAACATTGCTGAAGGCCTCCATCACAATGACAAACAAAAGAGGCGACAGAGGATCACCCTGTCTAAGACCACTAGAGCTGCCAAAAAAACCAGCAGGGGTGCCATTCACCAAAACCGAGAAGCGCACCAAAGAAATACAATGCGCTATCCAAGAACACCATCTCTCCCCGAAACCACATCTTCTCAACATATACAATAAGAAATCCCAATTAACATGATCATAAGCCTTCTCAATATCCAGTTTACAGAGCAACCCTGGTTCACCAGATTTGATGCGACTATCCAGGCACTCATTAGCTATAAGAACAAAATCAAGAATTTGCCTTCCTTTCACAAAAGCATTTTGGGGATTTGAAATAATCTTCTCCACAACCTTTCTGAGCCTATTAGCAAGAACTTTGGCAATGATCTTGTACACACCACTTACAAGACTAATAGGCCGAAAATCTTTAAGATTCACAGCCCCGAACTTCTTCGGGATTAAGGCTAAGAAAGTAGCATTAATGTTTTTGACAAACTTGCTATGAGTGTGAAAGTCCTGGAAAACCCCTATGAGATCAGTCTTGATCACCTCCCAACAATCTTGGAAAAACGCAAGAGTGAACCCATAAGGGCCTGGAGCCTTATCACGATTCAAACCTTTAACCACCTCTAAGACCTCCCTTTCCTCAAAAGGAAGTTCTAAGGAATCGGCTTCACCCGCATCCAAATTGTCAAAAACCATGTTATCCATCCTAGGCCTCCAATAGAAAGGTTCTGCAAAAAGAGATTTGTAAAAATGAACAACATGATCCTTAATAACATGCTGATCTGAAGAGATAGAGCCATTGATAGAGAGAGACTCCATGGAATTGGATCTCCTATTCGAGTTGGCTACCCGATGAAAGAATTTAGTGCATTTATCACCCTCTTTAAGCCAAAGAGCCCTAGACTTTTGTCTACAGCTAATCTCCTCCTGTAAAATAGAGTTCTCCAGATCTCTGATGACCCCACATTTCCTCGCATTTTCTTCAGGAGTTAAACCCCGTTGTTCCTCCAATTTATCAAGAGCACACAAATCTTCCATATGCATTTTCTTGCGGAACTCCACATTGCCAAACTCCTGATCATTCCATCTTTTGAGATTAATCTTCAAAGTCTTAAGCTTTTGAGAGAAGATGAAGTTGGGCGAGCCTTGGAAGCTATAAGACTCCCACCAAAGTCTCACCCTATCCACAAACCCTTCTGCCTTTAACCACATATTCTCAAACTTGAATGGTCTGGGACCCCAATGGACCCCACCATGATCAGAACACAATCTTGGAAGCCTTTTCTGAAGAGAACTTGGAAACTTGACTTCCCAATCTGGAAAAACAAGAAATCTATCGAGGCGAGACCAAGAGGGAGTCTCCTGATTATTAGACCACATAAATGGCCCTCCTGTAAGAGGTAGATCCATAAGATCCTGCTCAAAAATAAAATCCGAAAGCTCCATCGTAGCCGCATTAATACAAACGTCTCTAGATCTTTCAGCAGGAAAGCGTGTGACATTGAAGTCACCCCCGATGCACCAAGGCAGCTCCCACCAAGAAGAAAGGCCAGCCAACTCATCCCATAGAGAACTTCTAAGAGAGTCCAAGTTAGGACCGTAGACCCCAGCAAAAGCCCAAGAGAAATTATCAGCAACACTTCTAAAAGAACAAGCAACAACGAACTCGCCCACATACACATCAATCTTCTCTACGATCCTTCTATCCCACATGATCAAAATACCATTGGAGGCTCTGCGAGAAGCTAAATAGCACCAATCAACAAAGTGACAACCCCATAGACTTCTCACTAAGCAATTGGAAACAAAATCCAATTTAGTTTCTTGCAAGCAAATAATATCAGCCTTCCACTGCCTTAATAAGTTTCTGACTTTCAACCGCTTATCACCCTCGTTTAACCCTCTAACATTCCAAGAGAGAATTTTGGGCTTCATTAAAAATCACAAAAAGCCATGCCTTTGCACCTACCACAAGAGGTGCTTCCACTATGTGCATCATAATTAACCGAACAAGATAATCTGTTTAATTCCCTCGTACCTTTGATGCTCAAGCTCGAGCTAGTACCCGCTACCTTCTTAACATTACTGTCGATTATAGCCTCAAACACAGCCGAAAGCTTACCTTCAAAGCCATCACAAGTAATCCCCACCCAATGGCTATATGCTAGAACTGCTTTCAAAAAGCCCTCTGGGGTCTTCTCACCAGAACAGTCCCTGACTTTGTCAATAAAAGACAAAGGTACAGGCTCTTCCTCTGGGAATAAAGCAATTTCCAGCCCATTCCTTTCTCCCAAGCCTGAACTGTGGGTCAGCATAGGAACAGAAGAAGAAACTCTCGAAGAAATCAAGGGGTCTGGAGGACCCGAATCAACCCACACAGACAACACATCATCTGAATCCCTAAGAACATTGGCACAAACAACCGGAGCTATGGGAGAAACCCCCGAAACAGGGATGGGCAAAACAGGCCCAGAACCCCAGACCGAAGGAGCAGAAGCACTTACTGGCACCCGGATTTCTAGGGAGGAGGAAGGAACTCCGGCGACCTCTGGCAACTTAGAAGACCAACCCAACTTCTCAATCGAACCCATTTCACCCTTCAATGACTCTTCGTCATCTTCTGGTCGAGAACCCCGCTCAAAGCTATAGTAGCACCCGACAAGCAGGTTCCCCGAAGCTAAATTGCCGAACGACTGAATACCCAACCCACCGGAGTTCTCTGGAGCTGCCGGAGACTTTTCTGGGCCCGCTATGTCCTTCACCGGCGGCATGCCCTCCCCAGGACACTCAACGCGGTCATTCTGGACTAAAACGTTGGGCTTCGGATCTTTCCAAACCCAACGGAGCCTCCTTTTCTTCTTCAGCTTATTCTTTCTCTTCCGCCCATTAACGTTGGGCTTTAAACTAGGCCCAAACTCAAGGAGCCCTTCATAAACCCTGCTCAAGGCCTTGTCCACCTCAGCCTTCAACTTCTCCAGCTTGCTTTTCCAATTCAAGAGAGAGGAATACGTGTTCAACTCTCCTGTCAGCTGAATTCTTGCAGAAGTATCACCAAAGGTGCAATCTGTCTTGTCACGAACAGCAGGAACCGCCTTGGCCTTCGCATGTTCAGAACCACAACGGTAACAGTGGTCCATACCCAGAGGATTTTCTGGACCGTTCGAAATCACAACCGGCAACTTCTGCTTCTCCGGGCGTTCACCACAATCCTTAACCAAAGGACTCGCTGAATTTCAATTATTCTTTTATAATTCATGAACGGAAATTTTATAATAGTGCCCACAATACTCATGTAAGTTCTATGTCCCTACACCTAATGGTAGAATAGCAAGTTTGAAAGCTATATTAGAGCTATGTAAAAATTCCTCACCGTGAATACATCTATAACTTTTTGCTTCATCTTCCCCTTTCCTGGAACTCTCTAACTTATTTATGAGATTTCCCCTGTTTTCAACATTGTTGAAACCTGACATAGATACCTCTTAGATCCTATTTTCTTGTTCCCTGACAATTGTTTGGACTTCCAGGGTTTGTGGTCATGTTTTTTGTTTTTGCAAGAAACAAAGGCATTTTCTTCATATGGAGACTAACGATTAAATGTTCGAACATATGGATGCATAGGGAGAGGCTAATGAATGTTAGCGGAACTTCCTTCATGGAATGGACCAAGTGCCATAATTCCACTGGAGTTATGGTTTGGAATTTCTATGACAGGTGGGGCATTTTGTTGCTATCCACTGCCATTGTTTTGAAATGTTTGGCTCTACCATTGATCAACAATTTCAGCCATGCTTGTTGAATTAGATCATCTTTTCATAACTTGGTACAATTAGTGTAGATCGCTGAATTTTATTAATATTTGAATTTTACAAAGTTAACGCTTAACAAGTCAGGAGTGAATTGGCCATGTTTCATCCTTTCATTGTGATTTATTAAAATAATTAGGAAATGACCACCTCTTTTCTCTAATCCTTTTCTTAAGAGAACTGTAGCTTGTGTGATATGCTTAATAACAAGTCTTGATGGGGTTTTGATCTTGTCATCACTCCTTCCTCCTGTTATTTTGTGGCCGGCTTGATATCATGTGTGGTTTTATTACATTAATTTATGTGTTCCAGGTGAACTCTTTTGGGTCGACTGTGGCCTGATATTTCATATGGAACATAAAAGTTGGGGAGCTCATTCCCCTCATAGAAGCAAGACAAGTGTGTTGTAAAGAGTATCAAGCAGTGGAATGGCCAATAACATCAAGATCTGGACTCCAAAGGCCCTTGAGAGAGCGATGTACAGGATTTTGAATGTATATTATTGCTTCATTTGTGTAGAGACTTGTATGTATCTTTTCTAAAAATAAAAATTAGGAGGACTGGATGGACTTAAAACATTCATTTTGTCATTTTATTTCTCCTACACGGATTGGTGGATTCATTGTCCATTCTAATTGAGTTTTTGGTGGTCATAGACTATTGAAGATTATTTATTCAATTTTCATTCTTTTTCCTTGCTTTGGGGGTGGGCTGTGAGGTCTTTCACATTTTTCTGTTTACTAGAAAGAGCGAAACCCTTCGAGGCTAGGAAAATATTCCGGGTTCATTTAGATTTGTGATTTTAAAAGCACAATTAAGTGTTTGAGGAAATCGCATTTCAGTTTTTTTAAAATTGTAGTTTAACCTTTAAAAGTATGCATTTTTAAAAATGCTTATATTTGCCTGTGATTTGAAAACACGTATTTGTATACATTTCACGATCACAATTTTTTAAAATGCACTTCTAAACAATATATTTTCTATAATTTGATTTAAAATTGCACGAACTCAGTTGATTCGAGAACATCTCAGGATGGGCAAGAAGCTGCTTACATGAATTTAGACACTTAATCCACTTAGTCCACCCATCTAGTGAAGTCGGACAAATCTTTGATGTTGAGCTAGTATTTAAATTTTTTAAATGACGTGATAGCATATTCATTATGTACATTGTTTAGATTCAACAAAATAAGATCATGACATTGAAATGGTTTTATCTCCATTTTAAAGTGAAATGAAAATAATCTTATTGGAGCTGGTATATATTGTAAGCAACTTAGGTAACTCCGGATTAATTAATATGTTAAATGTGGACACGTGTACTAGTTTTTTTTGGCATCTTTTCTTTTTGGTGTTAGTTTTTCTGATGTTTAGTAATAATAAAAGACAAATGTGAAAATGTCACTTTATGTCTTTTTTGTGTTTTTTCAAAACTAACATGGCTTTTAAAATTATCATTGGATTAAAATTTTATAGTAATTTATTAAAAATTCAATAAAATAATTTTGTTACAAATTCAGTTTTGGTTTAGCATTACTCATTGGAAAAATTGCACCATTAGTTCTTGTAGTTAACTTAAATTACAAATCACTCCCTGTCGTATCAAAATTAATTTAGATATCCTTGTGGTTGACATAATTTACAAATTTCTCATTGGAGTCAAATTTCATTAAAAATTTTGACAGATTCCATTAGGCGTTACATCATTACCAATAAGGTGATGTCGCGTGTCATTCTTAATAAAAAAATATAAATATATTAAATTAATTTTTTTTAAAAGTTTTATTTATTTATATTCTTAATATATTTATGGGATGGAGAACTCTTTTTCCTTTTTTCTTTTTAAGAGAGAAAGGAAATGGGAACTTTACAAGTAATTTATGCTCCGTTTGTTTCGACGTAAAATGATTTATGGAAAATGATTTCGGCATTTTCCGGTGTTTGGTAGGGGCGAAAATAATAGTCAACCGGAAAATGATTTCTGTTTGACAAAAAATGCTTAGTAAATTTCAGAAAATGATTTACGCTTTTTAAAAGCGTAAATCATTTTCCGAAGACGTCAGACGCAGTCGATCTATTTTAAACGGCACAGTCGACCTTCACGTTCAAGCAGCCGACCACCATCGAAATATTGCCGGTATCGGAATCCAACATCCGGTTAAAGTCGCCTGAATCTGGCGACAAAATCCGGCCACCTTCTCTGAAATCCGGTCAGGTAGATTCAGGCGACAAATCTGACCGGAATCCGGCCATCTGGCCGGATCTGGCCAGACCGGCCGGATTCTGGCCATCTGACCGGATCTGGCCGGATTCCGGCCAGCCTGCCAGGATCCGGCCTCTCTGGCCAGATCCGGCCAGATGGCCGGAATCCGGCTATCCCATATTCCGACGAAACTGTCCGAATTCCGGCCTTTATCTCGAACTATATTAGCCGGAATCAGGTAAAAATAGTCAGAATCTTGTCGGTTAGTGACCGAATCTCGTCATCGATGATTTTTATATTATTTTACATTAATATTTTTATGTTGTGAATAAAAATGGATTTTTATAAGTTAATATGATTGAATAAAAATATTGGTGATTTTCCGTACGCGCCAAACACCGAAAAATGGTTTCGACGAAAAATGGTTTTCTGAAAAATGATTTTTCTAAAACCATTTTACGATAAAAACTATTTTACGTCGAAACGGAGCATTAATGAAAAATGATTTTTGCAAAAAAAAAAAAAAAAAAATGCACAACTTTTACAAAACCAAGACATATCGGTGGGATCCACTCACAACTTTTACTCCGCAGCGCCCACTCACAACAAAACTGCCATGCCGCTGCAACAAGCTCGACAGACAACTTTCCACCAAAATTTGTGCCTTTTTTGCTATATCCCCATTTGACAAACGGCACAAATTTGGAGTGTATAGATTTTTGAGGCCACCTTATTTTTTATAGGCAGTGTATTTTGGAGTATTACAGCAAGCACGCATATACATATCACGGACCTCTCCACCATCAGTGCATAGAGTGAGAGCAGTGCGTCGAGGGATGCGGCGAAGGAGCTTCAGCAGCGGCGCTACGAGCGCGTTGAAGGAAAAGAAATGGGACGCGCTGATTATCGGCGGTGGCCACAACGGCCTCACAGCCGCCGCCTACCTCGCACGCGCCGACCTGTCCGTCGCCGTCCTCGAGCGCCGGCACCTCATCGGTGGCGCCGCCATCACCGAAGAACTCGTCCCCGGCTTCAAGTTCTCCCGCTGCAGCTACCTCCAGAGCCTCCTCCGACCCTCAATCATCAGGTAAGTCCCACATTATTACGATAAATCGATTTGATTAATTGCGATGAATCAATTTAATTAATTACGCAACTGTGTTTGTTTTCTTTGATTGTGTTGGATGGAAAGGGAGTTAGAGTTACGGCGTCACGGATTGAGGCTCTTGAAGAGAAGTCCGTCCTCGTTTACGCCTTGTTTGGACGGTCATTATCTTCTGTTGGGGCCTGATAAGGAACTCAATCGCTCAGAGATTTCCAAGTTCTCGGAACGAGACGCCGATGCTTATCCAAGGTGACAAATTAGAAGGTCTTTTAAATTTCTAATAAAAAGTTGCGATTAAATGCGCCTTCCTTTTCTTTTCTTTTCTTTTCTTTGGTTTTGACGGAAGCTATATATAGAAAAGAAAAAAAGAACGGCGTCTTCAATTTTACTGCAATATTCAAAAACTCATTAATTCATCAACTTCCTTCTTCAATATATAATCAGGACCCTTCTTATACAGTAAAGTAAATATAAGGCTTTAAAAGGAAAGAAACTAATGCTAGAATCAATCTAAAGATTTACATTTTCTTAAATATGGAAAGTCTAGAATCAATCTAAGAGCATCTCCCGCAATGCTATACTTGACCAAAAAGTGTAATTCGTCATTGTAGCTATTGCTCTTTTTTTTTTTTTTTTTTTAATATACACACTCCAATAGATTCTCTATTCTCTTATATACTTTCTTTATTTTATTTTTTAATTTTTTTGTTTAATGATATTCTTGCCAACACTCATTTTAAAACATTCATCTTTTCTAAACGGATAAAAAGGGTCATAAATATGACCGTTGCATTTTTTTAACTGTCATATTTCTCCAAGTGGGTGTTGAGAAGAGAAACAATAAAATAACCAAAAAGTATTGTTGAGAATGAATAAAATAAAACAACATTTTGCTACAGTAATTAGCTACAACTTGAGAATCACCGTACCAATTTTTTTATTTTTTTATTTTTTTTACATAAGCTATTGGACATGATTTCTCTCTCATATTAGCTAAATATACACAATATGGGGCTTTTAGAGCATCTGGAGATGATCTAAAGAAACTAATGCTAGCAATTTAAAGATAGGAAAACTAGAACTAAAAAAGTCTAAGTCCTAATCTAATAGGAGAAATAATAATGCTAAGATATTCAAAATAAGGAAAGAAAATTGGTTTGGGACTGTGATCAATTAGGGAAAAGTTCTCACATACGTACAGCCTCCCAAGCTCGAGTGGAGCGTTCTGCTTTGGCTCCTCTTGAGTCCCCATCAAGCGGGCATTGAGCAGAGCATCATGTTGCTCTGGCTCACGCCACCGCTCAACCACCTAAGAGCGGCACAATCTATTTGCTCGGGCAGCCGCTCGAGTCTTTGAAAGGCATTGCTTGAGCAGTGTCGGAGGCTGTCCTACATCAGTTTTTTAAGTTCTCTGATCATGAATGGTATAATGAAGACTCGAGATTCCAATTGAATACCCCATGCTGATACCATGTAAAAATCACTTAAACTGATAGAAAATGGTGTATGCAATCATTTCTTTAATATTCAAACAAAACTTTTATAAATTATGTTGAGCATTTTTCTTTTGATAATAGGTATGAAAATCAGCTAGAGAAGTTCTGTAAATTCATGGATCCGCTTTTGGATTCAGCCCCTCCTGAATCTTTGCAAGGTGAGTCGTCTTTTAAGGATCAGTTCAAGAATAGAATGCACCGATCAGCTTTTTGGGCTCGTTGTCTGCGGCAGGCTGTAGCCTTGGGCCAGAAAGATATGATGTAAGAGTTCTTGTCCTTGATGTGTAGTGTTTTACTTCTTGTGTTAACGCTTTGCTTGGTGGTTTATATTGTTACATTTAACTACAAAAGGCATTCCCCTAGTTGGGGGTCTCTCTTGTATACTCTTTGTGTACTTGGGTTGCTCAATTTCTAATAAGATTAAATTAATTATAAAATAAAAAACTAGGAACGGCATAATAGGGGGATTTACTTCTGTCGAGTCCATGTGGATTCCATAGTTTGAATGATGTAAAAATTCTGAATTACGGTCTCAACCTTTTTATGATATGTATTTATTCACTTTTGACAGGGACTTTATGGACCTTTTATTGTCCCCGGCTTCAAAGGTTTTGAATAACTGGTTTGAGGTTGTCATTAAAATCTTCATTTATTTGAATTTTATCCTTTAAATTTGTGGGCTGTAATTGTCAAGAAGATATATTATTTCCATTTGTGTTAAGAGCGCGTATGTTCTATTAACTAGTTATTTATAAGTCTAGTTACTTATAAATAAGAAACAAACTAGCTATAAGTCTAGTCATATGAAAATCTCACTTGGAAAAAATATTGAACTTTTATTCGTTGACATAGTACAATATTTTACTGGATGGTCATACCTTTGTCTCTAAAGTATAGTAGTATCCATTCTTAATTATTTGGTATGAGTTATTCATGCTATAGTTCACCTCTGCTCATCAAAGTGTTTTCCTAGTGATTTGGAATATACCCTTTTTTGGGGTCATAATTTAGGATGATAATGTTCTGATGGGGCTTATGCAGTTTTATTCTTATCAGTTAATTGAATGTTTATTACCGATTTTGCTATTTACAGACAGATGTTCTGAAGGCAACCCTTGCAACAGATGCTGTAATAGGAGCTACGGTAAGATTTGTTCTTAAAAAATCGAGAAGCATTCTATGGAATACAAATAGACACGCACACTCTAAAAAACAATATGTCACTCTTTCTGCTACATTATAAGTATTAATGTACCATTTGACCTCATAAAATCTGTACTGTAGGCAAGTGTCCATACACCCGGCTCTGGATATGTTTTACTTCATCACATGATGGGAGAAACTGACAGTGATCACGGAATTTGGTCGTATGTATCTCTAACGATGGCTTGAAGTGTAATTTGTTTATCAAAGAAACAGAACAGTAAACTGCCTCTGATCCCTTTCCTATTTAAAAGAAATCTAGAATTCATCAATTATCAGTAGCCAACTATTATTTTGTATACTTGAATGCCAATAAAAATGACGCAGTGATATATGATAATTCTAGTCTACCTGCATGGGGCTAGTTAGATGGCAAGAAAATATGGCCTAGCACAGAATAGCAATGCCATAATTTGTTTTGGAAAGCAGAAGAAAGGGATGCTGCATCCTATAATAACTTGAAGACAAATAAACTTGATCATTTTGGGAAAATTCTAAAAATATGTAAGACATTATGTTTTCGTGACTTCCATCAACTTCAGCAAACTTACATTTAGAGTGAAATTTGCAGAAACAATGCGGCATTCTGCATCTCTAAAGCATTATATATTTTTCTTAAAATCATATTCCATGCCCATTTGTTGGTCAAGATTAATTTAGTACATTTCAAAAATAATAAAAAATAATAAAAAAAAAAATTCCCAAATTAATGCTTTCTCCTTTTCTTGTTAAGCTTGGTAGTTATTGAGTTAGCCATCATGCATTTAGATTTATACAAGTATGACTTATTGCTTCAGGTCCCTCTTAGAGAACAGGTGTACTTGAAAACCATTGTTTCCTGTAGGTATGTGGAAGGTGGGATGGGTTCAGTATCCTTGGCTATCGGTAATGCTGCTAGGGAACATGGGGCTCATATTGTGACAAGTGCGGAGGTATATATGTCTGGAATCACTCCAGTAGGTCTTAGTAATGCCTTCCCCCTCATTAAGTGATTTATCATTATTCTATAAACTTCAATTTTATATCTATTTGGTTGCATCGGTATAATTTTGGAGTCAAACACAAACGGGGGATATGCAGGGGAATCTTTGATTCAAGAAACTGTGTCAAATTTTGAAAAAATTGCGTGCATGGTTCAAATAAATTGAAATAATGGAATGTATCGAAATGGGTGGGCAGTTACGACATCATGAAAATACTGTTCACAATTTAATCTGTGGATTTGTTCTGGTAATATGTTGAAAGTTGCATTACTTGATGCCTCATTTGGCATGTTGGCATGCGGAGGTTTTGCCCTATTGCTCCTTACGAATCTGAATGCCTACAGGGGGAAAGACCTAGAGCTTGGGACCTTTTTCTAACTAGTCACCGAAGTCGAAGTTTAGAAGGGTGGATTTGACCATCAAGTAGGTCCCTTATTGCTTCTGGTCAAAAGAATTTACACAATGGTACATCAAACACCCAAAGAATTCAGATGATAATGATGTGGATGATGAATTTAAATGTGATATTCTTTATACATTCTTTAATTCAATGATCACTGTGAAATAGACTAGGAGTAATTCATCTCAAACAATTTTTCTTCATTGTTTTCTTAATATTCTTCGGCTTCTTCTTTCTTTCTTTTTTTTTCTTTTTCTACCCTTGACTTTTTCACTTTTGAAATTTAGGTTTCACAATTGTCGATTGAAGACTCTGGTGCAGTGAATGGGGTTAGTTTGCTACGTGGCTTTCCTCAATGAAGCCAATTTCAAAGCTTGGTC
Source organism: Alnus rubra (assembly GCA_028654335.1). Taxonomy (NCBI): domain Eukaryota; kingdom Viridiplantae; phylum Streptophyta; class Magnoliopsida; order Fagales; family Betulaceae; genus Alnus; species Alnus rubra. The sequence continues at coordinate 2,121,105 of JAJPGS010001263.1, forward strand.
AAACTAATTATTCTACACTTGGCTAACATCATTTAGGTATTGCTGGCTGATGGTACACTGGTGCATTCTTCAATTGTTTTATCGAACGCAACACCTTATAAAACTTTCATGGTATAATTTTGACCCTGCTCATTTAAGTTGCCAGTACCATAAACATACACAAGTGATGTTGTAATTATAAGAAAGGCATTTAGACTTATCAAAAAAAAAAAAAAAAAAAAGAAAAGAAAAAGAAAAGGCATTTAGGTTAAATTTCTGAACCCTCTCGTCTGCATGAATTTAATGTTGATTATAGTTTTTGTTCGTGTGACACAGGATTTAGTGCCTAAAAATGTTCTTCCTGATGATTTCATCCAAGCTATTAAGTACTCTGACTACAGTTCTGTAAGCTCCTTGTATGACTTTATTTACCATTAGACAGTTCGTGCATTTACCTTCTATTGTGTGCCACTTTGTTTGATATATTGGTAGAAAAAAACACATGTATAAACAACTTCTTGTAGTGTAGTCTATTGAAGAAGTCTGATGTAATGTGCAATTCTTTAATACTTGAGATTTAACCATCAATTGAACTTGGTCCAATTTAATACATGATTGATTGTGGGATGAGGCTATGATCATTGGTAAAGGCTTCAGGTGGTTGCTTTCATCATAGTGTTATTGGGCTCAATTGACTAAGATTCCCATGCTACCTTTCTTTCTACAGAGTATCATTACTAAAAACCATTGCTTTATGTTGCTTTGCAATAAGAAAAATATTAGCAATCTATCAGCCTGAAGGATATAGAAAATCATGGTTGACAGAAACTAGGACCGTGTAGTAAATGAACTAAGATGGATAAGTAAAGACCACAAGAAGCATGAATCAGCTAAATCCTCTGGTTTGTTGTGTACCTTAGTACTTTGTTATCCTTGGCAAAAGAGTCTGCTAGAAAGATCCCAGATCACGTCATGAACTTGAAAGCACTGTAAACTTCCATCATTCTGGAAAGTACTAAAATCTTGAAATCTGCACAAAGTTTACAACAGTTTATAACAATCGTAGCCTAATTTCTAGTACTTACAAATTACCAAGTGAGCATATAAAGCAAATTGCAAATTGTAGCGGGACTTCTTTCCCGGTACTTTAAGTTACTTACTTCCTCTGTATGTGGCTCGCATCTACTGAAACAGGGAACTACAAAAATAAACTTAGCAGTTGATAAATTGCCCCAGTTTCAATGTTGCAAGCTAGGCCATCCTGATGCTGGTCCTCAGCATGTCGGCACCATTCATATTGGTTCTGAAAGGTGTGCTACTATCTCAGCTTAAATAATATCTGGGTTCTTGATCCTTCTTTGTTTCTTGTTTGATCTCTGAGACAGTTAACTAAAAAGGTCATTTGGTAGTCAACATTGTTGATCTTTAATCTTGGGCCTCGGAGCCACTAAAAGTTTTTGCTTATTCTTTGGCCATTTGTTTTGAATAGAGTGAAAGGTATAGCTGAACATGAATAGCTGACCCAAAAATATTGGATGACAATGGTACTCTGTTTAGAGGCACTTTTAACCTGCTATCTCATTGGACTAAACTCATCTAAAGTGGTTCAGTTTTTGTTAATTTTTCGACTTTGGAAGAGGGGGAGGTGTCTGGTGGACAGACTCTCTTACCACCACCATCAAGCAGGTTGAAAAGGCAGAGGAGAGTTTATGCAGCTAACTCAACATATAACTTAGGGATAGGGCTAAGCATGCTGATAGACATTGGGGGTTGTTGCAGTTATGGGATCAACTTTTGTTGAACTGTTTGGATAACATTCCTCACAGGTTGTTCCCCTTCCCAAACAGACTATAACAAAACAAGAGTGAGTGGTAGCCTAAGATGAGAGTGAATGGTAATAGATTTATTTGAACTGTCTAGCTATATCATTTAATGGTCAACTATCTTCAAAAGTAGAGTGATCCTGTCAATCTTCAATATAAAGCGTTCCTACCTTTAATTTTAGATTTCATTTGTGCACCTTAACCTTTATTTTTTACATGTAGTATTATAATACAATCCCATGCATTCTTATTCCTGTTCTGTCTCTCTCCTTAAGTATGGAGGAGATTCATGCAGCCTGTCAAGATGCTACCAATGGATTACCATCAAGAAGACCAATTATTGAAATGACAATTCCCTCTGTACTTGACAGGACTATATCTCCACCTGGTACTTTGTTTTTGATGCATTTTTGGTATCTTATTTGTCGTAACATTTTTATGTACTTTGTTAAATTGATGGGTTCTGTGCACTTGCATGGTTTTACATACCAAAGGCACAGAAGGTGCAGTGAAGCTCCAATTCTCCGTTCACTCTCATGTTGGTCATGAAAAAGATGTCCTACCAACTGATATTTTACCTTCTTACTCTTCCAGCAATCACACACAAATTTTCCTGTTTAGCCTGCCTTTCATTAATTTGCAAAATGCATATCTCATATTCTTTATACACTTCTAATTTATGTTTTATGTATTTTACGTTGTAATTTTCACATCAAACCTTTTTTCTGTTGTTGTTAGTCATTCAAGCTAATTATGTATCTTCTCCTTTACATATATATTCAAAGTAAGATGATGTCCTAGAATAAACCTGAAATGTTCTTAAATAAAAATGGAAAAAGAAAAGGAATAGATTAGTAACTAGGGTTTCCCCCTATAAGCTATTGTGTTAAAACCAAACCACTCTACGGAGAAGCCATATTTTCGATGATCTTTGCTACATTTTGTTTTTCTTAGTAATGAAGTTCTTTCGTGGTATGGACTAGGAGCATGGTCTAGAGTTGTTTTCATTCCAGTTAGTTCTTTCTATTTACTTTTTCACCAAGTATTTCCAAATCAATTATTAAGCTTTACTGTATCAACATGGCAAGAATTATCTGTATTCTTTTTTGCTTTTCATAGGTAAGCATGTGATCAATCTGTTTATTCAATACACACCCTATAAACCATTGGACGGTAGCTGGGGAGATCCTGCTTATAGAGTAAGTTATATTTTAGAAGTTTATGCATTGACATTTGTATTGAAATTACTTCTTACTTTTAAATAAAACGTAGAGTTCTTGTTCGCTACCACATTAGTTTAATTTGCCTCTACTGTTCTAATATGTTCTTTGCAGGACTCATTCGCACAAAAATGTTTCACCTTGATTGACGAATATGCCCCTTCATTCAGCTCATCAATTATTGGCTATGACATGTTGACTCCGCCAGATCTCGAAAGGGAATTTGGCTTGACAGGTACTTCATTACCACAAATCTTGTCCTAGGAATTTAGGCAGATGTTCAAGCAACTAAAGTTAGGGTCTAATTGGCACTCTGTTGAAATTTTTCAAGACTTAGGATTTCAATTCCAAGTTTATTGCAGTAAGAATTGGTAGGATTGTGATTCTAGTGTTTGGGTGACAAATATTTGGTAGCAGAGTTGAAATCATAAACGAAATGAGTAATACTATTCTTCATATCCATTTCACACCAGTTGACGTGGCGTGTTTTAAGTGGCTTTTCATGTCAACCACTCAAAGAGAGCGACATTGCTATAGGTTCGATTCATCAATGTCGTTAGTCACAGATTGATGTTGTCCTAATACATGTGGATTAAGCTTCTTTGTTTTTTTTCTTGAGAAATGCTAGACATTCCAAATTTTTTTCTCAAAAATTCGTCCCCAAATGATGTGTCACAATCCTATGAGATTATGACATATTTTCCAAAATGATGTGTCAAATGATAAATCACATGAAATTGTGACACCATTTGAGAACCAACTTTTGGGTAAAAAATTTGGGATGTCTAGCATTCCCCCTTTGTTTTTTTTTTACTCATAATACCTTGCAATTGTTGTCGTTTCGTCGAATGGCTCAAAGTAAACAACAATGTCGAATCAGGCCACCCCTTGCCTTGAAAGAATTCACATATGGCCACCAGCTTTCACAAAAATAAGGGGTGATATGCTGCTTATTGCTCACAGAAACATTCGACCTATGCTATAGTCAAGTCGTCGTGTACCTTTCTGATCTCCTTTCCTTCTATTTATCATATTTGTGACTCTTGCTACATGCTGTTTGTACCTCTATATAAAAAAACTATCTTGTTTTTGATCTTTTAAGCCCACCTTGAACCAGCAATGTTTTTGTCAGGTTATGGAAAGACAAGATCCCAAGTTTCATTCTTTTGAAGAGCATCCATTTTTTTTCTAGCATAGCTCCTTTCTAATTCTCTCCACCTTAAACTAGAGGTTGGAAACCCCTAGTGGAAAGACAAGATCCCAAGTTTCATTCTTTTGAATTTCTAACATAGTTCCTTTCTAATTCTCTCCACCTTAAACTAGAGGTTGGAAACCCCGTCACGCAGGATCGATGTATCCATCAATGTGGAAGGTAATCTTCATTTCAAGACACCCGTCGGCATAATTATTGGAAGGTTTGAGGCACACAACTTGGCACGAAAAACGCGAAGAAAAGCAATTAAAACATGCCATGTCAATCAGTATGAAATGAGTGTAAAGAATAAAATTACTCAAACAAAATGATCGGTTCTTGCATTTGAAAAGAAAAAAGATACTCAAGTGCATCACAATTTATTGGTAAAACTTGAAAGGGGTTTAAGTGTAAAATTCCCATCAAAGGACGGGCCCCCACTCGTGCTACTCACTCACTTTAGCGATGATTCAATGTTAGCTTCAGTTGAACCAGCTAAATAATGTTAAAAAGCACCTGCATTAAATCATCAAAAATATAGTCCATTATTGTTCTTCTTCTTCCTCAGATGGACGAGTTGTTAACTCTGACTGTATTCTTATAAATTAACATATCTGCTCATCACACAATTTCACAAAGTTCCTATTTCTTATGCAATTCTAACATTATGAGATATCTAACATTATAATATCTCATGAAATCCCTGGTTCTTAAATGATTTTCAACAGGAGGAAATATCTTCCATGGTGCCATGGGATTGGATTCTCTCTTTCTCATGCGACCGGTAAAAGGATGGTACGTTAAAGTATTATTAAATAATTAAATCAATTATTTTCTATCCGCTTAAGCTTTTGAGATAAGTGATAATTTAACCTAGTAAATCATACAGAATATTTATGTTGATAAATGCTATAAACCACACTTTTACCCCATTAATATTCCACAATACTGATGTTCCACTAATCAACCATTGATTTATTTATTTATAATTTTTTTTAGAGTAATGCTATACTGCATCTCCATTCCATCCTTATCTCATTGGGGTAATGTGTCAATGTCTATTAGCCCTTGTTACAAAAAATAAATAAATAAATTCAATGGGCATTGCCACCTTAGCAGTGGGATGTGGATGTAGTATGTAGCATTTCTTTTTTTTTAGCAACGGTTGATTGGCACTGCTACATCAGCATGGTAGAATAAAAGCGTGGTTTCTAGTATTACATGTCGTGACAGTAGCAATTAACCTAATTTTATTTATTTTTTATTTTTATTTTTAACAATGGATGATTTTAACTATTATGTTAACATAGTGGGATAATGGTAGGACAAAAGTGGTTTTTAACAATACTCATAAGTGGTTTTTAGGCAATGATGCATACTACACCCCTATCACACTCTCATTTCACTGGGCTAGGCTAATGTAGCAGTGCCTGTCAACCTTTGTTAAAAAAGAAAAATTAAAAACATAAAAATTAAAGGTTGATAGGCGCTATCACATCATCCCAATGAAATGAGGGTGGAATAAGAGTGCAGTATTTAGCATTTATCCTCTTATAGTCATGATAGAAACTATTCTCAATTTTGCCATTTCTTACCATCTTTATTACATGGGGTGGGGGGGGTGGGGAGCCATTGAAATATAATATGGCTTATGTTATTTTGGAAACGAAGGTCAAATTATAGGACTCCACTCCGAGGGTTGTACCTGTGTGGGAGCGGCACCCATCCCGGTGGTGGTGTGATGGGTTCACCTGGACGTAATGCTGCACGTATTGTTCTTCAAGATGTCAAGAAACATTTGAATTAATATATGGGAATGGGATGATCATTCGCAGGTGGTCTGAAATGTTTTTTAATTTCTTTTATCCTTTTGATAGGATTTTCTTTCATTTATATCTTAAGAATTTGGGGGAACAAGCCACTCTTTTGCACTGCAAACTATCCTTTTGTCACGATTTGAGTTGTTCATTTCAGTCCTGAAAAATGGTATTGCACCAATCGGATGGTAGTGAACTAGACTTTCGAGAAGTCACAAAATCTGAGACGACCCATTTTTTTTTTTTTTCAAATAAAAAATTTAGATTTAAGTGCAATTCTAAACCAATCTGTTTATTGCAGAACAGGAATACAATCTTTATCGATTTGTAATACCTAATCGAACGACGTTCAAACAATACAGGCAAATAAGATTAGATCCAAAGAGCAATCTGGATCAACAGAAGGAATGCAGGGGATGGTACACACTGGCGTTCAATACCAAAGAGAGAGATTAAGGGTGTGTTTAGGACTGCAATTTTGTAGAGAAAAAGTGATATTTTAAATAAATCGCAAAAAATGAATAGTTTGGGAACTACATTTTTTAAAAATTGCGATTTGAAAACGCAGAAAACTATTTTTTCAAATTGTAAGTAATGCGGTGCTTTTTTGAAAATACATAATTTTAGAAGGTCAACTTCCGATTTTAAAGGTTAAACTTTGATTTTTGTCAAACGCTTAATTGGATTTTTAAAAATCACTTTCAAATCGCACATTTTAAAACTGTTATTTTTAAATTATAAACTCAAACGGACCTAACGATTTTCCTTTTTTTTTTTTTTTTTGTGACATGTCCACAAGAGGGTGGAAAGGGGAGATGGATGATTCGAACTAGTGACCTCCGTTTCATGAGACATGGTCCTTAACCGATTGAGCTACCTCTTGGTTTTTAAAAATCATTTTTCTTCAAACGCTTCCTTATTCTTTTCGTCTCAAACTCTATATATATATCTCAGTACAAATACAAATTCACAGAGAAGCAAAACGCTTCAATCTCTCTCTATATATCTCAACAAACGGAAGAGTGACCAAAAAACGTAGCAAAACTTACGCAGTGAACCAGATTATTCGTTCTGTAGTTTGTAGTGAGTAGGATTTTTCATTCTTTACTGAGGATAAAAGGAATATAAAAAAGCACAATAAAAATGTCAAACAAATAAGTCGTCTTTGGCTTTGAATATAATACTAATTGAATATTAGACCCTACACAATTATCTTTAAACAAGACTCTTGCATTCTGTTAGGCATAGAACTGTTGAAGCATTTTCAAAATTAATATGTATATATATTTATTTATACATATTAATTTTGTGTTTTGGGAATATTCTAAAAGGAATGTATTAAAGAGCATCAAATAAAGATAGTCCTACATGGAAGAAAGAGAAAGTGTAGTTAGTATTTAAAGTAATGCTTGGGTGTATTCACTTACGTGCATATTCTAATTCGGTGCAAAGCATCGGAGCACCTGCCGTGCGGCAGTGGGCTATAGGGCGCTTTGATGGCGCACTTGGAACGAAGCATTAGAGCTTGGAGTGATCTAATCATGACTATTCATTTTTGGATGATCATGATCAATTTGGTAATTTGATCTAGACCATAGGTCCTTTCGAGATATGGAACGTTTACAATTTCTGTACGACCTTAACAACTTTTCTTAAAATCAACTATGGGATATATAGAACATACATCTAAAAAACAGATCTAATGATAATTTTTTTTAAAAAAAATATTATAATTGTACAAAAATTACGTTATAAATTGTACAATATTCATTTCTCAGTCATTCTCATTCATGTCAGCATCACCAATTCACCTGTGTTTACAAGGGCCTTTCCTTTGCTCTTCTTATTCCTGACAGCACTTTAAAAACGAGGTAGAATTGATCCACTTGTTGCAGCCCTTTGGCCCTCCCTATGTGATACTCTACTAGGGCAACCCTAAGGTTACTCCCCCACTTCTCAGAGGACCCCAACATTTCTGCTTTCTGCTTCATTCTGTTCAACATTTCTTGGAGTTCTAAAACTCATCCTTTTTGCAAATTTTTCCCATTCATCTTTTTTATGAGGAAAAACTTTTAACCATTTTGAATTCTATTGCCTAGAAAATAGAGAATTTTTCCTGAAAATTTAAGTGATATATGGCTTTTGTCCTTATTATGTTCTTTCGCTAAGCCAGTTAGAAGCCATTAATTGTTTTGGTACTTCTAGCTAGATGTTTCCAATCAATTAATCTAGGGCTGACTTTTGTAATAAAAAATCTAGGTTTAAAGATTTCTACAAAAAATTTATGTAAAAACTTTATAGTTGCTTGAGGTAATTTTGTCAACTCATATGTTTGAATATATATTTTTCATATTAGGTTGAGACTAAAATATTCTCCACTCAGGTTTGATTGTAATCAAATCCTAGATATTTGATTACCATATTTTTATTATCTCACCAAGCACAGTTTTTCCTATAAATATGGATCTTTGTATTGTACAACAATTCAAGTTAATGAGAACACAGTGTAGCCTTGGGACAATTCACAGTGGTGGACATAGATGTCTAACATCGAACCACTCCAAAACTCCTTGTTTCTTTTCTCTCTCTCTCTCTGTGTGCTTCCGTTTTCCTGTCCATATTTTTTTTATTCATCATAAATTTCTACATGGTATCAGAGTCACTTTCATGTGGACTCTTAACATTTTCTTTCAATTTTTTCGGTGTTTTTTCCATCTGTCATCTCCAGTCAGCTCATCAAATCAAGCTCACTGGCAATTTGGTCACATGCTGCACTTGATTTGGCCCATTCGAGCTCATGTCCAAGGTTTGACTCATGCCGCACCAGATTCTCGCCTCTTTAATCAGAACATCAATCTATCATCAATGAGTATCAAGACCGAGCTCTTCTTTGTTTTTGGTTCTTGACACATGGGATCTCTTCAGCAAAAAAATAAAATAAAAAATAAAAAATCAAGAAAAAAAATCAATGTTTTTTTTTCCAAACTCAAGCTTCTAATTTAAGTTTGAGAGAGTGATGTTAGAATATACGTTTTCCGTATTAGGTTGATACTAAAATATTCTCCATTTAGGTTTAATTGTAATCAAATCTTAAATATTTAATTATCATATTTATATTTTCTTACTTACCACAATTTTCTACAAATAAGGACATTTGTATTGTAAACGTACAACAATTCCAGTTAATGAGAGAGCAAGGTGTAGCCCTTGGAATAATTCACATTAATGGTGTATGTGTTTAATACCGAACCACCCAAAATTCTCTTGTGTCTTTTCTCTCTTTTGCCTCTGCATTCCTCTATATTTTATCATTCATTGTAAATTTCTCCGTCAAAGATGGTTTTTCAATGAATTGATAAGTCACGAGAGCTTGCTTTCATGTCTATACTGTTGGTAATTTCTCTTATGACTTGAAATAAGTCAAAAGTCGTGAATTAAAGGAAAAAACTTTAGCACAAGGCAACAATATTTTTTTTTAAAAAAAAAAAAAGAAAAAGAAATTCTGGTCTTAATTTAAAAATAGCAAAGAACAAAGTGTTGCTTTGCTTCCATATTTTCCCTGAATAAAAAGTAAAAACCCAATGGGTAGACTGAAGAGGTCATCGACTCATGGCCATTAGTGAAAAGCCCAAAGCAGCAGGAACGAGTCAACAACAAGTGTAGTAGCCTCACCACGCGCATGATGACAAAAAAGGGTACTCCAATAATTTGAAAAGGTATGGAAGGATTGTCAATTCTGGCAGAAAAAAGATGAAAAGAACTGAGACTCCTGTCATTCACGCTGAAAACCTAAAGTCAGAGCTACTGTTGCTCCCCAAAAACACTTCAAAACCAAGTTAATTGTATTGGGACCCTGCCCTGTCCCTCAAGACTGAGATGCATTTTAGCAGTACCTATCATCACCACCACCATTGCAGTAGCTTCCCCCCCCCCCCAATCTCCTTTTGCAGATTCTCATGTTCTCTTCCTTTTATTTGGAGAAAGGATTGATGGAAGATTATTCATCAAGAAAAGACCCAAATGGGCTCAGGAATGCAGTCATTGTGATGGTCTTCTTATCACTCACATTATTTCCTTCCAAATCAGGTAAAAAAAAAATACCCATTTCTTTTTTTTCTTTTTCTTTTTTGTGTTTTCTGAGAGAAATTAATCTTGTCAAAGTAGTATTTTTGCAGGTGGGTCGATGTTAGGAAGAGAGAGTGAAGGTCATGTGAAGCAAATGAAGCTGGTTTTGGGGTCAAGGCCTCCTGGGTGTGTTAACAAGTGCTTGAGCTGCCGGCCGTGCATGGCTGCTTTGGTTCCATCTCCACCCCACAGAACTGAGTTGAAGGTATCATCTCAGAGAGATGAGAGCTATTATCTTCTCTCATGGAAATGCAAATGTAAAGATAAGTTCTTCCACCCTTGAAACTTCCTCCGGAAATTCATATGCATATTATTACGTAGTACCTGTAGTCTTTGTAGGCTAATCTACTACGGAAGACTCTCTCTCTCTCTCTCTCTCTCTCTGTAGCCGAATATATAGAGAGAGATTCCGATTGAACTATTAGAGGCAGAGATAGCCATCCCAAGAGTGAGCAAGATTAACATGTTCATTGCAGCACATCCGGCCGAGACTAGCTGATTCTGAGTTGAGAACGTTGAAGTATTGATCAAATTATTAAAAGTTTTTAAGGTAAATTGTGGTTTAACGTGATATTAGAGTTTGAATTTCTGAGTTCAAACCCGGGTTTATTTTTATTTTAATTAAATATTTTTGTGATTTCCCGGACCAGAAACCCAAGCACCTAAAAATTAGAGACGGAAAGAAAAGAAAAAAACAGAATACCAAAATTTTATCTTAAACCAAATCGTAAAAAGTGAATAATTTGAAAATCATGTTTTTAAATAAATGGGATTTAAAAAAATAATTTTTGCGATTTCAAATGGCCGGCAAGGAGAGCTTTTTAAAAACGCTAAAAATTTTATAGTTTTACATGTAATTTTTTGGCAAAACATTAAATTGCATTTAAAAATATTATTTTTTAAAATCACACATTTTAAAAGTTCTATTTTTAAATTGCACTTAAACCCAGACGTTATAAAAAATCGAGAAACCATGAAATTCGTAAGGAGAACTGGAGAAGTTCGGCAGGGTCACCGGGTGCCTCCTTTTCTAGTAATCAAAAAGAAAAAGAAAAAAGAAAATAAAATAAAGAAAGGGAAACAGATGTCTCCTTTTGTTGTTCGTCGAGTTTGAATCTTGTAGTTGATATAGTGCTTAGTCAAAGGGACAACTCAAGTAAAATCGGAATCTAGTAACTATAGTCTCGTGTGCTTTAGTTCCGCTTACAAAATTTCTTCCTCTTGATTTAGTAACCTATAATCTCGGAATCTAGTAACGGTCCTGAAAACTGTACTGAATTTCTAGGGTTTTGATTTAGGTAATTTGAAATGGATTTGGAATGAAACAGAAATGAATGATGAATTACAGAAGAATTGGAAGAACAGTAAATTGATCGAGTAAATCTGTAACGAAATTACAAAGAAAATGGACAATTCAATATGTTCGATCTCCTAGAGCATTCGAGATGCTCAAGCCTCCAATTCACAAAATGGCTAATCTGATTTCGATAAACCCTACCAATAGACTATTGGCCTTTATATACACACAGTCCAGGCTCATTATCACTAAAGGTCTATTACATGATATGAACTTTATTAATCTAAACCCAGCCCAACCCATTTTTTACTAAGGGTACTATTACAATAACTCTCCCCCGGGTGTGTATCAGTGAGAAAAGAACGTACACAATATATTGGTGCACTCCCCATTTTGCAATACAATAACATACTGATTGCTAAAATAACAAGGAGACCATAATTGACAAACAATTAAGCATACGTAGGCCCTGTATGTCTGTACATTGTTTGCCCTAAAAAGAAATAGCCACTCTGTTGATCCGCTTTCTCATTTGCATCACACCGATGGAACTGTTCTAAGCAGACTCGACTTAGCCTTACCCTCACTTGATTTCCAAATGATATTATCCAGTTTGCCACATAAATTCTTATAAAACTGCAAAAAGAGCCCACAAGAAAGAGGTTATGATAGTTGATAGATATCCAAAGGATGTATTTCAGATTGTCAGTGTAAGATTTTAGAATATTGTGGGATCATTGTATTGATATTTATAACTACACAACCATTCAACTTCTACTACAATTATGAATGGTTACAATTATTCATCTCCTATCTTACTATACATCTTCTAACGTTTCATATTCAATGTATTGTGAGATTTCTTAAACTATCTCATTATTATTGTCTTCAATTATGAATGCATCTTTAGTGTCTTCATTGAGGTGCTTGTCATTACTTGTGTGAGTTGTATCTTTAACAGTCAGCCACCATGTAATTCAGGAAAAGAGAAAAATAAGTAGATGGGGGTTAAATTTTCCCAAAGTTTTGCACCATCAACAAACTTTTGACACACCAAACACCTACAACCTGTCGAAGCTCCATATACCCATGGCTGATGCTAATTGTCTGATTGAGACCAAGAAACAAGAAATCGATAATTTAAGCCTAGCTGAAATAAGGATGTTGAGATTTAAGGCTGTATCCAACCGAGTCAAGCTGGGTATTAGCTGTTCAAATTCAGCTCGACAAAAAAAATACATGTTGGCTCAAGCTCGGCTTGAACTCAAGTCAAGCTGGAACCGGGATGTTCAAGCTCGGCTTGCATAAGATTGGTTGAGTTTGAATTTGACTCAAGCTTGAGTCGAATAAATCAAACGAGTCGAGCTTGAGCTCGAGACTAGGAGTCTAGTCTTGAAGCTTCTCAACTTCAACCACTGCCTTGGGCTTGGAATTTGTAGCCGGGAAAAACACCTCTATTGAATTTGTTGGCCTTGATGTCCCAGGGTCTCTCTTGTAGTACATCTTTGACCTCGAGTACTGACCAATCTCATGAATTAGATCCCGGTTCTTGTTCACCTTCAGGATCACCTGTTTTGACACCATTGATTGTGTCGTAAACTTCAGTAGCGTTGAACTAGATGGCCACAATGATCAGGCTGTTGGAGTACTTGAAGGGAGAGAAGAGGTAGGGTGTGGCCTTGTGAGAAGCTAAGCGCATTGTGCCTGAGAGAGAGAGAGAGAGAGAGAGAGAGAGAGAGACAAAGAAGTGACAGTTGGCTGAGAGTGAGAAAGAAAGAACAAGATAAAAGAAATGGTGATAATATTTGGTGAAAAAGATTGAGATAGGATTGGGAAAATCTGAAGAACCTAATAGACTATGACAAGTGGCCACAAAAAGCTATAAATCACAAATTATTAATAAAGGTTTTGGCGAGGTGAAGTTATAGATAGGTACGGTGATTGGCAAAAATCAAAGAGTTCAAAAATAAACACTTGCTTAGGGGAGCGTTTAGTAAAATATTTGTTTAAACTGGAATCCGTCATCAAGTGATGTGGAAACTCATTATTATTATTGTTATTGCACTTTCATTCTTCACTTAAAGGAGCTAACTTTCTGTCTTTTAAAAAACTGATTCTTTGCTTTTTAGATTTCTAGATGTGTTAAGGAAAAAGTAAATAAATATATGTGTGTACGCGCGCGCACGGGCGTGCGCGTGCTAACACAAGCTCAAAACGAGTAGAGGAGAGTTTTTATTTGAGCTGCTTACGAGCTCAAAACGAGTCAAACTGAACTTCAACAAGTTTGGCTCATTCAATAATCGAGCTAAAATTTTTGTTCCAACTTGGTTCGGTTTATTAAAAAAAACCAAACTTCACTTGAGAGCTCGAGTTGTTTAAGAACAATTTGGTTCCTTTACAACCCTATTGAGATTGACAAATGGCAAAGAAAGAAAGGGTAGAACAATATGTATGTACTAGTCGTAAGTCACTATTAGAGGCAGCATCAACAGAGAAACAACCAGGCATGATGACTAACGTATTTTTGTGACATAAAGACCAACATCTGCACCAACAAGAACTTAGATACATGTTGGATGTTGAAGGAACTATAGGGACAAGGAAAATCCCCCAAAGTGATTGCGATTAAGAGAAAAGACATAATGTAATTTCATCATAAATATGGTCTGACAGAGCATAATGATAATACGGAAACATTTCCTGGAATCAAATTTTAATTTACAGACATAAGTAGAAGCTAACCTTGTGATACTCAAGAGTATCCCCAGCAGCCTTTCGAACATCCACCATGAAAAGAGATGGTGCAACTTCAAAGACCTATACATGAAATGAAGGCATCATTACCAAAAAAAATAAAATAGAAACAGGGATGCCGAAACCAAATCTGGGAGTTACCTCTAGGACCACCGCAAACTGTCCAGCCCTATTTGCAGCTATTCCTTCAAGCCTTATCTGTGGGGAAAATATTTTAATTAAGAAAATTAAAACATATTAAACTTTCAAAAAAAAAAAAAAAAAAGGCATTAATAAAACTAGAAAGCAGTACTCGTGCTTTTTATGCATAGGATTTCTCTCATGCAAACTCTAAGACGTGAAAAATCAATGTACAAAATATAAGAGTAACCCCTATAGTAATTGGACATCATACAATAAGAAAACCATGGGACAATTATGATCATACAATAAGCAGAGTCATAGGATCGTGACAACCATTTGCGACAAGTTTTATGACAAGCATGAAGAACAGTTTCTTGAACCAGCTTGCTGAGTTAAGATGGTTATGTTAGTGGTGGCAGAGAAGCAGATCCAGCGAACGTGCATTTCAGCAAAGGACATCTATATGAATGATAGATACTATGGCTCATACCTTATAATTACGTGTATGGACCTTGAGACTCATCGATTTTGCAACAGCTTCAACAATTGAAATAATGACTTTTGCTGGTTCACGGGAAACAAAACGAGTTTGTCGCTTGACGTAATCCTGCAAGAGAACAAGAAAGCCCTGAGAGAGAGGCACTTCTAAAATTTCATATCTACTCAATAATCCTGGAAATACTGCATAAACTGTACCAAAAAAGAAAAATATTCTGTCACCTTGTAGAAATCAAGATTTTTGTAGTGTGACACCGCCAATAGTCCTCAAAATACTCTTTAACAAATTATATCAAAAGTTCTGTGCCTATGAAGTTTATCACATTATTCTAGTCCATGAGCTTGTCCTACTCCCTGGGTTTTTGCTCAGTTTGATTAAACATATTGCAAAAGTAACTTATCTTGCCGTGCTTCATTAACAAACATTGAACCCAAAAATATATAGAGCTTGTTTGACAATACTTTTGAGAACAGCTTTTTACTTTTTAGCCAAACAACTTTCACCTCTATGTCACATTACAACAAAAAAGCAAAAAGCACCCTCTAAAACGTATAGCCAAACGATCCCATAGTCTTTGTTTTTATTAAATATACGTCCACATAAATTATATCTTACCCCTGATCCATTACAACCAATTGAAGCCAAAATATTATATTTTCCCTAGTTCTATTCTAGCAATAGTCTGCCACAGATCTCGTTTTTTAAAAATTTGTTTCGTCACTAAACAGGATAAACAGTGAACATCAATAGTATATAGAAAATTTGAAAAAAAAAAAAAAAACCATTATCATTCTGCTTCAGAGGTTGCTAGATATTATAAAATCACACCATCCATCATATTATGCATTGCACATTTTGGACAACCAGAATGTCCGTCAGCTAAATTTCAACTAGTTGATATGAATAATAAAAGGGCTTAGAGTAAATTAACTACAAAGAATTTAGGAAAATACAGAGCAAGTTGACCACACTTCCAAGCAAAAGAATAAAATGGCCATATGCCGACTCCAAAGACACTATGGACTCGGGGAATAGTAGAATAAGAAAAGTACTCAAGGACTTCTATTTGGGAGACGAGATCGCAAAAGTGCTGGAGATGACCCTACCTGTCCCCTGTCAAACAATGCGGATAAATTCAACCCCTGCGATAGTGTAATCATCTCAAATGCATTCATTACTAAAGGACCCCCTTCATTATTTTCTGACTTCTCAGAAACAAACTTGTCCTGCAATATACCAATAGTTCCAAACATAATTAGAGAGAAACTCAAGTCGATAAAATAAAACAGAGAAAATGGTCGATAAAGGCCAAAAGCAGAAGTTCAATACAGTTAATTTTGTAAGCTACTGTATATGTTTAAGAAGTTACACTACAAAATCAGAGAACTTTCTAACTTCCATTAGAAAATTTCTTAATTAAATGAGAAAGACAATCATACATAGCAAAAGAAAAGCAATAGCCAACCTCAATGTCGTCAAAAACTGCACGAACATCATCCAAATTCACCTCCTCATCTTCTTGATTCCCTACAGGAACATAGCTTTTCCGAAACCATGGATCTTTTTTTATGCCTTCAATCCGAATGCGCTACAATAAAAACAGGAAATAATTACAGAAAGCGAAAAACATAAAACAGGACCTCAAGCTTCCAGCAGTTATATGGAGAAATTATTTACTCAGACATAAAAATTGAACCAAATATCGCAATTTATCCTACAAATGCCCCAACCGCCATGGTATGATACCGTTGATCAGTTTGAGTAACTTAGTGCTGCAATCAAATAGTAAAAGAACAGAGGAAAAAGGAATATGGGCTGCTTCGAGAGAGCCGTGATCTCCAATGGCTACTTCAAGGGAGCCGTGATCTCCAATGGCTACTTCAAGGGAGCCGTGACCTCCTAAGACACCAAAAAGGTTCTAGGTTTGATAATAATATTCAGCATGATCTTTTATTCATTAATGTTACACTTATATAGAAGATGGCTAGGTCATAAGACATAATTAGGTCTACCCGTGATTACATCATACAAGAAAATTAAATAGGAAGGAAATAAACTAATGGAAATACATTCCTTATTCGCTAAAACATACACGGAAATAAAATATGGAGATTCTATTCCTTATTCACTGTTGTCTTGGGGATCCAGTACTGCAACGTGTGCTGTCACGTAAGCCCTAAAATTCAGACCATATCATCCCTCTCCCATAACATCTTCCTTGTCCCCAAGGAAGAATTCTGGTTTTACAAAAATCACTCCATGCTCTTCCTGTCAAATTGGACCAAATAATAACGGAATAATAACAAAAGTAAGATAGAGAAACGAGACAGAGAATTTACGTGGTTCAGTTTATGACCTACGTCTACAAGATAAAGCCCAAAGGGCTACATTGTGCTCTTATTAACTTGCATTGTCTACAATACAAAGATCCATATTTATAGGGTTTAGAGTAAATACTAATATGGTAATGTGATTTGATTACAATTCACCGTAAATAGAGAATATTACAATATCAACCAAATATGGAATATACGGAAAATATAATATGTTTTTCATATATTCTAACACCCCCTCTCAAACTCAAGGTTCCAACCTTGAGTTTGAAAATAGAAACAGGAGACCGGTGATGACGACTGACGGATGCTGACTAAGCCTGAAACTAAAAAAAACCCTTTCCTTTTTCTTTTTTTGGTCTATCCGCTCACAAAGAATCGGCTATGACCCAGAATTTGGTCTATCCGATTCATAAAGAATCGACTACGACCCAGGATTTGGTCATCCGCTTCATAAAGAATCAGCTACAACCCAAGGGACTCATTCTGAACTTGTCCACGCTCACCGCACCAAAGGATTCCACTACCGTGGAATGACACCAAACCAAGGATTCCACGCTCACCGTGAAATGACACCACACCAAAATGGACTTCCTCAATCGGAACCTGTCCACCACACTAGAATCACTGATCAGAATCGGATCATGCCCAAAACCTGAAAACCTGGAATCACCGATCAGAATCGGATCATGCCCAGAATCACCGATAGGAATCGGCTACTAAAACGGCCACTTCGGCCACCATCGAGAAAACGGCCACCTCAGCCTCCACGACCTCCATGGTCAAAACTGCCACCTCAGCCATCAGAATAGCACGTTCACGCCAAACATAAATTCTCACAGGAATACACGACAAACTCCTTCAAAGAAACACAAAACCTGCCCCCCTTCTTTTTTTCGCAACCAAACAGCACCCCTTCTTCCCCAAATAAACATAATCAAAACAGATCCACCGAGAAAAACAGCTCGCGTGCCCGAGCCTCCAGTTCCAGCTCTCTCCCTTTTTACACCAGCGCAGGAACTGGATGAGAAACAATGCAAACCTACGGAACCGGTTTAAAACCAGAAAACCCAGCTATCCTTATCCAGGATAGGGGACAGCAAACAACCAGAACCAAACAGTGACAGTCTTCTCCAACTAACTCGCTGGGAACCAGCCAGGACTACCAGAACTCGCCGGAAACGCCACAGAACACAACAGAAGTCGCCGGAAAACTAAAAAAAAACACGATGAAATCCACAGAACTCACCTCACTCGAACCTTCAAAAACAAATGCCCAAACCAGATCAACCAGATCGGCTAGGCACAGTACTCGTCCGACAGCACACCCACCGCCGAACACCAGACCCGCACAACCTCTGAACCAGAGATCCCACTAGACTCGGCTGACAGCCACCAAACCAGAGACGGCCGAGAACTCCAAGAGCAGAGAACCACCGCACCCCCGAGAGACCACCGAGAACTGAACAAAGACGGCCGATTCCTTCACCAAGACCGGCCAGGTTCACCAGAAATGGCTGATAATTCCACAGAAACAGCCAACTTGCCGAGAGACCAAGAGACTGACCAGAAACGGTCGAGAATTCCACAGGAACAGCCGACTTGTTGCTACCCAGGAACGGCCGACCAAACACCACCGGAAAGAGGGCACAGCCGAACAGCCAGAAAAGACACTGAACCACCAGGTACATAATCAAACAGAACACCAAAGGAACACGTCGAAAATCACCGGAAATCACCAAAGAGCAGGACCAATAGCCCAGTCCCAACTCCCCAGAAACTACTGAAGAGCAGTTTTAGAACCCACTGGAAATCACCCCAGGACCATCCGACACTGTCAACAACCAAAAAATTGAAAAACTAGCATAACCCTAATTTAGATGATTTTGGCTCTGATACCATGTCAAATTGGACCGAATAATAACGAAAGTAAGAGAGAGAAACGAGACAGAGAATTTACGTGGTTCGGTCTATGACCTACGTTTACAAGGTAAAGCCCAAAGGGTTACATTGTGCTCTTATTAACTTGCCTTGTCTACAATACAAAAATCCCTATTTATAGGGTTTAGAGTAAATACTAATATGGTAATCAAATCAATGTGATTTGATTACAATTCACCGTAAATAGAGAATATTACAATATCAACCAAATATGGAATATACGGAAAATATAATATATTTTCCATATATTCTAACACTTCCAACCTTTCAAATGCCCAGCCTGTACACCATGGCTAAGAGCACCACCAAAAAGGATCAGTATTGAATCAGATACGCCAGTGGAATCGCGTATGAAAACTGTATTCATCTTTACTTTTTCACCAAAGACTAGCCATGGGTAAGAAATTGTCTGGTAACGTGCATTGACAAAATTCGCATAGAGTAAAACCTGGCCATCATCCATCATTTTGAAAGACATGGACGTCTCCCTATGCATTACAAATGCTATGCCAGGAAAAAGGCCAGAACATATAATTGCACGAACCAATGACTGGTTGTGATGTAATCTGTTGTTATTGTTTGCATGTACATCTACCAAGCCAGAATCTCTCAAAATGAAGCTCAACTGCTTCCGAAGAGAATGGATAGCCTGAAGTGTTTGGGCAGAGAGGAAATTCCTCCAACAATACTCGTATGCAGATCCTTTTCTTTCTACATCTTTCCATCCTTCATACGCACGAACCAGAGCCATATGATCATTGTAATCTTTTACAGAAAATCTAGACTTTGCTGTCCCTGCTAACTTGGCTTTCTTGTTTCTGGTTTGCGTCTCTAACACAGCTTGGGGCTTTGGCATCATCCGGTCACTTCTTGTTGCCAGCGGGGTAGGTTGTGCATGGGTGGGGCTTGGCTTGTTGGAGAGGTACGTGGTGGAGAAAAACTTTTAATTCTTTTCATGAGCTCCTCCATCCGTTTGCTAGACTCATCTTTCCACACGAGAAATTCTGACCGCATCTTTTCTAGCCTTGCTTGTTCTTCTTCATTCCAGAATAATTGGGAAGACATAGTAATGGTGTGGATCGAAGATTGTTGTAGAAAACAATCAACCTTGCTCTGATACCACTCGATGCAATGAAATAGTAAAAGAACAAAGGAAAAGGGGATATGGGCTACTTCGAGAGAGCCATGATCTCCAATTGCTACTTCGAGGGTGCTGTGACTTCCTAAGACACCAAAAAGATTCTAGGTTTGATAATAATATTCACCATGATCTTTTATTCATTGGGTTACACTTATATAGAAGATGGCTAGGTCATAAGACATAACCATTAAGTATAGCCGTCATTACATCATGCAGGAAAATTAACTAGGAAGGAAATAAACTAATGAAAATACATTTCTTATTAGCTAAAACATATAGGGAAATAAAATATGGAGATTCTACTCCTTATTCACTGTTGCTTGGGGATCCAATACTGCCACGTGTGCTGCCACAAAAGCCCTAAAATTCTGACCGTATCACTTTGATCACTACTTAATCTCGCAGAAGTTGACGGAAAAAGAAAAAGTCTGATGAAAAGTTATGTGCTCCTGATCAGCATGCAGCAAAACACAATGACCCAAAGAACAGATTATGCCACTCACAGTTGCTTGCGGTGTTGGTTACTATTGTAACTTATGTTGGGTCCAACTCTATGTAACAAAGTCCACTATGTGGCCCCAAAACGAATTCAAAATAATAATAATAATAATAACAACAACAATAATAATAAAATGACAACCAAAATTACACTATATGCATCACGACCAGAATGACATTTTTCTTCTTCTTCTTCTTTTTAAAGTAATTCAATTTTATTAAATGCGCAAAAAGGCACAACCTTAGTACACAGGAAGTATACAAGAAACCCCTACTATAGAGAAAAATAGGAACAAAAATTCAAAACTCAAAAAAACTGAAAATGGGCAAACTATTTATCTCAAAGACCACCATCTGAATTCTCTTAATTTTTTGTTCATAAATGATTTAAAGTAGCAACATTCTTTACTAGGCCTGTAATCGAGTTGAGTATTGGCTATTCAAACTCAACTCAACAAAAATATATGTCAGCTCAAGCTTGGCAAGAGCTTGAGTCGAGCTCTAATAGGTTGTTTGAACTCGGCTCAACCAATTTTGGCCGAATTCGAACTTGGCTCAAATAAACCAAAATAATTGAGCTTGAACTAGACCTCGAGTGAAATCTCAATTTACATAATATAAACAGGAAAAAAAATACAGATCAGCCATCATGAACAAAGAAATAGAGATTTGCAGCATAGAAATGAAAATCCTAAAGAAAATGATAAATGACAGAGGAAAAAAAGGACCAAATTTATGTAGGCAAGCATTCTTAGGATCTATGAAAAAGTCACAGGCGGCAAGGGAAGAAGAGGAGGAGCTTCTAGATCGTGTGATCCTTGGAGGGGAGAAAGTAGCAAATGATGGTGACAAAGAGCTGGGGGATGCTCTCGCTGTAGGAGGAGCACAATTTCCTTCTTCAAGGCTCCAGTCTTCAAGAAGAAGTCCACAAACTTGTTCCCTTCCAATGCTTCTTTGGTCTTGTTGATGAGAGAGAGAGAGAGAGAGAAGATTTGGTAAAAAACTGATAATGGGGGTTGTAGGGAGAAAGCAAGAAAGTTTGAAAAAATTGTGTGGCTGTGTGTCACCGTTGTTCCTTGAAGCGGCTGGTGGAGCTTTGAGGATGGAGTCTGAAGGTGGAAGCTTGAAGTTTGATCGAGATTGAAGAGAGAAGGTGTGGAAGTGATAGTTGAGTTCAGAAGACAAGGGGGTACGTGGCAGCAAGAGAGTGGGGCTTAGGGGAGGTGCGTGCCATCTGGATTCAACCTTCTCCAAGCCTAAATGGTTGTGTTTTGAGGAGTCCGGCCCTCTTGCGTTTTATGTTTTCATTAATATCGTTTTATGCTTTCAGTAAGGGTTAGCCGTTTTATTCAATTCCTTATGCGTTTTGTAATACCTAATGGACAGTATATAAGTCCAGCGGGTAATAGACTGAAGCAGCTTTTGATAGTGAATTGATTGTGTCTTTGGAGGCTTTGGCATCCTCGAAATTGTCAATTTATCATTAAATTCAGTAAAATTCAGTACAAATTCCTTTCTCAGATTCATTACATCTAATCTTCTCTCTTACAATTCGCTCTTCACTCCCTAAAATCCCTAAAACCCCAAAAAACCTGTTACAAATTGGTATTAGAGCCTCATATTTCCCTGCGCATGAAAACCCGTTCTATGATTATGGTTGAAGAAAATGCACCTGTGTCTCGCTCAGAATTTACTGGCATGGTACAGACCTTGCAAACCCAAATGGATCGGTTGGAGGCCTTGATCTTGAAGCAATCAGAAGCGGGGGAGGGGGGGGGAGGGGCTCCAAACCCCTGGTGCACAACTATGACTACATTCCTCCACCATTTGGGGGGGGGGGGGGGGCAAATTTTTTTTCTCGGAGGAACTAGTGGTAGTGAGGGTCTCTTGAAACCTAAATCTGTTCGTTTGGATCTCCCGCGTTTTGATGGTGAAGACACTGAAACTTGGTGCTGCCGGGCTGAACAGTTCTTTGATTACTACAACACTCCAAACGAACATCGCCTCTCATCATCTTCTTTTCATATGGACGGCCGCGCTCTCATCTGGTTTCGTGAGCTCCGTTCTAGCAACTCGGTTCATGGTTGGGGAGAATTCGTCCGTGCTTTACAGATCCGCTTTGGCAGAGGGTCTTATGATGATCCTATGGAGACACTATCTAAATTAAAGCAGGACGACACCCTGGAGGATTACAAAAACCAGTTTGACACACTGGCTTTGAAGGTGCAACACCTACCGGAATTTCACAAACTCAGCTGTTTCTTGGGCGGTCTTAAGGATGAAATCCGGCTCCCCGTTAGGATGTTGAATCCTCGAACATTGGTGGATGCTTATTCCCTCGCCCGAATGAAAGAAGAATGTGTGCTGACCACTAAGAGGTACCCCTGCTCATCTTTTAATTCTTCCCACTACCATCAGACAAACTAGGGCCTTAATGTCCAATTGCCGGCTGGTTTCACTAAAAGCCCTCTGTACCCAAATTCCTCTCGGAATACTGCCCCAGGCCAATATTCCCAGCCTTTCAACCAACCTACAGGGGGAGGGGGGGGGGTCTATCAGGTAAAGAAGGGTCTAAACCGAGCCAAGCCTTGGTTTCAGTACAGAAGATAACACAGGCCCAAATGGAGGAACGAAGGTGTAAAGGGCTCTGTTATTCTTGTGATTCTAAATGGACAAGGGGACACGTTTGTACTGTTCCCAAACTCTTTCTAATTGAAGTTACGGATGAGCCACCTCCTGACCCGGACTGTTAAGGATACAACCCTAGCCGAACCCTCTACAGAAACCCTAGCCGCTACTACAGCTCACAAACAAACCCTAGAGCCGTTAGGAAGATTTCCTAAATTAGACAACCAACTATCTCCTCCATATCTCTCATTAACTCCACCTTAGCCAACGGCTATATTGCCTATAAGGACATGATACTTGTTCCTTATTTAAACCCTTGTAATTATAGAATAGAATTACTACTGTATAATATGCCATATATACATGGCAGCCTGTAACTCTATATATGCTGCATCAATATCAATAAACAAACATTCAGCGCCTAAGTCTTTTACCCTAGTTCTATATTTAGTTTACATGGTATCAGAGCCTACCAATAGCCAACGCTTTTCCATGGCCAACACAAATACTGCTGAAACCAATTTTCTGCCCAATGTTACTCAACTCGGCAGCATTAAACTGGAAGGTCCTAACTACCTAGGCTGGGTTGCTTAGTTTCAACCAATCCTATGTGGTTATGATCTCCAAGGCCTACTCGATGGAACCGATCCCTGTCCGCCCAGAACCGTCGCCAATACCACTGGTGACGCTCAGATTCCGAACCCAGCCTATGTTACATGGCTGAGACGAGACCAACAACTCCTGAGTCTCATCATATGCTCTTTAGCACCTTCTCTTGTGCCTTCGATGTACGGTTTGAACACATCGAGGCTTGCATGGACCTCTCTGTCTACACGGTTTGCTGGTCAATCTAAATCACGCATCTCCCATCTCAAGCGTCAGTTGCAAAGCTTGCAGCAGGGGACTAAGTCGTGCACCGAATATCTCAATCAAGCCAAGTCGTGGGCTGATGAACTTTCCGCTGTCGGTAAACCCGTCGACGATGATGATCTTATTTCCTACATGATTAACGGTATCAACCCTACTTTTAACCCTTTTGTTACTGCCTTCTCCCTACGTGATCGAGAAACCACATTCCATGATTTTCAATCCGAGTTGCTAAGCCATGAAATACTACTCCAGAATCAACAACAAGCCTTAACCCCTGAAACTGGATCCTTTGCACTCCATGCACACCGCTCCAAACCATCCTACAACAACAATCCGAGCCTCAGAAAATCTCAATTTCCCAAACCATCTGGTCAATACCGTCACTCTTCACCCCATAATCGTTTCTCCCATCCTCCATTCTCCCTCGACACAATCCTCCCTTTTCTCCCAGATATCAACCCCCTCCTCCTCCACCTCGTCCTACTACTGAGAATCCTATTCCTGTATCCTCTTCCTCTCCACGCCAAGACTCCCCCTGCCAGATATGCGGAAGAACAAGCCACCGTGCGTTGGACTGCTACCATCGCATGGATTATGCATACCAAGGGCGCCATCCCCCAATGCAGCTCGCTGCCATGACAGCGCAAGCCAATGAAGATTTTGTCACTCAAGACTGGCTAGCCGACTCTGGAGCCAACACGCACGTCACTGCAGAATCCTCCAATCTCACCAATGTTCAGCCCTTTGATGGATCCGACACTGTTGGTGTAGGAAATGGCTCAGGTTTGCATATTCAAAACATTGGTTCTTCCTTAGTTAAATCCCCTACATCTACTTCCCACAATTTTCTCCTTAAAAATATCTTACACTGCCCTACTGCTTCAGCCAACTTACTATCTATTAATAAATTTTGCAAAGATAATAAATCTTGGTTTGCTCTTACTGATGTTGACTTTACTGTGAAGGACAACTTGACAGGAACAATTCTACTCCACGGTCCCAGTGAAAATGGGCTCTACCCCATTCCTTTGAATCATCACTCCTCCAATAAATGCAGTGAGTTCACTGCCTTCCTTGGTGTCAAAACCAATGACATGGTTTGGCACCAACGGTTGGGACATCCCTCTACTTCAGTTTTTCAGTATCTCCTTCGTCATCATCATCTTCCTCTCCTTGGTCCAGTCAGTACCCCCTCAGTGTGCGAGTCCTGCCAACTTGGCAAGTCCAAGCAGTTACCTTATTCAGCAGCCACCAGGGGGTCTACTCAGCCTTTAGAAGTCATTCACTCGGACGTTTGGACCTCCCCAGTTCCTTCTTTGAGTGGATGCAAGTTTTACGTCATTTTTGTTGATGAATTCAGTCGTTTTTCATGGTTGTACCCCTTACTTAATAAAAGTGATGTTCTTACTTGTTTTATCAAATTCAAATTGCTTGTTGAAAATTTATTTGACACCATTATTAAGTATTTTCAATCCGATAATGGTGGAGAATACACCTCCACTGCCTTCAAACAATTTCTAAGTAACAATGGCATTTTTCATCGCCTCACATGCCCCCACACATCTCAACAGAATGGCGTTGCTGAGAGAAAGCACCGCCACATCGTCGAAACTGGTTTAACTCTCCTTGCACAGTCCGGTCTCCCTGCCAAGTACTGGGTCGATTCTTTCCTCACTTCTGTCTACCTTATTAACAGACTACCCACCACAGTCCTTCAAAATCAGTCTCCCTTCTCCACTCTTTTCAAGAAGGAACCCGATTACACACTTCTCCGAAGCTTTGGATGCCTATGTTTTCCACTTCTTCGCCCGTATGCCTCCCACAAACTTACTTATCGAAGCAAACCTTGCATCTTCCTTGGCTATGGAGCTAACCAACGCGGCTATCGTTGCCTTGAACCCCAATCCCAGAAAGTCTACCTCTCCCGAAATGTTGTGTTCGATGAGTCAAAATTCCCCTCTAAGAGTTCAACTCTCCCATCCGGTTCCTGCACAATCACTACACCTCCAGCAACTCCGATCCTCTTTCAACCTGCCCAACTATCCACTCACCTGCCCTCAACTCCTTCCTCACAACCTCCCATTTCTCCCTTCCGTCTCCACCAACTCTTTGGTGTGACAATTCCGGCGCACTATCCTTAGCCTCCAATCCGGTTTCCCACGCCCGCACCAAACATATAGAAGTTGACATCCATTTCATCCGGGAAAAAGTAACCAACCGAGACATCCAACTTCGATACATCCCCACACTTGATCAAGTAGCTGACATCTTCACCAAAGGCCTCAACGCTGATCGGTTCTGCTGCTTGCGTACCAAACTTCCGGTCGTTCCTCCCATCAGTTTGCGGGGGGGTGTTAAGGATACAACCCTAGCCGAACCCTCTACAGAAACCCTAGCCGCTACTACAGCTCACAAACAAACCCTAGAGCCGTTAGGAAGATTTCCTAAATTAGACAACCAACTATCTCCTCCATATCTCTCATTAACTCCACCTTAGCCAACGGCTATATTGCCTATAAGGACATGATACTTGTTCCTTATTTAAACCCTTGTAATTATAGAATAGAATTACTACTGTATAATATGCCATATATACATGGCAGCCTGTAACTCTATATATGCTGCATCAATATCAATAAACAAACATTCAGCGCCTAAGTCTTTTACCCTAGTTCTATATTTAGTTTACACGGACAAGGCTGCCAGACCTGTTGAGGAGGATCCGGGAGAATTCTTTTTAGAAGAATTCCCGAAAATTTCCCTCAATGCCATTACTGGCACCCCCGATCCGAAGACTATCCGACTTGTGGGGTTTCTCAAATTGCACCCTATTGTGATTCTAATCGACTCGAGTAGTACCCATAATTTTGTTCACACAAAATTAGCGGCTACACTTGGCATTCGACCTTTGGTAAAGGATCCTATTAGGGTGAAAATTGCTAGCGGCGCTGAGATTCCTAGCCCCGGTTGCTGTAAAGAGGTGGAGCTCAACATCCAGGGGTCTAGTTTTCAAACTGACTTCTTTATTCTCCCTTTGGCTGGCTGCAATGTTGTTTTAGGAATTCAGTGGCTCCGTACCTTGGGGCCTATCATATGGGATTTTTTGCAGCTCACGATGGAATTCCAGCATAATGGGGACACTTGCATTTTGCATGGCCTGAAACAAGGTCCACACTTGAGCTTGGAGGGGAGTGAATCTTTTCGGTTGCCTAAGTAGGAACAGAAGGGTCTAGTTTTACAACTCCTAAGTTGCCCTGCTCACTGTCTATCCTTACATGGACAACCGTCCTCACCAATCCAGCAAGGCCTTCCACCTCCTGTGGCCGCCCTTCTCGAGACTTTTGGGGATGTTTTTACAGAACCCACTGCCTTATCTCCACGCAGAGTTTAAGATCATTCTGTTACTCTAAAACCTGGGGCTCAACCGGTTTCTGTCAGACCCTACCGCTACCCCTTTTAACAAAAGGCAGAAATTGAGAAGATTGTCAAAGAATTGATGCAAATGGGTGTTATCCGACCCAGCCACAGCCCTTTCTCATCCCCTATCTTGCTAGTTCGGAAGGCTGATGGCACTTGGCGCATGTGTATGGACTATAGGGCTTTGAATAAGGTCACTATTAAAGATAAGTTTCCTATTCCAGTGGTTGATGAACTGTTAGACAAGTTATGGGGCTCAAAAAAAAATTTTAAACTCGACTTAAGGTCCGGGTACCACCAAATTAGGGCAGTTGATGAGGACATCCCTAAAACAACATTCCGTACTCATGAAGGCCATTACGAGTTTTTAGTTATGCCATTTGGGCTGACCAATACCCCCTCCACTTTTCAAAGCCTCATGAACCATGTCTTTCAACCTTACTTAAGAAAAATCATCTTAGTCTTTTTTGATGATATCTTAGTTTATAGTAAGGATTTGGAAACCCATCTCACTCATCTCTCCTTAACACTAGAGACCTTGATGCAAAATTCCTTATTTTCTAAATTGTCTAAGTGTAAATTTGCTTGTTTGGAGGTAGAGTATTTGGGACACATAGTCTCAGCTCAAGGAGTTTGTGCTGACCCGAGCAAGATTAAAGCCATGGTAGAATGGCCTTTCCCTAAAACCCTAAAGGCTTTGAGGGGATTTCTAGGGTTAACGGGGTATTATCGTAAATTTATAAGGGGGTATGGTTCCATTGCTGCCCCTCTCACTCAGATGCTTCAAAAGAATTCTTTTGCATGGACAGCAGCAGCTCAAGCTGCCTTTGAGGCTTAAAAACAGGTTGTGACACAAGCCCCGGTGCTAGCCCTCCCAAATTTCTCACAACCCTTCATAATTGAATGTGATGCTAGTGGAGTAGGTGTGGGTGCAGTCCTAATGCAAGAAAACCACCCTATTGCCTTCCTCAGCCAGGCCCTCAAAGGAAAGGCACTCCACATGTCCACCTACGAGAAAGAGCTCTTTGCTCTAGTGACAGCTGTGCATAAATGGAGACCCTACCTCTTGGGACAGTCCTTTGTCATTCGAACTGACCAATAGAGCCTAAAGTTCTTGTTAGAATAGAAAGTTGATACTCCATTCCAGCAGCGATGGCTCACAAAACTCCTAGGCTATGATTTCGTGGTGGAATACTAAAAAGGGGTGGAAAATACGGTGGCGGATGCTCTATCTCGAAGAGACTCGGAGGCTGCGGATATTTCCTTGTCTATCTTATCTCTTCCGGTCCTTGGTTGGGTGGATGACTTAAAGGCTCAGTATTTACTTGATCCTAAGTTACAGCTTTTACTAACTCAATGGAAGAATCATGAGCTCAGTACCCGAAGGTATCTCTCCGAGATGGAATTCTTCTGTATAAAAACAGAATTGTGTTGGGTGATTCCCCACAACTTAAGGCCCAGGTTTTACTCTATGTCCATAGTGATCATATGGCTGGGCATTCGGGATATGAGAAAACCCTCCATCGGGCTAAAAGGGACTTCTATTGGCAAGGTATGAGACGGGATATCAAAGACTTCATCGGGGAGTGTGACACATGCCAGATAAACAAGCATGATAATCTCTTCCCTGCGGGCTTGCTGCAGCCACTTCCCATTCCCTCTAGGGTTTGGACCGATATTTCTATAGATTTTGTGGAGGGACTGCCCTTATCCCAGGGGTATTCGGTAATCTTTGTAGTGGTTGATCGCTTGTCTAAATATGCCCATTTCATCACCTTATCTCACCCCTACTCAGCAGCCGAGATAGCTCAGATTTTTATTGCTAACGTGTTTAAGCTACATGGAATGCCAAATTCCATTGTCTCGAACAGAGACACTACCTTCACAAGTACATTCTGGAGTGAACTCTTTCGGCTACAAGGCACTACATTGAAATTCAGCACCAGTTACCATCCTCAGACTGATGGTCAAACTGAGATTGTCAACAAGGCCTTAGAGAACTACCTACACTGTTTTGCCCAAGACAGCCCTAAAAACTGGTCTTACTGGTTACCCTGGGCCGAGTATTCCTATAATACTTCTTGGCACTCCTCTACCAAGTTGACCCCTTTCGAAGTGGTCTATGGTGTTCCACCACCTAGACTCCTAAGCTACATTCCGGGCACAACCCGAGTACAAGCAGTGGATGAGGTCCTCTGCAACAGGGAGCAAATCCTCTCCACTCTCAACCACAATCTAAAGCAGGCTCAACAACGCATGAAAAAATATGCAGACATCAGATGGACAGAGAGAAAATTTGAGCTAGATCAGCAGGTTTACCTCCGCCTCCAACCTTACCGGCAAACAACTGTGGCCCACCGCCGATCGCTCAAACTTGCTCCTCGATTTTATGGTCCCTTCACCATTATTCGGAAGGTGGGTGTTGTGGCCTATGAACTCGATCTGCCCAAGGAATCCCGAGTCCACCCCGTTTTCCATGTCTCTCAATTAAAACTGAAATTAGGGTCCATTGTCGCCCCCGTGCCGAAGCTACCCCCAGTTGATTCCCATGGAGTTTTCCGGCTGGAACCCGTGGAGGTGCTCGACCGTCGTTCGCGTCTGTGCAAAAATCGCCCGCTCATCGAACTCCGCATCCGTTGGGAGGGCAAAACCGCTGATGATGCGACTTGGGAGGAGTTTTATGCTCTGAAGAACGCCTACCCCCACCTTGTGGGCAAGGTGTTTTAATCGGAGGGGTATTGTCACCGTTGTTCCTTGAAGCGGCTGGTGGAGCTTTGAGGATGGAGTCTGAAGGTGGAAGCTTGAAGTTTGATCGAGATTGAAGAGAGAAGGTGTGGAAGTGATAGTTGAGTTCAGAAGACAAGGGGGTACATGGCAGCAAGAGAGTGGGGCTTAGGGGAGGTGCGTGCCATCTGGATTCAACCTTCTCCAAGCCTAAACGGTTGTGTTTTGAGGAGTCCGGCCCAGTTGCGTTTTATGTTTTCGTTAATGTCGTTTTATGCTTTCAGTAAGGGTTAGCCGTTTTATTCAATTCCTTATGCGTTTTGTAATACCTAATGGACAGTAGATAAGTCCAGCGGGTAATAGACTGAAGCAGCTTTTGATAGTGAATTGATTGCGTCTTTGGAGGCTCTGGCATCCTCGAAATTGCCAATTTATCATTAAATTCAGTAAAATTCAGTACAAATTCCTTTCTCAGATTCATTACATCTAATCTTCTCTCTTACAATTCGCTCTTCACTCCCTAAAATCCCTAAAACCCCAAAAAACCTGTTACATTGTGCTTATAAGATTAAATATGATCTCGTCTAAAAAGCTGAGGATTATGTCAAATCTTTCCACTTTCGGCTGATTTCATGTATGGAGACTGAAGACTTTCTTTCTCGTAAAGCACGACCAAGGCGGCCAAAAGCTTGATAAATTTCAAAGACATCCTTACCTATCATCAATAACAACTTCAAGTAACATATTGTCTAGTCAATTAAAAGCTCGTTTGGGATTGCGTTGGAAAATATAGCTTCTAAAGCTAGAAAAAAAAAAAAAAAAAAAAAAAAAAAAAAAAAAAAGCTTCATTTTTAAGCTTTTCTCTAAAGTACGTTTGGCATTTTTTAGAGCAAAAAAGTCAAAGAACTGCCTTTTTAGTTTTTTTACCAAACTGATAAGCTTTTTTATTGGCACAACTTTTTATGTACTAAAAGTACTTTATTCTTATATGCTTTGTTTTGAAGACGTATCGGAGTTGAAAATCAATTTGTCTAAGTCCGAAATTGTTCCAGTAGGCGAGGTAGGGGATGTGGAGGGATTGGCTAGCATTCTTGGGTGTGGTGTGGCTTTGTTGCCAATAAAGTATTTGAGTCTTCCTTTGGGTGCTCGCTATAAGGCTTCCACTATTTGGAGTAGTATTATTGAGAAGATGGAGAATAGATTGGCTGATTGGAAGAGATTGTATTTATCAAAGGGTGGCAGGTTAATGTTGATCAAAATTACTCTCTCTAACTTACCCACATATTATTTGTCCCTCTTCCTGCATCCAGTGGGAGTGGCTAATCGACTAGAAAAACTTCAAAGGGACTTTCTTTGGGGAGGTATTAGTAATGAAATTAAGTTCCATTGGGTGAATTAGTGAAAGGTATGTACTCTGAAGAACTCAGGGGGATTAGGGGTGAGAAACATGCTTCAGTTTAATCGTGCCATGTTGGGTAAGTGGTTGTGGAGGTTTGCTACGGAAAGGGATGCTTTGTGGAGGAGGTTAGTGGATATTAAATATGATAGTATAAGGGGTGGTTGGTGTTCTAAGTAGAAAGGGGGGCCCTATGGAGTGGGAGTATGGAAATGTATAAGGAGGGGATGGAATGTTTTGCGCATCACATGCGTTATGATGTAGGAGATGGCTCTATACTGTTGTTCTGGCATGATATGTGGTGTGGGGAACTACCTTTGAAGGTCCTCTTTCCATAGTTGTCCATTATAGCATGTGATAAAGATACGTGGGTGGAGGAGAATATGCAGTTCCAAAATGATAACATTCATTGGAATGTTCTATTTATTCGACCAGTGCCTGATTGGGAGGTGAACGTGGTCTCTAGCTTCTTTGAGTTGTTGTATTCTCAAGAAGTTAGGTATGGAGGTGAGGATACGATTTGTTGGGTTCCATCGAAAAGGAAGTTCTTTGAAGTAAAGTCTTACTATCAGGTATTGTCTACTCCTATACGGTCCAATTTTCCTTGGAAGAGTATTTGGACAGTTAAGGCTCCCATGAGAGTGGCATTCTTTGTGTGGACGGCGACTCTAGGGAAAATATTAACCTTGGATAGTTTACATAAGAGGAATATTATTGTGCTGCAATGGTGTTGTATGTGTAAGAATTGTGGGAAGTCTATCGATCATTTATTCCTTGATTGTGAGGTTGCAACAGAGATGTGGAATGTGCTTCTTCAGCTTTTTGGTGTTGCTTGGGTCATGCCTCGCGGGGTAAGCGAGTTGTTGGGAGGTTGGAGGGAACAATTGGAAAACCGTATTGCGTTGCGCATATGGAGGATAACTTTATTGTGTTTGATGTGGTGTATTTGGCGAGAGCGGAATGCATGAAGCTTTGACGATCGTGAAAATTGCTTGCTAGATTTGAAGAAGTTGGTGCTACAAACCCTGTATACATGGAGAGTGGCATGGCATACTTCACATGTTTCTACTTTTTCTGAGTTTTTAGCTTTATGTTCTTCTTTCTCTATGGGTTAGGAGTTCTCTTGTATACTTTCTGTGTAATTGTGTCATGTCCCTCTGTGCTTTGTTTGAATATATTCATTATTTATCAAAAAAAACATCTAATATATAATATATTAATAAAATTTATATAACATATATGATACAACATATAACACATACATATATGTTAATATGTGTGTATATCACCAAGCCAAGTCAAGCTTAAACGAGTTTTGCTCATTTACTATTCAAGCAAAAATTATTGTTCAAGCTCGACTCGTTTATTAAACGAACCAATCTTGAGTCAAACTTAAACGAGCTAAGCTCGCGAGCTGTTCAAGAACATCTCAATTTACTTACAGCCCTAATCTTCACCCTTTTCACCACCATATCAACTTTAACACATATGATATTAAGGTTTAGGGCTTACCCTGCATTTCATTTTGTTGAAGTTAGAAGCATATAACATGAAACTAACTCAATTGATATCAGCACTTTAAGGGCATACTCATCTTAACATTTCCGTCATATTTGTAAGAGGGACAGGCTTATAAATTAATCATTAGTGTGTAGGCATTTGCCAATCACCTATGTCAAGTGTAACATATAATCACCCTCTAACAAGTCCTAGAAGTAGTAGGAAAGCATGTTTGAAATAAATATCATACTATACCACATACGAAAAGTTATTCCAAGTCATACACGTCACGTAAATCAGATAATTGAGAAGCAAATTGGCACACAATGCAGTTCCTAAATAGAGCATGAATTTACAAATATGTGTAAATAGCAAAAGCAATTCCATTTTCTGCAGATGGTGAAACAAAATACTAAAAGTTTTGGGATCTGATGGTGAAACAAAGTACTTACTGTTTTAGGATTGGGATCAAGTATCTTGTGTATCAACAACTTCAACTCTGGAGAAAACCAAAGTGGACAAGAAAATTCTGCTGCATTTATCTACAAATCAACCACAAGTGCAATTAGTTAGTAGCTCCCAATGATACTTGTGAACTAATACATTATTGTTGTTAAATCATCACTTGTCCTAAAAATTTAAGCTTATACGAAGGGAAAAATTTAATCACTTAATCAATACTTTAACACGCCTCTTTACGTGTGGGCTCAGACTCCCTTTTAATAGGTGAAGCCCAACACGTGGAATATTTAATTGAAATGGAAGGTAAATGACGTAATCAAAATTCGAACTCAAAACCTTTGGCTTTGATACCATGTTAAATGACTACTTGTACTAAAAACTTAAGCTTATAGGAAAATGCAAATTTAATAACTTAATCGATACTTTAACTATTGCGACTCACATTCAGTCCACCGAGAAAGGTTTCTCGTTCTTCATGGGGGTAATAACTGAATAAAATGGGCAGTTTTTTAAGCTAAAACCCTATAGATGAGAAGAAATACATAGTAATAGTGTCTATGTTATATGAATTCATCATGCCAACCTCCTTGAATGTGAGACATAACTCTAGACAGTACAGGCAAAGTGAGGTGGGGGACAAAATGATCCTTGCCACATACTTGTACATCACAACTTAAAACAGAAGGAAATGAATCTGCAGAAAGTGTAGGCATCTAACAAAGTATTGAATTCATACTATAGATCCCTAAGAAAATCCATAATCTACGGAATTAATCTGAAGTACAATGATAGCAGGAGACCTTTTTGTACAGAGTTGGAAGGTTAAACTCATCAAATGGAAGATAACCAGCCATTAGAACATATAGGATGACTCCAGATGACCACACATCAGCAGCCGCACCGTCGTAACCCTGGTTGCCGAGCACCTGTTGGGAAACTATCTAGTGTAAGCAACTGGAAAATATCAGTAAAAAAATATGAGAATATGACTTCTGTCATCTAATAAGAAATAAGGAAGAAATTTGCTCTCACGATTGAACCACCTAAATTTTAGGAAACAAACAACTTTTTTTTTTTTTGATAAGTAAAGTATTTCAGAAAGTGCAGAGGGGCGCAATCCATAAAAAGGAAACATACAACTTGTTACTGACAACAATAAAACTAGAATTTCAAAAGTTACCACAATGCTACATTAATTTCTAACATCATAGATACAATTATGCAGAGATAACAATGAAGAAAAGTGGATGCATGAAAGATGAATGAAAAAAGTTTTACAAATCACATAAATTAGGTCAAAGATTGAAGAGAAAGCAACTTGGGATAGAAAGCATAGCCTTCTGTGAATTTCACTACCCTCCATCAACCTGATTCAGCAAGGAAAAAGGATCTTTTGGAGCTTCTTATCAGCTTCTAATGCAGTTCAAATTGTTGCAATATCCCAGACAGCAAATAAATATACGCTAGCAACATAATTTGTCTTCGTCTCCCTGAGCAGAGTTGTCTTATTTCTTCAAGAATAATAGAATTATCGATCTGACAGTTCAAAACCATAGCTCCACCATTCTAAGGGGCAAGAAAGGGCAATTTGATTTAGAAAGAGTAATTTATAGGGGGGAAAAAAGGTAAATCTCATGTGCACTAATTTGTTGGAGTTTCTTTTACATAAAAAATAGACATAAAAACAAAGTAAATACGCACTAATTTACATTAAAAAAAAAATGATCGGGGTTTTGTTGGGGGAACCGAGTGAATCCCATGCACAAAGTAGTAAGTTGGGGGAAGAGGTCTGTTGTGAATTTAGTCCATATGGCGTAACACCCGGTCTCATATTGGGAAAATAAGTAACCCAGACACTCATTGGCGCTAAGTCTCACATTGCTTATTTAGAACATCTCCAACAAATACTCTAAAAGCTACATATTAGCTAAATATAGCTAATATGAGCCATTTTTTTAGCTCCCGCAGATTATCTTCAGAGCATGTTAAAGACATTTTTTGCTACAATAATTAGCTCTCGCTCAACCTCTCTGGTCCCACCACGGTTGAATCGAAGGGAAAGGTAAACACTAGCAACCTTGAGCTGAACTCAAGAAAGGTAATTCTACCACTAACTCAGAAACCCATACAACACAAAGCTCAAAACTTTCACTTTCCCTTCTTTTCCTTCACCTTCCCAACAATCAAACGGATAGTCAGGGAAAAGTTTCGAAATTGCCTTCATCCACATGCTCTTCCCAGAAAGTGAGTGAAAAACTTTAAAGCCTATAAAAAATACTTCGAATATTCCATTTCTTCTTATTCAATTTTCTCAGCAACCAAACGGCTGCTGAAGAAGAATGGAGGCTAGGGGCCCAAATGAATTCCTCACCTCATTGCCACTCCAACAGAAACCCCCTCCCCAACCCAACACCCTTCGCAAAACACCCACAGAGACAACCCCTTCTCACGTCTGTAAAAACAATCCCAACCCTCCCTCTGGCTCTCTCTATATCTCTCTATCTAGAAATGGGTCACTCGAGGACCCTTCTTATCTCTCTACTTTCATTCTCTCACTCTCTCTCCTCGCCCTTTCATCCTTCACCGCTGCCAATGATGCCGTCATGGCCAAGCTCCTCACCGCTCTCAACCCCACCCTGAGTGGCTGGCCCACCAGCACAGGCCACTACAATTGAAAAAACGTGAATTATGTTCCTCTCTCTCTCTCTCTCTCTCTCTCCCTTCAAGAAATAAAAAATAATAATAAAATTAAAAACAAAATTAAAAATAGAGAAAGAAACAAAAAAATCTGTTGGAGTTTATATTGAAAAATGAGTAGGTAAAATACAGAAGAGTGCTTTTTGGTTAGGTATTTTACATGATTTTAGTGGAGATGCTATTACTATGTGAAACTGGACTTTATAAGTGATTTTAGAGAATCTCTAAATTGATTAGTTCTTTTGAAATGATACCGCATATGTAGCTATGCTGGTGTTTCTCAAGAAGTAAAGAGACAAATTTAAAGTAAAATGTATTTCAAGGAGAGTGAATTGCCACTTAGATATTTGGGGGTGCCTCTCATTGCTAGGAAATTGAGTACATTGGGTAGTAAGGCATTATTGGAGAGAATTTATAGCTAGAATCAATTCCTGGGCTTCTCAAAAATTGTCTTTTGCTGGAAGATTTCAGTTGCTATCTTCAGTGATGTTCAGTATTCAAGTTTATTGGTCGAGCATGTTTATTCTTCTTATGAAGATCATCAAGACTATTGAACTTAAGTTTAATAGCTTTCCGTGGAAGGGGACTGATCAGTCTGCTCTAGGAGTAAAGGTAGCTTGGTGCATTTAGTTTGTGTCCCTAAACAAGAAGGGGGTTTTGGGTTTGAAACGTATAGAGGATGGGTATAAACCTGCCATATTGAAGCATATTTGGAATATTTTTGCTCAGGCAGGGTCTTTGTGGGTTTCTTGGGTTGAGAATATTTTAAAAGGAAGACCATTTTGGGCTATTAAAGTAGCTTCAAATATTTCATGGGGCTGGAAGAAGATCCTTAAATTTAGAGCACTAGTAACAGACTCCATAAATCCCATTCCCTTCCCTAAATGTAGAGAAAACTCCCAAACAAACTCCCTTGGCGTTCCCTGAACCAGGGAAAACCCAAGGGAACCAAAGGTGCTATCCTAGATTTAGGGTAACACTTTTGCTTCCCTTTCCATTATTTTATTTAGAAAAAAAGGCTTTCTCTTTTCTTTCTTTCCTCTGTCTTTCCTTAACATTTATTTGAAATAATATTTAATTAGCTTTCTTTTTCCTCTCTTTCCCTTAACATTTATTTGAAAGACTATTTAAATGGTATAGGAAAAGGATAAGGAAAGCTATTATGGAGTTTATTTAAATAGGGAAATAAAAAATAGTTTGGTTCCCTAAATTTAAGGAAAATCTAAGGGAAGCTGCTATTTATGCTCTAAGGAAGATAGCTAGAACTTTTTTACGATATGCAGTAGGGAATGGTGAAAACATTTTTCTTTGGCAAGACTGGTGGCATCCTCTGGGTGCTTTATATGAGAAATTTGGGTCTCAGGTTGTGTATGATGCAGCAAGCCATGTGGAAGCTAAACTTTCTAGTGTTTTGGTGGATAAGCAATGGATTTGGAGGCCTGCTAGGTCTAAGGACTTGGTGACAATTCAGAGTTTCCTTCCTTCAATCCAGTAAGGAGAAGCTGATGAGCCTACTTGGATTCCTTCTAGGTGAGGTCAATTTTCTACTTCTAAAACTTGGAAGGCTATAAGATTCAAATTACCAGAGGTTACATGATGGGGAATAATCTGGTTTTTATGTGCAATCCCAAGGCATGCATTTATAATTTGGTTGATAACTAAAACAAACTTTCTACTCGAGATAAATTGATGCAATGGGGCTATACAAGGGATTATCAGTGTAATTTCTGCATAAATGGAATTGGAAGTATAGCTCATATGCTATTTTGAATGTAGTTTTACCAAACGTTTGTGGAGGGAAGTAATGAGGAAGTGTATATGGGGTTTCTTTGAAAATAATTGGAAAAGTATTTTAGTTTGGGGAGTGAAAAAATTACGAGGAAAAGGGTTGAGAGCTGTAATATGCAAGGTTGCTTTGAGGGCTATTGTGTATCATATTTGGATGCAAAGGAATCACAGAATTTTTGGAGGGCAAGTTTTTTTTTTTTTTTTAATAAGTAATGTCAATTCATTAATAAAGCACAGAGCGGTGCAACCCTAATACACATGAAGTATACAAGAGTGCCCTAAGAGGAACGAACAGAAAATAAATTTAAAAATTCTGCATACGTAAAAACATTCAAGCTATGATGAAACGCTATCCAAATATAAAACGTGTTAAGCAAACGTTTCCTTAGCTCAACCATCGATGTCTCTAAATCTTCAAAGTGTCGCGCATTCCGTTCCCACCAAATACACCACATTAAACACAACGAAACTAACCGCCAAACTTCTTTAACTGGACCATAACCACACGACGTGCCCCAACTAGTTAACAACTCCAGCACCATTTGTTGCATAACCCATTCTACCACAAATAAAGTAAGAATGTAACTCCATAGATCGCGAGCAACTTCGCAATGAAGTAATAGATGTTCAATTGACTCCCCACTCTTTTTACACATACAGCACCACTCAATCACCACGACATTCCTCTTTCGCAGATTGTCATGCGTCAAAACTTTACCTAAAACTGTTGTCCATACAAAGAAAGCCACCCTTGCCAGAGCCTTTTAACACGCTAGATACTCTTCCACGGAAATGATGGGCCATCTTTCCTATTTAACACTTCATAATAGGACTTCACTTCAAATAAACCCCTTTTGGAGAGGTTCCAAACTAACCTGTCATCCTCTCCATGTCAAACCGAAATCGAATAAAACCGAGCGAAGAAAGAAAATACCATCTCCATCTCCCAATCTTGGACTGGACACGTAAAAATAACATTCCACTGAGTAACTCCATTTTGAACAACCAAGTTATCTGCCACCATCGCCTCTTTATTCCTCACAATATTAAACAAAATTGGAAAACATTGCTTCAAAGATCTATCCATACACCACCAATCATACCAGAAACTGACATGTGACCCATCCCCCACCTCAAAACAAACAAAGTTGCTAAACTTATCACACCCCCTCCTAATATGTTTCTACACACCCACTCCAAAAGTACCCAACACCTCTTTTGAACACCACCCACCCTTTAGACTCTCAAATTTGACATCAATCACCAATCGCCATAATGCCTCTCTCTCCCTGTCATACTTCCACAACCATTTCCCCAGAAGAGCTCAATTAAACTGGATGAAATTGTGAACTCCCAACCCACCTGAATGCAATGGAGTACATATCCTGTTCCAATTCACTAAATGAAATTTAGTCTCGTCTCCAATACCACCCCATAGAAAATCCCTTTGAAGTTTATCAAAACGATTAGCCATGCCCACTAGAATAGGGAACAACGACAAGTAATACGTAGGAAGGTTGGAAAGAGTACTTTTAAGAAGAGTCATCCAACCACCCTTCGACAAATACATTCGCTTCCATCCAGCCAAACGACGTTCTATTTTCTCAATGACACCATTCCAAATAGACACGGCCTTATAAGAAGCACCCAACGACAAACCCCAGTATGTCATAGGCAAAGATGCGACCCGACATCCAAGGAGTTGAGCCACCCCTCGACATCCTCTATCTCACCAATAGGAACAATTTCTGATTTTCCTAAATTAATCCTCAATCATGAAGCTGCCTCAAAGCATAAGAAGATATTTTTTTGATAAGTAATCGAATTATCGTTAAGAGCAAAAACCACTACTCAAGTATACAGGAAGTATAAAGAGAAGAAGAAAAAAAACACTTAGGTAGAAGGAGAGAAGAACGAGAAAATTATGAAAACTAAGCTCCCAAGGAGCTACAAATGCAACTGTCCAAGTAAAAAGAGTAAAAAATAATAAAGACTCAAGCTCCGCTGACGATAACTAACTGTCCTCAAAACTCTGTCATTTCTTTCTCTCCAAAGACACCACACGAGACAGGATCATCTTCCACACAACAACACTCTGGGTTTTTCCACCAGTCCACCAACAAGCAAACAAGTCAGCAAACTATATATTGAAGTTCATATCATGGAATGTGAAGGTTAGAGTTGCTTCCAAGAATGGGTTTAAAGATTTCGTTTTTTTTCTTTTTTTTATAAGTACTTTCAATATCATTAAATAAGCGCAAAAGAGCGCAATCTTACTACACAGGAAGTATACAAGAGAACCCCTAATCTGAAGAAAAAGATGAACAAAAGTATAAAAGACAATGGGTTTAAAGATTCTGATTTGAATATGGCTCTTTGTTCTATTTGGGTTATTCCTAATTCTGTTGTACTTGTTTGGTTGTAGTTCTCTTGGAGAGGGTCTGTTTGTCATTCAGGGAGTTTGAGTAGCTGTGGTTCTGTGTTTTGTAATTCAGACTTGGGCAAAAGAGTTTGT
The DNA here is from genome assembly GCA_028654335.1 of Alnus rubra. Lineage (NCBI taxonomy): Eukaryota > Viridiplantae > Streptophyta > Magnoliopsida > Fagales > Betulaceae > Alnus > Alnus rubra. Next base: position 2,161,844 of record JAJPGS010001263.1, read on the forward strand.
AATGGTGTTGTGTCTGTTTTGTTGTTGGGTTGGAGTTCCCTTGGAGGTCAGTTTGTTCATAGCTTTATGGATTGTTTATTCATATAAAAATAAAATTGTGTATTTTTCTCATAATTGCAGGAATGGGCATTCAAATTACGGGGATGGCTAAAATTTCCAAATTATACCAAAGGATCTCCAGATTTAATTTTGGAGTTTCTTTGGTAAAATGTGGAGATTAAGCCCATGCACGTAATTCAACATTATCCTTACTATTGACAAAATTTGAGAAAAACCTATATCCGCTCAAGTAAATCCTCTTTTAGAAACTTAAGCAAAAAATTTCAACATGGTTTTATTTAGTCAGGCAATACAGAATTATTATATAAAAATATGTACATCTGCAATACAAATTGTCTAGCAATCCAAAAGTGTTAAAAAGAAAGGCGATAGCAATTAGCAAACACATTGGCCTAATCAACTAAAACGAATCTGTGAAGAGTCCGACTAAATGGCAAAGCATAATAGACACTTTCCAATGTTTATTTATCTTAAAAACCGAATATACCTCAGGTGCAACATAATTTGGGGTTCCACATGTTGTGTGAAGAAGATCACCCCCCTGCTCATAGATATAAACAAGAGAGAGAGGGGGGGGGGGGGGGGGGGAAAGTGAGTAAGAAAAAATATATGCATAGTTAAAACTCTTTGCGTTATTTAATGCAAACAGGCTCACTTTCTGGGGCAATGCACTCAGTCCAAAGTCCAAAACCTTCAAATTTCCATATGCATTAAGTAGAAGATTTTCAGGCTGTGCATCAAAGGAAAAGAATGAAGATTTAGTCAGGACCAGAAATGATATCTAGAAAGTACAATTGACATCAGAAATAAGTCCCACAAAAAACATTGCAGGGACCTTCAGGTCTCTGTGGTATACACCCTTATTGTGACAATGTTCAACTGCATCTATAAGCTGTTGAAAGTATCGTCTACATTCATTTTCAGGAAGTTTTCCCTGGTGAACCTGTATATCAAATTCAAGTGTAAACATTAAAATTTCCTGCATAAAAGGTTCTGCACAGGGAAAAGTAGTTTATTATCTAAAATTAACAAATTAGAGGCCTCATTAATATTTTAGTGACACAAAAATCATCTTGCTTCAAATTTGCTAAGCAACCAAAAAGGCATATAGACTTGGCCGTTGCCCATGTACATAAGGACAAGAGAAACCTTACAATTTTATCGAACAGCTCTCCTCCAGTTACAAACTCGAGAATTATATATATCTTTGTCTGGCTAGCCAAAACCTTGAAATGAAAATAAATATGAAAGAAAACAAAAGGGAGTGTCATCAATGCCGAAAATATGTGAAATAAAATTAGGTCATTATACTAATAGGTATTATATTTTAAAGAGTAAAAGCATACCTCAAGCAGCCTTACAATATTGGGATGCCTGACAATCTTCATTATGGATATCTCTCTTTTAATCTGAAACTCAGCACAAGAAGAGGTAAGCCAGATCATTTACACAGAGAAAGGAAAGTCAAAACCAACCCTATCATTATCATATTCTACAATAGAAAGAAATACTTAAGGCACTTATGTAACAAAAAAAATTTCCATTCAAACAAGAAAATGAGTAGAATATGGCATAGGTCTTTTTTACATCTTTATTAAACCTTGTGGTAGACTAGAAATTGAACTAATCTCACTTTTAAACTAGTTGTCTCATCTTCTTAGCCAGGCACAAAGAGCACTCATATGTCAGGCTGAGTTTATCTGATTGGACTTGTAAACTGGAAAATGAAATTGAAGACCCAGTCTCAGATGTTTATTTGGTTCCATTACATAGTAATGATTTGAAAGTTCACCCCAAAAACAAAAAATAAAATAAAATAAAACCTCTATAAAATCCTGAAATATAGGCGAGATAATCGGATTCCACAGAAACTTAGTTCCATAAGAAACCAACTAGTGGCAATCAAATGCAGCCTGATTACAAACCAGAAGCCACTGTCTTGAATCCATTAACAGTCAATAAGAAGTGGATATGAATGACGAAAAACTGAATATACCCTGCTCTACGCAACAACAGATTGATTTCAATTTGACCCCTTGAATAGGAGAAAAAAAGGGGCAGATAATACCACACGCTTAAAATCAGCAGCAGCCAGAGACGTGCACTACTAAGCTAGGAATTCGGAAACATAGCCAATTCAGTAATTAGACGATAACCATTATTCATATGGATGCTATCAAAGAAACATGCATATGCATACAATTTGTATATACGACTCTTTGAAGCATTTATGCAACAATATAGTACCTGATCAACCATTTTGTGCTTAAGAATGGTGCTCTTGGCCATAACTTTCACGGCTACACTCTCGCCGGTCTCTGTGTTCCGCGCAAACTTAACCTTGGCGAAAGTTCCCTCCCCGAGGGTTCGGCCCAGCTCATACTTCCCGACCTTTCTCGACACACACTTCATGTTCTCTCCAAGCTCATTTCCCACAAACGTTACTCAAATTCTCAACTCAACTGAAGCGAAAACTCAGATATGTCAAGCAAATCACAAATAAAATCAATTTCACTAATAATTCACACAAATAAACAAAGCCTCAACTCACTTAAGATTCAGAAAGACATGCAATCATAAACAAAAATCGAAGTCTCTGTTTTCGATTGCTGAGAAAAGGACGAAAGCAAAACAAAATAAAAATCCAAGAATCACAATTGAGTTAAAAAATAATACACAAACTCAATTTTGTTGCTAATAATTTCTTTTAATTTCACATTTGTGAAGAAAACTAATGCCAGATAGTACGCAAGAAGTAGGAAAAGAAAAGGAAGATTCCAGAGCTCTACACCAGTCATTTTGGTTATTACTCAGCTACCAAACAGACCGTAAAATCGGGGAATACGCGATATGAGAATCAAAGTGAAAGAGCCATTGTGATAAGCGAAAACGAACATTGTGGAGAAATTCCGGCGAGAGTCTCACCGGAGAATAAAAATATTGGAGAGAGTTCGCACTTCGCCGGAGAACCGGATGCTCGGGTCGCCAGAGTTCCGCAGTTGAATTCGAATTTGGTTTGGTCAGCTCCAAGAGAGACAATTGAATATGTCAATTTTAACCGCTCACCATATTTTGCTAAGCCTTCTAAGATTGGAAGTGGAAATGAAAGGACGTGACAGCTCACAGAAAAAAAAACTTCAAAAAGAAAGGAAATGACTGACTGACGCTACGCAAATGGACTTCCCGCTGACGTGTCCAAAATGAGTAATTATAGAACAAAATTTAATAAGAATGACCTCAAATTTAATGATAATTTTAAAAGTTATATAATATTTAAAAGGACAAAAAAGACATTAATTCTTCTTATAATATTATCCATCCTAAATAGTATGACTATTACTTTGGAGGGATTCATGATTTTCTTACTAATGCTCCGTTTGTTTGAGTATAAAATATTTTTTAAAAAAAATTATTTTTATATATTTTCGGTGTTTGGTGCAACTAAAAATGATGATCAACGGAAATCATTTTCAGTTTGATCATAAAAGTTTTTTTTTAATTTTTGAAAACAATTTACGGTTTTAAAAACCGTAAATCGTTTTCTGAATTTAAAATCTTCATTCTTGTAGGCACGTTTGTGAAAATCTACCACAAACGCATCAATTTTGGTATCAGATCGCTGGATTCCAGCAAAATAGGTTGGTATCCAGCCTGTACCGAAATCTGGCACTAGTCTACCGAAATCCAGCACCGTCGTCAGATTTCGGCAACCAAATTCAGCTTAAATTGGCCAGAATCTGGCTATTACGGCCAAAATTCGACCAGTTTGTCAGAATTCGATTGTACTATGCCAGATTCCGGCCACATTCGCATGAATTCGGTGCCAAACTAGTAGGGGTGTAAATTTGGCCAGTAATTGAGTACTAACCGGTAATCGAAAAATTGGTTTGGTACCTGGTTGGAAATAACCGGTAATCGACTTTATCGGAATGGTTACCGGTTTTAGCATTTATATATACCTGGTTATCTATATATATAAATAGTAAAAATATATATTAAAATTAAAAAAAATTAAAATAATAAAATTGCTAAATTAGCCTTATGTTAACAGGACTGCATTGGTTAACAAGAACCCGTTGCAAGTGGTGTAGGATGTTCACGATTGGCTGTTTAGCAGCCGTGGCATGAGGCATGGTTTGTTTATATTCAAGCCAAGGGGACCAGAATGTTAAAGTGATATTGAGGGTAGCAGCCATGTAGAAACTATTGACAGCGATGGCAGCACCTGTGGGTATAGGGATGGAGCCAGAAAATATTTTGAATAGGGGCCAAGCCGCCAAGGCATAAAATCGATCAAGCTAGCTTTTAATAGGGTCGTGACCCTCTTACCCCGCACCCTGGCGTACCCATTATAACCTGGAGGCTCTTTGGGCCGGAACTAGTGGTAGAGCCAAAGTTTTAGTCCAAGGGGGTAATTTTATTTTTGTAAAAAAAATATTATTTTATGAATAAAAAAAATCGATTAAAACTATATAAAACAAAAAGTATAACTAACAAAATTTAATTATTGTTTAAAACAGATTATTGTAACATATAATTTATTTTGTCAGGCTCTTCGAATTTGGTCTTTATTAATCAAAATTGTTTTCTTAAACAATGATATGCTAAAAGATTTGCTAAATTTACCCTGACACAAACTCATTTAGTATTTGATTGGAGCTCAATAAAATCATTGTTGTTCTCTATATTTTGAGGTAACTACAATTATATATTTCATACAATTAAAATATAAAAACCATATATATTCATTAATTATTAATTTAATTGAGAAATCTAAATATAAAAGCTTAATCAATATTAAAGTTTGATTACATACCTAAAACTTTTTAAGAAACGGAAATTGTCAAAAAGCAATTGATCTTAAATAATTGTTTAAGGCTCGAAGAAAAAATAAATTTGAAAGACCGTTAATAATGACTTCAAAATTTCACATAAATCTAAATCGCAATTTTGCTTTTCACTGTTAATGCCCTTTGTTTTTTGCTTGCCCTTTCCTACTAAATTGAAACTTTATATACTTGGTTTTTTTTTTTTTTAACTGTGTTGGGCTACTAGTATAGAGAGTTAAGTGGTCTGGACTGATTTAGACAAAAAAAAAAAAAAAAGGTTTGGACTGAAGTGTTGATGTCACTTACTCGTTTTCTTTTCGTAAGAAAATATATAGGAACTTTTGTTTTTAAACTTGGCTTACTCACACGTTTTTTTTCTGAGCCCACTCACCACTGACTCGTTAAAAGAAAGAAATATTAGTTAAGTCTTACTTCCAGCATGGTCCACAAACAGTCAAACAAAGAAAACTTATTTAAACGGTGTGTTTATAAAGGGGCATCTTGTATCGTCTTCTTCCTCTTTTCATCTAAAACCTAAACCTAAAAGCTTGAAAAGTTGCAGAAAAAAAAAAAAAAACCAGATGTCTCAGTGCTGCTTGAATCGTTTGTCCTTGATCCGCGATTGAGGGTTGGCAACCAGGGCATCCGGAAATTTTCTAGTGCAGTAGTAAGGAAAAAAAAAATTGTATCTTAGACTTGGAGGGAATATGTAGGTAATTTTTTTCTTCTTCAAGAAATTGGCGGAGGGGGGGGCATCCCCCTACCGCCCCCTCCCTCCGTCTCTGGGTGGGTAAATGTAACATCACCTGAATCTGCCTTTTTCTTCATGCTTGGAAGATTGACAAGTCGCAGTTTTACTTTTGCATACATATATTTATATATTTATTCACGAAGTCAACATTTTGGCAAGATGACGATAAAGAGCAATATATATATTAATATTAACTTGACTTACTTAAATACAAAAAAAAAAAAAAAAAAAAAAAAAAAAAAAAAACCTTGACTTACTTAAAAATTTTGAAAATTATTTGGGCTCAACACTTTATTTCACCTTCTGTATATTCTTGGCATGATTATTGCAATCTGCAGAGGATATTTTCATCGGTTTAGTGCTGTTGTGGCCAGTGACAGGATTTTAGGTTAGGGGCAAGATTTATTTATTTATTTTATGAATAAAAAAAAAATTAAAGTTGAATAAAAATTAATTAAAATTTTTAACTAATGCAATGAATAAACAATTCATCAAAATTTAAATATTTGTTAAAACATATAAATGTAACTTGCAATTTAATTCAATTGTCATGGACGAGTCTTCATACCTTGAAATCGCTGCATGATTTTTTTCATTGCTGATAGTCTTAAATATATCATTCTTAATATACGTAACTAGACAATCATTCATTCACTAATCTCCCATTCTGTTTCGTAAACGATTTTTAACAATGTTAATTGCTAAAAATGCTCTTTCAACGATTGTTGTCACAACTGGCAAAATCAACCTAAATATAAAAGAATAATTTGCCTCAATACAAGCTCGTTTAGAAGCTGATTGTGGCTCAATTAAATCATTGTTCTCCATAATCTCAGGCAACTACAACTATATATTTTATACAATTAAAATATGAAATAAAAACTATATATATTCATAAACAAATTAAACAATTAAACATAAAAAAAAAATTATAAAAAAAAAGCAACCTAAATATAAAAGAACAATAAATTGAAAAGAACAATTAAGATACAAAAGCTTAAATCTTAATCAATATGAAAGTTTATTACATACCTGAAAGTGAAAGGTTGAATTTTGTTTAAAAATTAATTTGAACGGTTGAACTTTGAATGAGAAAGGTATATAAATACAGAAAATAACACTAACGTCAAGTTTAACTCAAAGGCTAAAGTTCGAAGTATAAAACATTATGATGAGATTTGATTGAATGCACATACCACCATCCCACACGGCTTAACCACCTTTAATTAACAATAGTGTTTTTTTTTTTTTTTTGTTCAAAGCCAAAAAAAGTGAAGATCTAATCCGTCATTTTAAAAAAATAAATAAAATAAAATTTGATCCGTTCGAAATTTGCTGACCTCTTCTAAAGCCACACACTGCTAGCCTGCCACGCACGTCACACACGGTCACGACTCACACCAACTCACATCACACTGATCTGATAGGGATATGTTATTTCTACATCACATTACTCTACATTAACTCTACACCAAGACATATTGGGTGTGTGACATATGCATGTAGGACTCACATATATGTGTCTCACACCTTATCTTGGTGTAGAATTAATGTAAGGTAATGTGATGTAGAAAAATCATTTCCCGATCTGATAAGTTCAGAACGTTTTACTTGTTACAGCTGTTATTGATAACTTTTTTTTTTATTAAGTTATTGATGACTTATTGATAGCATAGACTGTGGACTAGAGACGTAGAGTTGATGACTTTTGTTGATTACTTGTTACAGGCTTACAGTTGTTCTACTCTAAAGTATGTAAAAGTAAAGTTGTAGTCCCGTAGACTTGTTGATTACTCTTGACTCTTTTGAGACTTCTAAACTGTGTGTTTTGTAGATATTAAAAGAGTTGCCTTGTTAGCTTGTCTTCTACCTTCTTCCCTTCCGCTTCTTCAACCTCTCAAGTCTCAACGCTGTATTTTTTTTCTTTTACCTACTTACAAAAATAAAAAATGTTTGAGTTATGACAAAAAAAAAAAAAAAACCCACGGCAAGAGTGGGCAAGTTTGCCCTTTGATGAAATGTTGAGGGGGCATTTCAAGTTTGCCCTCCCTCCACCCCTGGTTGTGGCTACCGGGCCAAAATAGACTAATTTTTTTTTTTAAATGGCTAAAAATGTTTAAATGAAGCCCAAAAAATAAGTCTAAAAACTCAATTTTTTTAAATTCAGTACCCGATCCGGATAATTGAGTACCAACCGGTAATCGCCGGTTATTACAAATCTGGTTAACTAGCTATCCAATTATCGGAGCCGATTGGTGATTTTAGCCAACCGACTACCCCAGAGCTGGTTACTGGTTTCAGCCAATAACTGGTAACCAGCTCCGGGTTTTCACCCCTACAAACTATCCGGAATCTGGCCAGGCCGTACTATGCCAAATTTTAGCCACCTTTGCCGGAATCCGGTTAACCGAGATTTCGATGAAACTGGTCGGAATCTTCCCAGTTCAACCAAAATCTGGCCTTTGTCACCGGATTCCAACCTTCATCGCTGGAATTCGACAACAATAGCCGGAATCCGGTGAAAGTGGCTGGAATCCTACTGGCCAGTAATGAGATTTCGTCACCGGTATTTTTTGTTGTTGGTGTTTTTTTTGTCTCAAGCCAAACGCCAAAAAATATTTGTAGGTAAATCATTTTTTTTTAAAAATGATTTCATTGAAAATATTTTACGATGAAAAACATTTTACATTGAAACAAATAGAGCATAAAATGATAATGAATTGTTGAATAATTAAATAGTGTAAAAATAGAGCTTTAACTTTTATTTTGGGATTTAAAGTCTTATAGCACTCCCAATGGTTTACGTAAATTTTTAGCAAAATAACTAACAAAAACTCACTTTTGCTAGTTTTGCTAACAACTCTTCAACACTTGCATCTATCAACTTATCTAAACTTTTAATCTATTTTATAAAATAATCATTTTTTGTAGATCTGGTTTTTTTTTTTTTTTTTGTAGATCTGGTTCATGTTTTTGTAAATCTGGTTCATTTTTTTGTAGATCTGATAATCTGGTTGATTATTTAGATCTAGTTCATTTTTTTTTTGTAGATCTGTTATATTGGATGTCCTTAATTTTTTTCGGTGCTTTCCTTGTTGGGTTTTGTGTATATATCGGTGTACTGTGCGTTTTTCCTTACTGGGTCTTCTTGTATATATTGGTTGTTTACTGGGTTTCACTTGTTTGTTAGATTGTTGGGTATTTTTTCATCTGGATTTTGTTGTGTATATTGGTTGAATAGGCCCAAAAAGTATTATTTTAAAAAACTTTCACTACCCAGTCCGGATAACTGGTTTCACCTAGGTAATCAGGGTCCCCGGTTCTAGAACAGGTTTTTGCAATTCAATAACCGGGAACTGGCTCTGAGTTTATACCCCTAGTCGAAAGAAGGAGAATATGTCTAGACTGTGAAGAATAGTAAGGTGAGTTTTAGTTTGTAATTTCAAAAGGCGCGATTTAAAATAACGATTTTAAAATGTGTGATTTGAAAATTTGATTTTTAAAAATGCAGTTAAGCGTTTGGAAAAATCACAATTTGGCATTTAAAATGGCATATTAGCCTTTAAAATTATGGGTTTTCAAAAAAACAACAATTTTAAAATGTATGTTTTCAAATCACAATTTTTTAAAAACGCAATTCTCAAACAGTTTATTTTTAAGAAATAGAGAGGGAGAGAGAGAAAGATGAGAAACGTAAAAAAAAAAAATAGGGAGAAGAATAGTAGAGAGAGAAACAATTAAAAAAAAAAACATGGATCTGTGAACCGTGTGTGGCATTATACTGTTCACTAATGGAAAGAAAAATATAGTTTGCATTTTAAGAACATAATTTGATAGAGAAATGTTTTTAACGTTTTGCTTAGCCATTCTAGTCTAAAGGTGAAAATAGCTAACCCATTGGAAATGTTCTTAGACGAGAAGCTGTAAAAAAAATAAAAAATAGGTGTTGTAATTTTTTTAATAGCCCTATTTAATTTACTTTTGTTTAGGAAAAAGAAAGAGAATAAAACTAAAATTGTACCATTAAAAAGACTATAACACATATGTTATAGTTTTTAAGCCAATAATTTTATTTTGGTATTCCTTTTTTAAATATAATATCACAGATACAAGTTTGAATTTTTTTCAACCCAAACTCTATCTATTGAAAGAAAAGATAAACATATAGGAAAATAAAGACAAAAGCAGAAATAATAAAATAGAGACAAAAGAATTTTACGTGGTTCGATCTATGACCTAAGACTCAAGGGTAAAGCCCAAAGAGCTACATTGATACAGAATACTCCTATTTATAGAAAAATTGAGATAGGTAAGAATGGTAATCAAATCTGATTGATTTAATTACCATCAAACCTAATTACAATCAACATTATAAAATGGAAGTTACATACAATATCAATATAATATATTTCATTTCAATATAGGAAATATATTCTCTAATATCCTGGAATATATTCTTTGGAATATATTCTCTAACATCCCATAATATATGGATGGACATGAATTTCCTACAACCCACATATAAAAATGACATGTGTCCTTTAAACACGTGAGAAGCACACGTTTTTTTTATTAATTCTATTAAAAAAGCATGTAAGAAATACATGCTATTTAAATAACATGTGTTTCTCACATGCCAAGAGACACATGTCAATCTTATATGTGGGTTGTATGAAATTTCATACAAACCGGTTTGTAGGAAATTTCTATCCTATATGACTCCCAAAATAGTCTCTTTGGCTATGGAATGATCTACTTGATGAGATTGATGAGATTGCTAGAGAAATATGAAATTGCATCTGCCAGAAACTCAACAAGGCGAAAACGTCTATCTTTTTCAACAGGAATACAAGTCCAGAAAGGCGACAAGAATTGCCCAGCTCTCAGGTTTTCAAGTCACTCAGAGGTGTGGAACAAGCTACATAATTGAAATGTAAAATTCCTTTCACAAGTAGTGAAGGAGATCATCCTAGCTTATGGATAATTTAGTGCTTAATGGAATGACATTGATATTAGGTATTGATATGAACACTAGCGTGTCAGCTGAGACACACGTGACATATGACAAGCCATTAATTTTGATGGAAAATAAACAGATAGACCTATTTAAATATGGTCAAAACTTAAGGACCATATTCTTGAAATTAGAAACCGAATTACTAGATTCAAGTCAAATAAAAATCTAGGGGCTATGATTTTTCCCTTTTTTTTTTTTTTTTTATTATTATTTCATTACCTCATTTTATTAGTTCTGATAGCTTTTCACAAGTCAAAAGCAACTTTCACCATATTATAATTCTGTATTCTTAAATTAATCATGTATGTATGTTAGGCTTGACAATTCGGGTTCACGGGTCGGGTTCGTGTCAATCAGACCGACCCGATTAAGTAAACGGTTCTAACACAAACCCGACTCGATTATTAATCGGGTTGTGACACGTGACCCGAACACGACTAATAATCGTGTAACCCGTTAACCCGACATCAATTTCATAGTATGGTTGCTGTATACTACAGTAAGTGGCTGGAACAGGGCTTGGCCGTAACACCTAAATAACCCCCAAATCAATCCATACACGGCCAACATCAAAATACCATCCAAAATCACCACGGCCACCTAGTTTCAATCGGCTAACATCAACCCAAAACCCATAAATTCAATCAAAAATCAGTTCTTGCACCACTGCTTAGCCAACACACACACACATTCAAAATTTCATACCACAACAGCCCAACTCCATACCCATGATTAGCCAAAACAGGGGAGATCACACCTCACACCAAAAACCAACAAGAAATTCACATTAATTACATACCCATAAATCCGTAATCAAACAACACAAAAATACTCCATAATTTATCACTCAATCAATTACCCTTAAGAGTTTATGAGAAACCCATCGGAAATCATCAAAGGGGTAGTTTTCTGCCCAATCGCCGGAAATCACTTCAAATGGCCAGAAATCACCTTCTGCTTCGCCGGCGTTGATCCACCGGAAGATCGGGTCTTGGTTCCCTCGGCGTCGATAGTCACGGGGTTCATACTTCATAGGGTCTTCTCCCGCTTTTCCAGCTCTCTCTCCTTGTTTCGTCTCTCTCTCTCTTAAGTCTCTTCCACTCGGTCCCTCTCTCTGTGTCTCTCTCGAGTTCTCTCCCTCTCATCTGCATCTCTCCCTCAATCGATCTCTCTTTCTCATCTGCATCTCTCCTTCAATTTTCATATGTTTTACAGAATCAGTGAATCACAAATGGGCATTTCGTTTCGGACTTTCGGGTTAGTGTTTTTTTTTAATTTTTTAATTTTTAATTTTTTTATTTTAATAACGGGGTCAGAATCGTGTCTGGCAGGTCAATCCACGGGTTGACCCGCCAGACACGATTGTAATCGGGTCATAATCGGGCCAACCCGATTATGACCCGAACCCGATTATATAAAACCCAAACCCTATTTTCCCGTGTTGGGTTCGCGGGTCGTGTCAAAAATTGCCAACCCTAATGTATGTTGATGTTCTTCTCAAACTACCATGTTATTTTTAGGTATTCCATTTTAACAAATTTATTTCAGTAATATGACTTATCAATTAGGGTAAATATAAAATAAATCCTTGATTTTTCGTGAAAATCCTGAAAAACCCCTCACTTTTTTTCTTTTTTTCAACATTGAATTCTTTAGTTTTTTACGAATTTGAAACAGATCATTCCGTGAGTATTTTGTCCATATTTCTAAGCTCTGTTAGTGCCACGTCAACATTTTCACCACCTCATCTTAAAATATTATTTTATTATTATATTATATTATATTATTTTTTAATTAATTTTTTTTAAAAAAAAAAGAAAAGAAAAAAGAAAAGAAGGGGTTTGGGGGTGGTTGCCACTTTAGGGAGGGGGTGGCCTACGAGCCACCCCTACACCCATTTGGGGGTGGCCTGAAGGTACCTCATCAGATTCATCTTCACTATGATCTTCTTCTCATCAACCTTCACAGCCTTGTACAAAAAGATCGGTGGCCGGAACAATTGGCAGAGTGGGCAAGAATTTGGTAACAAAAGTGAGAACCTGTGGAATTGGCCATCTGGGTCTCACTTTGTTTTACACATGGGTGCGACCAAAACTGCACCATCGAACCCTTTCGGATCTGCTAAGTGGATCAAGAGGCAAATTGCGCCGCCCATCAATTCTACATAGAGAAAAGAAGGCAGCCCATGAAACAGAGGGTCTTGTTTGACAAAATTGAAGAATGAGAGGCAATCTTGAACAACAAGACCAACATTAGGTATGGAAGCCCTGAGACCTTGAGATTTTTTTTTTTGTGATGAATAAGTGAACTTTTACTAACCAAACATCAAAGTACAAACAAAAGGTCTAAACGACCAAACAAAACAACAAACAGAGAACAAATACTCTGTTAACAGCTAGCCACAAAAGAAAATACAGATGTCAAACCAGAATGCTCCCATCTAAATTCCACATCTGACAGATCACTACGTTCTCCATGCTTTTTATGAACTTACCTTTTCCTGATATCCTATTCCGAACCTCCCAGAATATCAATCTTAACAACTATTCTTCCGTTTTGGGGTGGCCTTAAGCCTTTATCTCATTCCTTGTGTGCCAGATATGATACACAGTAGAGCTCAAAATCAATTTACACAGCACACCTTGCAACGTATTTGTTCTCCATTTTCGGCAAGCTTCATCAAGCACACTCTGCCAGTCTAAAGGAGGATGTTGATAGAAGCATCGATTCATGCAGGTCTTCCAGATTTGAGAGCTAAAGCTGCAGGAAAAGAAAAGATGTTCATGACTTTCCACTCCATTTCTGCAGAATAAGCATTGTGTGTCTCCTTGATATCCCCAAGTCACAAGCCCTTCTCCTGTTGTAAGCCTATTAAGAACCGCCAACCATAGAATAAAAGCTTGTTTAGGAATAGCTTGAGAAAACCATACAACAGACCACCAACTGATTTTCGGCTTCATTTTCCTCATAAAATCCCAAGTATCAGCGCTTACATAAACTCCTTTCCGAGATAGGGTCCAAATAGGTTTGTCCACATCACCTAAAGGCACATCCGAGAGTCTACTTTGAATATCAACCAGCTCTTCTGATCTAGTCGGCTTCCAACTCCATATCCCATTCCGAATAACAGAATTCATCTTTGCCTCCAAAGTACTCTGTGAGTCATAGATAATTCTAAATCCATATCTCTCATAAAGTGGCCCAAAGGGATGCCAATTGTCCAGCCACAAATGAATAAGCTTTCCATCTCCCACCTCAAGCTTAATGAACTCTCTAGCAGTGCTTCTCAAACTCAAAAGCTTCCTCCAACTCCAGGAGCAATTCTGAGGAATACTTATATTCCAAAAACTCCTCCCTCTCAATAAGTAATGATGTGTGTTTTAATGAGTACTCGCAAGCGCACGAATCGTTTGCAATATAGTGTGTGCAAGTGCGAGGTCGAATCCACAAGGAAATGGTCAAATGTTGGTGTCTTGTTTAATCAACCTCATTTTAACCTAGTTCCAAAAGTTTGAGGATTGATTCAAGAGTAAAAGACTAAATAAAAGAGATGAAACTAAATATGCAAATTAAAAGGAACTAAGGCCAAGGAATCTACCAAACCAAATCCAACAACTCACACTCTTGGTTTCCACTTGAACACCCAAAGAACATTAAGCTTTGGATGTCATTCAAGTGTTTTAACCACAAACTCTAGAACCATTAAATGAATCCAACTCAAAGATAAATCACAAAGAGTACCCATTTGAAATCAAATCATCCAATGTATTCATTCAATGAACAAATCACAATGGATATCATCATTCAAATCGATAAAACAATGTATCCATCGGTTGAAACACATTAAATGTCCTATATATACTAACAACCACATTCATTGCAAAAGATAAAGCATTAAAATGAATGGAACTTGAACAACAAATATGATATATCATCAAATGTGCTAGTAGTATAACAAGAGTGTGAGTGTCATCAATGGAAATGTTTCATCCTCAACCTTAGTTGAGGTTACTAGCCTTCCATGACTAAGAACACCACAAGAAAATGAAGAACAAACATGGAAATAAAAGAAAAGCTTTACAAAGAGAAAGTGTCTAAGACCAAAAGCTACTGAAATACACTATGAAATGAACGAAATTAAACCTAGTTACTGTTCTCTGAACTCTCTAACAAGGAGGCATGACTATGGCTTTTATAGAAGGAAATTAGGGCTAGAAACCCATGTAAAATGACTCCTCTAGCCCCCTATAGGGTTCCTCTCTTGCTAGAGACAACCAAGAACACGAAACCAGCGTGTCCTGCTGCAAAAATCAGAGGGAGAACTACTTTTTGTCATGGAGAAGCTCCTGATTGGGTGTTCTGGCGCGCTTCTGTAAAAGTAAGTTCTGGGAAATTTCGATCGATCAATTAATATTCGATCGATCGACTTCGGGCAAAATTCGATCGATCGATTTTAAGTTCGATCGATCGAGTTCTTCAGAACTTCCGAATTTTTCAAGCAATTCCACATTAATTTTGCCATTCCTCATTTATTGACCTACAAAACATAAAAACATAAAAACACAAAAACTAACCAAAGTATCATAAAATAACAAGGCTAAAGGTCTAACTAATGTAAATCAAGGGGTCCAAATACACAATATTTGGCACTCATCAAGTAACTCCGAACCCAAGCAACCTAAATGGAACCAGACCAAGCAAACAAATTCCAAATATGCCTTAGCATAGACTTTCGGTTCCAACCTTCTAAACTTTTCAACCCCAATCCACCCTCCCTCTTAGGAAACCAAACATCCCCCCAAGCTACCTGAGACCTTGAGATTGGCCATGGCCTTCTAGGTCAAGAGAAAAGCAGACAAAATCCTTATCACAACAAACTACTTCCAAACTCAAAACTGTCTTTCTCAGCTCCCTCACTTGCCAAACCATCTTTGCCAGCGCCACCGCATTGTCCATCTATTGTTAAGATAGAAGACATCTTATTTATTCTATGTTTTGATGCTAACAACAAAGAAACCAACTTCATGAACTCACAAAATACTTACTTTGATCAAGTTTGGAAGGATATTGCGAAGAGTGGCATATTGGCCATTGATTTGCGTCCTGCGCCTCCTCTGTGCCTCGTTGTGTTTCTTGGCAACGAGTTGTTTGGCCTCAGCTTTTGATTTGGTTTGGAGAATGAAATTTTATTGGCTAAGAGAACTCCTTGAGAGAAGCTATTTTGTATTGTACATGCTTCTGATTTATAGTAACTTTGAAACTATTGCATGTTTTGTTCTAACTATATGCATAAAATCAAGAAAGGAGACAGATTAATATAAGATATATAAGATGGCAAAACAAAGAAACCAAAAATGGAATTTCCTGCACGAAATCTAGAAAACTCCCTCTTGCAGGCCACCCCCTCCCTTATAAAAGTTCCCATCCCTCATCGGCAATCCCTCAAACACCTCTTGTGCCTCTTCACACCATCGTCCTCTTCCACAAAAAATTGAAGTTCCTTCACCCAAACCAAAACAACCATAAAATCCGTCGTCGTCTTCGTCTTCTTCCTTGATTTTATGGGGTTCCAGTAGGCCTATGAAACCCCAGATCACCAAGAAGGTATAATTTTATTGTCTTTAAATGATAGACCAGAATCATTGTAGTTATACATTTTTCTTGGAAAATTTCAAAATGGGTTTCGATTAATTTGCATATTTTTTTCTTGTAGAGTATAACATTTTAGCAGTTCAAGATTCAAGCGGGTTCAGATTCTACAGGGGTGGCCACTGTTTGAGGGATTGCCGATAGTCTCGGTTAACATCAAGTTCTCATGATCAGTGTCTCCTTCAAGCTATGCCATAGCAGCTTCCACTTGCTGGATTGCCCCATATCGCCAAGTCAGTAGCTCTAGTTAAATCATATCTTCTTTCCGCCTCTTGTAAAGCAATCAGGAGTTCTTTACGCTTCTGCTTCAGTTGCCGAATCTCATCAATTCTCTCCTCCTTCCTATACTTCATTAGCAAAGGTTGAAGCTCGTCCCTTAAGTCATCAAGCTCTTTTCGTACCTATGAAGACAGTAGATTCAAAATGGGCGGTGGAACTTTTACAGGGGAGGGGGTGGCCTGCGACCCACCCAGAGGTGGTAGCGGCCACCTCCAAACCCCCTCTTTCCTTATTTTTTTTTGAAAATAAAAATAATATTTTAAGATGAGGTGGCAAAAATGCCGATGTGGCACTAACAGAACTTAAAAATATGGATGGAAAACTCACGAAAGAACTTGTTTCAAATTTCTGAAAAACTAAAGGATTCAATGTTGAAAAAAAAAAAGTGAGGGGCTTTTCAGGATTTTCGCAAGAACTCAGGGATTTATTTTATATTTACCCTATCAATTAATATCAAAATAAAAACAATGTTTGAGAATTAAATACAAAGTCATTTACAAATTAATGTGTCAATATATAGTTGTTTAAATAATTAAGAAAAAATGATAAACTAGATTCTTTGTTTAATTATTTTATCAATTATAAAATTGCTACATCAGTTTTTAAATGACTATACTAATAATAAAAAAAAAAAATTGTAATATCCTTACCAATACCATCATTCTTAAAATATCAAATAGAAAGTGTTGGTCTATCATTACCCAAATTTTAACAAATATATTTGGTCAAATTGACTTGTAACATGTGCTGCCTTATTACCTTATCATTAATAATCAACTAACATTTGTTATATGAGGATATAGTCATGGCCTCCTTCCAAAAATAATTGTAAATGTTTTTGTCTTTTGTTTTCTCATTTCAAAACAAAAATATCAAAGGCTTATGTTGGAGTAATCAATGACCACACTATAAAAGAGAAAACTGCGTCGGGGGAACTCGACAATCCGACTCCGATGCTTAAGTTAATGTTATCTCAAGTGAGTATTTCTTTGTAATCACAGAGAGCAATCTCCATTATACTTGCGTAGTTGTGAGATATTTATAGATGAAGTGTTGAGAGTAGTCCTATTTTTTCATTGGACCACATGTTAGGTCTGGAGCATTTGTCGACAATCCAGATCATGGGATCGTGGAGTTCGGTTTTTAACCGGTTCCAGATCGTGGCGTCGATCGTGGGGCACCTTCCGTGACAATCGCTGGGTCGGTTAGATAATCGATCCTAGATCGTGGGGTGTACACCATAATCATCGGAGACTCGGTATTTTACCGACTTTGGGTCAGATGATATCGGTAAAATATCATCGTGAACCCATTGGGCTTTGCCGCTGTCGAGCCCAATGGGTTTGATTTCTGTAGTTTGTTGTTGGGCTTGGTTGAACAGAAACTCGGCCCATTCGGCAGGTCGGGATACTTTCCTAACAGTTACCCCCCAATTCCTTTTGCCCGAAGTGGTTTCGGTGAAAGGAATTTTCTTGTGCGATTCTGCCGAGGTCAAATTTGGAACATGTCGGTCCGTTCTTTTCAAGAAATATTATAATGCCCGGAAATAATAAATAAATAAATAAATATATATATATATATATATATATATATATATAGTTAAATTGTCAATGATTTTTAGCAAAAATCATCTTTTCCATTAATGATTTTTAGTTCATGTAAACACACAATTAGCTCCTAAATATTACAAAATTTAAAATAATAATCCTAAGAGAAAATAACAATTTTTTTTTTGAAGTTTCTTATTCAAAAAAAAAAAAAAAAAAAAATTAGCCCTTACACGGTCCATGATTAACGCTCCTTCTAATCATATGTTTAGTACCCAGCCCAAACCACACGCATTTTGGCCTGAAACTTGTCATGCCATTGATCTGCAAGAACGGCCCAGCTTAGTCAACGAAACCCACCTTGCTATTGATTTGCAAGAACGGCTCAGAAACAATGAAAGAATTTGGTTAAAATAAAATCAGCTTTAAGGGGGTGTACTTAGCATTGAATTGCTTAAGATTTGAGATATCTGATGTGATTTTTAATTGTACTCGCAAGTGCACGAATCGTTTGCAGTTTGGTGTTATGCAAGTGCGAGGTTGATCCCACAAGGAAATGGTCAAATATTAGTGTTTTTGTCTAACTGACTTCATTTTAACCTAGTTCCAAAATATTGAGGTTTAAACAAGCAATAATAACACTAAGTTGAAGATGATGAAATGAAATATGTAAAAAGTGACTAAGGCTAAAGAATCCACCAAACCAAATCTAAGAACACACACTCGTGTTTTCTATTTGAACACATAAAGAACGATTAAGCACAAGTAGTAATTCAAGTTTCTTAACCACAAATGTTAGAAACATTTAATGAATCCAACTCAAAGATAAATCACAAAGAATACCTATTTGAAAGCCAATCATCCATTGTATCCATTCAAAGAATAAATCACAATGGATATCTTCTTCAAACTGATAAATCGATGTATCCATCGGTTGAAACACACTAAGTGTCCTACCTTTTTAATCAAATATATTCATTCCAAAAGATAGAGCATTAAAGAGAATGGAGCTTGAATAACATATAGATGGTGCTTTAAATGTTCAAATGATATAACAAGAGTGTGAGTGTTATCAATGGTGAGGTTTCATCCTTAACCTTAGTTGAGAGTTCTAGCCTCCCATGACTGAAAACACCATAAGAATTGGAAGAACAATCATGAAATTTAGAAGAAAACCTTACAAAAGAGAAGTATCTAAAAGAAAAGAGCTATTGAACTAAGCTGTAAAAAATATGCACGAAAATAAGCCTAGCTACTTCCCCTAAAAATCGTTCTCCCTCTCCTCGCTCTCCAACTTCTAGAGCAAGCATTATATTTATAGATTGAAAGCTAGAGTCGAGAATCGGTATTCTGCTAGGCTTGGAGATGAACGTGTGCTGCATCTCAATTTGGACAGAAATTCTGTCCAAAACCTCTTGTCCAAAACCTCTTGCCCATGCTGCTGTCCTTGTTTTGCTGCATGCTGGCCGATTGGGGATGGGAAGCAAGCATGCGTGTTCCCTCTTTCTTGGTTGCTGCCAACGTGTGCTGCAATTGCTGTGGAAAGAATCCAGATTTTGGAGTTGCTGGTCTACGTGCAGTGCTGCTGTCCAGCAGCTCTGAATTCGGTGCAGTCCATCCTTTGGTGCTGCATTGTTTAGGAGTTGCTGATGTCCACTTGCTGCCCCTGCTGCCTTGTTTTCTTGGGAGTTGCTGCTTTCCAGCAGCTTGGGAAGGAGAGATGCTGGTTGGTTGGGTGGAAGACTTTGGAGAAGAAAACGTGCAGAATTGGTCTTCATGTACATGCTGTCCACGTGCTGCCCTTGGAAACAATTGTGTCTATGGCAATGAATTGCATGGCTGCAAGTTCAATATTAATGCACTTAATGTATTCCACGTCCATGTACAAGAAATATATATATATATATATATATACAGCCGGTCCTTGAGTTTGGGCCTTTTCCCATAAAACTCGTGCCGTTGGTCCCTAAAATATATGCTTTCCAAACTTGTGCCGCACATGGTCTTTTATTGGACAAAATATTATTTGCAATTCCACATAAAAATCGTCATTTTCTCTCAATGACCTGCAAAATTACTACAATACTAAAATTTGCAAACGACATTAGAAAATAACAAAACTAAAAGTTTAACTAATGTAAATTAAGGGGTCCAAATATACAATATTTGTGACTCATCAATATCTATATAAGTACCGCTGCCGCCTACTTGTACCCTCATCCCTGCCTTTGATCTATGAACATCCGTTGAAGATCCAACTCTTCAAATTCGCTTAACGCCCAACCATCGATCATGTATGTACTGAAATATATCCAACGGTTCGAGAAATCTATAAGAACCCAAGCTGTGAACACTTTTTCAGTGCAGAAAATCAGAATTTATCCTCTCAAAACTCTCTGCATTTGCCTTCTCTTCTCCCTCAACCCATACAGAATAGAAGCAAAAAAAAAAAAAAAAAAATTTACAGAATCTACCATATTTCTTAGCCAAATGAATCTTTGAAACCCACGGTTTCCTACTTTGCGTAGCCAAAATCACACTACCTCTTCTAATTCAACTTCTATTAAGAAAGAAATGGTAATAAAAGATAGAAGAGATGATCAATCTTTCTAAGAGATCAAAAATGGAAACTTTAGAAAATAGTTTCATCTTTTATCTCTAGAAAATTTGGTTCTTCCTTTAAAGAAAGAATGAAAGCTTTACCTCTTTTATTTCACTTGTTTCCTTTGTAAAACATGTATATTGTCCCACTCTGCTAGCATTCAGTCTAGAAGAAGACAGTAAGCTCTTCCTTTTGCCTCACGATTCTCTTTTCTTCTTGTCTTTGTTTCGTTGTTTCTTCAAATAAAAAAAAAAAAATTGGAAGACACCTCTGTTTCGTTTACTTTTATATATGTAAATATATAAACCTCATCCAGTCAATAAAACTTGAATATGCAAGACCATTCTAGAACATATTATTAGGTGTTAGATGTGTGGTGTGTGGTGTGAAAAGCATAGATATGTGTGTGAGAAGATGTAAATAAGTGTGTGTGTGTGTGTGTGAACAAAACGTGGGTGTTGTGGAACAAAACATGTGTGTTATTGATAGTGATATATGTGTTTTATATATTATATTATATTATATTATATATATATATATATATACACACTAAAAACGTGATCACATAAAACACACACACACACTCTCTCTCTCTCACACACACACACACACACACACACACATATATACGTAACACTGCCCAAATATTTTAAATACTAATAGGTATTTAATATATTAATTTAGTTATTTTATCCAATTTAAAAATACAAAATATCAATATTTATGCCGTTGTGCCGTCCATTTCTATTTAAAAACATGATTAACGTCAATTGAATTATTTTATCTATTTGTGTAATATAAACGAATATAAAGACACGATAATATCGACGTGATTTGATACATAATTGTTATATTTAAATATATAGCTGTTGTAATATCTAAATAGATAATGATTAGTAGTAATAATAATAATAATAAATATTCTCTTAGCAACTTATGCTAATTTATTATTATATGTATATAATTATGCAGTCAATATTTCTGTGGACATCCTTTGATGCAGAAACTATAAGTATCTTTAAACTTACTAAGGGTGATGCTGGTGAATTTTCCATAATATTTTGGATACCTATTTATTTATTGTTTGCGCAAGTGAATTTACATATTTTTTTGTTTTAACTAATCTGGTTAATAACAAAGCTGGTATGCGGGGGGATGATGGCTGCTAGTGGGACCTTTTGGCTTCCGTGACACTTAATAAATAAAATGGTTGAGACCTTTGGTTCTCGGTCAGCTAGGACCTTTGGCTTCCAGCAACAAACAAATAAACTATTAAGTGAGAAAACTGGTACGTAGCAGGGGGAGAGATGGCTGCCAGCAACACGTTAATTCAGACCGTTGGTTCCTTTATGAGTCGAGAGTAAACAAAATTAAATTAAGACATTGCATATAAAACTATCATATTATTACTTTATAATTGTGTATATATTCAATCTATGTCTATGATTCGCGAGCGTAGACTATATATTGCGTATACATGTGATTATAAAGCCATATTACATTGTGTTGCATTTATTAAATAAATCAGCATTCATTATATTACTGGAAACAACGGACTCACTTAGGTATTTTATATTGTTGTTCTCTATGTATTAATGATTAATACAGGTTATGAAGAGGAGGAGTATCAGGATTATCCAGACCCTTAGATGGATCTTGATATTAGTATTTGAGGCAAGGCTGCCTCCATTTTGTGAACTATTATGTTGTAATTCTTTTTGTTGAAATTTAGAAACAATGTTTATATTTCTATTGGTACGTAGTATTTATACTCTAGTTATTTTGGCTTGTAAATTATATGTGCCTTGTGCGACACAAATGCTATCTTATGTGTAATTATCCAGTTGCACTTTATATATATATTTTGAGGTATTTCAGTTAGAAGCTCTGATGTGTTATTTAATTTCAAGTCTATTGGATACATATATATAATCCACTGCTATTTTATAACTCTGATGAGATCGTAATATCACGTGGAAAAAAAAAATAAAAAATTCACTTACGCCTTTTGTAAAAGGTGAGGCGTTATAAATATTGAGAAATTTGAAGTTCAAATTTTTTCAAAAATTTGAAATTCAAACTTTTTTGGAAACGGAAACGTCTGAAATGATTATTTTGGTCATGATGAGATTTGGGATACTGCTATCAGATCGGTTCGAATTCTGATACGGCGCTGTCAGATCGATTCAAATTTCGATATGGCGCGTGTAGTTACGCCCAGCCATTTTTGGTCTTGATAATCGATTCATGCGTTATAATGCGCGTATAGCTTGTCTCTTAAGGCAAGTTGTTCGCCTGACTGTTACCGTCTCTTCAACTTGGCGCATTCAATGCGCGTCTTTTCGGTGTCTAAAGGAAGGCCTATATAAACCCCTTTGTATATTTCACTTCTTTACTTTCACTTTTTACACTCTTTAATTTTCTCAAACTCTCTGAGTTTTCTGGAGATCTCTTTTACTCTCCGGCGAACAACTCCTTTTTACGACGAATTTTCTTTATTTTTGCCAAGCTCCTTCGAACATTTTACTCACTGATGAGTGCCAAATATTGTATATTTGGACCCCTTAATTCACATTTGCTAAACTTTTAGCTTTGTTATTTTTTAATGTTTTTGGTTAGTTTTTGTATTTTGGTATTTTGCATATCATGGAGAGAAAATGGTAGTTTTAAAGCGAAAAAATGCAAATTTTGGAAGTCAAAATCGGATTGGATTAAATTTCAGGTTCTGCACAAGTCATAGTATTTTGATCATAACTTTTAGCGCAAGTATCAGATTGAAGTGAAATTAGGCTTGGCAATTCGGGTTCACGGGTCGGGTTCTTGTCAACCCGACTGACCCGATCATGCAAACGGGTTCAACATGAACCTGACCCCATTATTAATCGGGTTGAAAACTATGACCAGAACACGACCTGATTGTGAATTAGGTAACCCGAACACAACACGATAAACCCGATTACTCACGACCCAACAACAAAAATCCCTTCAGGCTTCAACCCATTCGGTTCCCCAACTGAAAACAAGAAGGAAAAACCTAAAAAATTTCTCCACCCATTCTCAACCCACAACAAATGACCAACCACCTTAAATCACAGTTACAAATCACAACAATTTGAACCCAAAATCAACAACTTCAAATAAACAATGGGGATGAATCAGATTGAACTAACAACCAAAAATCGCAAAGAACAAACAACAATTTGAACTCAAAATCAACAAGCTGTGAACCGAAGTCACCGAACTGTGAAGGGCTGACCGGCTGAATCGCTGAAGGCTGAAGCTAGGTGAGAGTCCCGTGACTGTGAGGCGTCGTGGCCTTGTGTGACTCTATGAGGCGTCATCGCCGTCGTGGGCTTGTCTGCGTGAATGGCTGGTGAACGACTGATTCAGAGTCTCTGACCGATTTCCGATTTTCCGATATGCGACAAAGCGGCCAATTTTCGAGACCGATAGCAAGGATTCGTAGTGCGGCACTGCTTGGCTCCGACGCCTTCTTCTTGGCCCGCTTGGACTGCCAATGAGTACTGCGTGCGGCTAGGACTAAGGAGTAACTAGTAAGGATGCTCAGCTAGGTTTTCCGTTTTCTAACCTTTCTTTCAAATTTTCCAAGTTTTTTTTTTTTAAAGAAACGAGTTATAATCGTGTTAGCGGGTCAACCCACCAGACACGATTTTAATCGGGTCATAGTTGGGTCGACCCGATTATGACCCGAACACGATTAATCAGAACTCAAACCCTATATTTTCGTGTCGTGTTCGTGCCTGGTTTGCAGGTCGTGTCAAAAATTGCCAACCCTAAGTGAAATCAGCAGCGTTGGAAAGATAATTCAAAATGCTACAAATAATTGTGAGATAGAATTTTCCTAATTCGAATGTCTGCTATGTCATAAATGCCTCACAATATAAGAGCGCGAATTTCATTGTTCCTAGCGGCTGCAGACACTCCAAACCCTAGCATTATTTTCTCTTATTAGGGTTTTTGAGGGGTAGATGTGCCATTTTGAAAATATGGCCCTAAACCCTAGCGTTCTTTTCTCCTATTAAGGTTTAGAAGGGTAGAGGTGTCATTTTGTAAAAATTGAGTTTAACCTAATTTTTTGCTATAAATACCCCATGCTATGTACCACTTAGAACACGAATCCCAACATTGTACATAGCAGTAGCTGGGTTCTTTGGCTTCTATTCTTTGTAAGTTTTTATTTTTATGTTCTTAATAAAATTTGGTATTTTCTTCTTAGTGATGAGTAGCTAATTTTTCCAACTAAGGTTGAGGATGAAACCTCGCCTTTGAAGAGCAACAATATTTTCATGAGAGTTTATACTATCCAATTTTATTTGGTTTAATATTTTCAATGTTTTACTACTTTTCAATTATTGAGATGATTTCTTAGATATTTATTGTGATTTTCGGATACATGTGATGATTTGAGATAGTCTCATTTAATTGATTGATTGGATTTTTCATTTGTCAAAATATTGGATATTCATTGTGTTTCGTTCTACGGATACATTTGATGATTTGGTTTAAACCGGATATCTTTTGTGATTTGTACAAAGAACGGATTCATTGAATGATTTAATTAATTTTTGAAGCATAGTATAACATACATAAGATTTGTACGGTGAGAACTTCGGATATGTATTGACGAATATGAGAATATGTTGTTGTGATTTGGTGGGTGTGGATTCTAAAACCTTATTACATTTTCTTTTGTTTTATTTATTTATTTTTTTATTCACAATCCCCAAAATTCGGAACTAGGTTAAAATAGAATTAGTTAAAATAGAAATTAATTTTTACAACACAATTCTCTGTGGATACGATCTCGCACTTGCACATACACTATATTGCAAACGATTAGTGCGCTTGCGAGTTAAATAAATTTGCACATCAAGTTTTTGGCGCCGTTGCAGGGGATTTGTTTGTGGAAATTGATTTTTGTTTAAATTGATTTTATTTTTCTACTAGTTTAGGTAGATTTTTGTTTTATTTTTCTTCTTCCAATTTTTGTTTCTTTTTATTTTTATTTGTTTTTGCTTTATTGTCTAACCTAGAAAAAAAAAGAAAAAAAAAAGAAGGAGTTTCTGTCATTGTTTTGCAGCTTTGGTGAGATAATCCACAAAATTGTGCTCAAGCACACCAACGCAAAGGACATCACTTGCGGCGGATCAGTAGCTGAAACTTTGCCAAAAAATTTATTTTTGGTCCATTTTGTGAGTTTTAAATTTTTGGTGTATTTGTTTGTGCTCCTGTGTTAATTTTTATTTTTATTTTTTGATTTTTGATATTTTAACTTGTAAAAAAAAAAGAAAAAGAAGAAGAAGAAGATTGCTAGTTTGGTCTTACGACGCTATCCAAGTGTCTAGGCAAGTTCTGGCTAGGAAAGTCTTGGGACTTAAGCGGTCCGTGTGACCCCCCTCATTTTTCTGGGAACTAACATGAGCTCTTGGAGATTTCTGTCTACCCCACTTGCATTTTCTTTTTGTTAAAAAAAAAAAATTAGTTCATTTCTTTTGTGGGATGTTTGCATGCTATAGGGTGCAAGTGAAGCATGGATTTTTATTTTGATGATTATAGTAATTTTTCTGCACAACATGTTTCACCTAGTGGTAGGACACCCGCTTCTACTAACTACACTCCTAATTTCTACCCACATGAGCCATGTTCATATTGCTCTAACCTTGATCATAGTGCTAGTAATTGTCCATCATGGGGACAATTCTATAATTTTTCATATGAGCTAATGAACACAAATTTCTCCAGCCCGGGGTTCGATTCAAATTCCAATTTTTACAACTCGGACTGGAGCAACCATTCTGATTTCTCGTGGCAAGCTCAAGCCATGGGAAATTGTGCTCCCTAATTTCAGGAACTGCATCATTCTTGTTAGTTTTTGTGTTGGCTGTATTCTGTTGGACAAAATCACTTCTATGTAATGTTGCTGCTTTAACAGGGATGCTGATTTATCCAGAGTCTACTCTTCAGCTATGTTCTTCGAGAAGATTCTGTGAAGTTTTCAAGGATTTATTTTGGTTCCCTGTCAGCCGTCCGGACGACTTGGTATTCCGTCTGGATGCTCATCAGTCAGCAACATCCGTCCGGACTACGAGATCTTTCCGTCCGGACGCCCATCAGTGTCTAGAAGCTTCGAACAGTTCAAGTTTGCATCCGTCCGGACGTAATGGCAAATCGTCCTGACGCTCTTCAGAGTTTGAGAAGATCACAGTGTTCCAGCGCATCCGTCCGGACGATGTGGTTATACTGTCCGGACGCTATTCAGTGTTTGACAAGCATTAGGGTTTCAGACTCAAGACACAGCTATGGGAAGACGGCTTCTACCGTTCGGACGATGTGTGATCCCGTCCGGAAGATGTTCTTTATAAGGCAAGATGTGCATACAAAGTTCAACCGTCCGGACGACAGTCTTCATGGTCCTGACGATCAAGCTTCATATATGGAAATTGCGTGCACCAGTTCAATCGTCCGGACGTCAGCCTTCAGGGTCCGGACGCTCCAAAGCCTTATTATGGTAATTACGTGTCATCAAAGTGCAACCATTCGGATGCTAGGGCAACACCATCCGGACGCGGCCTTGGTAAGGAAGCTTTCAGTGCTATTTTGGAAAGGCGGTTGCAGTTGACCGTCCGGACGCTTGGTCAAGCCGTCCGGACACCCTCTGGTATTTTGGTCATAACTTTTTACTCAAGTATCGGATTGGGACGAAATTGGAGTCGTTGGAAAGCTAACGAAAAATGATGTAATTTGACTATCTGGTTGGCAAGTATTAACGTCTGGAAGGCCCCCTGTCCGGACGGAAACATCAGGCGTCCGGACGGCCCTACAAAAAATTCCAGAATTACTTTTCGCATAAGGAAAAAGTTGCCCGTCCGGACGGCCATGGCTCTTGTCAAATCCAAATATGTCCAACGATAAGGAAATGAGTACTGAAGCTCATTCCTTCATCACAATCCCTCTTGAGACACTTCATGAGCCCCAAGCTTCAGTTCTTCAATGTCTCCAAAAGCCATCTTTTGCTAAAAGCCTCAAGGATCGATGCACACAAGATAAAAAATCTAGGAACCATCGTCCTATGAAGATCCTTCGAAGCAAGCAAGTTGGCTACCTAAGAAGGCGACACATTCTTCCAAAGGGGTATCAAATGTTAAAGAAGAAAGGGTGGAAGAGATTGATTGGACATCTATGTGAACGAGGAAGGCGTTGTAAATTTTCTTTTCCCTTTTACTTTCTGTACATTTGATTTCTTTCATTTTTAATTTGATTTCTTGTTATTTTATTTTTGTTTATGACAGCAATTAACCTTTTGATATTAGCTTCTGTGAGAAATATTGATGTTAGTTTGTGACAGGTGTGCTCGTGTTTAAGTTTGGGGGATGCCCTGGCCTTTTTCACACTTTGATGTTTCCTTACTCCTGGTAATGTATTTCTATACTACACATTGTGGAAAATGTGTGATTCAAGTTTGGGGGTATGGAAAAACACTCTGTCTGTTTGTTTGTTTATTTTTAGTTGTCTTTTTGTTCTTAAAATTTTGGAAAAAAATAAAATTTGTTGTCAAGTTTGAGTTAAATTGTAGCTGTGGTTTGCATTTCATTGGATTGCTTAAAGTGTTGAACATTTCATTATGTCATTAGGAATCTATGTCTTTTGACTTATTTTTGGGCTAGTAAGACTTCACTTGTTTGAGATGAATTATCACGAGCACATTAGCATGCAATCCGTGGGGTATGAATTTGTGCTTAATCATTGTGTATTTTGAGAATTGTTGGATGACCTATTGATAAATAACCTTGACTTGCAAGATATATTTGCATTTATTAAAAAAAAAAAGAGATCATTTTGAGTTTTTCACTGAGTAACCGGGTCTCTTGCCTCACTAAGCATCGAGTGTTCGCGTCAAAATGTGAGAATTTCAATTTGGTTGATTGTATAGCTAGTTCGGCTTCGTAGCCTTTTTGACTTGAGTAATTAAGCCCTTAGGGATGTTTCTACATCTAGTGCCCTAAAACCATCTGGTTTGGGAGTCACTGGCCCAACTCCTGTTACATGGGTCAATTAGAAAGCTTAAAGGAGTTGAGCATTGCACATCCTACACACACACAAAAAAAAAAAAAAAACTATAAATAAAATAAAATAATTTACATATCTTGCCTTGGTTGTTTCATTTGATAGGGATTCTAATGATTTTTGAGGTACTTATCTTGAGATTAAAATGAAACCTCATGATTGTATGTTAATTTCACTCTACACTTTTGAGAACAGGTGATGTCTTAATTGTCCATTTATGAGTGATTCGATGTTGGATCCCCTGTTGATGTTGATGATGGTGTTTGTCTTTTTAAGCATGCTAATGACGTATGAACCATGGTTTGTGTGAAAATTCTTTCTTGTTGACATAGTGTTTCAATGTGTTAGTTTTTGTGTTGGCTGCATTCTGTTGGACAAAATCACTTCTATGTAATGTTGCTGCTTTCACTGGGAAGCTGCTTTATCCAGAGTCTACTCTTCAGCTATGTTCTTCGAGAAGATTCCGTGAAGTTTTCAAGGATTTATTTCGGTTCCCTGTCAGCCGTCCGGACGACGTGGTATTCCGTTCGGACGCTCATCAGTCAGCAACATCCGTCCGGACGACGAGATCTTTCCGTCCAGATGCCCATCAATGTCTAGAAGCTTCGAACAATTCAAGATTGCATCCGTCCGGACGTAATGGAAAATCGTCCGGATGCTCTTCAGAGTTCGAGAAAATCCCAGTATTCCAGCGCATCCGTCCAAACGACGTGGTTATACCGTCCGGACGCCATTCAGTGTTTGACAAGAAATAGGGTTTCTGCCTCAAGACACAGTTATGGGAAGACGGCTGCTACCGTCCGGGCGATGTGTGATCCCGTCCGGACGATGTCCTCTATAAGGCAAGAACGTGCATACCAAGTTCAACCGTCCGGACGTCAGCCTTCATGGTCTAGACGATCAAGCTTCATATATGGAAATTGTGTGCACCAGTTCAACCGTTCGGACGTTAGCCTTCAAGGTCTGGACGCTCCAAGCCTTATTATGGTAATTTCGTGCAGCCGAAGTGCAACCGTCCGGACGCTAGGGCAACACCGTCCGGACACGGCCTTGTTATGGAAGCTTTCAGCGCTATCTTGGAGAGGCGGTTGCAATTGACCGTCCGGACGCTCGGTCAAGCCGTCCGGACACCCTTGGGTATTTTGATCATAACTTTTTACTCAAATATCGGATTGGGACGAAATTGGATTCATTGGAAAGCTTAGAAAAAATGATGTAATTTGAGAGTCTGGACGGACCCTAGAAGCATCCGGAAGGCCTCCTTCCGGATGGAAAGATTTTCCCGTCCGGACGGCCCTTCAGAAAATTCCATAATTACTTTTCGGACAAGAAAAACTTGACCCGTCTGGACGCGCGTGCCACATAATCCGTTTTTGACTCAAGATAGGGTTTCCTAAGCCTATAAATAAAAGGCTCTAGGCATGCTTTCAACATAGAATTCGGTGGTGAATTCTCTATAGCTTAGAGACGTGATATTTCCTCTAAAGCCTTGCCAAGTGTGTGATTTGATCAGCTGTGAAGTCTATCTTAGGGGTTGGCCCTAAGGTAAAGGATTCCATTGAAGACCCCTTCAGGTAGGAGACCTGGTTGGGAAGCGTTCGTGTTGGGTTACACGTTAGAGAGCAAGGTACAACCACTGCATCAGGAGTATGTGAGTGTTACTGCTTTGTATCTAGCTTTGTCTTCTGAATAGTGGATATCCTGGGTTTGGCTGCCTCGGAGTGGTTTTTCTCTTAATTGAGTTTCCACTTCGTCAACAAAATATTTGTCTCCTTTAAATTCCGCATTTAATATTTTGTTGCACATTGTTCACACACACTGTTAAATTTAGAAGTCCATTTATTTTTCAATTGGTATCAGAGCAGGTACACTCTGTTTAGGATTTATTTCCTGAGTGTGATCCTCATCTTTTGTGACTTCTTTTTTTTACACCTTTTATCATGAATTCTTCTCTGTTATCTAGTGAGGATTCTGATATTATGCTCTTTAAGGTTTTTAATAAATTGAAGAATGCCATGGATGGAAGCCGCTCGGTCATATCTCAAGTCCATTGTTTCGAGCTCGACGGTCCGAGATACTCTGATTCTTGCCGAACCCCAGTCGGTAATTACTCCTGAGGATTCAGTTCGGGATGCTGCTAAGGAGGTCACGCCTCGGGCACATGAAAACGAAGGAGTTTTAAAGCTCCTTGATGAAGATGAGGCCGAGGTACAGGCTACGGACAAAGACGGGGCCATCCCGTCCACCTTCGGGGCTGAGGCTGCAACGACCATAATTCCCGTAATTGACTTAGATCGGCCAGAGTCTTCGATTGTAATGTCGAGGCCAAGGTTGAGACTCGGGAGGAGCCGAAATCAAATGCTGCTGCTAATTGCAGCGAGGTCGCAAGGTATTCAGATGCGAGTGGCGAAACTGCCGAGCTGAGCAGCAGGCCTTTAGTTAGCCCCACGATTGATGTAACAGTCCTTTCGTCGACCTCGGAGCTGACGCGGCTGGTCCAAGTAGCAGGCCATTTTCTGGCCTTGGAGCCGAGGCAGCCGGGCCGAGTAGCAGGCCTTTTGCCAGCTTTGGAGCTGATGAAGCCGGGCCGAGCAACAGGCCCTCTGTTAGCCTTGGATCCGAGGTAGTCGAGCCAAGCAGCAGGTCTCTTCATGATTCCATCGGGTTCTTCAGGCCGGCTCGGGAATATGAGCTAGGCTTTGAGGAGGAGCGTTTGGCAGGGCCGATTATGGATGCAGTTCAGAGCTTCATTCCTTTTGGCTATCTTGGGGAGAGTATAGTCGGGCACATCCCGTCCGAGGAAATGATCGAAGCTTTGGTCCAGCTGTAGACCATGGTGACCTTCTTCTGACCTTTTCTTTTGTTTTCGTTTTCAAGAAATTTTCTAAGTCTTTGTTTTGGTCGACAGAAACTGGTGGACACCCTTGGTCTTTTTGACTAGCATAGGGAATTCCACCGAGACCAAGTTCTGGTCGTGGCCGAGCTTAGGCGCTGGGTTTCTCAGCTCGAATTTGAGCTCGCTCGACAGCAGTCCTTGGAGTCCAAGCTGGAGTTGGCCAAGTATGATGAGTCGATCGTTGATGCCGAGTTGAGGCGAGATTCGGCCAAGGAGACTAGTCGTGGACTTACTTCCAAGCTGAATGCAAGGGCTCTCAAGTTGTTTGCGCTTAAGGCCCACGTCGACAATGTCGAGGCGAAGTACTCGGCCAAATCGTCCAGTAATACTCTGTTGCAAGCCGACTTAAGCGTAGTAGCAGAGCAGAAGAGGACCGCCGAAGAAGCTCGACAGGTCGCCAAAGAGAAGCTGAAAGAAGCCAAATTCGGCAATTAGGCCGCTCAGACAGATCTACTGGAGGCTAAGTCCAAGTGTCGGGAGCATCGGAAGAAGTCCAAACATTATAAGTCGAAGGCTGCTCATTATAAGTCGAAGGTTGATCGGTATTATAGCCAAATTCTAGCCTTCACCAAGGTCTGAGACCAAACCTGGGTTAATGGATTTAGTTGGGGTTTTGGCTCTCTTGAGGACTTTGTGCTCAACCCTTCAACACCTTCCCCAAACTTTGTCGAGTTGAAGTATACGGACTTCATGGACGTTCCCGATCAGGCAATTGAAGAGCTAAGGGGAATAGGCCGAGACTTGATTCCGAACGTCCCGGATTGGGTGGGGGAGGATACTGAGCCAGCGAATTTAGATGCTTCGACCAAGGCTGCTAATGTCGAAGCTTTTGTGGGTGACCAAGATTCTGAGGATCCAAGTGCCAAGGAGCCTTGGCCAATTTTTTTTTTTTTTTTCTCACTCGGCATTTTGTAGCTTCGGCCGTTTTCTTTTTGTAGCTTTGGCAGCTTTCTTTGTAACTTTTTTTTATTTCTAATGAAATTTCTGAGCTTCGGCAGCTTTCCTATTTTGTGATTGTTGTCCTCTTGTGGTTGTTTTCGACTTTATGCACTCTTGCATTCGGCATTTTGCACTCTTCCGAGTACTCCCTCAGTTTTTAGGCTTAGCTAATTTTGGCTAAGTGTAAAAGTTAAGTAATAAATTTGAAAGCCCGTTTTACCGAAGATTAAGTGTGTCATTTGAAACAGTAAAAGCTGTTAAAAATTTTCTAAGTATGATTCAGCCTCGGCTTTTTTTAGCGCTTGACTTATCATACCGATTGACTCGAGGCATGAGAGATTTTTCCGACTCGAATCAGCTTAGTGTGACTCAAGTCTCAGCTCAAATCATCTCAACGTGATTCGAGTCTTATATGTACATGTCCATCATGTCGATTTATTTGAGGCATGATGGATTTTTCCGACTCGAATCAGCTCAGTGTGATTCGAGTCTCGGCTTGAATCATCTCAACGTCATTCGAGTCTTATAAGTACATGTCCATCATGCCGATTTACTGGAGGTATGATGGATTTTCCGACTTGAAGCAGCTCAGTGTGATTCGAGTCTCGGCTCGAATCATCTCAACGTGAATCAAGTCTTATAAGTATGTTAGTTTTTGTGTTGGCTGCATTCTGTTGGACAAAATCATTTTTATGTAATGTTGTTGCTTTCACAGGGATGCCGTATATTTCAGAGTCTTCAGATATTCAGAATTTATTTCTCTGATGTGGAAAGAGCCTTATTATGACAAGTTGCAAGTTTCACAAGCTTCAAGAAGGCTATTTCAGTATTCAAGAAAAACTCTGTGCCGATTCCAACTCAGAGAAGTCGGATCCCATGTTTCCGTCCGAATGACCTATTCTAAGAGTCCAGATGCTCATCAGTCAGCAACTTACGTCTGGACAAGGTGGAGAAACCGTCCGGACGCCCATCAGTGTCTAGAAACTTTGAACTATTCAAGGTTGCATCCGTCCGGACGTAATGGCAAATCGTCCGGCCAATATTTAGAGTTCGTGAAGATTTTAGTGTTCCAGTACATCCGTCTGGAAGACGTGATATTCCTTCTGGACTCTCAACTATTCAAGCATCATCCGTCCGGACAACGAGAACTTTACATCCGAACCTT
The DNA here is from genome assembly GCA_028654335.1 of Alnus rubra. NCBI lineage: Eukaryota > Viridiplantae > Streptophyta > Magnoliopsida > Fagales > Betulaceae > Alnus > Alnus rubra. Next base: position 2,195,663 of record JAJPGS010001263.1, read on the forward strand.
CCTCTATGTCAAGAAGCTTCGAACTGATCCAACTTACATCCGTCCAAACGTCTCAGGAGCACGTCCGGATGTTGTTCAGTGTTTGATCAGCTATGGTATTTATTTCCAAAACACAGATATGGGAAGACAGCTGCAACAGCCTGGACGATGTGGATTCCCTTCCGGACGCTCTCATTTATAAGGCAAGTTATGCATTCAAAGTTCAACCGTCCGGACAACAGTATTCATGGTCCGGACGCTTAAGCTTCATATTCGGAAATTGCGTGCATCAGATCAACAATATGGACTACAGATGTTATAGTCTGGACGCGCCAAGCCTTGATATGGAAATTGTGTGTAGCTAAAGTGCGACCATCCGGACGCTAGGGCAACACCATCCGGACGCGGTTCTATTCAGGAAAGAATTTCTGCGAAATTTGGAAAGCAGATCGCACAGTTGTTCGTCTGGAAGGCGCCTAGGTATTTCAAGTCAGACGCTCATTTGAACCTACAGCCTATAAATAGAGGCTCCTAGGCTTGAGAATTGTAAGAATTCGGTAGTGAATTCTGTAGAGCTTAGAGAGTTTATTGTGAGGATTATTGTGCTGAAGTGTTCTCTTTGAAGCCGTTGCCAAGTGTTGTTGCTGTGCTAAATTGAAGTCTATCTTAGGGGTTGGCCCTAAAGGTAAATGATTCCATTGATGACCCCTTCAAGTAGGTGACTTGGTTGGGAAGCATTCGTGTTGGATTACACGTCTGAGTGCTAGATACGATCGCTGCCTCGGGTATGTTAGTGTTACTGTCTATGTACTAGCTTTGTCTTCTGAATAGTGGATATCCTCGGTTTGCCTGGCCCAGAGTAGTTTTTCTCTTAATTAAGTTTTCACTTCGTCAACAAAATATCCATCTCTTTAATTTCCGCATTGTGATATTTTGTTGCACACTATTACACACACTTGATAAATTAGAAGTCCTTTAATTTTCAAAGTACATGTCCATCATGCCGATTTACTCGAGGCATGATGGATTTTTTCGACTCAAATCAGCTCAATGTGATTCGGGTTTCGTATGAAATTATCTCAACGCGATTCAAGTCTTATAAGTACATGTCCATCATGCCGATTTACTAGAGGCATGATGGATTTTTCCGACTCGAATCAGCTCAATGTGATTCGGGTCTCGGCTGGAATTATCTCAACGCGATTCAAGTCTTTTAAGTACATGTCCATCATGCCGGTTTACTCAAAGCATGATGGATTTTTCCGACTCGAATCAGCTCAGTGTGATTCGGGTCTCGGCTCGAATCATCTCAACGTGATTCGAGTCTTATAAGTACATGTCCATCATGCCAGTTTACTTGAGGCATGATGGATTTTTCCCACTCGAATCAGCTCGGTGTGATTCGAGTCTCATATGCTCGTTGTGATGGCTTTTGCGTTTTAGTATTCTGTCTAAATCTGCATTTATTAATAAAGAAGTAAGTTTAAAAATAATCAGATTACATAAAATACTTATGAAGATGTTCGGCATTCCATGGTCTTGGCAACTTTCTACCTCTGATGTCTTCAAGGTGGTATGCCCCTTTCGGATTGCTTTTGATTACTCAAAAAGGACCTTCCCAAACAGGTCCTAGCTTCCCCTCTGTAGGGTCTTTGGCTGCCAATGTTACCCTTCGAAGCACCCAATCGCCGGGAAGGAATGATCGGGGCTTGACTGCTTTGTTGTAATACCTGGCCGTCTTTTCTTTATAGGTGAATGTTCTGATTTTTGTTCCTTCGTGCCTTTCATCCAAGAGGTCCAGGTGCAGCTTCAGACCTTTGCCGTTGAGACCGGGGTTGTAATGCTGGATGCGAAAACTCGAGGAGCTACTTCAATGAAATCACTGCTTCGGTTCCGAATGCTAGGGAGTAAGGAGTTTTTGAAGTTATCGAGCGGGTTGTGGTTTGGTAAGACCACAAGACTTCTGGTAAGTATTCTACCCATCCTCATTTTCGCTTCGTAATTTTCTTCTTCAGTATCCTCACCAAGGTTTTATTGGTAGCTTCGACCTGGCCGTTGGACTGAGGATGATACACTGATGAAAAGAAATGGCGGATTTTAAGCTCGGAATACCACTCTTGGAATTGTTTGTAGTCGAACTGTGTTCCATTGTCTGTAACCAAGGCGTATGGTATTCCGAATTGGCATACGATTGCCCTCCAAAGGAAAGTCTTGATCACTCCGGTTGTGATAGTCGCCAATGGCTCAGCTTTTACCCACTTGGTGAAGTAGTCCACTGCGACTACTAGAAATCTACAGTTCCCTTTTCCCGTTGGCATGGGACCTACGATGTCAACCCCCCATTGGGCAAACGACGATGGTGACGAAATCGGGCTGAGTTCTGCCGGAGGGTTTGCTTGAACCTTTGCAAACCTTTGACATTTGTCGCATCTTCTAACCTTCTCTAATGAGTCTCGGTTCATTGTGAGCCAATAATAGCCGGCTCGTACAGCCTTGTGAGCTAACATCCGACCTCCAGAATGGCCTCCACGCACTCCTTCATGAATCTCCTTCAGAACATACTCTGCCTCGGCTGTTGAGAGGCAATTTAGGACCGGAAGCATGTAACCTCGGCGGTATAGAATTCCACCGATGAGGGTATATCGAGCCGACTGCATCCTTATTTTTCGAGCTTCCTTCTTGTCTTCCAGGAGTTTTCCTTCCTTCAGGTGTACAAATACATCCTTAGCCCACTCGGGGATGCTGTAGGAATCTTCAATTTGCATTACCGCACCAGAGTCGGCTATAGAAGGGCTCTCCAGAATCACCATTGGCTGCTTTGAGGTTGTAATCTTTTCATCAGTAGCCGACCCTTGCCGGGCTAATGTATCGACCCGTTCATTCTCAGATCTTGGGATTTGGATGATCACCACCTGTTTAAACCGATCCCAAAAACTTCAGACTTTGGCTAGATATTTGATCATTTTCTCTCCCTTAGCTTCAGACCCGCCCTCGACATGTTTGACAACAACCTGTGAGTCACTTCGGAACTCTAGGTTTTTTGCTTTGAGATGCTTTGCCAAGCTAAGGCTTGCTATTACTACTTCGTACTCTACCTCATTGTTCGGAGTCAGGAATTCTAGCTTTATCGTCACTGGAATTGCTTCTTTGTCCGGGTTATCAGTGCAACTTCTGCACCTCTTCGGGATTTCATAGATGAACCATCAACGTAAGCTGTCCATGTGTCCCCTTCGGGAAGTTCTTCACTTTCGGGAAGATTGCTGAATTCTGCATTGAAATCTGTCAAAATTTGAGCCTTGATCGTGGTTCTCGGATGGAACTCTAGATCGAATTCTCCGAGTTCCACCGCCCAATTCACCAATCTACCCGAAAGGTCGGGTTTCTGTAACACTTTCTTCAAAGGGTATTTAGTGAGTACCCATACAGCATGCACCTGGAAATACGCCCTCAACTTTCGAGCCGAGGTGATGAGTGCTAAAGCCAATTTTTCAATCCGAGGATTCCTTTCTTCGGCTCCATGCAGTGCTTTGCTAGTGAAGTACACACTGGTTTTTGTATTCCAGATTCTTCTTGGACAAGTGCCGAGCTAACAGCTGAGGGTGACACAGATAGGTATAAATAGAAGATTTCCCCTTCCTCTGGCGAGCTTAGGAGTGGCAGGTTGGTCAAGTACTCCTTAAGCTGTTTGAAAGCCTCTTCGCATTCGTCACTCGAAACGAACGTCTTCCGAAGGATCTTGAAGAAAGACAAGCACTTGTTTGTTGACCGAGAAATAAAATGGTTCAAGGCTGCGATCCTCCCGGTCAATTGCTGTAATTACTTCATCGTACGAGGAGCTTGCATTTCTAGCACGGCCAGAACCTTTTCAGGATTCGCCTCGATTCCTCTTTGTGAGACCATGAACCCCAGGAATTTACTTGATGACATGCCGAAGGTGCATTTTGTCGGGTTCAACTTCATTTGATAGCTCCTCAGTGTGTTGAAGGTTTCTTCAAGGTCGGCCGAATGACCGGAAGCTTTTCGGCTTTTTACCAACATGTCATCCACATATACCTCCACATTCTTCCCGATCTGATCCTGGAACATTTTCTTGACTAGCCTCTGATAGGTTGCACCGGCGTTCTTTAACCCGAAAGACATCATCTTATAGCAGTATAATTCTCGGTCGGTGTTGAATGACGTTTTTTCCTCATCGAGCTCATGCATATGGATCTGATTGTATCCTAAGAAGGCATCCATAAAGCTGAGGAGCTCGTGCCCTGAGGTGGAGTTTATCAGGACATCCATTCGGGGGAGAGGAAAACTACCATTTGGGCATGCCTTGTTGAGGTCGGTGAAATCTACACACATTCTCCACTTTCCACTAGATTTTTTCACCAACACAACATTGGCCAACCATTCAGGATAGTCCACCTCTCGAATGAGGCCGGCTTGCAGTAGCTTCTCCACTTCTTCATGTATGGCTTGGTTTCTTTCTAGATCAAAGTTTCTTCTATTTTGCTTGACGGGTTGGTGGTTTGGGTCGACATTCAACCAGTGCGAAATTACCAAAGGGTCGATCCGTAGCATGTCTTCATGGCACCAAGCAAATATGTCCATATTGCTTCATAGGAAAGCCACCAAGGATTTTTTGATTTCCAGAGGTAATAGAGATCTGACGCTAACTCTTTTCTCTATGCCTCTGACTTCAAACTCTTCTATCTCCTCGGCTGGTTCCCCCGACTGTAGTTGCTACTGCTCGCCCTTCTCCCTACAATTACCTCGAGTAGGGGCTTCCTTCATCGTCACATTGTAGCACTGACACGTTACACCTTGTTCTCCCTATACTTCTCCGACTCATTTCTCGGTCGGGAATTTGATCTTCAGATGTGAGGTGGAAGTGACAGCCTTTAGGTCGTTGCAGGCAATCCTTCCAAGAATCACATTATAGGCGGAGGGCCTATCAACCAACAAAAATTTGACCATGATGGTCTTTGTGGTCAAATAATCCTTGGCCGTAACAGGGAGTTCAATGGAATCGACCGATTGGACTTATTCCCCTGTGAATCTGATCAAAGGGCAAGTAGCTGGGACTACTTTTTCCGAGTTGATCTCCATATTTCTAAAGGCCAACCAATATAAAATATCAGCCGAACTCCCATTATCCACGAACATTTAGTGGATTCGGTGGTTGGCTACCTACAGCGTAACTACTAACGCGTCGGTATGAGGGAGTGAAACTCCCGCATAGTCTTCATCCGAAAATCTCACCACCAAAGATTCCTTCCTATGGGACTTGTGAGGCCTTTCTACTGCCATAACTTCCCAGTGCTTTTGGTGCCGAGCATAGGCTTTCCTATCTGCGCTCGTTTCTCCTCCTCCTCCGAAACCTCCGAATATGGTTTGGATGTCAGCGATGACCGGCTCATTTCGAGGATCATGATGCTGGGCGTCCCTGCCTCTACTTCTTTCTCGCTGAGGTTCCTCTCGCCTGGGTTCCTCCCTTCTTCTGTCTCGTCGATCATCTCGGTGCCTTGGAGAGGAGCGATCTCGGAGCCTAGGTTCTTGATCTTGATACTGACGAGATCTTTGATCCTGGTATTGCAGAGATCCCTAATTCTGCCGGGGCTGGCCCTAATTATCTGCTATAAAACAGAGAAGTTTCTTGTTCTTGATGAACTTCTCAATCAGGATTCAGAGATTTCTGCACTCGTCGGTAAGGTGGCCTCAGGCATTGTGAAATGCGTAGAACTTGTGTTTATTCTCCTCTCTCATGTATGTATTGTGGAGGGGACGAGGCTGCTCGTATTGTGGGTCTCTCTTGATTTCCATTAATACTTCATTAATAGGGGAATTCAAGGGAGTCCACTATTCTATACAGAACTAGTAGTACTTCGTAGGTCCTGTTGCGGTTTTTGCCTTGGTCCATTTTTCCTCCTTTCAGAACTTTTTGTTCTTCACGGAACTGCTTGACTCCGAAACCTTCGGCTTCTAGGACTCTCTCAAAGCCGCGAGGGTTTCCTCCTGGTTCACATACTTCTCAATTACATCCGTGAGATCGGCTAAATTCTCAGGATGATTGAGAGTAATCTTGACCATTAGGGGTCCTTCCACCCTTAATCCGTGATAAAGAGCAGCATATACCATCTCCTCGGTCGAATTATCAACTGTGAGTCTTGATTGATTGAAGTGGATCACATAATCCTTCAAAGACTTGCCTTCCTTTTGGCGCATCGCCATTAGTTGACCGGAAGGCTTCTTCCTCTTAGACCCGACTAGGAACTGGGTTAGGAATTTCTGTCTGAGATCCTCAAAACTATTGATGAAACTCGGAGAGAGTTTTCGAAACCAGTCCCGGGCGGAGCTGGAAAAAGTAAGCTGAAAGGCTCTGCATGCCAGCTCCTGTGGCGTCCCCTAAAGATCCATGTGCGCCTTGTAGTTATCAAGATGTTCGGTTGGATCTTCAATCCCAGTGTAAGTCTGGATGGTCGGGATTTTGAATTTTTTGGGGAGTTGAATCGCCATGATATGCTCGGTGAATGGGGAGGATCTATTCAAGAGGCTGTCCACTCTAGAAATTTTCCCCTTGCCCTTTTGCTGGATCTCCTGTTGCAGCTGGTTATACTTTCTTCATACTTTTCATCGAGTGTGGCGATAGCTTCGTTGAGCCTTCTTTCTTCATAACGAGGATTCACTGCGTCTCTACCAGGGGGAGGGTTTCTAGCACCTTCAGCTTGCCGAGACCGATTTTCAAGTTGACTTCTCTCGGTGGCTCCTCTGCTTTCCCTATCTTCTTCTTTGTTTGTATTGCTCTCTCCTTCTCCATGCCCACCGGATGCTCGAAAACTCGTTCATCCGTCAGTCGTCTCTGCAACCGGAGGTTCTGTTGAGTTAGAACCTCCATGTCCCTGGACATCTGGGCTATCAGAGCCTCCATATCAGCTGCATTCTAATGGGATGGTCCTCCCACCTCGTGTCGGGGATTGTTTGTTCCTGAGGTTGTGGCTCTTGTTCGTACCATCTCGGATTTTTTTTTTGCGTAGTAAACGAAGCACAATTGCTAGTCGTTTCCCACAGACGGCGCCAATCTGTTAGAATAGATTCCGGTTTGGTGACCTATTGATCTGCAAGAGCCTTTTAACCTGTAAAAGAGAAAACTAGGTTGGGGGAACCCGACAATCCTACTCTGATGCTTAAGTTAGTGTTATCTCAAGTGAGTATTTCTTTGCAATCACAGAGAGCAATCTCCTTTATACCTGCGAAGTTGTGAGGTATTTATAAATGGAGTGTTGAGAGTAGTTATAATAACCCCGATTCTCTCGAGGATAGAATGGTCTCTTACTATCTATGAGAATGGATGACTGGACAAAAATAATAAACGCTTGATTTTATATATATTATTTTATGTTTTATTAAATAACCGCTTCTATATTTTATTAAATACTTGCTTTCAGATTTAATAATTTTTATATCAATTTAAGTTCCACTTTTATATTTAATATTTAATATTAATATTTAAAACCCTAATTGTCTTAACCATACTCCTCCTATAAGTACTTCTCATAGCCGTCACTCTTATTCTCCCCCTCAAATTATTTCCAAGCCTGCTCCCCCTCTCAAAAAGAACAAAACCCTACTTATGTAAATAAACTAGTGACGCTTCTTTCTCCCCCTCATTGTTCTTTTTAGCCGCACACCCCTATCCTCTTACACAATTTTCGGCTCCTACAGACAAGGTACCATCTTGTCTCTTATCTCTTTTCTTTTTGGTAAAATCATAGCAGGTTCGCTGTTGATATACCTATTTGTTTATGTTATTTCGTTTCTGTTGTCCTTCATTTATTTACTTTATTTTTTTTTGTTTTATTGTCTTTCATGTCAATATAACAACCAAGTACCAAGTACTTTGACTTTTGATTCATTGATATCAAACGTGTAGCCTTTTGTTCCTTCTAGTTGTTTGTGTTTTTTTTTTTTTCCTTCTCTCCTCTTTTCTTTTCTATGGGACATGGTGGGACCGTAGCATCTTGCATTTATTTCTTGTGTTGAATAAGGTCCTTATCTCCCCTCTGTAATAATAATAAAAAAAATATAATTTTTAATACAAGGGTTTTGAAAGTTCTTGTAAATTGCTTAAAAATCACGGATCATTTTTATAAATTATTTTGAATAAAGGTATAGTTTGTGATACCGGAATTTATTAAATTTTATGATTATAAAAGAAAATTTTTCTTATGACAATTGCCTTTATTGAGTCGTATTTCTAATATTAATAAAAGAAAAGGTGTTATTGTTTAATTAAGGATTTAAATATTATTCAGTTAATGTCGTAAAGATACACCTTGGGAATCCATATTTAGTAGGTTAACAAGACGAACCTTAGTGATGTTAGTGTGTCGTCTAGTGACTAGCTTTTGGTATTTTAATTTATTTAAACCTGTATTAGGTAACTAGCTAGTTGTCGTGATATTCATTAGCAGCAAGAAGAGAGGTAAGAGATCTTCTACCCCTTCTAGAATTGTTTTTATGTATTATTATTTTATCTATTTATTCTAGCATATTTGTGAATAATTATTCTCGTCAGGTATTTAAAATTATATTCTTGCATAAAAGATTGTTTTAAAATAGTGTTGATGTGAAAGTTATTGATGGAAATGATATTCTTGACATCAGCGATTTTGAGAAAAAACCTTAGTTCTAAAAGACTTTCAACTATAGAAAATTCTTTATATTATTCCCGAGATGGGAAGTCACTACTTTCTGATAGTAATGAAAAGAGAAGTATAAAAACCCTCTCACACGTTGCCTCAAGAGTTACCAAACATAGAGAAAAGAGTAAGAATAGTTATAAAAAGGAGAAATATTTTTTATAAATGAGGAGCGTGTGTGGAGGAGACTATTATTTTGGCCCTAGAGATATTCACAGAGATTCACAAAGGCTTAAGCTCGGTACCGTTGCTTGGATGGAAGCGCAACCGCTGAAGGACTTTGAGAAGACGGTAATTCATCCCTAGGTCATGCTAAGTGCACTTTGATTAATTAGCTGACGGGACAAGCTAGTGGCCACAGTTTACCTGCCTGGGTTGCATTGACCGTGCAACCCTAGTACATAGGGCGTAATAGTATACATGGGCCCTAAATATGAGGAGCTTTATTTATCAACCGGTAATTTTATGCTTTAAGCAAAATGCCGAACTTATCTTTTGTATCCTGAAAATTTAGATTTCAAGTGTGCTTTAATAATCGTTTTGAAGCAAAATAAATTTAAGTCAACCGTTTTATGGTTGAGGGTTACCTTACTGAGCATTTCTTGCTCATCCTTATTTTGTATTTGTTTTTGTTTTCAGGTTATGAGCAGAGAGACCTAGGCGGCTGGAATGGGATCTAGACTAGCATTAGGACATTGCATTTCATTTACCTTAATAAGTGCACTACCACAATAAATTTAGTTCTACTTTGGATTTTCATTTATTTTATCGAACATAATTATTCTTTTCAAAATACTCGTTTTCGCATTTATTGAAACTTTGAGTTTAAAATTATTTTTCTGGTAATTTATTTAATTCGGCATATTAGCTAGGTTATCTGGTAGACCTTATGAATCTTTGCGGCTTTGTGCAAGAAAATGGACGAACCTAACCCTAGCGGTTTGGGGGTGTTACAGTAGTCCTGTTTTTTCATTGGACCACGTGTTGGGTCTGGAGCATTTGTCGACAATCCAGATCGTGGAGTTGGTTTTTAACCGGTTCCAGATCGTGGCGTAGATCGTGGAGTCGGTCCTTAACCGATTTTAGATCGTGGGGCACCCTCCGTGACAATCGCTGTGTCGGTTAGATAACCGATCCTGGATTGTGGGGTGTACGCCATAATCATCGAAGGCTCGGTATTTTACCAACTTTGGGTGAGATGATCTCGGTAAAATATCATCATGAACCCATTGGGCTTTGCCGTTGTCGAGCCCAATGGGTTTGATTTTCTGTAGTTTGTTGTTGGGCTTGGTTGAACAGAAACTCAGCCCATTCGGCAGGTCGGGATAATTTCCCAACAATAGGTTTTCATGAGAGATGCCTCTTCGTAAGAAACATAAATAACCCTTCCAAGGATTGTTTCTCTTTATTTGGATTGTTTCTCTTTATTGAGTTTCTTGCAACTCTCGATCTCTAACAAGATTTATCACCCTTTGCATAATCCTTTTCATTTTCTTTCAAATATTAAAAAAAATAAAGAACACGAAATACTCATAAAAATATAAAATAATTTTCACTTTTATGTCATACCTGATCACTTTTTTAAATAAAAAAATGCTCCACAAAACAAGATAACATTTCTCCCTCTACAATTGGTTTCGATGCTATTGCTGCCATGTTTTCATAATAAAAGCTGGACCGTCATTTTTGGAATTTGATGGTGGCCTTGTGTGTTCTATTTATAGCATTTGGTCCATAATTTTCTCATTTGCCAAACAAGAAGGGGACTGAAAGGGAATTGTGTTGGTTTATTTTTATTGGCTACATTATGTTGACAAAAACACTGTCTTATCAGGGACACTGTAATTCTAGAAGACCGTATTGCATAATACTTAATCAAGAATGGAAATGGCTTAACAAGGCAATTGATCAAAAAGGAAAGGGCTGAATAAGGCAATGCATCTTCCAGAGAAAGATAGAATGAATTCTAAAGACTTTACAGCTTAGATAAGTCGATTTTCCCTGCAGACCGTCCAGACGGCTAGAAGCAGCGTCCGGACGCTAGTCACAGAAAGTCAGAGTTCGATACCTGTCCGGACGGCCTAGCAGACGTGAACCATAGAGAGCTCCTGTTCGTAACCTGTCCGAACGGCCCAATAGATGTGAACCACCGAGAGCACCTGTTTGCAAGGATGTCCGGATGCAAAAGTGAAGACTGGGGATGAAGAAGCTTTTCCCTGCACTTGTCCAGATGCTCAAAATCCTGTACGGATGCCGCCGACTAGAATCCGAATTTTAATAGAATTAGGTTTTTTGAAGCCTATTTAAAGGGGCTTCTAGGCATTGTTTCTTTAAGAATTCCTAATAGAATTCCAGTGTGCTAAGAGAGAGTTTTTATGCAAAAATGTTTATATGTACTATTTTTTTTTATAGTTATTTGTGTTGTAACCGTTCAACCGTTTAAAGTTTAACTAGAGAGGAGCTCTAGTTAAGGGATCAATTGAAGAAACTCTATAGACGAGTCTGGTAGAGAGGCGTTTAAGTATAGGTACTTGTTAGAGTTCAAGATACGACTACTGCAAAGGTATTGCGACTGTCTTGTAACTAGCTATTTATTCTGTTAATTAATTTTCTGGTTTTGACTGCTTCGGAGTGTTTTTCTCTTTAGTGTAAAGAGTTTCCACTTCGTAATTAAATATCTATGTCTATCTCTTTATTGTTTTACATATTCAGATGCATGCTTAGTTGCGATTAATATTAGGAGTCTAATTTTATTTTCAAATTGGAAAGTAAAAAGATGGTGGTGAGACGTAAAAGTCCATAGAATCAGATCATGGATAGCAACAACGGGTGATCTTCTTTTTCGTGGGATCTTGTTTTCTTTACAGACCACAAATTGAAAGGGCCTTTTCTTTCTTTGTTTTGGGGTTTTTGTTTAAAATAAAAATAGAATTTATTGAAGGATGATAGCACAGACTCTTTCTCTCTTATTATCGTAGTCCCAATTAATTAAGACTGTCAATTAATTTTTATATGATTCACGAACTCAAAATGAAGTTAGTAAATTCAAAGTTATATAATTGAGTTCGAGTCATAACTCAAATTAACTCATTAATAAGTAGATCAATCTCAATTCATTTCAATTGACCTGTATAATTATAAAATTATTTATTTTGTCTAAATTTATTGTACAGTTTCATTTAAATATAATAAAATTAATGTCCATACCGGTAACATTTCCATAGACATGTAAGCTTTTTTAACCAACAGGAAAACAACAGAGGGAAAATAAAAAAAAATGCTTGTACAATGCACATCATATATTTTGACTTGATACTCTCCAAATATCAGGTCAAATTGGTCTTATTTGGTGAACCTAACACAAATCTGTCTATTAAATGAGTTATACGAGTTGAGACGGGTCAATCCAACATGATATGTTTATTAAATGGGCCATGTGTGTCACCCGCTTATTTAAATAGATTGTATTAGAATTGAGAAATCTAACCAGTATTAGAGCACTAGCAACAGTTTCTCTATGACCTTTTCATTTTCTTAAATATAAAGAAAATATATTTAAAAAAAAAAAAACCTCAAAAAGTCATTTGTAACAGCTTTCCTAAATATTGGGAATGTAATAGGGCTACCCAACGTAAAATACTTTAACTTCTCTATACATTATTTTAATGTAAAATATATCTCTTATATCTCATCTTTTTGCCTTTAATTGAGGATAGTTTTGAAATTTATTATAAAAGAAAAGATGAGAGTAGGTAGGAAACTTGTATTTTATAAACAAATAATATTTTAATCGTAGAGAGAAAGATAAGAGAAGCTCTTGTAAGGTGTATTTTGATAAGAAAGTAAAAAAGCAATTTGTTTCCTTAAATTAAAAAAAAAATCAAAAATCAAAAGAAAATTGCTGCTAATACTTTTAGGATTGACCATTAAACGATTGGCGGATAGACTCGCAAATCCTAATTGTGAGCCCAACAATTAAGGTCTGTTACAAAATCGCAGTTTGACATTTAAAATTACATGTTAACCTTTAAAATTCTATGTTTTAAAAAAAACACTACATTGTCTGCAATTTTAAAATCGTAATTTTTTAAAAACATAATTTTCAAACAATTCATTTTCTGCGATTTAATATAAAATCGCACTTTTTATCTACGAAATCGCAATTTCAGATGGACTCTTAACGTAGAGTGCAAATAAGAAAGGAATGAGTTTGGAATTTTAAATTCCTTGGAGATGCTCAGATGATTTGTATTCTCTGCAATCTGCATCTACTTGCATGAGTTGTGGTTTGGGTTTCCATTGAAATCCTACCATTATAGAATGAAAGATTAGAGAGAATCGGGATCTCACGCACCGATGGCGCGGCGGTTCACCGTCCAAACGAGCCATGGGCTCCACAGTTGATGCGGAGTAACTCCTTCAATTTGCAAGGCTGTCACGTACTGGGCCCACGAAGCGAAGTACGTTGCGCCAGCCGCACTCACTTTTCCCTGTTAAACCGCGCGCCGTGAGATTTTTATTTATGGTTTTAAGTAATGAGGTGCAAAGAACAATTATTGGCATGGGCCATGGTAGATCTTGAGGTGACTTCAAAGGGATTATTATGCTTATTAATATCCAATCAAAGGCCATGGAAATCCATCACATAATGAATCAAATGATTTATATGTACATATACTGGCAGATTATATGTAGAATTGATCTTGCCCTCCCGTGTGTGTGTGTGTATATATATATATATATTCTTCGAGTGTTTGATACGATATATTGAGATAATAGTTATAAGAACTCAAAAGACGAGTAACAATTATTTAAGAGACAAGAATTACAAGCACTTAAGAGACAATAAGAGTTACAAGATGATAAATTAGATTTATTGTTGTTAGTGTAAAAGTAGAAGAGACTTGTAACGTTCAGACTATTTCTCTATAAATAGAGTCTTATATACAATCAAATAAATTATGAAAAAATGAAGCCAAGAAAAAGATTTGACGTGTGGATGTAGGCCACAGGCCGAACTACTTTAATTTATGTGTCTCTATTTCTTATTCTTAACTCTTCCCTAGATTATGTGTTATTACACGATATGCCTGAAAATGTTTTCTGTTGACAAAGAAAAATAATATTCATGAGGAGTAAAATAGTTTACAGTAATTGCATTGGATCTCAATCTCACTTATCATAAAAGCTTAACTCATGAATGTGTTAAATTTAATCGTTTTATTAATATTTTAACATTCTTCTCATCATTTAATGGATAAAGCTTAACACTTAAAATATTTAATTGAAAATATGGGTGAATTATGGAATTAGGATTCGAACACATGACATCTATGTCTAATACCATTTTAAATCACTATTTATCCCAAAAGCTTAAGCTGATAGGAATAGGTAAATTCAATCATTTAATCGATATTTTAATCATCCGCATATCTTTTTCGCCGTCTTTCTCTTCCTCGAACTCCTCAAATTATAAGAAAATATAAAAAATATTTACTGATTTTCCGTATGAGCCAAACACCAATTAACAATCATTTTCCTAAAAATGACTTCAACTAAAAACATTTTACGTAAAAACTAACGGGAATTTTGCTGCGTAAAAAACAATTTCCTTCTTAAACTAAGTTATTATAAGGGTTTAGAATGGATAGAGAAGAAGAGCTTGTAGCTATTTTCCTTCTTAAACTAGGTTATTATAAGGGTTTAGAATGGATAGAGAAGAAGAGCTTGTAGCTAGCTAGCTCCATGGATAGAGGAGAAGAGGTAGCTAGCTAGCTTCATGTAGCCATTGAAAGTTGAAAAAAGAAACGAAAAGAGAAAAGGGTGTTGGAAGAGCTTGTAGCTAGCTAGCTCCATGGATAGAGGAGAAGAGCTTGTAGCTAGCTAGCTTCATGTAGCCATTGATAGTTGAAAAAAGAAACGAAAAGAGAAAAGGGTGTTGGAAGCCTCCCAAATCGTTCAAAAGTGAATCATAGTCCATGGGAAAGTGTACTTTTAAGTGTAGAAGTTGCTCCTCACTAAAAAAATATATATATCATTGCTGCTTTATATTGAGTTGGAGGAGAAAAGAGATGAAAATCAAATGGGGGGGGGGGGGGGGGGGGGTGGCTTTGTAGAGGTGGGGGCGTTTGTTATAGCTTGGATTCCACATGTTTGTTTGCCAATGCTTTCATCTTCTTGGCAACTGAGACAGTTGCTTTTGCTAATTTCTCTGCTTCTTTTCTTTTCTATTTTTTCTTTGTATTAGAAGCTCACCTAATTGCAGTATTATCAATCGGTACAAAGATGATGCAGTGCCATTTGACAGAAGAAAATAAATCTAGGAAACTGGATGATAACTGAAGTACTGCAGGTTCACTACAACTAAATTGAGATTACAGAATATTTGATGATGTTCATCTTTTACATCATGGTCAACTTTCCCATATTCACCAAGAGATATAAGATGAACTAATAAGGCTCAAATAGTCATATAATCCAGAACCAGCCAAGAACCGAACCAGCTACCAAACCAAGTCCTAGGAACACAACCATTACAATGGCAGAAATTTCTGCTTCTGAAACTGGTACAGATTTAGGAGCCAGGATCATGAACACACTTGTAAGATATCCATTGCTCAATCCAAGCATAAACGTAAGAGTTACTACAGGCATCTCTGTTTTTAGCCACTTGGGTCCATGCAAGCAAGCTGTGAATAGCGGATAGAACAAAAGCCTGGCAATGCAGTTCCATGTAGCCTTTCTAATACTATTTAGAAGATATATTGCAGTCAGAGATTTCCCCAACAAATCTGCAATATTATACATGGTGATGAGCAGAATGGGATACCAATCTCCAAGAACCTTGGATTCCACATTTTCTGCTAAGAATCCTGGGAAGATTGACAGAGTCACAAGATAAATTAGGAAAATACCAAAAGCCGGCCATCGAATTTTTCCTGCCACGGACCAAAATTTGGGCCTTGAATCATCTTCAAGAAGTCTATGATGCTGCTGCATGACTGGCAACTTGTATAACAGATTGCAAGAAAGTATGCAGCATAAGAGGATGATAGTGCCAACAATAAAATAGAAGTGGGCACTTGTTTGAAGACCCTTTGGAGTCTGCGGAAGTGATGCCTTTGTCACAATCCTCAAACTAGAAACCAGAACACCTGTCATCAAGCGTATTGATTAAATGATTAAATTTACTCTTTCTCATGAGCTTTTAGAATAACCGGTGAAAAAAAGCAGTTGCATGGTACCTGAAGAAGCAGTTCCAGCGAAAACAGCTTGCATATACTCTTTTGGTAGTTTTCCAGCTGATCCTATCAAGCTTCCTCCGACCAAACCGTCAGCTAACCCACAGACTATGACAGAAGCAACTGTCACACCATAGGCTCCGGTTGGCGGCCCACCGCCAGTGCTTTTGTGGCGGCAAGACCAGTCTATTACTGGAGCCACCATTAGAGAGAAAACAAACAGAGAAAATCCCAAGTTCATTCTGAATCGAAAATTGAGCCTCTGGCTGCAGCCCCGCCAACTGAGCATAACAACCAGCATCAGCACAGAAGAAGCCATGTAAGCAACAGAGAAAACCTTCTCGACGTGCTTGGTTGGATATAGATAGGCAAAGTAATCAACGGCTGTGATTAAAGCATTCCAAGGAAGCAAATTGCCAGCACCAAGCAAGAAATGGATTATGTAAGCGATCTTGTAAGTGTCTCTTGGCTGCTGATCATTTCCATCTCGGGAAGCCTTCCCACCTTCCATTTTTTGCCTTATTTTACAGGCTTCCAACAATATTCTAGCTCATTCGCTACATTTAAGCATCATCATATAAGCGGAAACATTGTGAAATGATTTATTTGATTAGACAGGCATATCCAAGTTGAGCTCCATCTTTGTTACTTTGAGGAAGGATTTGATTGATGGGTTGGGATTGGAATAATGGAGCTCGTGCATGTAGAAAATTTGTTCATTGTAGGGACAGCAATGGATGGGCGGTATTAGAAGTGCTCTTTCTTGTACTGCTCTACACATGTGTACACATGGCAACCTCTTTCTTGTATTGATAAAAGATTTCCTCCCAAGTTGCTAATGCTAAATATCACCCAACTGATGTTACAGTGAAAAATCAGCATCAGTACTGAAGTCTGAAGACAATTGCTAAGATTGGAAGAGTTATTATTGATAGTGAGTCTGGAAATGGGTGAGAACCAAAAAGATCCAGGTAATTTAAGAGCTCTTGTTGAGAGGGACTCGTTGAAAAGAAAGAAAGGCTCTTCTTTAATTGTGTTCATCAGCATGCGGAATTTGGTTCCTGTCCTCTAATGTTGTCAGGGAATTTTCATTGGAGAGCTTCATCATCATCCCCCCTTTGACATTCTGTCACTTCGAACTATCAGTCACCGTTGTTTCTGGCTTTTTCAAAAGCAGGGGTTGGGGGGGAAAGGGAGGTTGCTCCACTTTTCTTCATTCTGTGGCTGTAGATAAACGTTAATCACGGTATGTTTCAAAAGCTTAACTCAAATTTCTTCTAGACTTGGAATATTGAGATTCAATACGGAAGATAACTCAAGACTTTTAATTTGATATTACATTATTCGACCGTCATATCATTTTAGTTATATGGTAATCGTTGTTAGAAAATAAATCCTATTTCTCAAACAAGTAATAATAAATACAGCTTTACATGGTTCACCGGTAAAGGCTGCGTTTAATTACCGAGTTGCAAGAGGGTTTCATTATTTCTTGAGAAACAATACAAGGAGGCGTCGATATAGCAAAAAACCCTAAAAACACAGAAGCGATTATAAATACGACCCTTAACTAGGTCAAAACACCGAAACGGGTGAAAATCATTTAAGCCATAACGCTTCCAATGTCGAACCAGGTCGGATACAAATCAAGCTTCACATAGCTTAACAATCATATAATAATCTATTAAATAACATTAGTCTTTAATTAATATTTTAACACTCTAGATCATTAGATTAGTTCAAAAATGAGATGATCGTAAAATGAACAATGAATCCCATGACTTTATGGTTATTGATATGAGTAATATTATCGTCGTTTGCTTAGGATTTCAAACTTGATTTTGATGACAAGGACTTGAGGATTATGATAGCGACTGACTTAAACCTAATAAGTGAAGAACAATTAGCTGATGATAGCTGCGCACCATTGGAAAAAGAAATGCTTGCATTAGAAGGCAACCCCCATTTTTCAGAAATATGGGACGTGACAAGCTCAATAAGGGGCCGGCCGGGTCATGAGCTATTGGTAGAAATCTGGTTTTCACTTTTCAGTATATATATTAATTAAGATTCTTTTTACATGGTTAAAATTAAAAGAACTAGTCCTGTGATTGAGTGATTGAATAATGCTTCTTTGCTGAGGGTGTTATCGGGTTTGCAATTTTAATAAGTGTGGTTTAAAAATAACGATTTTAAAATTTGGAATTTGAAAACGTAATCTTTTAAAATGCAGTTAAGAGTTTGACAAAATCGCAAATTGACCTTTAAAATCGGAGTTTAATTTTTAAAATTGTGTGTTTTCAAAAAAAAAAAAAAAAAAAAAAAAAATCACCTTGTCTTTGATTTTTCTGCGTTTTCAAATCACACACACGCATATATATATATATATATATATATATATATATATATATATATATATATATATATATAATGCAATTTCAAACGATTTATTTTTTGCAATTTGGTTTAAAATCGCGCTTTTTCTTTACAAAATTGCAATACTAAACGCAACCTAAATATTGGATTGGTTCTTATGGGATATTTTAGACCATGTAACACATATGCTCCTCCTCCTGGCCTCCTCCTCTTCTTCTTCTTCTTTTCTGTTTTTGTTTTTGTTTTTTGTTTTTTTTTTTTGTTTTTTTCTCTGAGAATGATAATTAAGGCTTGAAAGGGGGCATAAAAGTAGTATTTTGGTAATGATAGAACATTAATTTTTTCTAAGATGATCTACTAATCTTATCCGTTGGCTACCATCCGGATTTCCGCTTGGTCATGATTTAAAAAACGTCAGAGTCGTTTCAGTCGGGTGTTACGGCAGGCGTGGTTGAAAAATGGATTTGAGGCTCTATTTGTTAATGTTTTTAAACTGTGGTTATTTTTTTTTTTTCGTTAAAAAGTGTTTTGCTTGTAACTTAAAGATTGAGGTAGTTTTTGATTATTTTGTATTTTAAAAAACTTGTTAATGCTTTAATTTTTTTTTTTTTTAAAAAAAATGAGATGAAAGTCATTTTCCGAAACTTTTACGATAAGTAAGGCTTTTTGGAGGGTTAACTCTTGCATCTTGTCTCATTTAGGGTGTGTTTGAAATTGCGATTTCGTAGATAAAAAAAATGTGATTTTAAACCAATTCGCAGAAAATGAATTGTTTGGAAATTATTTTTTTAAAAAAAAAAAATTGCGAATTGAATACGTAGTAAACTATTTTTTTAAATCGCAACTAAAGAGATGCTTTTCTAAAAACACAGAATTTTAAATGGCAAACTGCGATTTTTCCAAACGCTTAACTGCGTTTTTAAAAATTACTTTTTGAAATCGCAAACCCAAACGGACCCTTAACTTTACAACTTTAACGATAAGTAAGATTTTTTGTTTTTTGTTTTTGGTTTTTTAAGCATGATAGTTAAGGCTTGAAAGGGGGCATTGAATTACAATTTTGGTAATGATAGAAATAATTTGAGAAATATAAATTTAAACTTTATAGATCTTTATTTTCTCTTTTGTTGTTATCCTATACATAGTTATTTTTGGTATGCACATGAGAAGCCACGTGGTATATAGTCCTAAGAATTTGCTCATATTTCAAAGAGAGGGATAAGGGTAGAATTCGTAGTACTTAAATTTATGGAAAAAAATAAAATAAAATAAAATATTTTATCCCCAAAATTTTTATTACTATTTCCCTTTTGCCTCTAGTGTTTAAAAATTGACAATGTACTTCAATCAAGTTTCCGAAATTGTCAATCTAACCAATCTGTTAGCCATTTTCGTCTTCTCCAATAGAAAATGGCCCACATGCACTGCACGTGTGTATTTAGGTGCAAATGTTCCCAAAATGCCCCTAGGTACACGCATTTAATTCCCAAATGAGTTTACATTTAAAAAAAATTGGTAAATAATAATTAAAAACAAAAGTTACTTTCAAAAAGACAAGAAGAACGTGTTTTTTTTTTTTTTTTTTTTTATTTCCCTTGTTTGTCTTCAAGTCGACGGGTTCTATTGTTTCTTAGCTTTAATGAGAACGATGGAGCCATCAAATCAGGATCTAAACTCCAGGTCCATGCAAAGTGGGGCAACATCTACACCCCAACATGTTTGCTACTGCGAGCGGCCGATGATTGTGAGAATCACTCACATAAAAAATAAAAAAAATAAAAAATCAGTAGGCGGTGTGTGGGTAGAATAAAAAATGGAAGGCAAGTACCTTACTCGATATTTCTTGTATTTTGTGCTGGGTATTGAAGAGTTCTTGCTTGTTTGTGTTCGATTCGTATAAAAAAAAAAAAGGTGGTTTAGATATGAGCAATATAGCGGTTTAGGAAGAGTTGCTTTTGCCTGGTTGGAAGTAGAAGTAACAATGCCATTTTTTTATATATATTTATCTACTTATTTATTTTACCACTAGGGCATTGTGGCTGTGGACCTTCATATGCATTTTTTTTTGAGTTTTTTTTTTTTTTTTTTAAAGTACAATGTTTTTGTTGTTGGGAAAAAAATGTGACTATTTGTTACTCGGCCATTATTATTGATAATCCCTTTTTGGGCATTAATAGGTTATGGATACATTTTTTGAATCAATTAAAGATGATTTTAGGTTACAGGTTTTGCTGATCAATTTTTGCTATGAGTTTTGCAGATTAATGGAGATTGTGGTTTCTGTGAATAGATTGATCATAAAATGTGTGAACATGGTAGAAGGGTGGCAAGTCGTTTGCGACAAAGGTGCGAAAGTTTGGTTGCAGAAGCAAAACGATGTGAAACCATAGTTGAAGTTGAAGTTGGGAAGGTCAAGGCAGAAATTGAGAAAGAAATCGGGAAGGTGAATCCTGAAATGGAGAAAGAAGCTGGGAAGCTCAAGGCAGAAATGGAGAATAAAATTGCCCGGTATTGTAAGGAAATCGAGATTTGGAAGATCAAACGCCAAGCAATGAAGAAGAATCACCAGAAAATTCTTGTGTGTTCATGGATCCTTTGTACATTGTGCTTGTTTTTGTTTGGATACACTTCCAAAGGTCCGCACGACGGCAAAGTCGGTCGTATGACATTGCTCTGAGGTGTGCATGACAATAGATCGCATTTTCTTTTTGTGTTATGTTTGTTTGTGTTTTGCAACTACCCATTGTGTTTATTTTGTGGTTGTACTAGAGTTGGTGATTTGTAAGCAAATGCTTGTAAGGGAAAAGTTCGAATTGAGCTTGTGTAACAGGTGGGCGAGAGTACTATTGGTGGACGAAATCTTCTCTCCTTTTAGAATTCTTTCTCCCACACATCTTTGCCCTAAAGAATGCCAGGGTGACGTACCTACGAGCCATGACTGCGCAGTTTCATCATATGATTCACAAGGAAATGGAGTTCTATGTTGTTGACCGATTTCCTGACCAGCCTCAGCACTTGATGGATGAATAGGTAGGCTCCTAGGTAGGGGTGGCAAAATGGGTTGGCATGTCGGGTTCAGGTTGACCTGGTTGACTCGCCAAACTGTTAAGGTCAACCCGAACACGACACGTTTATGAGCCAGGAAACTCAACACGACTGACCCGTTTAGCTAGCAGGACATTCCATTTTTATAGCGTTGAGCCATAGAGAGAGATCTAATCATGATTTTTAACCGTAACACACACCGAAGCAAACCTAGAGCTTCCCTCAGAAAGGAAAAAACCCAACACAATGTCCATATTGTCCTCCCCAATTTCCATTTTTTAGCTCTTCTGTGCCAAAACTACCTCGTCCACCATCTGATTTCTTCGCAATCGATCATGGAGTAATGACTAGTGAGTACCTTTTCGATGAGCGGCAATGGAGAGGAGAGTCACGAGCGGCTTGGCGGCTGATGTGCAAATTTTAATACTCGCAAGCGCACGAATCGTTTGCAATATAGTGTATGTGCAAGTGCGAGATCGTATCTACAGGGAATTGCATTGCAAAAATTAATTTCTATTTAAACTAATCATATTTTAACCTAGTTCCAAATTTAGGGGTCTAGGGTTTTGGAATCCACACTCACCAAATCACAACAACCTAATCTCATGCTCATCACACATATTTTGAGGTTCTCACATACAAATCTTAGGTATGCTCTACATTGCTTCAAAAATCATTTAAATCATTCAATGAATCCGTTCATTGCACAAATCACAAAAGATATTAGGATTAAACCAAATCATCAAATGTATTAGTCGAACGAAACACAATGAATATCCAATGTTTTGATAGATGAAAAACCAAGCAATCGATTTAATGAAACTTATTCCACATCATCACTTGTATCCGGAAACCACAAGAGATATCAAAACATCATTTCAAAAAAATTGAAGTAGAACAATGAGAAATCAAAACCCATAAACTCAAATAGCATAAACAAGCATGAAACTCAGTTTCTCTTCAATGGTGAGGTTTCATCCTCAACCCTAAACGAAAATATTAGCTACCCATGATAAAATAACTACAACCTAAAACATTAAATTAAAAGCATAAAAATTAAACACTTACAAATAAAAAATGGAAGAACAACTAGAAGAGAGACTTGGTGCGTGAGGGTTGTGCCCCATTCCACACACCCCTTCCTACCCTTCCTTTTTTTTTTTCTCTTTTTCTTCCCCTTTTATTTCTCATTCTGCCGGTTGGGGAAGAGAAGCAAACATGCATGTTCCCACGTGATGTTGCTGTCCACTTGCTGCAGGTTGGGGTGAAAGTGCTGCTGTCCAGCAGGTTTGGTGCCAGGTGGCGTGGAGATGTGCTGCAGGTGCTGCTGTCCAAGCTGTCCAAGTGCTGCAGAATGCTGTCCAAGTGCTGCAGAATGCTGACCAGAAGTTGCAGGTTGCTGCAGGAGCTGCAGGTGCTGCTGTCCAAGCTGTCAAGTGCTGCAGAGTGCTGTCCAAGTGCTGCAGAATGCTGTCCAGAAGTTGCAGGTTGCTGCAGGTCACATGTATGTGCTGCTTTGGAGGATGGTGCAGGTCACATGTATGTGCTGCTAGGCGTGGACTGCTGCATAGAGAGAAGGTGCCGTGTGGTTTGTTGTTTGCAGGAGCTGTCTAAGTAGTTGGAGATGTGCTGCCAAGCTTGGAGAAGCTGTCCAGCAATTGCAAGTGCTGTCCAGGTGAAAACAAATGTGCTGCCCAGCTTTGGGGAGACAAGGAATGGGGAAAAATAAAATAAAATAAGAGAGATGGACCAACTTCTGGATTTTCGAGATGTTCCAACGACTAAAATTAAAACAGCCATATCTTTTTGTATGTATCTCCAAACGGGCTGAAACTTGTTGGGTTGGAAAGCTGACATCTTGAAATTCAATTTAGACCTAAGAAACTCTCAAAACGGATAGCATTTGGTCCTGACATGATAATTCTAAATCTAGTAGTCTGCTAGACTAAAACTAACTAAAGCATCAGAAAATAACAAAGCTAAAGGTTTAACTAATGTAAATTAAGGGGTCCAAATATGCACTTTTTGGCACTCATCAGCGGCGCTGGACAATCACGATCAGCGGTGGAGATGAGAGTCACGAGCAACAGTTGAGCATGGAGATCGAGCGGTGATGGGGAGTGGAGATTGAGCGGCGCTGCTGGAGTTTGTGTCTGCTAGGGTTTCTTCAAAGTTCATCGTGTTTTTATTTTTATTTTTATTTTTTTAAAATAAAATTAAATTAAATTAAACGGGTTGGCGAGTCAACCCGCAGTTTGACTCGAACTGGTTTAGTCTAAATCCAAACCCTATAACTTTGTGTCAGATTCGTGAGTTGTGTCAAAAATTGTCAACCCTACTCCTAGGTTGGTTTCTTAGAAGGAGACTCAAACCGAAGGATCTAATTTAGCTGGATTCTGCCTAATAAACATCGGGATTGATTACAAGTTTGGGATCTGGAAAGGAAGTGGGAGCAAGGTTTTTTATTCCTAAGAGTGAATGAGTGATATTAGGCTTATTAGCTCTTCTAGTAGCTCCTAAAATCACATAATATATTTTTAGTATTCCAAAGAAATAATTGATTGATCAGTTGACAGATGATCTAGTGGTGCAGTGGTAGCCAGGTGATGAGCTTGAGGATCAGGCGTCCCCAGGGAGGGTTGAGCACGGAGTGGCCGTAAAAAAACCAATGTCGGTTCACACTTCACAATCAATAATATCATCACTGTCCAGAGTAACGATGAGTCAAAAAGAAAAACCAAATTCCTTTATTTGATGTCGATTCATCCACACTTTCATTCCTTGCGAGCGTATGATTTCTTCACTTCTTGCTGACCACTGGATTGAATATTAATAAAGCAAGAAATTCATTGGAGTTCTTTCCACTTCCTTTCCCAAATTTGAGCTCAATTTGGTGTTGTGGAAGATAGTGTTCTTCGCTCTATAAATACAATGACCATAATGCAAGCAATGTTTGTACATTTCAGTAATGTACTCAATATTGGACTACAAGCCTTGCTTGTGCATTTCAATAACAAGAAATGTTACTCAACAACGCTTGCAATATCAATAAAACGGGTATCCAAAAGTACATATCGTTTAGGTACTAAACTCAACAACAATGTAGTAAAAGATACCATAATTATTGTACTCAACCAAAATTACTAAATAAAACAGTGTGCAAAAGCTGACATAAGAAATAATAAAATGGTATAACCACATTTTGGCCACACTCACTCTTACAATACCATTGGCCAACCTCTGTGGGTTACTTTGCATTTGTCCATAATGACATACCATAAGTACATAATGTTGCAAAGCCTATATACACAAAATAAAATATTAACTCCTCATTGCACAACAAAAAAAATCCCTTAGCTTCTATGAAATTAGTGCTTCCAATCTAACTTTATCATTCTCCTCTTTGTGCCCATAATTTCAATTCTCTTTTCTATAATTGTGACAACATGTTTGCCTTTGCTTTGGGTTGCCAATGAAGATACAACTGCATCACCTCTTGTTGCAGTGCTTCTTGCTGTAGCACCTCTTAGACTAGCCCCTATACCAAGACTAGTTGTTGAATCACCTTCAGTTAAGTCAATGTGTATAGTGACACATTGTTTTAGAGGAAAATAAAAAAAAAATACCATTGACCCTATCTGATTGTCAAGTCCTTGATGCAGGTCCTGTTGTGGTTGTGTTGACACTCTATCTCCTTGTGTTGTGGTTCTGTTTAGCACTATGCCCCGTGCTGGAGATGGAAAAATTCTTGTAGCAAATCCTGGGGGAGGTGTGACTCCTTTTACAACAGTGCCAGGTGGAGGTGGGGTATTTCTTACACCAGATGCTTATGGACCAGCACTACCGCTAGCATTAGTTGGTTGATTTTTCCTTGTACTCTTATTGCAATAAAAAAACATAAACGTCAATATTAGTGTTAAATAACAATTGCAAATGAGGAAAAAAAATTGGAAATGTTTACTTAAGTACCTTTAGTACAACAAATGCTTGTGGACCAGCATTGTCACTACCATTAGTTGGTTGACCTTTGTTTTCACACTTCTTTGAACAAAAAAAAAAACATAAAAAATTTTAAGTATTAGTGTTGATAAACAATAGCAAAAGAGGGAGAAAAAAATTTGACAAAGGTCTACTGAAGTACCTTTCATAAAACCCTACATTTGTCTTTGGTCAATATACTCCTGTTAATTGTTATAACCAACACATTGTGTGAATAAAGCAAAACATTAAAAAGCACGCAAGTTATTTAACAAGTTGATGAATAAAGCATGACATAAATAAGGATTGCAAGTATAATAAAACTCACGCTTGTTGCAGGTGGGGTAAGCAGGTCATTATGTGTGATAATGCATTCCATTGCATCTAGCTTCGCAGCAATTTTAAGGCATAACTTACTGGTCAATTTTTCAATGACATCTCTTTTAACTTGATTCTTCCTCATAAGTTTTTTCCTTATCACAAGCATTGTCAAAATAAGCTTGTCATGAGCCTTTAGAGTGTAGGAGTTGAAACATTCACATTTGTTGTTGATAAAAAGACCACACTTAGAGTACTTATTGAACCATGCTCTAGACCACCTATTGGGGTCAAACTTGTTCAAGTACTTATGGGCATCCTCGTTCATTCCCTTCAACTGCTCCATATGGGCAGTAAACTCACTTTTTGTATCACCCCAAAATAAAAGTTTGTTTTAATTAATTTTAAGTGTGCATTAATTAACTTTGGAGCTTTGGAAAAGGGTTGAATTTTAGACTTAAGACTTTTAAGGAATTTGTGAGTAGTCGAACGATTGATCAATGCAACCCTAGTCTCAAATGATCGATAGACGGATACAACAACTTGATTTTAAGATGTTTCTAACCTTTAGGACGTGCATGGGTTTGTTTTTAAGATATGCTTATCGACCATTTAGCCTCATTTCGATATTTCTCATTCTCTAGAGAGAGAGAGAGAGAGAGAGGAGGATGAGAGAGAAAATGGATCTGAAGGGTTTACATTCATGAAGAGGTAACTAGCTCGTCTAATATCATTTATTTTGCTCTAATTATAGCTTCTAGTATGTTCCTACTTGTTTTACTTGCTGTATTAGTCTATTAATCATAGGATTTCGTAAGGTTTAGTAGATTATAATATCTAGGTCAATATCGATTGAGTTATTGATAAGTTGATGGTTAGATCGTCTTGGATTATGTTTTCAATGGTTATTTGAGATTCTTGGGAGTAATCTAGTTCAATTTAAAGGTATGCAAGTAAATCTTTATGCTTAGACATTAATCTTTGGTTATTTAACGTTGATTGAGGTTTTAGATGGTTTATGCATGAATGATGTGTTCCTGATTAGAACAGTGTTAGGATGCATGATAGTACCTTAGATTTTGGTTAGAATGAGTTAGATTAGTTTGAGTTTGAAGTGAAAATTTTTAGCTGCGAATCAAACGTTCGGTGGTCCAGTATGAACGATCGGTAACGATCGATCGACCAACAAATGAATGATCGATTGTCTGGCCGAATGACCATTTTACCTCCATATTAAGATTTAGGATGTTTTAGCTTAAATTGAGTATTGATATTAGACATTTTCACAGATTTCGATGTTGGAGAATCTGAAGATTGTTACCAATGGGAGTTTAAGCGGCCGGGGTAAGCAAGCTATCATTGTGCCAATACAGTTATGCAAAGCTTTCAAAGAAAAACCCAGGATTACCGTTTAAGCATTCTTAAATGTATGAAATATTATTAAGCATGAAATGTGTGACATTGATTACTTTTATAAATGTTGTCTCAAATGATGCAAGAAGTAATTTAAATACTGTTTTATTATGCATAAATGAAATGAAATGCTTATGTTGTTATCCATAAAATGTTATGGAAAATAGATGAAATGTGAAACAGATTAATGAATGGTGACACCAGTACTATGTGTATAATGTAATATGTGTGGAGGCAATGCAACACACCATTTGTTAGGTGTGGCCTCACAGGCCGTTAGCCCTAAGTAAAAGGGAACTAGGCCAATAGGGTTCCATAGAAAGGGATTGAACAAACCAGTCATTCCCGAAAGGTAATGTGTAGGACAAGCACAACCTTGCTATAAGGGTTAAGCAGAGCTAATGATGTTTGAATGATACTCTACGTAGAATAGAATGTATAAAAGGATGATAGCTACAAATGTAATGTTTGTATTAAAAGGCTTAAGAGAACGTTTCTAAAAGATTAACCTTGGAAAAGAATGTTAGCTTAAAATAAATTTAATTGCATGATGAAATGTTCATATTCACACACGGCACCAAATTACTTGCCTACTAAGTCGTGGAATTACGCTTTACTTTTCTCCACCTATAAAACGTATTGGATAGAGAGGAGCCAGTTAGGATTAGGAAAAAAGGACCTTGAGGCAGACGCCGCCATTTGGAGTGATGATATTGATCTGGTTAACGCTTTGAGGAGCCATTGCAGAATCTCGGAGGTCACTATGGTAAATAATGCTTTTGGGTGTTACTACAGACTTGGTGTTTTGATATTCATTTGTATATTACAGTTTAGTATGGATATTCTTTATAGTGGTGATATGTGTAATGTAATGTAATGATTTAAGTTAATGTGATGATTCTTAGTAATGCTCTGGTTGTAACAGTTATGTATTTTCAATGCTTAGTATTCTCTTTTTAAAGAGTAGAAGAACCATTGGGGTTTATTTACTTGGTAAATAGATCTTGAGGTGCTCAAGAGTCAATTACCAGTTAATTAATTTTCAGGGGTGTTACAACTTTAGTATAGGTAGATATTGTAGCCCATAACTTATCTTTCATGGCCACTCCTCGATGCCTTTCATCTATAAAGTTGGCATATAAATGCCTAACACAAATCCGATGATCCACCATTGGAATCACATCCTCAAAACATGTTAGAAGACCATACAAAAGCAAATCAGAATATAATCAACCATAAATAATTATAACATAGTATGCAAACTTTGTAAGTACTAGATTTCACCTTCTGTCGATTTGAAATAAATGTAGGCCTAGTATGCCGCTCATGTGCTCTAAGATCTGACACTAGGGTTTCCAAGAACCAAGTCCAGCTATCTTTTGCTTAGCTTCAACAACAACAAATGCAATTGGGTACATGTTGTTATTGCCATCCTTACCAAAACCAGCTAGGTGTTGGCCCTTAAATGGCCCTTTAAGGAACCACACATCCACCTCTATCATAGGCCCACAACCCTCTAGTAATCATTACTTCATAGTCGCTAGAGAAAGGTATAGTCTTTGAAACGTTGGTGGCACATAAGGGTTTGTTGTGTCCACCTTCATCAACACACAACTTCTCTTGTTGGTCTGTCTGAATGTTTCACAGTAGTCCCACAATCTGGCATACTGATCGTCAAGTTTACCATAAGTATTTTTCCCAACCTTTCTCTTAGCCTTAAAAATCATGCTTGGAGTTGTCTACCTTCTATTCATCTTTCACTTCATTTTGTATCACATCCAATGGCATGTTGGGTTGAATTTTGAACTTGTCAATGAGTTTGTCGGCTATCCAAGTCGAGTTTACAATCGAATTCTTGTATTTCCTGCCACACACATGTATATGCTGTAAAGATCTTATTTGAAAGGAGTCTTCATTGACCATTTGTCGAGCATATACTCGATATTGACACTTTGGATATTTACACACCACTATACACTTTCTTATTGCATTGTATTTTTTATTTTATTTTTAAATTGATTTCCTTCCCCCTTTTAAAATTAAACTCCCTAATAGCCTCTCTAACAGTTGTATGTTTGAGAATTTCATCTTAAAACTCAAGACTAGATCCTTTAGGTCCACTACATGGGCTCAAACTGGGGACATATGTAATTCCATCATCTTCATCACTAATTACTTGTGACACTAGTATGTCACTTCTACCAATCTTTGAGTTATTCTCATCATCATTATCATCTTCAAATGATTTGACGAACTTACCACAACTCTGTGACCTACCACCATAATTCCCTGCACTATGATCTTCAGCCTCTTCACCACCATCCCTACCAATACCCTTATCATCACCCTCTTCATCACCTTCCTCATCATATTCATCACTTTGAGTCTCAGCTGGTAAATTCGAAGTGCTAGCATTTCCTATGGAGGGTCCAGCCATACCACCATCATCATCCACATCCACATCAAATAGATCTTGATCATCACTAATTTTATCTGCCCACCAAGGATCACTCAAATAAATCCTACTTCCACCATCATCATCTTTTTCATAATCTTTTTCATCACCTCCCCCCCTCCCCAACAGATATAATGTATATGTGTACAATAAAATGTCCAGTATAACAGGCAACCATAAAGAGCACATCATGGTCATATGTTATTAGGTGCAAACCATCAACTAGACTCTTATCAAGATTAAAGTACATTTAATCTCTTGACTTGTAGCCATATTATTTTAAAGTACCTTCCAACTCAAAATTGGACAACTCATTAGGATGAAATTGACAGAATAATAATAGGATTATATTAATAGGGTGTAATTTTAACAAATTAATAAAAAGAAAAACTTGTTTAGGGACCTGGCATAAACCAAGTTCTTTGCGCCCTCCAATAAAAGATAGACTCTTAAGCATGGAACACCATAAGTGATTAAGACAAAAACACTAATGCTACACTATTCTCTTTAACCTATCAACAAAATCCCCCATTCCCCATTCAAGGGAATCAAATAAAGTTAGGTTTTTCACTAAGTTACGTGGTTATTGAGATGTATTAGACGCATATCTTTTAGTTTTCATTTTGTTGATTTTTCTTCCCCTCTCAATAGTTTCATTGGTACTCATCTCCAATTTCATGGTAAATTATAATCTCTTTCGTCGTGCTGATGGAACATTCAAGCGTGAGTTGGCAGAGTTTCTTGATCGTAAAGTCTCCACCAATTTGATTGAAGGTGGAAGTTTGTGTTTGCGTGTTGGGTTTGGGTCGTGTTGAGGCATGCATATAAGATTATATAGGTCAATCATAACCCGACCTATTTAATTAAACAGGTCAAACTCATCCACCCTAACTCTCTAATTTTGTATTGGGTTTGTGTCGAGTTCGCAGGTTATATCAAAAATTGCTTACCATTATCTAGTGTGTCGGTTTCGGGTCGCGTTGAAGTATGGGTTAAGACTATATATGTAAACTCTAACCCGACTCATTTAATTGAACGGGTCAGACTCCTCAACCCTAAACCTTTAATTTTGTGTTAACTTCGTGTTGAGTTCGCGGGTCGTGTTAAAAATTGCCTGCCCTAAATATAATTCCATTTGATGGGGTTTTCTCATTTGACCATGTTGATAGAGCAACCGATGGTGGAGTAAAGATGGAGCATTTTTTATTATTATTTGTTGGGTACACCGCTGTGTTGATGGAACAGTCTTTTTTATTTGTTGCTGAATTTTTCTTTACGGATATCGTGAAGGTGGTATCTCTACAGGGAAAGAAGCTTCTACACAAGAATGATTTAATCTCTGCAAATATTTTTCTTTCTGTTTTCCTCGATAAGATTTGAGTAGAAAATGAATGTGTTGTGCTAAATGGATTTATGGTATTGCATCTCTTGGATAGGCTTTGGCGGTGGCGTTGAATTCAGTGGAGAAACAAAGGCGTTGATTCTCTTAAAAGGGGAATGGGGCTTCAGTTGATGGTTACATAGATTGGTTTCTCTTAAGAGAATGTAAGAGATTACCTAGTGTTTTCGTCATAATAAATTTTGGTATTACAAGCTGAGTTGGTTGTCTATTGTTGGAGAACACAAAAAAACTTGAGAAATGTTATAGGTACTTAAAATTTTACAGAGGGAGCCTTACCAACTGATGTGGAATCCGACGTGGCGTTAAAAAATTAAAAAACTTAGAGAGGTGTGTTGGGGTAGACTGACGTGATATTTATGTTGGGTTGGATTTCCCTCCTAAGTAAGGATGGCCCAATAGTAGCTCATGGGTGGAGGCCTATTTGGGAATAGGGTTAATTGACCTAGCCGTTGTTGCTGCAAAGAGACACATGAGAGAGCAATAGGAAAACACAAGAAGAAAGAAAAAAAGGAGCTGCCGCCAGTTTTTGGAATTTTTGTCTAGATTTGATCAACTACTCCAATCAATAAGCATTTATGGTCTGATTGAGCTGATATTTTGTGTGGATGTTCATGACACGTGAATCTTCATTGTGAATGGTGGAGATTAGATTTTGAGCATCCAGTGTTGGTTTTTCAGCCTATGAACAGTAGCCTCTTTTGGTGAGATCTTTCTTTAATTCTTGTAGAAGTTGATTTAAGCCAAGAAATTGTATTTCTTGAAGACAGTTGCTGATTGTATGCCTCTAGTTGAGACTAGAGAAGACTCATGTATTCCCATAATTGTTGATAGCGGAATTGTTTGAGTGAACTACAGTCCAGTGGTTTTTTCCTTCTCACACCGAGAAGGTTTTCCACTTGAAAATTGTGTCTTGTGCTTATGGTATTTGGATATATATTTTCACATATATATTGCTCTATTTTGTAATTTCCTTGTAGATTCATACAAAGAGGGAGTTTGTGTATTGTTGTTTCTCCCATTAAAGTGGTATCAGAGCCAAGTTATTATTTTGTTGAACATCTTGTGTTGAATTATGGAGGCTAATCTAAGTAGAATGATGTCTTTGAATTGTTCAAATTATCATATATCGAAAGGCAAGATGGAAGACCTACTCTATGTGGAACAATTTCATTTACCTGTGTTTGCTTATGAGAAGCCAGAAAATAAATCTGATGAAGAATGAACTTTGTTGCATAGACAAGTTTGTGGTTATATTAGGCAGTGGGTAGATGATAATGTTTTGAATCATGTTGATGGTGAGACACATGCACGCACACTTTGGAAAAAAAGCTTGAGGAGTTATATGCTCGCAAGACCGGAAATAATAAAATATTTTTGATGAAGCAGTTGATGTATTTGAGATACCAAGATGGAACTCCCTTAACAGATTACTTGAACACTTTCCAAGGAATTATTAATTAGCTGGCTGGGATGGGTATCAAGTTTGATGATGAGGTTTAGGGTTAGTATTTACTTGGTACATTGTCAGACTCTTAGGAGACATTTTGAATGTCATTATTTAACTCAGATCCAAATGGTGTAATCAATATGGATCTGGCTAAAAGTAGTGTATTGAATGAAGAGATGAGAAGAAAATCACAGGGATCCTCTTCACAGTCAAAAGTTTTGGTTACAGAGAAGAGGTTCGAAGAATAGAGATAAAAGCAAAAACAAGTCCAACAGGTTTGCTAATGTTGAGTGTCATCATTGTGGCATGAAAGGCCACATAAGGAAACATTGCAGACAGTTGAAGAGAGAGAACAAAGAGAAAGGGAAGGAGACAAAGAATGATGATAGCAAGAATGATGATCGAGTTGCCACCACTACTGCCAGAGACTTCTTCACTGTTTATGATGATGAAGTCATTAATCTTGCATATTATGAGGCCAGCTCGGTGATTGATAGTGGCGCCTCAACTCATGTTACATCTCGATGTAATCTCTTCACGTCCTATACAACCGGTGACTTTGGGACAGTGAAGATGGGCAATAATGTCGTGGCCAAAATTGTTGGTATTGGAGATGTGTGCTTGGAGATGAGTAATGACATGGAGTTAGTTCTTAGAGATGTGAAGCATATTCCTGACATCCGTTTGAACTTGATTTCTATAGGTAAACTTGATGATGATGTGTATTGCAGCATCTTTCGTAATGGTCAGTGGAAGCTCACTAGAGGTGCCATGATTGTTGCTCGAGCCCAGAAGTTCTCTTTTGTACATGTTGCAGGCAAGCATCTCCAAATAAATTATTAATGCAATGGATGATGAGTCTTCAGTAGAGTTGTGGCACAAGAGACTTGCTCACATGAGTGAGAAATGCTTGGTAATATTGGCCAACAAGAGTCTTCTATCTGGGATGAGGAGTGCACATTTGAAAAAGTGCACACATTGTTTGGCAGGAAAGCAAAACAGAGTCTCCTTCAAAAGTTCCCCTTTCACAAGAAAGCTAGGTATACTTGATTTTGTACATTCAGATGTCTGTGGCCCTATGAAGACTAAAACACTTGGTGGCTGCCTTTACTTTGTGATCTTCATAGATGATCATTCAAGGAAGGTATGGGTGTATACCTTGAAAAGAAAAGATTAGGTATTTGATGTGATTAAGCAGTTTCAGGCTTCAACTAAGAGACAAACTGGGAAGAAGTTGAGGTGCATCATAACAGATAATGGGGGAGAGTATTTGGGTCCTTTTTATCAATATTGCAAGTAACAGGGTATTCGACATCAAATGACACCTTCGAAGACTCCTCAATTGAATGGTGTAGCTGAGAGGATAAACAGAACACTGGTTGAGAGAGTGAGGTGCTTGCTTTCACAATCACAATTGCCAAACTCCTTTTAGAGGGAGGCTTTGAGTACATCGGTACATGTTCTTAATCTCACACCATGTGTTCCTCTTCAGTTTGATGTACTAGACAGGATTTGGACTGGAAAAGATGTTTCTTATGATCATTTGCGTCTCTTTGGATGTAAGGCATTCATGCATATTCCCAAAGATGAGAGGTCTAAGCTAGATGTGAAGACTCGACAGTGTATCTTCCTAGGCTATGGCCTAGATGAGTTTGGCTATAGGTTGTATGATCCAGTTGAGAAGAAACTTGTGAGACGTCGAGATGTTGTGTTTATAGAAGATTAAATCATACATGATATTGAGAAGACAAAAAAAGTAATGCCTCAATACAGTGATGGTTCGATTGACTTGGATTTGGCTCCTTCAACAGAGTTGCCAGCACAGGTTGAACATGATGTTCAAAATGACCACCAGGATGAACATAATTTTCAAAATGACCAGCAAACTCCAGTTGATACTGATGTTCCCTCATAGGATGAGACTCATGATTAGTTGCCAGTACCAGAGATACCACCAGATGTTCCTCTCAGGAGGTCTACCTGAGACCGACATCCTTCCACTCGGTATTCTATAGATGAGTTCGTGTTACTAACTGATGGGGGAGAGCCCGAGTGTTATGCAGAAGCCATGGAAGATGAACATAAGTCAGAGTGGGTTGATGCTATGCATGATTAGATGCAGTTATTGCATGACAATCACACTTTTGAGTTGGTGAAGTTGCCTAAGGTCAAGAGAGCTTTGATGAACAGGTGGATCTACAGGGTGAAGCAACAATAACACACTTCACAGCCACGGTACAAAGCTAGACTGGTTTTCAAGGGATTCAGACAGAGGAATGTATTGACTTTGATGAGATTTTCTCTCTTGTTGGGAAGATGTCATCCATTCGTGTGGTTCTTAGTTTAGCCGCAAGCCTAGACTTGGAGATTGAATAGATGGATGTGAAAACTGCCTTCCTTCATGGTGATTTGGAGGAGGAGATATATATGGAACAACCAAAGGATTTCAGGGTGAAAGGGAAAAAAGGGCTATGTGTGTCGGCTTAAGAAAAGTCTTTTATGGTTTAAAGCAGGCACCCAGACAGTGGTATAAGAAGTTTGAGTCTGTTATGAAGGAGCAAGGCTACAGGAAGACTACTTCTAACCATTGTGTTTTTATGCAAAAATTCCCTAATGGTGATTTTATTATTCTATTGCTTTATATTGATGACATGTTGATTGTTGGCATGAATTCTTTAAGAATTGACAGGTTGAAGAAGCAATTAAGTCAGTCATTTGTAATGAAGGACTTGGGGCCAGCAAAGCAGATTCTTGGGGTTTGCATTCATAGATGCAGAAAAGACAAGAAGGTGTTTATATCACATGAGCAATACATTGAGAAAGTATTTGAGAGGTTCAACATGAACAAGGCTAAAGTGGTTAGCTCTCCTCTTGCTACACGCTTTAAGTTGAGCACAAAGCAAAGCCCTTCAATAGATGAAGAGAAGGAAGATATGGAAAGAATTTCATATGCATCTGTAGTGGTAAGCTTAATGTATGCAATGGTTTGTACAAGGCCAGACATAGCCCATGCAGTTGGTGTTGTTAGCCGATTTCTCTCAGGTCTGGGAAGAGAACATTGGAATGCGTTAAAGTGGATTATGAGATATTTGCAAGGTACTTCCAAGTTGAGTCTTAGCTTTGGGAGTGGCAAACCAATGTTGGTTGGCTACACATATTTTGATATGGCTGGAGATGTGGATACTCGTAAGTCTACTTCGGGTTATTTGATCACTTTCTTTGGAAGGGCTGTTTTATGGCAGTCAAGGTTGCAAAAATGCATTGCACTTTCTACAATTGAAGCAGAGTTGATTGTAGCAACGGAAGCTTGTAAAGAGTTGCTAGGTATGAAAAAGTTTCTGCAAGAGCTTGGTTTCAAGCAACAACAATATGTGTTGTTTTGTGATAATCAGAGTACTATTCACCTTGCTAAGAATTCTTTATTTCATTCAAGATCGAAACACATCGATGTAAGGTACCATTGGATAAAAATACTCTTAATGACAAGTTGATAAAATTTGAGAAAATTCACAGCAATGATAATGGATCTAATATGTTAAAGAAGGCCCTAGCAAGGGAGAAGCTTGATACTTGTTGCTCGATCGCCAGGATGGCGAATCCTTCCACCTAGTCGGGAAGAGAGAGATTTGTTGGGTTGGGTTTCCCTCCTAAGTGAGGATGGCCCAATAGTAGCTCATGAGTGGAGGCCCATTTGGGAATAGGGTTGATTAACCTAGCCTTTGCTGCTGCAAAAAGACACGTGAGAGAGCAACAGGAAAAACACTAGAAGAAAGAAAAGAAAAAAAAAAAAAAGCTGTCGCCAGTTTTTGGAATTTCTGTCCAAATTTGATCAACTGCTTCGATCAATGAGCGTTTGTGGTCCGATTGAACTAAAATTCTGTGTGGATGTTCATGACACATGAATCTTCATTGTGACAGGTGGAGATTGGATTCTGAGCATCCAGTGTTAGTTTTTCATCCCATGAACAATAGCCTCTTTTGGTGAGATCTTTCTTTAATTCTTGTAGAATTTGATTTAAGCCAAGAAATTGTACAGAGCCTGTTTGGTTGTTGTTTTGAGAATAGGTTTTCTATTTTCAAAATAGAAAAGCATGTTTCAAATGCAATTCGGGCATTTGGGTGATTGTTTTGAAAACAAAAACATGGAAAAACACAAAATATGGAAACAACTTTAAGTTGTTTTCGAAAATGGTTTTCTTTGTTCTTAAGAAAACACGGAGAACACAAACTCCAACTTAAGTGCACAGTAAAGAATACAATCTCAGATCGTGGGTTCAAAACTTCATAGTTAATTTTTCATCCTTCTTCCACTGCCTTCAAACTCTATCTCAATGCCACAATCAAATACAACCACTGACCCTTCACTCCCACACCTAGTCACCTATCTCTGAAAGTCCAACCCCACCACCAAACCAGTCTTGCCCACCCACACCCAAGACGCATACCAGGTTCGGGCTCACGAGCCAGAGAGGGAACCGGTGAGTCCCTTGTTGGTGGTGCGGTTGATGGTGGCTGTTTGTCTTTTAGGTCAGATCCCATTCGCGCTGATCGATTCGTCGACAGTGCTGAGGAAGCTGGAGAACAATCTAAACGCGACGGTGGCGAAGGGCGGCACTGAAAGAGCTCGGAGGTGGAATCTTGTGGTTCATCTGTGTGGGCAGTGGTATGGATGGTCCTCTCCCTCCTCTCTCATATTTATCTCTCTCGTCACTCTCTCTCTCATGTTCTTTTCAATTTCTTCCTCTTGTCTTGATTAATGATGTTGTCGGTTCCTTAGTTTTGAATTTTTGGATGGTAATCATGAAGTTTGTAGCTTATTTGGTATACCCATATGTTGGAAAATTTGGTTGGCTGTTGATATTGGTTTTGGATTAATCTGTGATTGGGTCAATTATATTGTTCTAAATGGTGGATTACTTCTTGATGATTGTGTTGTTTAGATATTCATGGATTACAAAGCTGGTTTTTGGTTTTTAGGCAGAATATTGACAAATGTTTTATATGTTTTTTGGTTCCAAGGATCTTGTCAAAACTGGAATATTGGATTGGAAGTGTTGAATTAGTAACAATTTGTTAGTCTCTGTAGTCTTTGTTGCAGATTTTTTTTTCTTTATAAAAAAATTGGTTTTGATTTGTTATTTGTTAAGTTCTGTAGTGCTTCTGTTAAATTTTGTACAATGGTTGTGAGTTTCTATAGTGTTTTTGCAGAAAATGTTTAAATGGATTGTTAATTGTAGTGGTTTTAGTTTGGTTGATATTGGTTTGTAAAGCGTGAAAACAATCACAGATGAATAAGTTGTAGACTTCACTATCTAACCCGTTGATGTATATATAGAGTTACAATTGTGTTTGTATAGAAGAGATAAATGTACAATATAATGATATGCTCAAAATATTAATCTAATCTAATCAAGTGGTAGAGCAGGAATAGGAGTATGAGCCGTGAATGAGTTATCAATAGAATGATATGCTGAAGATATTAATCTAATATATTCAGGTGGTAGAGCTGGAATAGGAGTAGGAGCCGTGAATGAGTTATCCCAGCATCTTGTGGAATTGTGATTTGTTTGAATGTAATCACCTCTATCAACGTTAGCTTTGTGTTGTAGTTTAACTGAACCTCCTACCTTATCATGAGTTGATTGTGGTGCAGTAGGGTTGTCTAGGATAGTTACTTTAACAAAGTGAACCGTGTTGATGTTTGTATTTGTGTTCAGTATTTAGTTATTCTTAATGTAAGACAAATTCCTCAATTCAACAAGTTTCTTGCATCTATGTGAAAATTTGATCACGTGGTTGTATGAGATAAAGATTTTGTCTAGTGTATTCTGGTCACAAAAATGATAGTCTTGGTCATATTAATTTAAATTGGATAGTCAAGTTGGGATGTTCATTTTTTGTTTCTAGTTTGCGCTCATGTCTTAAACATGTTGTGATTGATCTTTTCTTGATTCTCCCTCCTTGTACAGTGGTGAAAGAGACTCAATGAATTGTGCAATTATGGATGAAGCCGAAGATAAAGCTCAGATTGAATGTGAAATCAAACAAGCAGACAAGCTCAAAAAGCAAGCGGTGGCAAATGTACATTAAATCATCCCTAAAGTAATTTGATGCTACTGATGTTGAGAATGATGTTGATCTTCTTAAACCTGAAAAGGCTGACAGTAAAGAACCAGAAGATCCTGCTAGGTTGCTAGATGATATTCAATTCAATTTATAAATCACCTAATAGGTGCAAAAAATAAAAAATTGAAAACAAAAAATATGTAAAAATGCCAAATATTTTTTGTTATCTTCATAAGTTGAAACTGTTTTGAAAATAGTTGTTCAAATGCCTTAACCACCGTTTTTTGTTTTCAAAAACTGTTTCTGGAAACAATTTGCCAAATGTTTTTTTAATGAAAAAACAACCGGAAATCGTTTTCTGTTATTGTTCTCGAAAACAGTTCTTAAAAACAAAAACAAAAACTGATTTGCCAAACAAGCTCTGTATTACTTGAAGATAGTTGCCGATTTTATGCCTCTAGTTAATACTAGAGAAGACTCATGTATTCCCGTAATTGTTGATGGTGGAATTGTTTGAGTGGACTACGGTCCGGTGGTTTTTTCCTTCTCACACCAAGAAGGTTTTCCACTTGAAAAGTGTGTGTCTTGTGCTTGTGATGTTTGAATATATATTTTCGCATATATATATATATATATATAGTTTCCTTGTAGATTCACACAAAGAGGGAGTTTGAGTATTGTTGTTTCTCCCATTAATTTACTGTTCACATCAGTGTCTTTGTTGACAATTTTTTTGAAAAAGCTGCGTTGTTTCTCTTTCTCTCTCTCTCTCTCTCTCTCTCTCTCTCTCTCTCTCTTTCAAAGCTTTTCATTTTCTGAGAAAAACTAAGATTGACGGTTCATCTTCCTGCTTCTCTCTCTCCTTCTTTTAGATTTATCTGTATTGTTTTTTTTTTTGGGAGAAATAAGCAATGTAGAGGCCATATGTATCTGCTCCTTCACCCACTGCTGCACATGATCTTTTCCGTAATTAGAGACCCTATAGCGAAGAAAAAGAGAAATGGGTGAGAGAGAATGATGGTTACCGTGTATATGAAAAGAAAATAAAAGATATGATATGATATATATATATATGTTGCTTAATGGCTTTTGGGCTAAAAAGCTGGCATAACTCATGTTCCTTATTGAGAGCATAAACTTGCTCTACAGTCTTGACATGCTGTTCAGTCTTGAACAATGTCATGGACCACTTTTTCCTGTAAATTTCTTTACTAGGGACTTTGGGTATGTTCCAATCATTGACATCAATGACGAGATCCTCATCGTGGTACTCAACGTGTTCTTCGTTGATTACCTCTGGAATATATATATATATATATATATATATATATGAGACAGTATTTTATTCTAACATTTAGAAACTGATAAATTTTTAATTTTTAATTTTTAAATAAAAAATCACATTCTTTGATTTTTGTTTCTATTGTAGAGAGCTTCTTTTAGCACAAAAGTTGAAGTGTGAACTTATCTCCATCCAATTAGGATCTCCTATAACTTGTGAAATTGAGATCTAGGGAAATGATCAATGCATGTAATGATGAAGCTCTTGACCCTCCTCTTGGTTCTCCAATTGGTTAGTAAAAAAAAAATTGTTTATACTGTATGATTTGTTTAACTATGTTAATTGTTTCCTTTTAACTTCTTCTTCTTCTTCTTCTTCTTTTTTTTTTTAAAAAATAATAGGGGTAATTACCTTTTCCCTCAATGAACTATCGACCTGTGTCATTTTGCTCCCACAAACTACCACTTCGACAAAAAAAGAGCATTAAACTACCATCTTTACATACTTTGCCCCCTTCCGTCAATCTAATTCATGCAAAGACTTAAATGCCCTAACTCAATTTCAAAAATTACCTAAATATCCTCATCTTAAACAAAAAAGAAAAAAAAAAAGAAACTAAAGGAAAAGGGGGTGGCGGTAGCCACCCCCTGAGGTGGCCGGGTGGCTCGCGGCCCACCCCGGCCTAAGGGGTGGCCACACAGCCTCCCAAGAACCTGGGTTGGCCGCACGGCCACCCTAGGTCTTTTCTAGGGTGGCTGCCGCCACCCATTTTCCTTTAGTTTTTTTTTTTTAATATATTAATTTTAATATTTTTTATTAATTACTGTAGGGGGAATTTTGGTCTTTAAATCGAACTTAACGGTAAAAAATGGTATATTCCATCCAAGTTAACTGGATTCTCTGACGGAATGGGGCAAAGTATGTAAAGATGGTAGTTTGATGCTCTTTTTTGGTCGAAGTGGTAGTTCGTGGGGGCAAAATGACACAGGCCGGTAGTTCATGGGAGGAAAATGTAATTACCCCGAAATAATAATATAGATGGTATGCAAATTGAATATGAGTTAGATGCGAATGATAATGAGGCAATGATGGACCAGAGGAAATTATTCTTGGAAATCAAATGGTTGAAGAACTGAAGATTGGTATGATTTTCGATTCTGAAGAAGATGTTTTATCATATTATAAGCAGTATGCCAAGCAAGTGGGTTTTGGTGTGACAAAAAGAAGCTCTACAACTGGAGATAATGGAAAGTTAAGATACTTCACCATTGCATGTATTCATTAGGACACGTCAAAAAGCAAATCATCTAATATTGTTAAGCTAAAACCAATGGAGAGAATGGGGTGTAAGACGAAGATCAATGCGAAATTAACAAATGATAGAAGGTTTACATTGTCTATTGTCGTGCTTGAACACACTCATGTTGTAAGCCCAAGCAAAGCAAAATATTTTACATGCCATAAGAAACTAGATGCTCATGTGAAAAAAAAAAAAACTTCTAGTAATTGATAAAGTTGGAGTCTATCCGAGTAAGAACTACAAAGCTCTTGCTATTGAAGCGGGTGGGAATGCGAATCTTTCATTTGGAGAGAAAGATTATTGAAATTACATTAACAAAGTAAGGAATGAGTTGCTTGGGAAGGAGATACTGAAGCATTGCGTAACTATTTAATGAGAATGCAAGAAAAAAATGACCGCTTCTTCTATGTCATGGATCTGGATGAAGAAAGTCGTTTGAGAAATGTGTTCTGGGCAAACGCAAGAAGTAGGGAAGCGTATGAATCTTTTGGAGATGTCATAACATTTGACACAACATACTTGACTAATAAATACAAAATGCCATTTGTACCTTTTGTTGGAGTGAATCATCATGGTCAATCCATACTTTTTGGGTGTGGATTACTATCAAATGAGGACACCGATAGTTTTGTGTGGTTGTTCGAAGTATGGTTGAAATGCATGTCAGGTCGAGCTCTTAATGCAATTATAACTGATCAAGATAGAGCTATGCAAGCTACAACTGCGAGAGTGTTTCCAAGAGCCAAACATAGGTTTTGTTTATGGCATATCACAAGAAAACTTCCGCACAAGCTTAGATCACACTCTCAATATGAAAAATTTAAGGGCGCTCTATTAAATTATGTAAATGACTCTTTGACTTGTGTTAAATTTAAAAACATATGGCAACAAGTAGTTGTGAGTAATCATCTTTAGGAGAATGCATGCTGTGTCAGTTATATGGTGAGCGGCATCAATGGGTACCGACATATGTGAAAAATACATTTTGGGCCAGAATGTCCACTACACAACAAAGCAAGAGTATGAATGCATTTTTTGATGGTTATGTGAGGCTAAGTACCCCGTTGAAGAAATTTGTTGGGGATTATGATAATGCTTTGATGAGAATAGTTGAGAAGGAGTGTCTCACTGATGTTGGTTCGTTGAATAAAATGTTTCCACTCATAACTTTGCATTCTATTGAGAATCAACTACAAGGTATTTACACCAATGAAAAGTTCAAAGAAGTTCAAGAGGAGTTTAGTGGATTCATGATGTGTTTTGCATCCCTACTGAAACGCGGAGGTGTAATTTCTACGTATAAAGTTGATGATTGTGTAAGAGTTAATGATAACTTCACAAAAGAAG
Source organism: Alnus rubra (assembly GCA_028654335.1). NCBI lineage: Eukaryota > Viridiplantae > Streptophyta > Magnoliopsida > Fagales > Betulaceae > Alnus > Alnus rubra. Next base: position 2,237,999 of record JAJPGS010001263.1, read on the forward strand.
TAAAGTGTTGTGTTTATTTTTATAATAATGAATGTGACGTAAAATGCACTTGTAGATTGTTTGAATTCAAAGGAATCAAGTGCAGGCATGCCCTTGTTTTTCTCATATTGATAAAAAGTACGAAAGAGTTGCCATCCAAATATGTTCTTCACCGATGGAGGAAGGACTTGAAAGAAAATATACCCTCGTTAGGAGTAGTTATGACGATTTGAGTAACAACCCTGAAGCACAAAAATATAACGATTTGTGCAATGACTTTTCAGAAGTAGCATTGATCGCATCAAAAGACATTAATGAAACCTATATGAAGGCGAAGATTGGTGTACATAAGTTAAAGGAGGAATTGCTTCAAAGTGGGTCAAGGGGTGAAAGCAATATAAGTAGTCCACATTCTCATCACCTTTCAGGTGCATATTCCATTTGTAATGAAGCAATTCATGGGAGGTCTAAAAAATGTGATAAGTTGCGGAGTCCCATAGTTGCAAAAGGTAAAGGGAGGCGGCGGTCAACACAAATGGAGTCTGTTGTATAGAAGGTAGTTAAAAAATTAAAATTCATGAAGATACAACAGAAGAAAAGACAAAAACAAGTTATTTGTTTGTCTTTGTTTTATTTGTATATCTTGCTCGAAAAGCAAGTGCATATTCTGAATCTTTCATGTGTTTTGTAACACTTGTTACTACTTGTTTTTGTGCATATATGATATCTTAATGAGAGACTTTCCAAGCAACAAGAGAAGTTGGAGTGAATTTAAATGAAGCCATCTTACCTTCTGTAGCCGCTCCACAACATGAATATATAATTGGAACTCAAGACGATGTAGTTACTCAAGTACAATTTATGTTTCTAAGTGACGGTGAATATATGATCATTGATGCTTTGTACATGGAATTGTATGTCCTCATTTCTTTCATGAATTTAAAGCCTTTTTTTTAAAAAAGAAGAAGAAGAAGAAATATTTGCTAGATTGAGAGATGGAATGAGCAAAGAGAAAACATAGGATTTCAAGGTTATCTGTAGACGAGGCAATGACAAGCATCAGGTCAATATTTTGTCATCTTAATTCATTTCACAAATAGCTGAATTGATCATATGAGTTTATATTAGGTTGGTACATGGTCTATATATTATTTTGTATGTTTTTTTGGTTTGGTTGTATTTTGAGATATTTGAGTGATATTAGCTAACTTTCTCTCTTTCTTGGACTCCCTAGGAAGGATGATTCAATGGAACACGGCCTTCTAACGATGGACAAATTCAGAATGTGCTAAAAGTACAAAGAATGAATATTATATCTTCTAACAAGAAGATGAAGTTTGTTGTATTTTGGTTTTGAACATTGAGGTATTTTGTATTGAACAGTTATAGATGTTGGTGACATTTTGTTGTCTTTTATGATTGTAAGGAATATTGAATATGTGAATGAAATTTTATGAACTTTTCAAATGTGTATGAACTAGCCATACTAATACTATGCACAATTGATCACGTCTTTGTTTTCTCAAGTTCCATACACAAAAAAAAAATCAAACTTTTTAGATTACCCATTTCTTTTCTTTCCCTGTAGTTTATCAAGAACCAAACAGGATACAAAACAAACCAGGAAATAGTACCGATCTAACAGTGCAAAAGGAGGATAAAACATAGTAATAATAATCCATTCTTTTCTAACGGTTTTTCCAAAAGCCAATTACAATTAGAACCCACACATTGACAATATAAAACAAATGGAATAGATAAGAAATAAGAAAAGTTAGGAGCATAGATGAATTTGACAAGTGGAAACAATATAAGAAGCAAACTGTACAAATTCTCTTATGAATTTTATTCGGTTAGATGTGTTCAAGCAAGCCACATTCAGCTTTTGTGATAACATTCTCATATTGTACAGTATTATTTTGAATGATACAAAAAAAATCAACAAATCTTTACTGCTGTGAGAGTCATCTGGTCTGCATGTAATCGAAAATACAACAGAACATGACAAAGTAAACTAAAACAACCGGACTAGCTAGCAGGGCAGCAGATTGGCAGCACATTAGTTCCAGATGAAGATTTATATCTCATACGCTCTCTAAGTATCTTCAATCCAACACATGGAGTAGCTTGAACATTCCTAAAAACATTTGAACCTTCCTCTCGAGTTTCTGCTCCAGTTCCTTGGACAAAGCTAACTCATTGCAATTCCTAAAACTTTCCTCTTTGCTTTTGCATCCAAATACCAACATCCTAGATTGAAAGGAAAACCTAAAAAAATTTAGAATTGGAAGCGAACTAATTTGAAGAAAGAAACCCGAAGAAACAGAACACCACAAAAAAATTCGGGCAAAACCTAGCCAAGCAACACCAAACAGAATTAACTCAAAATCATGCCTCAACCTCAATCGGCCATCAACCACCATCGATAACAAACACTCACAGAAAATCAACCACCAATTAAAAGTCAAAAGCACCCAATCAATCAAAACTCAAAACCATAGAAAACCAAAAATTTTATAATTGGAAGCGAACTAATTCAAAGAAAGAAACTCGAAGAAATAAAACACCACAAAAAAATTCCGACAAAACCCAGCCAAGTAGCACCAAGCAAAATTAACCCAAAATCAAGCCTCAAACGTAATCGGACATCAACCACCATCGAGAACAAACACCCACAAAAAATCAACCACAAATTGAAAGTCAAAAACACCCAATCAATCAAAACTCAAAACTATAGAAAACCAATAAAATTTAAACACAACCTAATGAAATCACCGAAAATTACCTACCAAAAACGATTCCAAGCTTTCTGCCTCAACCACTACACCTCTCTCTCTCCCCAGCCGCACGATGGCCGGCGTAGCAACAAGGTGGTGCAACGGCCTTCAACCGCCAGACACAAACTCTCTCTTTCGGTTCTCTCTCGATTTCTCTCTATTGCTCTCAGCTTGATCGTCTCTCTCTTGCTGCAGAACAGTCAAAGCAGATAATGTCCTCCACATGCAGCCAATTGAATGGCCTCTACATGAAAAATAATGTCCTCCAACAACTCCAAAAAGCAATCAGAGCCTTTTGCCTCTCTCTCTCTCTCTCTCACTCTCTTTGTTTGTGTGTGGCTAGTTTTGAGAGTGAACAAAGTTGAGAGAAAGATAGAGAGAAACAGGAAGATAAACCAAGTTCGCCGTTGGTTTTTCTTAGAAAATGAAGAGTTTGGAGAGAGAGAGAGACTAACTTGGAGAGATCTCCTTAGCTGCACGATCTAAGAGAGAGGCTGTCCAGGAAGATTTAAGAAGACTCCACGTTGAATGGCTTTCACGTTGTAGTTGATTTGCCCAAAAACCAATACAAAGAGATCTAAAAGATAGAAAGAGAGAACCAAGAAGATGAACTTAATTAGTCTTGTTTTTCTCAGAAAAGAAAAAACTTGGAGAGAGAGCAACAACACAACTTTTTCAAAAAAAATTGTCAATAAAAACACTGATGTGAACAGTAAATATCACGTCAATCTACCTCAACACGCCTCTCTAAGTTTTTAAATTTTTTAACGCCGGATCGAATTTCACATTAGTTGATAAAATTTCATCTCTTGTAGCATTTTTCAAAAAACTTGGTTTATGCGTCATATAAAATTAATAAATCATAATCTAATTTGAATTTGATGTTTTTCCTCGGTCTTAGAAAGCAGTCGGCTACACGCCTCTTACTTACTTTTTCTGTTTTTCAAAACAGCGTCCAATAAAAAAAGGCTCTGATATAAATAGGTGATGCCACGCGGCCTTACCCCATTGATGATTCCAGCGTGTGGTCCCCACTACTGGACTGAAGTCGTGCGCTCCCTGGTGTCCTTGTCGAACCATCAAGCGCGCTTGGGACTGAGAGAGAGAGATGAAGGGGGACGGGCACACGCCGTCGTCGGGGCTAAACGGTGCAGGGGATGAGAGGGGCGCCGGAGGGAAGGCCAGGAAGCAGCCGCCGCGGAAGCCGCCGTCTACTCCGTATGCTAGGCCGCCGCAGCCGCCGAGCCAAGCCGAAGCGGAAGCTGGTGGCCGACGCCGCTGGCTATCGAAGCTGGTCGATCCGGCTTACCGCCTAATTTCCAGCGGCGCCACACGGATTATCCCTTTGTTATTTTCCAAACCAGCTTCCCCTAATGCCCTTCCTTCGCCCACTGATCAAGACCACCGTTAGTTGATCTCTCTCTCCGTCACTTTAGAATTCTCTTTCTGCATCTGATTTTGAGAGATTAGGGTTTGGAAGAAGTTATTATCTCAAACTTTTGAGTGTTATATATATATATATGCTTGCCTTATACCGAGATGAGGAAAGATTAAAAACTATTTCCTCTTTCCTCTCTAAAATGTTCAAATTTTAGTTTTTACATCTTAGAGAACATATAAAATACATGAATTAATGGATTTGATAATGAATGGCATTGAATTGACATGAAATTTAGGGGTGCATCATTAGCTAGCACAGAAAGAATTTGTAATCTAATTGTGGGATTGTCGAAATATTAATTCGATTACAACTTATTGACTGATGTAACATTAACAAAGCGTTACACCAGGTGTAACTTGAACTTGGCTCCGACATAGTAGTCTTTAATAAAGAGTGTGTGTGTGTGGGGGGGGGGGGGGGTGCCCATTTTGTGGATGATTCTAGGTTTCGCTTGTTAGTTGCTTATTCTTGGTTGAATTAAACAGAAGCATAACTTTTTTGCTAACCTTCCTTATCTTATTTTAAGAAAAAAAAAAAACCACGTTCATACTAATTTTGGTGCTTAATGAAGGAGTTTGAAGTTGGTTTTATAGAATAGCGTTGAATTAACTCGGAGTAGGCATGTGCCAGTTATAAATGAGTTCATAATCTGATCTGTTCAGCCCCAGCTACCGTCTTTTGGCAGTTTTTTTTTTTGGTACCACTGTGTTTCCAAGAGGAGGGAGCTTTGTTTAATCTAGCTGCTTACTTTTTTTGAAAATTTGAGAAATCAATGTGCACTCTTAGGCTCCGTTTTTATCGACTTAAAATGTTTTCAGTATTTTTGAGTGTTTGGTTGCGCTTTGAAAATTTGGTTAACCAAAAAACATTTTTGGTCAACCGTAAAATGCCCTTTTGTTTCTGTAAAATGGTTTACGTTTAATTAAGGTGTGAACATTTTCCTTCTACAGCTTTTCTCTTCAAACCTTCTTGGCAAACGTCCACGCCATAGCACACCCTAGACACCACCCTCTCTCCTGTTGGCACCAACGCCACCTAGAGCCACGCCCACCAGTGCAGCCGCCACCTGTTGGGTGCCTGTGGACTTTTGGGAAAGGATTCAAATAGCCAGTGAGAAGTGTTGATCCTTCATGTATCTACTAAGATTTTAACATATTCACGTGATTATGGTGCTCATTATTTTGGTAGAAAGAGCTATTGATGCTGTGAAGATTGTAGATCAAACAGCGTATAATTTATTCTATATTATATACACTTCTGTATGTTCAATATGGTATCCCACGCACAAATAGCCAAGCCCTTTTTCTGGATTATAGCACTCATGCCTGACATATTGTGTCTCTCAAGAAGTATAGGCTTTGATACACTTTGAAATTGATGGATTATGCTATTTGGAGTGTGTTAATCTACAGAAGAGGACTGGCACATGTGGCAGAGTTGCAATTTCATTTTGACTTGTTCAAGGAAGTTTAATAATTTTGCATAGTGTAAGAAAGATAATAAGGATGAGCACATCTGAAGAACATTGGAATATAGGAGTTACTACAATAAAAAAATTATATAAAAGGCATCATCACCCCAAACTGCTGCGGTAGGAAAGTACATTTTGTTTAGATGGTTTAGTCCTCTCTCCTGTGCAGTGGTAGTTTATTAACAGGTGTGTGTGGTTGAGTGGCTCAAAGGAGGCTGTATTAAATACTTAAAAAGATGTGGAGCGACGCGCAGTAGAGAAGGAATATTTCCAGAACAGAATGAATTGACTTGGAATGTTTATTTAGCCCATACTGTTTGTGTGCTTACTTCGCTCGCAGTGCTGAAGATGATGCTGTGAAATTGGTGGCATTTATCAGCAAACCATTCTTTTAGAATATTAGGGATAATTTATTTATCGTTTGTCTATTGTTCTATTTTCTCTAAGTTGTGAAAAGCCTTTTTGTGCTCTCCATGCTTCTGACATGTATACATTACAATGATATCCTTTAAGCTCATTTTTTATTCATTGCTATCCATTTTCACTTTATATATAATTACAAAAAATCACATACTGATTTGTGCTGAACTTTGGTCGTATAATTTCATCTTACTGATTAATGAGTTATTTTTGCAATGTAAAACTTGCATGCAGAAGTTGAACGAGATGGTGGGTTTGATGATGGCAAATGCTCATTAGATGTAAGGATTCTGTCCTTTTTGTTAAAACATTTAGAAACCTTGCCTCTGGCCTTGATCCTCATTTCATTCAGTAGCATGTTTGGTTTTTTAAATTGACTGTTAAAAAAAAAAAAAATTATAAAACAAATTTTAAATGTTAAAAGTTTAGTTTCAATTACTCATAAATTTGGATTAAAGATCTTATATTTTGGAGGGCTTTGATTGGGTTAACCTTTCCATTCACATCAGCATTATTCTTAACTTTGGCCCTAATATTTTGCAGCTTGGATCAAACAGATCAGCTGTAGTAGCAGCTTCTAGCGGAGCAGCGGTGAATAGTGGTTCTGACTTTGATGGGCACAAACAAGACAAAAATGCTGACCTTTCTGATGATTACAGGCTTTTTGAAATCGAAAAGCTGTTGAAAGGGAAAAGATTTTCAAGGTGGGTCAAAATTATTGGCATTCTTCTCTGATTAATTTGGGTGGCAACTGGTTGCTTGCTTTGAAGAACCCCGCTTCTGATCCCTGAATGATGTTTTGTTAGTTTTATTGATTTATCAAGTCTCCTTACTATTGAAGAATTTTAGTCTTGTGGAATGAAGTTTGTAAGTTTAAGCTTTTCTAGGAACACTGAGTTTGTAAAGTATTTAACGCTGACGTAGACCTTTCTTAATTCCACTCATTACCATGCAGGGAAGAAGTTAATCATTTGAAGGAGATTTTGTCTTCTAGGGCTGTTGATCTTAATCCAAACATGACTGCAGGAGGAGACCCTGCGGGGCTTGTAGTAGCACATGAAACTCCAAGAACTTCACTTGAAGAAAAAGATTCAAAGAGAGCTCTATGGGTAAGTTTGACCCCTCTTCTCCAGTCAGCTGTCTAGAGGAAGGCATCACTGTCAGCTTGGCTTTTGAATTGGTGACATATATGCCTGTAGAACAAACTTTGTTAGGGATGCTAACGTATCCAAAGGCGGCTGTTTTTGGACTAGTAGTGCATAAATTTCTTTATTTATACAAGGTTTTTAAGTTTTACATATGGAAAAACACAATGCCTAGGTATCACATTCTTAATGAATGGAATATAAAACAATTCATCTCAACTACTTTTAGGAACCTATATAAATATATAAATGATAACCGAATTAAAAAGAAAAATACTTCCCGCTGTGAAATGAGACTTTAGCTTTGTTGCTCCAATTCTACAAAATGTGACATCGTTAGACTAATCTCAGAATTACTCGAACACAAACTTTCTAATGCTTCATCATTGCTATGATTGGAGGATGCATGCTTTGGTGTTTGATGGCATATATAAGGGTTGTTTGATAATCATCCCCACAATATCAATACATGAGTGGAGGTTGGTGTTCTAAGGAGGTAGTGGGACCTTTAGGAGTTGGTGTGTGGGAACATATTAGGAGGGGTAGGGATTTTTTTGGAGGTTTGTTAGATATGAAGTGGGAGATGGTACCAAGATAAGGTTCTGGGTACGATTTATGGTGGGGACCAGCCATTGAAGGAACCATTTTTGGAGCTGTTTAGTATTGCTTGCTATAAGGAGGCATGGGTGGTAGATCATGTGCAGTTTTCTAACGGTAATTTTCAGTGGAATTCATTTTATTTTTTTTGATAAGTGGAATTTATCTTTTATCAAACTTGTGTAGGATTGGGAAGTAGAATTAGTGATTGAGTTTTTCAATGTGATTTATTCTCTCAGAATGAGACGGGGGGGGGGGGGGGGGGTGGGGGGGGGCTAATATTTGGTGGATACCATCCAAGAGGTGGAAGTTTGAGGTAAGATAGTTTTATCAGAGGGTAGCCACTCCGACTAGTTCATCATTTCCATGGAAGACTATTTGGAGAGTCAATATTCCATTGAGAGCGAGTTTCTTTGTATGGACAATAACTCTTGGGAAGATTCTGACTTTGGCTAACTTGAGAAAGAGAGTAGTCATAGTGGTGGATTGGTGTAGCCTATGTAAAAGGAGCGGGGAATCCATAAATCATCTTCTTTTTTATTGTGAAATAGCAAGAGAATTATTGACATTTTAGTTTTAGAATTTTCGGAGTAGAACGCGTCATACCTAGAAGGGTGATAGAGTTATTGGATTGTTGTAGAGGTCAGGTGGGAAGTCGTTCCGTTTTAATCGTTTGGATGTTGTCCCTTGGTGCTTAATATAGTGTATATGAAGAGAGTGGAATGTAAGGTTTTTTGACAATCTTGAGATTTCGGTGGTAGAGCTAAAGAATATCTTGGTCAATTCACTTTATACATGGACAAAGGGCGCATAATATCTCACAATTTAATTATTCCGATTTTGCAGGCTTTTGTTCTTTTTCTCATTAAAGGAGTTTTCTCTTGTATATATTCTGTGTACTTAAGATAAGATATTATTCCAGATGATGAGGTGGAGGATGTAGATAGTTTGGCTAGTATTATGGGATGTAGGGTGGCTATGTTACTGTTGAAATACTTGGGTATCCCTTTGGGTGCTCCTTATAAGTCCACTTCCATTTGGAGTGGCATTGTAGAAAAATTGAAGAGGTGATTGGCTTGTTGGAAGCGGCTCTATTTATCTGAGGGAGGTAGGTTGACTCTGATAAAAATACTTTGTCTAATTTGCCCACTTATTACTTGTCTTTGTTTTCTATTCCTATTGGGGTGGCTAATAGGCTCGAGAGATTTCAACGTGATTTTTTATGGGGAGGCATGAATGAGGAGTTTAAGTTTCACATTGTAAATTGATCTAAAGTTGGTTAACCGAAGCAAACTGGTGGTTTGGGGGTAAGAAGTTTGATTAAGTTTAATCAAGCTTTGCTGGGTAAGTGGTTATGGCGCTACGCCATGAAGAGGGAGTCTTTGTGAAGATTGGCAGTGGAAGCAAAATATGATAGTGTAAGTGGAGGTTGGTGCTCTAAGGAGGTAGAAAGGCCCTTTAGAGTTGGAGTGTGGAAACATATCAAGAGAGGGTGGGGAGTTTTATTGAGATTTGTCAGATACGAAGTGGGAGATGGAACTAAGATTAGGTTCTGGCATGATTCATGGTATGTAGATTAACTACTGAAGGAAACCTTTCGTGAGATGTTTACTATTGCTTGTTGTAAGGAGGTGTGGGTTGTAGAGAATATGCAGTTCTCTAATGGTAATATATCGTGGAATTTATAATTTATAAGATCTGTACTGGATTGGGAGGTTGAATTGGTGATTGCATTCTTGGATTTGTTGTATTCCCTTAATTTGAGACAAGGTGGTGAGGATCACATTTGATGGATTCCTTCAAAGAGGAAGAAGTTTGAGGTAAGGACGTTTTATCACGAGTTTGTTGCTTTGGGGGGTGCATCATTTCCATGGAAGAGAGATAATGTCCCTTTGAGAGTTTCTTTGTTTGGACACCTGCTATTGGAAAGGTTCTGAATTTGGATTATTTGAGGGAGAGAAAAGTAATAGTGGCGGAATGGTGTTGTATGTGTAAAAGAAGCAGACAATTCATTGATCGTCTTTTTCTCTATTGTGCAGTGGCTAGAGAATTAAGGAGTTTTTTTTATTTTTTTTATTTTTTATTTGCCATTTCGGTGTAGAATGGGTTATGCGTAGAAGGGTGATTTAGTTGTTACGTTGTAGGCGATGGCTGTCGGGTAGTCGTTCAGTTTTAGCCGCTTGAAGGATGCCCCTTTTGTGCTTAATGTGGAATACTTGGAGAGAGCGGAATGCAAGGTGTTTTGAAAATCGTGAGAGGCCGATGGAAGAGTTCAAGAACATCTTGAACTGTGTAATAGAGTTGTGCCCCTTTGCGCTTATTAATGATATGCATTACTTATGATTAGTTATAACGATTTCCTTGTATTGCTTTCTTCTTCTTCTTAATTGTCTCTCTTGTATACCCCCTGTATACTTGATTGCGCTCTGCGTTTTTTAATAAAATTCTCTTACTTATAAAAAAAAAATGATATGCATTACTTATAAAAAAAAAAAATTGTGTACTAAGGTTGCGCCTTTTTGTACTCTTATTGAAATGCATTACTTATATAAAAAGATCTATATATATATATTTGATGCTTGAGTGATATATTTTATATTTTTGGATGCGGGTGAAGCCTCTTCCTAAGAACTTCCTTTTGAGGAAAGGGAGGTCTTAGAGGTGGTTAAAGGGTTGAATCGTTATAAGGCTCCAGGCTCTGATGGGTTGACTTTTGCTTTCTTCCAAGACTGTTGGGATGCGATCAAGATAGATCTCATGGGGGTATTCCAGGACTTTCACACTCATAGCAAGTTTGTCAAAAGCATTAATGCCACTTTTATAGCCTTAATTTCGAAGAAGCTTGGGGCTGTGGATGTTAAAGATTTTCGGCCTATTAGTCTTGTAAGTGGCGTTTACAAGATCATTGCAAAAGTTCTTACTAATAGACTTAGAAGGGTTGGGGAGAAGATTATCTCGAATCCTCAAAATGCTTTTGTGATAGGAAGGCAAATTCTTGATTCTGTTCTTATAGCTAATGAGTGTTTGGATAGTCGCATCAAATCAGGTGAACCAGGGTTACGTTGTAAACTGGATATTGAGAAGGCTTATGATCATGTCAACTAGGATTTCTTATTGTATATGTTGAGAAGATGTGGCTTCAGGGAGAGATGGTGTTCTTGGATAGCGCATTGTATCCCTTAGGTGTGATTCTCTGTTTTGGTGAATGTCATCCCTTATGGTTTCTTTAGCAGCTCTCATGGTCTTAGACAGGGTGATCCTCTGTCGCCTCTCTTGTTTGTCATCATGATGGAGGCCTTTAGTAAGTTGTTCTCTATTACTGTTCAAAGGGGCTTCCTCTCTGGCTTCTCTATGGGCTCCGGCAGCAATGGAGTGATTAACATTTCTCATCTGTTATTCGCAGACGATACTTTAGTTTTTTGCGGGGCTAATCTTGATCATCTTCTTTATCTTCGTATGTTATTACTGCCCTTTGAAGCAGTTTCAGGTTTGAACATTAATTTAAGTTTTGGTTCCTGTGGGTTATGCGGATAATATGGATGATTTGGCTGGCATCTTGGGCTGTGGAGTCTCATCTCTTCCTTTAAAGTACCTTGGACTTTCGTTGGGGGCCCCTTTTAAGGCTAAGTCCAGCTGGGATGAGGTAGTTGGTAAGATTGAGAGGCGACTGGCTAGCTGGAAGCGGTTGTATCTGTCGAAGGGTGGCAGAGTTACCCTTCTCTCTCTAATCTTCCTACGTACTTTCTTTCTCTATTCCCTCTAGTGTTGCTAGTTGTATAGAGAAGCTGCATTGAGATTTCTTGTGGGGAGGCATAGGTGAAGAATTTAAATATCATCTGGTTAATTGGTCCAAGGTTTGTTCTCCTATTTCAGACGGTGGTTTGGGCATCCGGAATTTGAGGATCTTCAATAAGGCTCTATTAGGGAAGTGGCTGTGGCATTATGCCCATGAGAGAGAGGCTTGGTGGAAATCTGTTGTGGATGCAAAGTACGGTTCTACTTGGGCTGGTTGGTGTTTTTTAGACCCCCTTGGGTCACACGGAGTGGGACTTTGGAAGAATATTAGGAAGGGGTGGAGTTTGCTTTGTAGCCATACCAGACTTATTTTGGGAAATGGATTTAGGATCCATTTTTGGGACGATGTGTGGTGTGGTGAGATGCCTCTTAAGGAAGCTTTCCCAGTTTTGTATGACATAGCGCGTGACAAGGATGCACATGTTGCAGACTATTTGGTTGTGGTGAGCGGGTCCTATCAATGGGATGTTAGCTTCTTTCGAGCGGCCCACGACTGAGAGGTGGATGTTTTGGCCTCCTTTTTCTCTTTGTTGTACTCAACCAGAGTGGATTGTGATGGGGAAGACCAGCTCTGGTGGTCTCCTTCTCACAAAGGGAAATTTGATGTTAGATCTTTCTATAAGGTTTTTGCTTGCCAAGAGGCTATTCGTTTTCCTTGAAAAAGTATATGGCGGACCAAGGTTCCCTTGAAAGTGGCTTTCTTCGCTTGGACGGCAGGCAAGGGAAGATACTCACCTTGGACAATCTCAGAAAGAAGCATGTTATTGTGATTGATAGATGTTGCATGTGCATAATGAATAGGTAGTTTGTGGATCACCTTCTTCTCCATTGCGAGGTTGCACGCGCTCTATGGAACGCCATCTTTAGTTGCTTCGGTCTGTCTTGGGTTATGCCTCTTCAGGTGGTAGATTTATTCGCTTGCTGGTGGACCGGTGGTCGCTTTCGGAGTGCGGTCGTGTAGAAGATGGTCTCTGGTTGCCTTTTGTGGTGCTTTTGGAGGGAACGCAATAATAGACAGTTCGAGGACAAAGAAAGAACCATTGAGAAACTCATTTCCTTTTTCTTTAATTTTTTGTACTCTTGGTCGGCTGCATTCCTCGCACCTTTAGTGATTAGTTTTAATTATTTCCTTCTTTTGTTTTCTTCTTCCTCTTAGATGCCTTTCTTGTATACTTCCTGTGTACTTGATTGCGCTTTGCGCTTTTTAATGATATTTCTCTTATAAAAAAAAAAAAATTTATGTTTTTTACTTTGCATATATTGTTTTGCTGTCAAGTATGTCGTACCATTATCAGTATTTGGGAGAAAATAGCTGTGCATAGATAGAGATAAGATGAATAGAGACCTAAACAAACTAATGGTGCTCGAAAAATTGTGCTCATCTAGGGATACACTATACATTAAAGGTAATTAGAAGATAAGGATATCAATTCATCTAATGTTTTTCAGGAGTAATTTGCAGATCAGGGCTTGCAAGGAGATATAAAAGGATCCAATGTCTTCAAGTTGTAGATATAGGTTGAAAAGAAATAAGGAAGAAAAAGGCTTGTGAGAGGAAACAATATGGAAGGACTCTCTCACACATACAAACACTCACACACACAAGACAGACGCATCATAGATAGTTTTTGTGTTGCAATTATTAAGTTTAGATCTCTGAGGAATTAGGGGTTGATTGCCTGCTAATTAGAGAAGTAGAAATTTGGAGCCTGATTGTCAATCAGCAATCGCTACCTGTCAGTTTAATGGTTCTAATTTATAATGTTGCATGCAAAATTATGGGATTTGTTTATTGTCAACTCAATGGAATCCGCTTAGGTGTTATTAGACCTCTTATTCTGTTAATATTACTTATAAGGAACGAGTTTGTTGCTTGACTATCGCCTTTTTCTTTTGTTGACTCTGGTATTCCCATTGCAGTAAATTGTTTCCTTTTGTTGGGCGCCACACACCCCCCACCCCCCCACCAAAAAAAAAAAAAAAGAAGAAAGGAGAAGAAAAAATTGTTCCCTTTACTTTTATGTTTCTAATTATAATATTTTGTGTTGGACATTCTTGGTTGGTCTCTTAGCAATCCTTGTGAATTTTGGTGGTGGGCGCATCTGCATTATATAAGGAGATCTTGTCATGGCTTCTTCAAACCTATTACCATGTAAGATCCTCTTAGGGCCAAGTGATTTGCCCTCTTTAAGGGCTTTAGGTAGCTTCTATTTTGGAGATGCCTCATCTAATGCTTGAGGGTGAGTCTTTAAAGATTATAAGATGGGGTATATCATAACATCTAGATTTGGATGAATACTTGATTAGTCGTAAGAAAAAAAAGACGAATACTTGATTAGCTTGATATTCCTTTCTTTCAGTTTGATTAGGTAGTATAAGTGGTTGTTCAGTTTGGCAATTGAGGTGGACTATGACTTAGAGAGGGGTTAAGCTTTGCATTTAAAGGGCATATCTTTCACCCTGAGTGAGGTTTTATGCTTTAGAAAATTTTCTGACTCCTATGTTCTCCTTATTTCTTCTTTCTCTAGCTCTTAAAGGAATCCTAGTCATATGTATATTACTTCTTAGTTATCATGAATGATGTCCGGCATCACTTAAGATAAGAGCAACAAAAAACAACACAAAAATTTGAGATATTGCTGTATATTTAAATTCAAGGCAAAGTTTTTGCTTTAGAGTCAAACTTTTAGTGTTGCTTAAATTTTCTGATTTAATGACTACTTGGTCTTTTTCTGGGTTTAATGATTATATTTCCTCGTGTTAGAAAAAGCAAATAAATCTAGCAAATTTGAAAACTTTTAGGATGTAACAGAAGTCGCTAAATGCTTTTAATTATCCTAAAGGCCTTTAAGATAACATTTTTACTAGGTTTGTATGATTCTATCTGAAGGGAAGTTCAGAATATCCTTATGTTTCATAGGGTGCGTTGGAATATAATATACATTGTTTTTTTTTTTTTTTTGATAAGTAATTTCAAATTCATCAATAAAGCGCAGAGGGGCGCAACCCTAATACACGGGAAGTATACAAAAGCGCCCCTAAAAGGGAGGAACATGTAATAAATTTAGAAAGTCTACAAAAGTAAAAACACCTAGGTGGCAAAGACTGGACGCTAACCAAAGAAATAGCGTGTTAATATACATTGTTCATTCCCATATTCTGACAAGTTTAGGTTATATAAAACCTTATTAAATTTTCCAGGTGCGAGATGAAGTTGGTGCTTCACCAGTTGAAATTGCAAGAGCATACATGGGAAACAGAGTATCTGAAATAGGCCTTGGTTCTAAGCATATAACATTAGAAGATGATATGGCATTACTACAGGGTGATGAATCTGCTGCAAAATCATTTATTCCATCACCTTCACCTAAGCCATCCGCATGCTGGCCTGGTGCCATGGCACAGGATCAACATGGTTATTTGACCCCTCAAAGCCACAGAAGCAGATTCGGGCTTGATAACTTTCCCCGAACACCTTATTCTAGAACTATTTTTTCAAAGTCCAAGACCAGGGTATGTAAAATTGAATTAAGTAATTTAATGCTGTGATTCATTTCGAGGTGCTTTTTTGCACATGGCATTACCCATTTTACACTACTTGTATGTCATCAGATCACTCAATTACGAGGTGATGGAAGTAGGGGCTTGAACATTTCATCTACTCCTTTGCAGCAATCACAAACTCCTATATACGGACAGGTACTTTTTCATGTTAGCAATCCCTTGTAATTCATGCCTGGATGTTGTAATATTCTTTTTTCCTGCAAGGATGGTCCTTTTTAAATTTTATAAAGTTTGGTTTGGATTTTGTAGATATTTTCGTGTTGATTCTCTGTCAAGAGTAATGAACTAGTACTCTTGTTGATTCATGAATGTTTTACGAAGTAATGAACATATGAAATCCTACTATTAAATTATTAATTAAGCGCTTAGACTTCATTTGTCTTCCAAACAACTGGTACATCTGTTCACAGGTCATGTGATAGAGAGGAGTCGTGCTTTATGAACATATTTTGTTCTAATATGATGTACTCAAAAACTGACTGCAAATTTTTTTTTTGGGGTTCCTCTGTTGATTAGGCATCAGGATTTTGTAATAGCATCTTATTTTGTTGTTGCTAAATGCCTAAATGGTTTTTCATGTCTGGGGTGTGTTGGTAACCAGATCAACTCAATGATGTCGCTGGAATACGGTACAAATTATTTCTTGAATTTGTGGGAGCCATACAAGCCCACTTTGGTGCTGGAAATATCTAAGCCATGATATTGATCAGGTCAATATTTAGTCCTGCCTCAGGGTCAAGTTTTTGGATTTGTCTCAGCCCATTTAGAGCATTAGCATTGGACTAGACAAATCCTCTTTTCAGCCAAAATTTGGTTAGAAATCATAAAATCACGCCAACATCAGACTCTTTACTACTACAGTAAACTTTGGGTTTGCTACAGTTGCTCTCCTAATGTGGAGAGCAACTGTAGCATCTCTAAAAGATTTTTTATTCATTTTTTTTTCCTCTCTCTCTCTCTCTTCTGCAAATGAGCACCAGAGCTTCTCCAAACATGAGCGGAGGGCGACAAGAAAGTGAGTCTCTCATCATCTGAGAGTCTCATATAGTCCAATCTCTCTCTCTCTACCTATGCAGATTCATCCCCATTTTTCTCTGTTTTTGTGTTTGATCTGTGATATTTGACTGACTGTTGTGCTTATTTTGGGCTCTACTACTATGGATTTGATGTGGGTTTTATTTTGATATATGAATTTCGGTGTTGATCATGATATGATATGTGAAGTTGGTTACTTTTTGACTATTGAGTTTGATGCAGTGAGTTTATGATGTATGTTAGGAAAAGAAACTATTTTTTCACGGGCCACAGCTTTGGGTAGAATCCTCATGGTGGACAATCTTAGAAGGCGGGGGTTTCAGCCGATTAATCGTTGTTGCCTTTATAAGAAAGATGAGAAAACTATTAATCATTTTCTCCTCCATTGTGAGCTTTCTGTGGATATCTGGCACTTTGTGCTTAACAACTTTGGGATCTCTTGGGTCACACTTGGTAACGTGCCTCAACTTCTCAATTGTTGGAAATTCTTTGGGTATGGACATCCTAGAGAAGTTATGTGGAAAGTTATTCCTGCTCTCTTAATGTGGAGCATTTTGAGAGAAAGGAACCGTCGGCTCTTTGAGGATAGTGAGTCCAATGTGCTACTTCTTAAATCCTTCTTCCTAAGATCTCTTCCGGATTGGACCCTTGCTTATGTTCCTAACTTCTCTTCAGGGAATTTGGTAGATCTGATTTGTTTTCTAGATTGTAACAACAGCTAGTTCTTGGTGATCTTGTTTCTGTTGTATAGCAGCTAGTTCTTTGGTGCTATTGTTTTCTTGTATACTCTTCGTGTATGAGGAATTTCATTTTTCTTCAATAAAAATTATTATTATTCATAAAAAAAAAAGAAACTATTTTTTCACATTTGGGTGGTTGGTTTAGTGGATCTTTTGGTTGATGCTACCACTTCAATTTATTCGTGGGTTGGACTCAGATTATGCAAGACTTTCAAGACGTTGTAGTGGGAGGAGGTGGCTGTGATCGTCTCCGTACCACAAGGAGCCCTCCTCCAAATCTGCCCGGGTTTGTGTGGTTCGATCGAGAGAGATAGATCAGGAGGAGAGAGAAATTTGTTAAAAAAAAGAATAATATAATTTTTTTTTTTTTTCTGTAAGTGATAATCCAATCTTATTAAAAGTGTAAGGCGCCCCTAAGTACACCAGAAGTATACAAAATGAAACACTTAACTAGAAAGAGAAAAATGAACAAGAAAATCGTCATAACTAATCGACATAGGAGACACAAATGCCGCTGTCCAAAAGTACAAAGTATGGAAGATTATTTAAAGAATATTTTAATAGAGTGGAGAAAGATTTAGAAAGTGGGATGTATGGTGTTTTTGAAAAGTAGGTAGCTTAAATAGAAAAATGGGGCTTTTTTAGCTAAAATTTGGCTGGTCCAATGCGAATGCTCTTAGAAGGTCCAGCTTGCTGCCCACTAAGCCCCGTTTAGTCCATGGCTCCTTAATTGTTATTGGCAGTGCCCTTGATTGTTCCGGAGAAAGGGATCATGGCGCCATTTTTAGACTTAATTAACTTAGTTCAGCTGTTGCTTGTTTGCTTGTTGGAGGGGGGACTCTTGGTAGCACTTAGAGTGCTGTTGTGGAAATGGAGCCTTCTTGCCTTTTGTAGTGTCTTTGGAGAAATAAATAATATAAGTTTTGAGGATCGCAAAAGTACGGTGGTGGAAGTCCTTTTTTCTTTTAATACTCTTTTATCTTTGGAAAACTGCATTTGTCTGTCTTTATATGCTTAGTTTTCATGATTTTCTTATTCTTTTTTCTCCTTCTAGTTAGGTGTTTCTCTTGTATACTTCCTATGTACTTGAGTTGCGCTTTTCGCTTTTAATGATTCTCGATTACTTATATATAAGAAAAAAAAAAAAAATCCAGCTGTTGAACTTCAGTTTTAGCTGTGAGAGCTTGTATAGCCTCTTTTACGTGCAATCCTACAAATTTTATTGACTATGCTAGTAGTAGATCAGCACCAAAGAAGCCAGGTCACATCTCTTTTCTGGTCTTTAAAGCAACAAATCAGGGTATCATTCCCTCTTAATGAATTTTGGATGGTCTGTTTTATAACTTAGCGCTGTATTTAAGTACAAGATGGACTGGCAAGGTAGCTGAAGTTTTGGCTGCTTTACCATTGATATATTTCTCTGTTCGTGACCATTTTTTTCTTCTCATAATTTCATAATTCTTGAAATTTCCTATGCTGTATGAATGATTGAGTCCATATGTCACTTTATTAACAAGCGGATACGAAAGATTTTATGTTTGTTTGCTGCAAAGACTTATCAACTTGTTATACATTTTGAATACATGTAAGGTTTACAGTTATGTTTCCATTGTTATTTTAATAGGCCTATCTACCCTTCACTTTATATAACATCTCGGAACTTGAATATTCTATATTGGCAAAATTGAATTGCTGTCAACATATATATAAGTTGGATTGATCGATTTACTTATTGTTTAAATGCATAGGTAAAAAGGAGCGATGCGGATAGTGACTATGGATCAGTGGGACCTATACGGAAGATAAGGCATAAACCTCTTGCAAATTCTTCTTCAAGAGGATCTGCATATTTTCGTTCTTCTTTAGACGGTCCTTCACAGGTGGAAAATTCTAATGCTTCTGAAGGCTTCTTGCCTGCTGTCAAGAAAAATATGGTACTCGGAGGAACAAGTGGCACTCCAAACTCCAAGTCATTAAACAGCAAGCCACACAGCTCTGAGGTGGGTGCTCCTATGGTACATCCACATACTAATCAGATGGCTAGGAAGATTTTGGAACATCTTGATAGAAGTCATCCCACTCCTAAAGATAAGTCTGCTGAGTTGGAGCGAGCCGCCACATGGAAGAAACCTGAATCTTCTGATGTCACCTATGTCATGTCAAATGAGCATAATAGCTTACCAAATTTAGGAGATTTTGATTCTTCTAAGAATAGAGATCAAATTGAACGGAAGAATTATGTGCAAAGGATTGAAGAAAGGCGGAACTCTCGTTTTAAGGTTCCGCCTCAGGAGAGCACTTCTGAAGCTTCTACTGATGCGGTAAATAAAGGAATTTTGGCTTCTTCAGTGACTAAACCAGTTTTGCCTTCTATATCTATCAGCAAGCCCTACTCAAGGTGGCCGTTTACTTCAGATACTAGTTCTGGGTTTACATTCCCGGTTTCTTCCTCTGGGTCGGAGCCACCAACACCAACCATCACGCCATCATTCTCAGCCGGTGGTACGCAGCAGCCAAAAGAGGAACCTACAGCTCCTTCGTATAATTTTGGCTCAAAAAGGTCTACTCCTGCCCTTGTTTTTTCCTTCCCTTCTACAAGCAGTGCTAACATTCACGAAGATGCTTTGGGTATTAAGTTCAGCTTTGGATCAGATGAGAATACGAGGTTATCTTTCAGTTCGTTTGAAAAAGATGCTGTCTGCTTTTAAGCTAAAACGACGACATTTTAGGATTTCCTTTTTTTTTACCCCGTCTATTGATTTTACTCTAGTAATTGATTGTTTCTTAGGTGACGGATGAAAAAGGCGTTTGAAGCAGAAAATGGTACGTTTCATCCATTAATACATTGGTTCTTGTTACCCATGTGACGCATTAATGAGTTTATAATGGATAACTTTAACGGAGATGAGTCATGTCACGGTCGGAATTTAATGCTGTTGTATCAACGGTATGAAATTTAAATAATGACATGGCATCAATTCACTTGAAATGAATTGATACAACAATATTACTATGAAATAGCTTCTATTTATTTCACTTGAAATGAAGAAGATTATATTTTCTAGGTCTAGGGTTCAAAATCCCTAGCATCAATTCGGATTTTAAATAGGACGCATTATGTTGGTACGTTTGTAACCAAGGAAAATGAAAACAGAAACTAATTGAATGTGGATTGGATTGTATAAAACTCTCATCTCTCTCTTAAGGATTCTGGATTGGACCGTAATTAAAATTATTTATTTCTTGAGAATTTTGGAGCCAACATAGAGATGAAGAACCAGGATTCTCTCCAGTTGAGAGGAACTGGAGTGGAGCCGGTCAGTTATAACTAGTGATATTTTTGTAATTTCACATGATATCCCAGTCTTCCATCCCTATGTTATAACTGACTAGCTCATTTCCGGTTGAAAATCAACTGGAAAGGATCTTGTTGCAAGGATAGAAGGGATCTACAGAAGGAAAGAGAATATTGGGGCCTATATATATTCAAGATAATAAAACATGGCCACTTTTTCTAAAATCAAATGAGTAATGTTACACACACTCTCACTTCTTCACACTCATTTTTTCTCACATTTAAGTGGTTTTTGAAACTACCATTGGCTTTGATATGAATATTTATTGGATTTTAATCTAATGGTAGTTTTAAAAGTCACATAATTAAGGATATGGAAAAATGGGTGTGAATAAATAGGAGTACGTGTAACATTACTCCAAATATAAAATACAAGATCGCTCAAGGAAGATCATAATGGGTTTACATTCAAGAAATTGTATGGGGAGTTGGATGAAAGTGGATTAGGATCCTTTCAAATTATTTGTCCAAATTTGAGAGATTTTAGACAGGTGGTTATGAGAGACTACTTATGGGACTTACTTTACTGGATTAGTGATTGGGTAGCCTAATTTTTATTTATCAGGTGAGTCTCATAAGTGGTATTTCATAATTACCTGCTCAAATTCTCTCAAATTCAAACAAGTAATTTGAAAGGATGCTAATCCATGAAAATGCAATTTCATCATGAATGACATATGTCATGCTACCATCATAAATTCTTCACGCACGACAATGTTGAAGTTAGAGCTTTAAAGTGTTAGCCAGTGGCGTTGGTTCATTTCTCTTGACTTGCGTGTTTGGGAGTCTTTCCGTTATTCAAACATTGAGAAAGATGTATGGACTTCTTGTCAAGGGCACTCTTGGCTCTTGATATCAATTCATTGTATGAACGGTGTCAATTGGCCCAAAGCAAGTGTCTTTCATTAATTTTCTTCCTCCACTAGAATTTCTAATGGACCTCTTGAAAATAATAGATTCTTATGCGTGGAGTTTTCTTGTCTAGACTTACAATACATCCTTTATGGTCATTCCATCTTTTAAAATCACTATTAGATTCGTAGGACTTATGTGGGTTCTACACATGAACACTACAAATCTAATGGTGACTTTGAAAAGTGGAAGGATATAAAAAAACACACGTTTTACAGGTGTAAAAATGCAAGCGTAAGTCCACAACTTATTGAATACAATACACAAGAATTAAGTGTTATTATATGGTAAACTCAATTGTTTAGCAAAAAGTTTGCAAATCACAAGATTAATAAGATGAGATTCTTAGTTTGATGATAAAATGACATGATTATGTAATATAAATATAGAATATGATAATCAAGAGAAACATGTCATAATTCAATTCCATATGGTCTATTCAAGTCCTTAATCATTTTTTGATAAGGTTGGCAATGTCTCGAGAGACCTATAGCATAACATCGAAGCCCCGGTGAAGCACACATACCATTATCATTAGTGACTTGACCAAATTTAAGCCTCAGATGATCCACATCACTAAAGATGTGGTAGTTGTGACCCTAATTGTACACGGTGCGCTAGTCATCTATAAGGACATTGGATCCAAGACCAAACATAAAAGTAAATCTCTTTGACCATAGAGCTAACCTATATGATAGAAACTCATGGATGTTATCCTGTACAGGATGTACTACGTCATATGATGTAATTATTCACAATCTTTTACATGCATGTATTTACAAAAACTCATATTTCATTGTTTCATTATTCATCAATCATATTTACAAAAGTAGAGTTCACATCATTCTAAAATGTATTTCATGTGAGTTGTAAGCATGCATGTTTGTTACGTAAATTACTCATGTTATGAAAGAATTGAAATAACAACAATCACGGTGAATTTTACTCACATTGGTCGTATGTACGTAATATTCCTTCTTACAATCTTCTTGATATCCATCGACCTCAAAATATGATAAATGGTCTAACACCAGTCTCCGATCTTAAGCTAAACATATTCTAAACTCTAAATTATGTCAAAATGGACTCACTGCCTGTCATCGTTCAGAGGCCAGCTAGCTAAGATACAAGAATAAGACATAACAGTAACAGAACATGATCATAATATGCTACTAATGTGATAGAAATCGAGATATGAGCAAGGCTTACCTCTCTTGATCGATGACAAGACTTCAAGAATAACCTCGATCTTCTCTCTCACACTCACACTTGGATCCCTCAGTTGAAGAAATGACAAAAAGGAGGCTGATCGAGGGCATAAGAATATATAGTATTTAAAGCAACCCATGCACACACAAACAGCTATGGTGGCCAAACATTAAATGCTATCAGACTGCAGTCATCAAACGTTCGCGATTCAACTTCAATCGTTCGCCTTCGAGCGTTCGAGATCAAACTTTGAACGTTCGAGCAACACATGAAATTCCCGACACTCACTTATACCAATTGGAGTATACTTGATCCAAATTAAAGGTCATGATATTACAGTGAACCCGTGTCCCTTGGCCCAAAGAGGGACTTTGGGACAACTGGATCTTCAGGATGCTATTAGCGGATTCCTTATCAAAGTAGCGTCTAGTTTTTCTCCTCACCCTCGCTTCTGGTGTCATTAATTAATTAATGTTGATAAGCTTCGCCACCCACTAGATATTACCGTTGAGTAGGGGAGTTTTCTTTAATTAGGGCGGCTGTGATTGTACTTGGAGATGTTTGAGATCCAAGCATCTTCCCAATTAATCTCTTGTTTTTAATTAGTATATATATATATATATATATGTCCAACCACGCATATTCAAGAGGCATTTTTCGAACGCTTAATTGGGCTTAATTTCAAGATATTAATATTTTTGAGATACAAATTTCAATTCATATCTTTTTTTTTTTTATTTTTTTTTATTTTTTTATTTTATGAATTAAGAAACTTTATAGAACTAGCTCAACATTACATTGTCTCTCCAGTAAAGATTGGAACCGCATTCCCTAACCAAGGAAACAACTCAAGAAACTACAACAAGCAGCAAAACAACAACTGCTAGAACACAAAAACCAGAGCTCAAGCATAGAATACAACCAACAAAATAGCTACAACCACAAGAGCTCAATCATAGAACCAAAAACAAAACCAAAAGAGAATGAAGGTTCCATTTGTGAATAATAGAATTATCCTTAGAGCATTCCTAGTAGTCTTACCAAAATAGATTTTTAATTATTTTGGTGAGCTAATTTGATGAAAATACTAAAAAATCACTTCCAACAACCTCACCATTTTAACAAAAAAGTTTTGGTGAGTGAAAATATTTACCAATTTGATGAGTAGTATTCACTCACCAACTCCCTCACCAATTTTGTTTCTCCTTTCTCTCTCACACGATCACAACACTTTTTTCTTTTCTTCTCCCAACTCTCACTTGAAGCACCAGCAAGCCTCTGCGCACAGCAGCAAGCATTTGCGCACAACTCTGATTTCAGCAAGCCTACACCCCCGCACAACAGAATACGCACCCACGCACACCAGAACTCAACCCAGCCTTTGAGCAACTTCTGCTCAGGTAAACCACTAAAAGACGATGGTTTATTGCACCGTAGAAAAACACCCATAAAAAGAACTGCTCTGATTCTTATTCTTTTTAATTTTTATTTTATTTTCCTTTTGGTCAAGAGTTGGAGCTTTTGATTGCTTATCAATGATGTTGTTGCTTTGTGGGTATGTCATTGTGTTTTTTGGAAGAATTTATCATTGTTGGTTACTTCTGGCCTTGCCTTTATTTATTTATTTTTTAAAAAAAAAAAAAAAAATAGAATGAGAGATACCCATTTGGAATTTTCCATTTGTCTGAATATATCAGTTTCTAATTCTATCATGAAAATCCATCCTAGTGCGTGCACTTTTGATCTCGGTCGTTGTATGTGCACTTTTGATTTTGGTCATCATGAAGGATTTTGGGAAGAAAAGAGCAACTCTAAAGAAAAAACGGGCCATAAGAGTAAAAATAGAGATTGAATGGAAAATAAGTATTGGTTGTGGTAGATGATAATTTTGGAGGAAATAGTCTTATTTATAGTGTAAAGCATATGACAGATTTTTTGAAAAATATGACCGTTAGGAAAAGATAAACATTCAAAAAAGATTAAATACAGAAATAATAAAGAAATCTGAAAAAATATTATTTAAATGAAATCGTAATAGTAAATAGTTAAAATTGTGAAGCTGTTAGGGAAACTTTAAAAAAGTGGCTCACCAGAATAGAGAAAAGTGATTTTTAGCTATTTTGGTGAGTAAAATTTGGTGAGGCTACTAAGAATGCTTTTAGCCTCAAGCTTAACCAGAGCTCGATCTAGCCAAAATCCTAGATTGCACCTCCCATCTAATCTGGCCAAAAATGGCTTCCTCTGTCCTAGGAGAATTTCCATCAAGCTAGCAGGGCATTTCTTTGCCTCCAAAGATAATAGATGCAAGCACCTAGGCAAAGCTTAGCAATGCAGATTTTAAGACTTTTACCCTTTAGCTTAGCAACACTCTAAACCACAACTAAGTCCCAGTCAAATAAAGGAGTAGAAAAGCCACAATCATGCATGATAGTATACCATATCCTTCTCCTAAACTCACAGAAAAAAAAAAAAAAAAGAGATGATCACAGCTCTCAATACAGCCATCGCCATCTCCATCTCTAGGCGGCAGAGTGACAGCTAGCTATAACATGGGAGTACTAGTATCTTATCCAATTGAGTCCTTATGTTGATTAGGTCCATCTCCATCCGACATTTTAATTTCAACATCTTATCGAAGTACTATGGAGTAAATCCTAGGTGTATTAATTGATTGTTTTGCCTTGTTCTTGTGGTCCAATTAATTCCCATGAAGAGCTTCGATTGGATGTCTAGGCACCACGCGGCACTAATCATGTTCACAAATTGGAGGAATTTTGATAAAAGCATTTCTCGTAGAACATGATGCCATGGGAATCTCAAAGTTCACAATATTTCATCAAACCTACATGGACCCACTCGGGCTAGCTTTGTCTAGAGCACCTCCACCAACATTCTTAGAGACAAGCTCGATTATTCCATAGGATTAGCACCGATCAAATTATGACCCGTCTTATTTATAAGACGCATTTGTACTCTATTTGACAGAAGTTAGGTATATAAATCTATTTGTTATTTGAAGAGGACTACACATAATCTTTTTAAAGTGTCAGACTCTATGATATGACAGTAAAAATCACCATTAAATATTGTACTTAAAGTATGCATATGTATTATAAAAATAATATGTATTTTGTATTTTGGTTTTTTTAAAAAGAAAAATAAAAGGTGAAAGAGATAAGAGTCCAAAGTACAAAGTCCAAGGCTAGCGAGTGCGGAAGGGAAGGGGGCTCTGGGTCTGGGTCAGGGTCAGAGGTGTGGGGAAGTAGAGGTGAAATGACATGAATTTGACGTTTCAGATTCTAATTGTTAATTGTCAGATGTGTGTCGCATAGCAGCAGGATACCACCACCATGTACTAAATGCTTCTTCTTTTTTTCTCAATAAAAAACAAAAGGTAATTAACGGGACCATCCCATCCTTACTCCTTACTCCTTCCCTTCTTTTATTTTTATTTTTTTAAAAAAAATTAATTAATTTAAAAATATTTTAACTCTTTTTATTTTTTATATTATATTAATAATTTTTTATTACTATTTAAATAAAAAACAACAACAATATAATTTTTATCTTTTATTTTTTTATCTAATTATTATTATTTTTTTTACTTTATATCATATCAACAGCTTCTTATTATCGACTCAAAACAAAAATCAGCTCAATAATTTTCAACTTGCAATCCACTAGCTAGTACCCACTTGCAAATCCCGAGGACAAGTCAATGATTACCAGCGTTGAGCTTTCTCCTCATTTTGCATCACAGATAAATAAAAAAAGAAAGAAAGAGGATTTTTAAACCTTCTTTGAACAATTAAAATCTTATGTTATGCAGAGGAGTAAAATGTTGAACAAGAATAACATGATCCCGTACGTACTTCACCCTCACAGTTTGGGGGCACTTTGTCTGTGCGTTAGTTGCTTCTGGTAAAGCTAGTGAGTCCAAGTTACTTTAGGGTTTATTTTATCTTTTCTTTCAAAAGAAATAAAATCATAAAATCACAAAAATAAAAATAAAAATCACATTAAAAATCTGAACCAATGATGCTCAACGGCTTAAAAATAAACAAAAGGTAATCAAGTTCTTAGCAAAATGATATTTGCCGCATATTTTGAATTTTTTTTCATATATACTATGATCACTTTACACATAGCAGTTATTATTTTTCATATTTATATTTATTTAATTATTGATATGACAAGATCTAAACCATTGAAACTGAAATCAATAGTTGAGATTTGAAATCCAAAATGAAAAATATTGCAACCCCTCAATATTATTATGTTCTTAAGCACTACTTGATTATCACAAAAAAAAAACGCACCTTCAATATATATATATATATAGAGAGAGAGAGAGAGAACGCTTACAAGACACAACTGCTAGCCGTTTTTGCCAAAGAGCCACCTTCATGGCCATTGGGGGTAGATCGGCCACCCCACAAGGCAAAAAAAAATAAAAATGACTTCGGGTTTGCCCTTCGGTATGGCCAAACTCACCCTCAGGCCAAACGGGGGTGGTTGAGCCACTCTCAAGGGCCATAGGGGTGGTTCGGCCACCCCCAGACCGGCCATGGGGTGGTCGGCCACCCCCATTTTGTCTAAAGCCACCCCCTATTTTTTTTATTTTTCAAAAAGTTTTTTTTTTTAATATTTTTTTTAATCGTTTTATTGTTAAATTTTATTTTTAATGGGACATAGAATGTGTGTCAATTTTTTTAAGAGTGATGGCATGGACTTTCGTTAATTTTTGGATGAAAGTTGGACAGAAGTACCATATCCATCTTTAGCCATAAACGAGGTACAATTTGCGAAACGAAATGAAGCATAGGGAGCAAAAAACAAAGTCTTTAAACTACAGGGGGTAAAAATGTATTTAACCCTAAGAAATTTACTGTTTTATTTGCTAAGTGCGTATGCTACCTTTTGGGACAAATTAATGTAATAAAATCTTTCATCTTAGAGTAACGTTATTTTTCATATCTATTTCGTATCGGTTCACGTGTCGTGTTTTATGTAACTTTTCGTGTCAGCCAATATGAAATGAATATAATAAATGAGTGTGGAGCGTAGTAGCTAGCATTACTCGAGATCTTAAAGAGACGATTGTGATCGCTTAATTTTAAATTGAATCAAAATCTAATATTGCAGGTACGTACGTATTATATATGAAGATTTTGTTATTCATGAATGCCTTGTTTATTTTCATGAAGAAAGAGTGGTGGAGATCACTTTCCTAGCTACTTCACTAGACATTATCATAAAGAGTGCATGAAATCCTGATTTTGCAACTTTTTTCTTCTTCTACCGTATTATAATTAAGGATATGTTATTGCATCGATCTGAAGTACTGCATGAAATCATCGATCTTAGTCAAGAGCTGATAAGTCAAAATTTGAAGCAATCTGCAAAAGTAATTGCTCCAGCTTTAGTCGAGATCGAGCTGGCCGGTAACAACTAACAAGGTAGCTTTCACTATGGGGTTCTTTGGGGCCTTTCCAGGCTATGTTCCAAAACACTGTGCACGTGACTAATCATGGGGTAATCACCTATCCCACAGTTACTAAGTTAAATTCCAGGGATAATCACAAATAATTGACTAGTTTTTTTTTTTTTCTTTTCTTCCTCCTATAGAAGCACCAATAATTCACTAGATGTTAGTTAGGAGAGAGTTGACTCATGTTACTGATCTAGTGCCTCAATGGGCCTTGTTGTTAAAGAAGCATCAATTATGGGATAATTGATTGGTTGGTTGAGATGGAGCTTTCGTTAGTAAGACACTCTCTCTTTAGAAAGCCAAAACCCTAGCTTCATCCTGGATCTCAGTTAGGAGGGAGGGAAGAGCTCCTCTCGATGTTACTTCATTTTTTTCTTTGTTTTCATTTGTTAGGTTTTTAGTGTTGACAAATCTTGTATCAAAATATATTTTGATTTATGTTTTAGATCTATGGTTAGATCGGTATAAAAGTTGATTCACGACATCAGAATTCAAGTTTTTGTGTTTGTTGTCCAACATAGACCTAGTCAGAGCTCAATGACCATATCCTTTGATTATGATATCAGATGAAGGAAACCTTTGTAGCATTGGAAAGCTAATTCAAAGGGCTACAACTTTGTATTTCACAAATAGTTTCCAATTCCAATTTTTACTGGGTCAAAACAAGCTATCAATAGAAGTTGAAAAATCTAGACATCAATGGATCGATTGCAAGATTGTTTGCAAGGTGTCCGAACGAGATTTTACTAGAATGGCTCGATTGCAAGGATTCCAAACAAGATTCTGATAGAATGGCTCTGTTGGAGTGTGGTTGGACCGCGTTCAAATGCTACCAGCTAGAAAACCATTTTAACATAGCCAACTTACCCTAAAAACCCCAGCTTTCTCAGTCTTTATAAGTCTCATAATGCAATACTTCTGGACCACTAGAGACGTCATTTCTTAGTTGTTTTGGAGTGGTTCTACAGTGTTCTTGAGCCTAAATAGTTCCATACCTTATGCTTGATAATTCTCCTCAAATCAAACCATAGAAAAGCCAACATCCATTGGAGTTTCAGTTTGAAGTGGACAAGGTTCGTTCATGAAGTTGATCTATATAGGAAAAAATGCCAAAAGTTCTAGAGCCACTATTGTAGGACGTGAATTTGTTATTTATTGGAGTTGCAAATTAGATTTTCAAATTTACAAAGATTTTGTAAGTAACAACAATTTGTAACGTAAGTTTTCTATAGTGGAAGCCTTTAAGGTTGGCTAGCCCCTAGATTGGTTATACTTTTCGAAGAGTTCTTAAAAAATGTTTCTATTTCATTGCCAAAATCTGTGTTGATTTCTTTTACTATTTTCTTGATTTCGGTATTGATATCTATGGTTGATGGATTTAAAGTTGAAAACTTTACTTTGTTAATATGACTTCTGATTTAAGATTGAGATATTTTCAGAATTGTTACAATTTGGGGTTTAAAATCCGTTATTTCATTATATAGTTTTTTTTTTAGTCTTTTGTTTGAGTTATTGGAGGTTAGATCTACTACAATCCCTCCACCTCCACCACCAACGCACCCTTCCTCCTCCCTCCACACATCGATCCTCGCCTCTGCGCGTATACCCCACGTGCTGTTGTGGCATGCATGGGCTACATGAACTGCAACTTCTTTTGGTCTCCTGTAGCAGATCTTCTCCATTGCAATTCATCTGGATTTCTTATGGAGAGCTCTTTTGGTACACAAGAATTTCTAGATTTGGATCTAAGCATCAAAAAATTTGATCTTGATGTTTTTCTGCAAACCGCCTATAAAGAAGTCTCCACCTCTATTATATATCTATCTCTTAGTCTCCCAAACTCTGTTAAAAGCGGAACGAGAGCTAAGTAAATATGGGTACCATTTGTTGGCACTCACAACATCCGCCAAAGGTTGCTACAACCAGCTTTTCCGATCGCCTCCTCCACCTACAAGGATCCCACCGAGGTTGATCGAGGTTGAACTGTTGTCAAGAGCACTAAAGCTCAAAACAAACCAACAAACATCAAACTAGTATAGCAGTAACCATATTCCAGCTATGCCACATGCTAATGTTAGCATTGGTCTTCTTAAATTTTCATTTTCCTACAACTCGAGACCTAACTTCCCAGAATATGTGCTTCAAGATTTGTTCCTCTTTACGAGGATGGCCAACATGCTGCACTTCATTACAAGTTCTCCACAGACCATACATTGTAGAGCTTAACACCAACCGACAGACCACTCCAAACATTGATTTAGTACTCCAATTTTTACAGCCTTCCTCAATAACATCTTGTCAAGCAAAACAAGGCTGCGAAATATAACAACGAAGCATACACTCCCTCCAAATCCGAGTACTAAAACTACATTGAAAAAACAAGTGATCACGACTTTCCGTACCCATTATGCAGAAACACAACTAGTATCACCCGCAAAACCCCATGACAGAAGACGATCACCTGTGGTCAAACGATTTTGAACAGCTAGCCAAAGTAAAAAAGCCTGTTTCGGAATAGCTTGAGGAAACCAAACAAGAGACCATCATGGGACTAAACTCTTCTTTTTCCGTAGGTAGTCCCAAGTGTCAGCACTGACATAAGAACCATTCTTAGAGATGATCCATATAGGCCTATCAGCAACTTCAAACTTCACTTCAGGGAGACGACTCTGAATATCAACAAGAGCCTCAGAACGGGCCGGTCTCCAACACTACATATCATTCTTCAAAACCGAATCCAGCTTTGCATTTAGACAACTTTGGGAATCATAGACAATTCTGAACCTATATTTATCAAACAAAGTTCTAGAGGTGTGCCAATTATCTAGCCACAGATGAATTACCTTCCCATCTCCTACTGCATAATATTTAAGAAAGTTTTTGGCAAGCCTAGGCAATTTCAGCAGCTTTCTCCAATTCTCTCTTCTTTTTTC
The DNA here is from genome assembly GCA_028654335.1 of Alnus rubra. Taxonomy (NCBI): domain Eukaryota; kingdom Viridiplantae; phylum Streptophyta; class Magnoliopsida; order Fagales; family Betulaceae; genus Alnus; species Alnus rubra. The sequence goes on from JAJPGS010001263.1 coordinate 2,268,863, forward strand.
TACTCATCTATATCTATATATATATATATATATATATATATATATATATATAGTGGTCATACTACGAAATTATTGTAAAAAATAGACGATATATCATTTTCATATCCAGATTACAAGGAATGATTACATACTTTTCGTTGCCACCAAGGGATAGCTCAATCGGCTGAGGACGACGCCTCATGAAGCAGAGGTCACTAGTTTGATCCTCCGTTCCCCCTCTTGTGTGGACATGTCAAAAAAGAAAAAGAAAAAAAAGATTACATACTTTTCGTTAGTGTAACGACTTGTTTTATTATATATTCTAGTTGTGGACTTTCGAAATAAATAAGGTAACACTTTTAACGAAAATAAGTACGTAATATATAAGATAGCCTCAAAACATATATAGAATAAATTTAAGGACCACAAAACATAGTTGGAGGCTTGGAGCTTTTTCAACTTTCCCCTTTTACCGGTCTAAATATGGTCTAGGAGAATGAAATATAGCACTCAATCCATGTGTGGATGACTTTCAATTCCATATATATATATACACGTTACCTTCTTTCAATGTGCTTTTCATGACAAATTCAGAATCAATTTAATGATACAATCGAAAAGGACTTGTCTATTTTGGTTTCAAATGGCTCTAAATATAAGAAAAACTTCACTTAATTATCACTTCTAATCTTAATTTCATCATTTTTGCAATTATACCCTTTAATTTTAAAAAGTGTCAATTTAGTATATCAATCTTTTAATTTCAACTATCCATTCGAAGTTTTCGTTAAATCCTATTAAAATTCTTAAAATATTATTTTCTTTTTTAAGAAAAAAAACTTTTTATAAAAATTTCAAGCATTCATGCATGTGTATTTTTACAAATTTCGTTAAATCCTAACCAACGCTTAAATTCATGAGATTTTTTTTTTTCTTTTTTGTTCCTTAAAAAATGAAGGGTATTTTAGAAACTTTGAAACCCCTTCGTTAGGATTTAACGGAAAATTTTAACTAAGGGTTGAAATTGAAAAAAATTGAAAGATGAATACACTAGATTGACACTTTTTAAAATTTAAGGATATGATTGCAAAAGTGATGAAAGATTAGGGGCGATAAGTACAGTTTTGCCAAAATACATGCTTCTTTCGTAAGCCACTGGTAAGCATATAAATGGTCAATTTAGTTTGCATCACATATATATTATACTTTCATTGGTATGGCCCATATGCCTTAATTCATAAGGGAAGTCTTAACTTTTAGGATTCTTTTGATATGCACAAATAGAGTTAAGAATAGATTGAATAGCTATTCTCTTTAAAATACTTATTCTATTGTTTGGTCACATTTTCACTCTTGAAAATATCCATTTCTAAGAGCATTTCTAGCAATGTTATATATTTTAGCTAATAAAAAAGCATTATTTTCTATTTTATCTACTACTTTTTGAATACAAACAACAACAAATATTATATTTTCTTTAAATATTATTTTCTAGTATTTTTTTTTTTTAATTATTGTTTTCTTATATAGACCATAGTTTTCTTCAACAACTATTTGGAACATTAATTTTGCTACAGTAATTCCTTATAGGTTGAAAATGATTGTAGCAAAAAATGTCTTTAACATGATTTGAAGATAATTTGCTTACTTATTAGGTGAAACTGGGCTTTGTAAGTGATTTTATGGAAACTTCAAATTGACTAGTTTTTTTGGAGTGATAGGGCAGATGTGGCTAGAACTTTCGGTGCCGACCATGAGATGGTGCTATTCCTGTGTTATTTTATGAGTAAGGGTATTTTAAAAAACTTGTGTTGAAATCTAATTCCCTTCCAGCATCGTATCTAGGAGTGGGCAAAACCTGCCCAAACGTGCAAAACTCGACCCGCCCGCCCCACCTATGCAGAGCGGGCCGGGTTGCGGGTATGAAAATTTTAAAATCTCGAATACTCAACACTCCCCGTATAAAACTAAAAGACCTAAAAAACCCTAAACTACTCACTCCTAAAAAAACCTAAACTCCCGAGTCCCTCCCTCCCTGCACCACTTAGCCTCACCCCCTTAATACCCAAACTCCTTTCTTCATTTTCGTTCATCCGTGTGCCTCATCAGAGAAGACGAAGACGAAGACGAAGATGAAGATGAACCTAAAAGGATTTGATGAACAAAAAGTGAGATTTTGTCTGAAGTAGAAGAAGAAGAAGGAAGCCATGGCTGATGAGCTGAAGCTGAAGATGAACAATAATGTTTGCCATACTCATACATATCATCCCCCATTACTTTCCCTTTCTAGGTCTTTTGGATCTCTCAGAGAGAGAGAGAGAGAGTTTTGGTTATGAGCTTTGATTCAGTTTTGATTTTCTTGGGTTTGTTGCGTCTGCTACTTTGTCTTTGTAAAACCAAAGTGATGTGCTTAGCAAAAATTGAGTGTATGTAATACCTGCCCCACACCGCCCAAACTGAGACTCGACGGATACTGCACACTGTAGCCGGGTCACGGGTAGGGTTTTTACAACTAGAAGTGTGTAGGTCCGGGTGCCAAAATGGCCAATACATGTCCTGCCCCGGCCAATGCCCACCCCTAATCTTATTGTGTTTTACCAAACCATGAAATATAGATTCAAAGTTCTATTCTTGTGTTTAGGATTGTAAATGAACAAGTCCGTTTGACAACAGGATCGTATAAACTTGACTCGAATTTGGTTCATTTAATAAATGAGCCGATCATGAACACAAAACTAGGCTCGATTATTAAATAAGCTATACTCAAATAAAGTCAACTTGACTCAACTTGTATAAACTCATTTAAACTCGTATAATGTCATTTTTATTATAATGTTCTATAGTTATATTTTAATTTTGTAATTATAACATCTTAAGTAAAGAGGAATGATATTCCTTATATGATATATAATTAGATTATTATTATTGTGAGTCTTAATTTAGATATATGTGCGAGTGCATGATGAATTTATATATATACTATAAAACATACATATATATAAACTCAAGATTAGATTATTTAAGATTCAAATTAATTTATTTAATTAACTTAAATGATAAAAACTTAACAATAATTAATTAACTAATAATTAGTATGGATTTACGAAAAGATAAACAGTTATAATATTTATTTTATATAAGGAATGAATAAGTTAACTGAGCAGTTAGAAAACAAGTTCGAGTTCGTTTGAAAAATAAATGAGCCAAGTTTGAATTATCTAGCTCGATGATAACCTCGAGCTAGACTCGTATTCAAAATAAAATTAAATAACAGAGCTCGAATATTTAGTAGTCGGCTCGATTACAACTCTATTTGTGTTGTCTCTAAACAAATAAATATGAATAGTTGTTCCATTCCAACTTATATGGTAATACTTATTCCAATTCTCCATTAATCATCATTTGAGTGTACTAAACATGCCCTTGGCCTTAATGCTAGAGATTCATTTCGAGTACTAGAACACAAGAAGTGGAGTTCATGTAATAGTTGAAGAGGTTTATATATATATATATGCGAAGTGGTTGGAAAGTGGACAATACTATTGTAATCTTTATAGAACATACTATCAAGAATGTACTTCTACCACTCCTTACAACTCGAAACCTACATATCCTTTCCCACCATGCCAAGGCTTGTAAAATAATTAATATTAGGTTGCGATTCTTAATCCTCTTAATTGTATTTCTTAATTTGATGACCAAATCTAAATAATTGAAAGCTGGTCACCAAATTATTCATTCATATATATATATATATATATATATATATATATATATATATATATATATATGAACTTCTTCCAGGCATGAATGATATGTGTGTATGCATGACATTGCAAATGAACTTAATAATGGCCATATATGAAACTAACAAAATGATTGAATTTATTTAGTCATTATCTTGGAAGGAAGTAAAAGGATGATGACGATGATAACTAAAAGTACGTAGCGTACACTTGAAGTCTTGTAAATGAAATCGATCCGTAAACAACTAGCCACAGATACAATGAAGAAGGATAAGTTAAATGCATGTCCTTAAAACACATTAACGTGAAGGCTTTTGTTTACTTTGAAGAACGTGAATATCTCCGAAGCACTGGTCTTGAAAAATCAAGACGTACAGCCTTCATTTGTTCAGTAGTGTAGCCATCGACATTAAATGCTTCTCAGAGCCCGGCCTGTTGAAAATCATCAAGAAAAAAAGAAAAAAAAAAAGAAGAACAAGTTATGACATGTATCAATATATAAAATCTATGAATTAGCAATGCGAAGTTAATTACTAACTAACACCCATTATGATAATTAAAAAAAGAAATCCTACCACAGGAAATAGGGTTGTACTGTTCACGAAAGATAGAAACTGAAACTCCAGGAGAAAAATTATATTGTGACTCACTCTAATTTAGTGGGGACTTTCTATAGCAATGTTCAATAGATTCTCCATCTACAAGACTATAGAATTAACAAGAGTTTTTGTAATTCCCCTTTCCCGTTTCCTTTTTTGAATTGAAAAAAAAGAAGGGTTTTTGTACTAATTACTAATTAGTACTCATGCCTAGAGGGGGTTCAAGAAGCATGTTTAAAGAGGCTCTTAGGACTTCAACTGAGTTGAGTGATATCGTATACAAATTAAAATACAGAAAATGAAAAGAAGTCAATGCAGGAACATAGAAGTAAGTAAACAAAAATGGAAGAGCTTTTGTTTTTGTTTTTTTCTTTCTTTTTCAGAACTTACATTGTCCAACTTAGCCTGATTATTGGTCTCCAACATCAGCCCGAAATGAATATGAGGGAAGTGTGCCCACTACCAAAGAGAGCATTAAAGTAGTGTAAGTCCAAATATAACAGCAAAAATAGAAAAGAAAACATTGAGATAATATAATTATAGAAACCCAAAACCAAAACCAAAAAAGAGTTTGTGATCGTGTGTACTTACATTTTTGGCAGCAGTGCTAAATGCTTCCCTGTGGCTAATATCCGGATTATTGGCCTTGATCCTCTGGATCTCCTCTCTACATAGGAAAGGAGTTTTGTCTTACATGAGAAATGGGAATGTTATAGTTTGAATATATACAATGCTTTTATTACGCAAAGGATAAAAAGAAATCCAATAGAATCAATGGCAGATTTGTTACTTTATAAACTGATTGTATGCAGATGGCACTCGCTGCCTCTTCTCGGGAGCTGAAATGGAAAACAACAGCTCATGATCAAACAAATCAAAAAAATAAAAAAAAGAAAGAAAAAATGAAATAATTTGAATCACATAAAATATAGGACAAATGGGTGGCTCACGTACGTCGATTCACAACCCTTTCCTCAGTGGCATTTTTTGTCTGTGCTCGCATTGCAATCTTGTTGTTGCATTTGGAAGAGGAGCCCGAATCAATCCTGTAATCCGGCGTCGTGTAGTTCGGTGCCTAAGAGTACCAAAAGAAAAAGCAAAGGAAATGAAAGTAAGCCATTGATGAAGAAAGTATGCTTTTCTTTTCCTTCGTTCTTTTTATTTTATTTTTTCTGTTTTCAATTGTTCTTCTGGTACAAGAGAAGGGCGCACAAGCCATTCTCCTCCTCTTCAATAACTTTTAATGTTGGCTAACTGATCAAACAAAGAGGTAATATACCCATCTTTGTAGCGTGGACAAGGAAGGATATATACAGGTGAGAGAGAGAGAGAGAGAGAGAGAGAGAGAGAGAAAACGATGATTGAAAGACTGAATCAGTTAGAATATAATGGTCTGAAAAGAAATCAAATGATGTTTAAAGAGAGAGAGAGAGAGGGAGAAAACGATGATTGAAAGACTGAAATAAAGCATATATAACCCAGATTGACAGTTGTAAATTTTCAGGGTTCTGAAGAAACCACACATGTTTCCGCAGTAGAAGACAAAGCCCATGAAGAGAAATCATTAAAACCTCAAAACCCTACTCGTCAATCAAATCAAGGTATCACATTTTAAAAAATGCGGCTCAATTTTTTTTTTTTTTTTTTTTTTTTATATTTTCTTCAACTTAGACATGCTTTCCCGTGATGGGTCTAGAGAAAAGTAAAAGAAATATAGGTTTGGGTTCTGGCGGCTGATTGCTAGGGTATCAGTACTGCAACCGACCACTCCACACAGAGATCCTGAAGGACTTCGATTTTCTCAAAAGGAAGTAAGACCCAGAGACCATAGGCCTGAGAGGGCTATCCCAACTCCCTAAAAATAAGCTGAAATTTATTTTTTTGTCTGTGGTTTGTGTGGATATTTTCAACAACAAATACAATAGGGTAGCACCTGAAAATCTTGCCATGACAGTGACTGAAACGCGGCGGCCATGTTCACGGTCCATAGATTGGTGCAGTGCCCGCATCGGACGGTGACCATGTCAAACAGGTTGCTGCATGGAACACTCACCTGAACAACCGCCCCCAACAAAAATAAAATAAGAAAAAAAAAAAAAAAACCTTAGACTTCATCGAATATCAAATCAAAAAGAAAAAACAGAAAAGATCAGATCAGAAGCTCCTTTTTATTTATTTATTTATAAAAACTAGATAAATGAAATTCAAAAAAAAAAAAAAAAGAAAGAAAGTAAAAAGTAAAATAATGAAATAGGTTGTGAGTGCGGGCAGCACTAATTCATTCTTCATGAAAGCTCAGGGTCCTTGATTAATGTCTTTGGTGATTCTGAAAATAATTTGACCTTTTCGTTTGAAGACCCATTTCTAAAATTTCTTTGCAAAACTAGGCTATTTCTTGGAAAAAAAAAAACCTAGAAGGCACAGTTTCTTGGTCTTTCTAGGGAAGTGTACTGAGTTCAAGAAATAATTCAACTGAGATCTTCATTTCTCTTTTCCTCTTCAGCTAAGGAAGCTTGGTTTCCAGGTGGTGCAGCGTTTTGGGCAAGGGAATCAAAAGGTAAGTCAAAGAAAGGAGGTGGAAATCAAAGGACGAAGGACTTGTCCTCATCAGTTTATCATCAAATGCTTGGCTTGACGCGCGCTTTAAAGCCCCAGATTTACAAAAAACCACCATAACCCAAATCTCTCTCTCTCTCTCTCTCGTTGCGTCTGTGTGTGTGTGTTGAGCACTTGAGATATGCCTTTTCTTTGACTGGAGAAAAAAGAAAAAGAAAAAGAAAAGTCCGACGATGGAGACCTGACTGTAAAAAACAAGAAATCCCAGAAAGCAAATTAATGGATTTGAGTAAAATAACAATACATCCTGTTAACAAAAGCAAAACTAGCTTTTTTGAGGATCATAAAAATGTTCTTTCCCCCTAGATATGCGTATGTGAAAGAAACCACACATACAAACAAACAAATATATAAATATATATATAAAAAAATGTTAATAAAAAGTGGGAATTTATAAAGAAAAGAGTGATCAGATCAGAGATACCGCAAGAACGATATTGCAAAAGCTACAAGGGATGTAGCAGAGTTTCTCAGGCGCAACATCGATGCAGTTCGACATGTCTCTTTGAGCAGTCAAAGCAAACTTGTTTACCCAATAAGGAGAAGGAGAAGCAAAGAAAAGAAAAGAGAGAACAAGCTCTTGCAAATTGCAGAACAGCAAGGATTAGAAAGCAAAAAGCTTTTATTCTCTTTTAGTCGCCCTCCTGCTTTAGAACTGGGCTATGTATCACAACTGTAAAACTTAATGGTCTTTATATATAGGAATTTATGGGGGGGGGGGGGGGGGGGGGGAGAGAGAGAGAGAGAGAGAGAGGAGAGGAGAGGAAAAGAAAAGAAGGCAGGGCTGGGATCCAAAGAGCTAGCAAGGGGAGCTAATTAATTTGATTAAAAAGAAAAAGTTGATTTAGTAGTGCCCACGGCAGTCAGGAAATGCTGGGACCGGGAAAGGAAAAGAAGTGGTTTTTAAGGAAAACCTGGTTTAATTGGGAAGCCAAAGCTGTTTATCTGCTGCAATGGGGATGGATGTTAGGGTTTCAGGAAGGAAGGGGGAAGACCCTTTGGCTGCGGTTACGAAATATATAGTTACTACTACCATGGAAAAATGAGTATGACCACACCCTTTCCTTTTCCCTGCAACAAACGGATGAGGGGGAGAAGAGATATGTCAATTCTTTTTCATTATAATACTACCAAATATAAACGTTTGCTACATATAAAAATTTATGTGGACCTATCTATGTTTGTATGTATAAATGTGCTAGTATGTATGCATGTACCGACATATGTATGTAAAATAGTATATTTCTAGCTCTTTTTATTTATGTTGAAAATTCTGAACTTATAGCATGCCAAAGGGCATACTAAAATATTGATGTATAGCTCTGGTCTAAATGCTAATTCACACTAGCTAGCATCAACAAATTTACTAGTCAAAATAGCTAAAAAATAAATAAATTTCTCTATTTTAGATATCAACTTTTTCAAAGCATCTATATCAACCTAATCATTTTAGCTATCTACTTTCATTATTTAATTTAAATATTGTCTTTTTTTTTTCTCCAATAATCATATTTGTGAAAATATCCGAAAACCATTTTTACCCCAAATGAAGCATCTTTGTCTTCCCTTCCATTTTCTTCTTCTTCAATGTTTTATTGCTATTAGTGGCGCTTGAGCAGGAGAAGAAGAAAGATAAAAATTATGACGAATTTCTCGGCAAAGCAAAAGCCAAATTGGAGTCATCGTCCACCCACCGGCCACTTCTCAACGGCAAGCTGAGGAAAGCTTTTAGAGTCGTTGACGGATACGCTAGAGAACCACTTCTTAATTTATCTAGGGTTAGGTGCAATTTTTTTTTTTTTTTTTTTTTTTTTTCATGTAGAAGTGGACTGTGACAAGGTTTTAGGTTTCTGGATCTTCTTGATCTACAGTGGAACTATTGTCGGCGAACATGTTCTCATTGTTTGAGTCTATGGTGAGTTGGCTTTTGGATACCATGGAAGACATTTTTATAAGGAAGGAGAGAGAGAGAGGAGAGAGAGAGAGAGAGAAGAGAGAGAGAGAGAGAGGAGAGAGAGAGAGAGAGAGAGAGAGGGAGATGTTAACATATTTTAATATTTTTTTGGTTATTTGCTGAGTGAACAACACTCAACAAATTTGTTGAGCACTGTTCACACTAGCCAAAAGTTTCAACAAATTTTTTAGGCTGATGAAGGATGATTTTAAGCTCTTTCAGCAAATTTCTCATCACAACAGCTAAAATGGTGAGGTTACTGTGAAGCATGCCTAATGGTTTAGCCATTTTATAGTTTTAGCTAAAATGATTAATTAATAAAAATGCAAAAAATACATCCATCAGCTTATCTAAAAGCAAATGAAAAATCCGTTCGTGAACAATGTCACGCCACATGTGGCGTGACATTGTTCACGAACACATAATTATTTCACTAATTTATCTTCTTTCTCTCATTTTTTAATCTTTCTTTCTGTCTCTTGAACACATTCGAAGCATCGTGTCTCTGCTAGCCATTTTGTACGTTCTAGCTCCAATCCTGCATAGAGCTAGCCACTACCACCCAAGACCCACGACACCGCCATCCATAACCTAGTGACCCACCACCATAGAATTGCCGCACGCTCCAGCTCCAATCCTACACGGAGCGTCCTTCACCCAAGACCCAGAGACCCACCACCACAGAACCGCCACTATCCAAGACCCAGAACAATGCACACTCCATCTCCAATCCCGCACAAAGCCACCATCGCCCAAGACCCACAGCACTGCCATCCACAACCCAGTTATAGATTTTCGCCTTTGTAGATAATTTGCCTGATTTGCAATTTGCTATTTGTTTGATTTCATGCGATTTACGATGATTCGTTTGATTTAAAATGATTATTTTAATAAAATAGAGAAGAAATTTAAATAAACGGTTAAATGCAGGGTTTGATAAAAGTGATTAGCTAAATCAGAAAAAATAAGTTTTTGTTAGCCATTTTGCATGCATAGAAATGTAAAATAAACCACTGTAAATGCTCTAAGTATATTTACCTGCCCTCATAAACACCTTAAATCCTATTTCACTATATCACCATTTCAATCGAAGTGAGGAATATTATTTCACAATGAACAAAGAGATAAAGAGAAACTACAATACTCTATAATATATTTGGAAATAAATTAAATACCATCCAATTAATTTCCGGCCGGGACAATTATGAAAGAGGACAAACAAAATAGAGGCCAGGCCTTCAGCGCATCCGAACACCGGAGAAAATGAGAATACGAAACATATATTATTAGGATCTCTTCTTCGTCAATAGTAGCCACTTGATAAGGGACTCTGAAAATGCCTGTTTTGCTTGGGTCCTTTTCCATGTCTGCATTGTCTGTCATGTAATAAATACAACCACTCTAATTTTCGCTATTAATTTGCTCATATATGGTGCTTACTTTGTTTTTCTCAAATATATAGTCTTCTGGAAATTAAAGGAAATGTTATATTTTGCAAAATTTTGGGTTTAGATGGGATTTTAGTTTGATTTTGCTGTACATGTGTTTTTCCTTTTGTACTCTATCATCTTGATGGTTCTTTAGTTGGGTACGTTGTTCTTTAATTAGTTCTCTTTTGCTTTAGCTCTGCTACGGTTTCTTTGTAATTAGATATGTACGTCGTTGATAATGAAAGGCTACTCATTCATAAAAAAATAAAAATAAATAATAATGTTACTTTCTTAATCATGAAGTTTTAATTGACATCCAAGAAAGACGGGGCATGTTTGAATGAAATGATATAATTGGTGATTTAATATGATATTAGAGCAGATCTCCATCATTCACTTCTCATTTCAATTAAATATTTCAAGTGTTAGGTCTTATTAAGGAAAAGTTTGAGTCTACACATAAGGGGAGTGTTAGAATTAAATAATTAAATTAAATATTTTCTATATGTTTAAGCTGATTTAACCTGGGAAAGAGGGAAAAAAACAAAAAAAACAAAAAAACAAAAACAAAAAGAAAGAAAGAAATAAGCCTTGAGCAATCCTTACAATTTTCATTTCTGAACTCATATTTCGGTTTCATGTGTTTTAGTCAAGTGGAACGGAGTTGCCCATTTTATGGGGCATCAAAACAAATTGACATAACGATATTCTAATTGAAAAGTACCCTTTGTCTGATAGTACTTGGGAGTTTAATATATCTTCCTAGCCTGTTCTAGTTGAGGCTACATATGTCTAATGGTAATTTCTAATGCATTATAATTTACATCTAACTTGTTATGTCTTGTCTATGTAAATAGTTATGTTTTTTCCAAAATGAAACAGGAAAAAGAAATATTCAATGCAGTGGGGTTGAAATTACTATATATACAAGTTTATTACAACATATATATGTCTTTAAAAAACTAAAAGTTTATTACAATGGTTTCACATTCAACTGTACACATCATCTGGGTCTTGTTAGTAGATCTTCATGTAAATTTTGAGTAGTAAAAAATGAAAGGCCGTAAAAAGAGGGTTATTCGATATAGCTCACTCCAAGCAGGTCTTTTACGTACATGTCGGCCGGATTCGTTGCTTGTCTTACAGATTGCGTCCCATGCACGATCTCATGATTAGCTAAAGCTCTTCTTTGTCACCTGGGAGGCTAGTAGAGTCTCCTTATTTTTTTTTACACTTCAATTTTTAGGGCTTAGGATTGTTACACCTAGAGATTATGGATGTAGAGAGAGGGACACAATTTTTCTCAATTTTTAAAGAGTATTCATGAAATGTACATTCAATGCATTTTAAAACCAACCTAACGTCTATCTTCTAAAGTCTTATATATGAAGGGGGAAGTTCTAGTAGAGAGAAATTTATCAACTCATGATAGTAAAGTTCTATTCCAATCCAAATTGGTGGGGAGTTATCAAATATCCACCTCACCTACTATTTGATCTCAATAAGGATTCTAGCTCTACCAACCCATGTGGATGTTCCATGGATTAATTAATTTCCAACATTGATCACTAACTCGTTCACATTGGGGCGCACCATATCCATAAACCATCTCCTGGCCTCCTTATCTCTCATCCGATCATATCCTCATACAAAAAATGAAGTGTGCTACTTGACAAGAAGGCATAGGGTAGGAATGCTATCTTAAGTTACTATCTAACTAATTAACATAGTACATCACTCATTCTATCTCGTCCATGCCCCAGGCTATTTGATCATACCAGATCAAGCATCTTTTATCCCTTTCGAGTTTACGACTCAAAGCAATACTCGACCCTTGTACCATGTAATATGCTCATGATCGTATAAAAAAAAAATGACATAATCTGTCTTGTGTATTTTAGACATAACCTAATGGTTATGTCTGAAAGGGTGAATGGCGGCTAAGAGTTGCTAGGGTTTTTGAATAAGGCGAAGAAACAAAAGAGAAAGATGAAGCGTGAAGGTTAAGCGAATGGAAGGATCCAGAAGTCCACGCGGCGGCAGAGTAGGAGCTCGGTTGTATCCCAAGCTCAGTTGGTCTTGGCAGCTAATGGCTTATAGTTGTAATGTAACGACCCAGGAAAAAAGCGCTAGCCACATCTGCGCTAACACCCCAAAATGACTAGTCAATTTTGAAGCTTTCTTAAAATTCATTATAAAGACAAGTCTCACCTAATAATTAGACAGTGTGGGACTTAGCACTCATGACTATCTTTATAAACCACACACTCTATGTGGGCTACTCATCTTTATAATATGGGACTGTGGTGTTACAAACTCTCCCTCTTAAACTCCTGATATCATCGTCAGGGCCACGTCATGTAACGCTCCAGTACCATATGACCTGACGTTATTAGGTGGCTCTGATACCATTAGTAACGAGCCAAGGAAAAATACTAGCCACATCTGCGCTATCACCCCAAAAGGACTAGTCGATTTGGAGCTTTCCTAGAATCCCTCATAAAGCCTAGTTTCACCTAGTAACTAGGCAATGTGAGACTTAGCACCCATGAGTATCTTTATAAACCACTCACTCTATGTGAGCTATTCATCTCTTTCCAATATGGGATTGTGGTGTTACAAACTCCCTCCCTTAAATTCCTGACGTCCTCGTCATGTAGTGGTCCAGTACCACGTCATGCAGTGGTCCAGTACCGCATGACCTGGCGTTACTAGGTGGCTTTGATACCATTTGTAACGACCCAAGAAAAAAGCGCTAGCCATATCTGCGCTATCACCCTAAAAGGACTAGTCAATTTTGAAGTTTTCATAAAATTCATTATAAAGCCCAGTCTCACCTAATAATTAGACAATGTGAGACTTAGCACTCATGACTATCGTTATAAACCACTCATTCTATGTGGGCTACTCATCTTCCTAATATGGGACTTTGGTGTTACATGTAAGCCATTGTATCAGTCGAAACGGTGCGTTTGGCTGAGATCGTATCACCCACATTTCTGTTACTTAAGGAATGTGCGTGGGCTTGGATTTTGCCTGGAATTCTGGGCCGACTTGTTGGGTTGTTATTTTTAGTTTGGGCTTTAAATAGCCTTTTGGAAAGTTTGTAAAGACTATCAAAAGTTTTAGCCTTGTTTCGTTTACTTTGGCTTTCTTTGGAGAAACTAGGATTCTCAAAATTCTCAAACTATTGTTCCTTTCCTGATTCAATCAATATAGCTACTGAATTCCATTCCATATCCATCTCTATCTCTACATCCATTTCTGTAACGCCCCGCTTTTACAAAAGCGTAAGTGAAAATTTTCGAATTTTCACAAGACATTACTAACTTATCAGAGGTAATTATTGGCAACGGAATAAATGTAATATCGATTGGGAATAGAATGACACCTCAGAGCTACTACTGAAATACCTCAAAATATATAATAAGTCAGTCAGCATAACTATACAAACATTAATACCAGTCATGCCTCACAGGGCTAGGTAATCATACAAGCCAAATATCTACATATACTGGAGAAATTATAAGTACTGTCTTAAGTTAGGCTAATGAACTACAACAGGGTAGTCCCAAAATATAGGCTATCCAGCCTTACAAAAAACTAAACTAGGAACCGTCTATGTGTCGGGATAGTCCTGATAATCTTCTTCTTCTTCATAGCCTGAACCATTACAAATACCATACAAAGAGAAGAAAACAACATAAACACCAAAGTGAGTCCGCTGTTTCCAATAATAATATGAGTGCTGATTTATTTAATTAATGCAACATAATGCAATGGCCATATAATCACATGTATATACAAAATATAATCTATGATCCCGAATCATAGACATAAAATGAACATAAACGTAATCATAAAACAATGACAGTTTTAAGTGTAGAGTTTTAGGTATTTCCCTTTTTCCACTACTCTGTTGGCCTTGGCACGGTTAGCGTGTTATTTGAAACCTTGGTTTCCTCACTTAACTTTTAATTATAATCTTTGGGAGCCTTGGCTCCTGGAAACCTTGGTTTCCCTGGTGACCTTGGTACACCAGTTTTTGTATTTATTATTCTTTTCAGGTACATCCTCATTCACTGAGAACCTTGGAACTCATGTGAAGCCTCGCATACCCACCGTGGATCTTGATCCAACAGCTTGTTATTAGACAGATTATTAGAAATAATAAAATATGCAAAACCACATGCGCAAATAAGTAAATAAAGTAGTAAGCATATATTATAGGAAAAGTCAACCAGCTTCGTCCTCAGTAAGTATAGAGATACTTACTAGTTTCTGCTTCAATAACTGCATAATTTCAATCATGTAGTAATACTAAATTAGTGAAAAGAGGCTACAAATATGTTTACTATACTTATCCTTAAAGTATTATTTTAACCGTTGTCCTAATACTTCCGTTTTGGTTTTCTTAATCAAGATATTGAATGCCATCTTAGATTATTGAATAATGAAACTAAGACATCTTCTTTTATTAGCCATTCATTCCAACTAGTATGTTGTTATATAACTCCCATTCATACCCATATGAGGCCAAAATAATACTTCTACACACACAACATTAGCCATATACCCATTTACACTCACTTACTAAGTTTATACTTAATATTCTCATTCATGCAAGGAGTTCCAGCATACAACACACACACACACCATTCACTTCACACATTCCTTTTTATTAATCAACACACCTATGTTTCAGTAGCTCATCCCCACACAAAATATTAAAGCAAAGCTACTATCTTGCTTGCTTAAAACTTCATGAGTGTAATTCTTTCAAGAGGAGAAACTACCCATGATCCTATGGAACACATACTGAATTTTAGAGAGTAAAAATGAAGATTTACTTACCAAAATTTGCACCCAACAGATTGGATAAAAGGAAGGGGTCTAACTCCAAAACAGAGTGCTTGAAATGAGTTGGAAGTTGCTGGTTTTTGAGCTAGAATCAGAGAGAGATTTCAGATGGTTTTCTGGTGTATTGTTGAGAAACAAGAGGAGATTTAAGGCTTCATTTCTGGCTCATAAGTGCTGGTTTTCATAGAAGAGTGAGAGAGATTTTCCATGGAAGATCCAGCATCAAAACAGTGAAGGGAAGGGAGGCTTACGTGAATGGTATGGGGAGGGCTTTAGCTGGTTTTTGATGTCCCATGCATGCTATATATAATAACTTCGAATGCTGAGATCAAGCCAGCACAATTTCTTCCAATGGTCGGATCTTTGACAGCAAGAGAGAGAGATATCCATGCAAGATCATGTAATATCTAATATTAGATTTTTTTTCCATATCTAGTGTCATAATTAGATTGTACTACCATATCTAGTTCAATTTCAACCAAACTAAGCTAACTTAGGCCAACTAAATAAGTTTCAATCATTTGGAGCCGTCCATAAGCAATGGGTTCAAAATCAAAGGTAGAAAATCACTTCTCTGCTGTTTACCCGTAAGCTGCGTCGCACTGGATAAAGTCGCTTGATCCAAAATTAGTCGATCGATCGACATCGACCCATAATCGCTACCAGAAAGTCGCTCGATCGATTTCAACTTTACTGATCTATTTCTTTACATGCATAAATACATAATTTCATTAGACTATTAGCAATTCTTAAGCCTTGTACTTATGCACATATCTTAATAACTTAAGTAGGGTGTCTTTCCAGGGTATTACATCCCACCTCTCTTACAAAAATTTCTTCCTCGAAATTTGCAATCCTAAAAGACATAATAAAGTCTAATAACAGTCGAGAAATAATAATTTCTTTCTTGTAACCTAGTCATCTTCATCGTCAGTGAAGATATCCATGGGTGGCACTGCAGGGATCTCCTCTGCCTGGTCAAAAGGAGCTTCTACCTCCGGCGGATTTTCGTCTTCAGGGGAAAAGTTTTCCATCGGAATATCCCAACCCATCTCATGATTTATCTGAGCCATCCTATCAAGTATTACTTCATTAAGAGCCTGATAGTTAAAGTAAGTCTGCTGCAATAGCATGAACTCTCCCACGGGATCGAACACACCCAAAGGACTAGGTCCTAAAGCAAACAATCCTTGGGCCGCTGGCTGCTCCAAAGGAATATCAGCAGGTGCCGGTAGGTCCTCTGGAACATCAGGAGGTACTAACGAAAAACCAAATGGCATAGGATTCCCTTCTGGATCCATGCCTGAAAGTCAAGACAAATATATAACACAAATGTATGACATTTAAAAACATAGCAGGTATTCTAATCAAATACCGCAAAGAGTTTTCAAACCTAAAAAAAATGTGGATATTTGTTCCTCATTTCATGTTCAAGTTCCCATGATGCTTCCTCAACGTCGTGGTTTCGCCATAGAACTTTAACTAAGGGAATAGTTTTGGTCCTTAGTCGTTGCTCTTTGCGATCAAGAATTTGAATTGGCAGTTCTTCGTACTTGAGATTGTCTTGCACTTGAAGAGGCTCGAAGTCTATGATATGGCGCGGATCATGAACATGTCTTCTCAGGGTTGAAACATGAAAGACGTTACGGATTCCAGATAAAGCTGGCGGTAACTCAACTTTGTATGCCACGGGGCCAATCACTTCTTTAACTTCGAAGGGTCCTACGAATCTTGGGCTCAGCTTTCCCTTCTTGCCAAATCTCATTACTTCTTTCATCGGCGAGACCTTTAGATAGACAAGGTCACCCACGTCGAATTCCAATTGACGGCGGTGCTTGTCTGCATAGTTCTTTTGCTGGCTTTGGGCTGTCAGCATCCTTTTTCGAATAACGAAGATCTTGTCCTTCATGTCTTGTATCATTTCCGGCCCGATGAGATATTTTTCACCCACTTCATCCCAATATAGCGGGGATCTACATTTTCGTCCATACAGCACTTCATACGGTGCCATTCCAATAGTTGCCTGAAAGCTATTGTTGTAGGCAAATTCGACTAAAGGTAGATATTTGATCCACTTACCTTTAAAATCCAGCACGCATAATCTCAACATGTCTTCCAGAATCTGAATAGTTCTCTCTGATTTTCCATCAGTCTGAGGATGATAAGCAGTGCTAATGTTTAGCTTAGTTCCTAATGCGTCTTGCAAGCATTTCCAGAACCTAGAAGTAAATCGGGAATCTCTGTCGGATACAATAGAGACAGGCACTCCATGTAATCTAACGATGTCTCTAATATACATTTCAGCTAACTTAGGTACCGGATCAGTGATATGAAATGGAATGAAATGAGCACTTTTGGTAAGCCTATCAATCACAACCCAAATGGAATGTTGGCCACCGGGTGCCTTTGGTAAGCCTACAACAAAATCCATGGCAATCTGATCCCACTTCCATTCCGGAATACTTAAAGGTTGAAGAGGCCCTGCAGGTCTTTGATGTTCAGCTTTTACTTGTTGACATACATAACATTGGGCCACGTATTCAGCAACATCTCGCTTCATGCCTTGCCACCAGAATTTCTTCTTCAAATCTTGATACATCTTGGTACTCCCCGGATGAATCGTATATCGCGTTTTGTGAGCTTCATCTAAGATATCTCTTCTCAGTTCCACATTGTTAGGTATAACAATCCTAGTGTCACCCATTCTCAACAAACCGTCATCCGTGAAATAAAAGAAGCGCTGCTGTAATTGGCCTTCCTCACCAATCCTTGCACTTCAAGATCATTCTCCTGGGCCACTTTGATTCTATCAAAAGTTAGAGGATGAATAACCAAAGTTGCTAAGACTGCTTGCTCCTCCGCAACGTTCAGTTGAATCACTTCTAGATGTTGAGCCAGTTGATCTGGGGTGGTGATAGAACTTAAGATTCTACCGCACGACTTCCTGCTTAACGCATCTGCTACAACGTTTGCTTTCCCCGGATGGTACATAATATGGCAATCGTAATCCTTGATTAACTCAAGCCACCTTCGCTGCCTCATATTCAATTCTTTTTGCGTGAAAATGTACCTGAGACTCTTGTGGTCGGTGTAGATCTCCACTGTCTCTTGAAGTAGGTAATGTCTCCAAATCTTCAATGCATAAACGATGACTGCAAGTTCCAAATCATGCACAGGATAATTTCTCTCGTGGTCCTTCAGTTGTCTTGACGCGTAGGCGATCACCTTGCCTTGCTGTATGAGCACGCAACCTAGGCCTTGAAGAGATGCATCGCTAAAGATAACGAATTTCTCTGACTCCTTAGGAAGGGTCAGGACAGGTGCAGATACTAACCTTTGCTTCAGCTCTTGAAAGCATTCCTCACATTCATCACTCCAGATGAAACGAGCATTCTTCTTCGTCAAAGCAGTTAAAGGCCTTGAAAGTTTAGAAAAAATTTCCACAAATCTTCGGTAGTATCCCGCAAACCCTAGAAAACTCTGTATCTCATTTACATTTGATGGTCGCTCCCAATTGGTTACCGTTTCAATCTTTCTTGAGTCAACTGCTACTCCATCTTTCGAAATTACGTGACCTAAGAATGAGACTTCCTTTAGCCAAAACTCGCATTTCTTAAGCTTAGCAAAAAGCGTCTTCTCTCTCAAGATGTTCAGCACTGTCCTCAAGTGTTCTTCGTGATCTTTGCTAGTGGCAGAATAAACTAAGATGTCGTCTATGAACACCACCCCAAACTGGTCAAGGTACTTGTGAAACACCCGATTCATTAGATCCATGAATACAGAAGGTGCATTAGTCACTCCAAATGGCATAACTAAGAACTCGTAATGTCCATAACGCGTACGTATTGCCGTCTTTGGAATGTCTGCTTCCTTTACCTTAAGCTGGTGATACCCCGATCGAAGGTCGATCTTGGAGTATACCGTAGCTTCCTTCAATTGGTCAAAGAGATCGTCAATCCTTGGTAACGGATACTTGTTCTTGATTGTTACTCGGTTGAGTTCGCGATAATCAATGCACATACGCAAGGATCCATCCTTCTTCCTTACAAACAGAACGGGTGCTCCCCAGGTGAGACGCTAGGGCGAATGAAACCCCGGTCTACCAAGTCTTCGAGTTGCTTCTTCAGCTCCTTCAATTCTGATGGCGCCATACAGTATGGTGCTTTATGAATGGGTTGAGTTCTTGGCATCAGATCGATAGAGAACTCGATTTCTCGATCAGGTGGCAACCCAGTTGATTTTCTTTCAGATTCTCAACCTTTCCTATAAAGCGCTTGAAGAGTCCAATGCTTTAAAGCGATAAGAGATTAGATAAACGTAACTAAACCGCACACAGTCGTCTATAAAAGTGAGGAAATAAGAGGTGCCATGACATGCCTTTACATTCATGGGTTTGCAAGTGTTAGAGCGGACTAGCTCTAAAGGAAAAGATGCCCTAAGTGTCTTTGCAAAAGGCTTCCTACATGTAACAACCCACTTCCAATGACACAATATTGTTTGCTTTTGGTTCCCCCGAACTAGACTTCCCAGAAGGTTACCCATCCTGATACTACTCTCACAGAAGCATGGTTAATTGCGGAATTCTGATAGATTCATGACCATCACGGCTTTAAAACGAGTTGTGTCAAAAAGGGTGCGAATATATGTACAAGCATATACTCATTCTTATACCCAGGAAATGTGGGACGTCACAATCACCTCCTCTTGGGACCCAGCGTCCCCGCTGGCGACCCTCATGGGATCCTCACATTCTTGGCATCCTAGCGAGTGCCTGCTAGTGACCCTCATGGGCTTGTGCATGCTCCCCCCATCTCATGCTGGGTAATGACTCTAATACCATTTGTAATAACCCGTTCTTAATGACACAATATTGTCTGCTTTTGACTCTCTCGAACCAGACTTCCCAGGAGGTCACATATCTTGGTACTACTCTCGCAGAAGCACGCTTAACTGTGGAGTTTTGATTAGTTCATGGCCATCACGGCTTTAATACACGTTGTGTCAAGAAGGGTGCGAATATACGTATAAGCATATACCCATTCTCATACCCAGGCGATGTGGGGCGTCACACTACAAGCTTTCCCTATTAATTAAGACTCACACACAAGTAGGCTTACATTAGTGAGAGACCCCAATAGGCCTTCTTCGGCTATTCTAGTCATTCTATCTTTTCATATGTACCCTAGTCTAGCATGTCATTTCAAAGAATTAGAAACAACATCATTATCATAAGGCATAAAGAAAAGAGAAGAATTATCCAAACCTAGTATATAGAAGTTGCTTGAAAGAAATGGATGTCCATATATAGAAAACCTTATTAAATAGAAGTCCATGCAACTTAGGGCCATCAAAATAAAAACTAAAACCAAGTTTCAACATGATAATATCTAAAAAAATATTACATTGAACACCAGGTATATACATAAAGCACATCATGAAGAAGCAACAAGTGTCCTTGACATATCTTGAGCTGGTAGGTTCCAACTCCAAGCCCTTCTTCTTGAGACCTGTTACCCAATATAATGTATTGTCTGCTTACTGGTATCCTTGTAATGCTCCACAAAATTTACACCGTCATTTTTATACTATAATAAAACAATGATGGTAACTTATTATTCAATCATTCGCATGTTATAATTCGTTAATAAAAAGAACGTTTATCAATAATTTAAAAATAATCTCTTTATATTATTTTAAAGTATTTAAAAATCTACAACCTTTGGACGATCGAAGTTGGGCTCGAATGATTGTCCTAAACTGATTGAAGTTTTCGATGAACATTCTATTTGTTAGCTTATTATTATTATTATTATTTTCCTGAAAAAAGGACTTGTGAGACACCTCAACCATACTTATTGCTTCATCTCACCTCTATCAAGGACATTGCATCCATTAGTCATCATTTTTGCCACTTGTAGTCTAGAAAACCCTTGACTTAGAGAGAAAGAAAAGATGAGAGAGAGAGAGAGAGAGAGAGAGAGAGAGAGAGAGAGAGAGAGAGAGAGAGAGAGAGAGAGAGAGGTTTTAATCCCTCAAAGCTGGGAGACCTTCTACCTTGGGGCAAGAAGCTTAATCTATACCTTTAATCTTTCATTTTCAAGCATATTTTTAGTGTTTAAATTCATATTTTCTTATGCTTATCTTGATATCTACCTTGAAGAAATTAGTTCCGTATGTGAAGTCATGAGATTTCAAAAGGGTTTTTCCTTTTCTTTCTTTTTTTTAGATGTTAAGTTACAGTGCATAAAAGTCATAATCTTTAAGAATTTTAAGAAATGCGTGTGTTCGGAACTGATGGTTATGTGCATGTTTATGAGTTTGTGTATTCTGGAATTGTTGTGTTATGTAGGAGTTAATTATTGCTTGAAAATAGGACTTAGGTTTGATTTTAAGGGTTTTAGTTCCCGATCCCCAAGGGAATGAAGGTTCGATCCTTGAGGAAAGAACGATCGATGACACCAAGAAATGGATAAATAGGATTTTAATTAAAGATTAGGGTTTCGGTCGCTTGACTAGGGTTTTATGAGTGTGAATTAGTATTCGTAGCATGCGATGTCTAATATTAGAGTATTGATTTGCAGTGAACCGGTGATTAAGATGTTTGGAAGTGAGGAGGATCGCCCAAAATAAGTAAATGCTTACGAAATTGTATTTTTTCAACATGTGATATGTTAATGAACTGAGCATGCTTTACTTTTCAAAAGAATATGTCCTAAGCTTACTAATTTTATAACTGCTTTAAACGGATATTTACTTATATATGACTTATAATAAATGAATAATAATTGCATCATATGACATGGTACATCGTATTATGCAGGATAACGGCCATTGACTTACCTTTATATGAGCTTGACCTTATGGTCAAAGAGACTTACTTTTATTGTTTGGCCCTGGTTTCGATTGTTATTTGTGACGGCGCACCATAAAAGGATGGGTCATCATTACGGTTTTGCTAGTAGCGTGGGTGGTTTGAGGTAAGATTCGGTCGGGCTGCTAGTACATGACGATATATGGTAATATTCGGGGCTTCGATATTGTACTACAAGTCTCACGGGACAGTACCAAGCTGAGTGGGAAGGGGTTAAGGGCCCAAATAGACCATACAGAAAAAAACTATAACTACTAATACTTATATATGTGCATGACTTCTCTGCATTTAAAACATAAGTTAATTGTTAGCCGAATTATGCCTATTTTTTTTTTCAAAACAAATTACAGTTTTCTATAGCATAATAATAGAGACAACACATAACATTTTTGTGAAAAACCCATGCTCGATAATTACAGGTTAGAAGGTGTTACTTAAGGCTCATTGCATAAACTAGTTCTATAATAATCTACTTACTAAGTCGTAGACTTACATAGTTACTTTCTTCTACCTATGGAACACTTCGATGTTTTATAGTTTAAGTAGATTGCTAGGTTGTAGAGTGAGAAATTCTTTAAGATAAAGATTCTCAGGACACTGTGAGGTTTGCTTAGCTAGCTAAAAGTTAGTTGTTAATGTTATTAGAGAGTCTGTTTGGAAGCAGTTTGAATGCACTATAAATAGTACTCCAAATTAAGTAAATTTAATTATTTAATTTTTGGGGCTTTATAATCCTTCTGTAATCTATGAACCCAACTTAATCTCGAGCACCATGTTTGATAGGCTTCCATGTCACGGTGATGTTAGGTTCTAATTAAGACTTCTTGTTCATTTAAGTAGATACCGGATTTTCCTAATTTGCCACATGTCATAGTTGGTCCCATCTAGTCTCTATCCCTTGGTAAGGTCAGCAACTACGTTCTTGTTCATTAAATGTATTGATGAACGGCAAGCACATCCCTTTAAAAGGCCATTAAAAAATAAATTGCATTCCCATAATTAGATTTATGCAGAAAATCATCCTACAAATATTCTATTTGAAGTAATTAAGTAAATTCGCCAAAAAAAAAAAGATGGGAAAAATATAAATCAGTTCCTTCAATTAACAACCAATTTTAAAATAGCCCTATAAATTTTGAAGTGTGCTAAAAAGTCAAATTTTTCGATGATACTCTTATTCTCTTAAAAATAAAAATAAAAAATTAATTAAAAAAATATGTTTAAAAATAAAACTTTTTTTTCCCGATAAATGAAAAATCAGTCCCTGTAATTGGCTTAAATTACAAATCGCTATCTGCGGTATAAAAATAATTCAGAGGTCATCATGGTAGGATAAAATAACAATTTAGTCCCTATAGTTCAAACACTTAACATATTTCGTTAGTGTCCATGTCAGAACCAATAAAATGATGATATGTGTCACTCTTAGTAAAGAAAAAAGAAAAAAATATGTAAAATTACTTATTGTGGTTTACTTGATTTATAATTAATTCTTTGTGGTATCAAAATGAACTCAGAGATCTTTGTAGTATGCCAAAAATTCAAATCTCTTCCTCTTGTCAAAATTTGTCAAAATAGCTGACGGATTCTACTAGTGTGCTACATTAGTGCCAATAAAATAAAAACACATGTCATTGTTAATAAAAATAAATAAATATATATACAAAAGATATAAAACTAAAAAGTTAAAGAAATTAAAAACTTAAAATATTAAAATTTATTAATTAAGAAAAAAGAAGAAGAAAAAACTAAGGGGTGGCTCGACAGCCACCCCCAGAGGTGGGTAGGGTGAGCCATGCGCCACCCCCAGTCACCTCTAGGGTGGCTCGCGGACAACCCGAGGTGGGAGGTGGCCTTCGAGCCACCTCCTGTAGTGGCTCTAGGGTGGCCCGAAGGCCACTCTAGAGGAAGTCGAAAGTGGTGCGCGGCCACCCTTAGCCACGTATGGGGGTTGCTCACCGGCAACCCCTAGCCAAGGGGTGGCTGCTGAGCCACCCCTTGGTTTTTCTTTTTTTCTTTTAAATTAAAAAAAATTTAAAATTAAAATTTAAAATTTCTTCAATTTTTTAGATTTTAATTTTTGTTTAAATTTTATTTTTTAATTTTAATTTTTAAGAGAATAAGGGTTCTATCGGAAAAGTGGACTTTTTGGCACACCTTATTAGTTTGATGGGTCACTTTTAGCACAATTAAAAATTCATTAGGCTATTTTAAAATCGGCTATTAGTTTAGGGTTTTTTTTTTTTTTTTTTTTTAATATTTTTCCAAAAAAAAAAAAAAAAATCAATCATCTAATCAATCATGGTATGTAATAGGTTATTAGATATAGGAAAAAGCCATATTCACCACCTAAGAGCGTTTGTAGTGAACTCATCTCTTTGACGAATTCACCAAATTCAACCAAAAACCCTCAAAATTACGTTTGCATCAAGCTCGCCTTTGCTACAGTAATTCAGACGAGCTTAAGAAACCCTCGTCTCTACAGCTGAGTTGATTTCTCTCATCTCTTATTATTTTTCATTTTTTTATTGATTTTGTGCGGGTTCGACGAAGCCAACTTCTTCCTTCGTCTCTTTCCTATCCCTCTTCCCTATTCCTCTTTTGTGTTAGGCACCGGAGGTCGTCCAGGAAAAGCTGAAGAACGAGTTGAATCTAGAAGCAGAGGAGAAACCAGAGGAGAAGCCAGTCGTTGAGGGTCCGTTGGATCTTGACTTGGGTCTGACAGAGGAGAAGCCGGAGAACGGGTTGGGTCCGGTGGATCTTGGGTCTGACAGAGGAGAAGGTCGAGGAGGTCTTCACCTTTAGGTCGGCGAAGGTTGGAAATCGGTCCTTGAACCAAGGCAATTTGGGGGTTGTGGACCAAGAAGGGGATGGCTCGCCGGAGATAGTCCGATTCAAGCCGGAAATTGGCGTCGAAAATGGCTTCGTACTTGCAGTGTTTGACGCCCTTGCTTGCTGGAGATAGTCTGATTTGGTTCGTTATGTTGATGCCCTTGCTTGCCGATCTTTTCCCATCTCTGTTCCGCCGGAGGCTGCCATCGAAGAGTCGGGTTGGGTAATTCAATTTTGGTTGGTTGAAAAGTGGTTATTTTAAATCTAATAAAAAATAGTATTTATTTAAAGTAAAGAATATTTAAAGAGTTTGGTGTTTAGAGTTTTTGAAAATTAAGTAGCTAAAATAACAAAAGTGAATTTTTTTAACCAAAATTTGCTTAAATTTTAACTAGTTCTTTACAAATGCTCTAAGGGAATGAGATCAATAGCTATTAAATCCTGGGACACATATTTTTATTTATGCATTTGACAAACAATTAACTCAATCAATCACCATAAATAATTTTTCAAAATTTTGGGTTAATTATTAAAAATACTTGCAAATGAGAAATAATGATTTTCGTAATGTTTCTCAATTATTTCAGCCCAAATAGTAGATACAAAATATATTTTTAGGAGAATTTCTCTTATACTCACTAAGCTTTTATCACTTTCGCAAAAATGTATACAAATTTAAAAAAGTATTAATGTAGGATATTATTCTTTCAATTTTTTTCAATTTCAATCATCTGTTAGAATTTTCTATTAAATCTTGTCAAAATTTCCAAAATACTCTTTTTTTTTAGGAACAAAAAAAAAAAATTGCTAGGATTTAGGTGTTGGTAAGATTTTAATGGAATTTGCAGAAATACCTATGCCTGAATCTTTGAAAAAATTTTATAAATTTTTTAAAAAGATATTTGCTAGGAGTTTTTTTTTTTTTTTTTTTTTTTCATAAAATTATTTATTAAATGGCTAAACTTTGATTAGCCACATCTTAATAAGCATATAATTTGCTGTCTTAAAGCTTAATTATGAAACAACCATTTTTCCAAATAAATTTTGTTTGCAAAGAAACGACTTTTAATTTACTGGGTCTAAATTACAAATCGAAAGTTTTTGCCCTAATTAATCAAAACATGCAAAAACTAGGGTTTCAAAATACTCTCTACAAGCCACAAAATTTTACCATTTTTTAAAGTTGTTACTGACATCATAAGAGAGAGAATCATGTAATACGTTTGGCCTAAAACATGTTGTAGGCCAAACGTATTCCAATTTAAATTGGTGAGAATTTTAAAAAATAACCACCTCACCTACTCTTTGATGTCAATGAGGCTAGGATTCTTATTTCAATTCTTACTCTACTAACCCATGTGGACTTTCCATGGATTAATTGATTTCCAACACACAGTGCTGGTTATGTTCCTTTTGGCCCTACAATATGTGCAACCTTCCATGGTCTCTATTATAGACTAGGAGAGATACTTTAAATGATTGGTGTTTGATGCCCAAGGAAAATCCCTCTTGATCTTTATACCCAATTATTTCATGCTAGTTGCAACAACGTACGTATTACTGATCATGGAGTGGTATGGACCCGGTGGTGTTAGGGAATTAAGGATCTACGTTTGGGATAGGATATGGTAAGCAACATTGGAAAAGGTGTGGCTACTTCGATGGAACTGCAGCCTCCTAATTTTCATACAGTATGAGAGTATATATTTTGAATAAGATATTGTTTGATGATATGATTCAAGAAACTAGGGTTTATAGAGAAACCCTCATAAGTGATAGAACACTACAAAAATACTGACAATTGGACACGTGTCTACAGTACCGGTTACTGTAGACACGCGTCCAATTTGACACGTGTCTTATGAGACACGTGTCAAATTGTACAGCCGCCACAATTGGACGCGTGTATGTAATACACGTGTCCAATTGGACACGCGTATTAAATACACGCGTCCAATTTGACACGTGTATTTAATACGCGTGTCCAATTGGACACGTGTATTAAATACACGCGTCCAATTTGACACGTGTATTTAATACGCGTGTCCAATTGGACACGTGTATTAAATACACGTGTCAAACTGTTATTTTTTTCAAATATAATTTTTTTTTATTAAATAGAATTTCAACAATTGGACACGCGTATTTAATACGCGTGTCCAATTGGACGCGTGTATTTAATACGCGTGTCCAATTGGACGCGTGTATTTAATACGCGTGTCCAATTAGACACGTGTATTTAATACACGTGTCAAAATTTTATTTTTTTTCAAATATCAATTGGACGCGTGTATTTAATACACGTGTCCAATTGGACACGTGTATTAAATACACGTGTCAAAATATTATTTTTTTTAAATATAATTTTTTTAATTAAATAAAATTTTAACAATTGGGGACGTGTATTTAAATACACGTCCCGGAATGGTGTAAGTAGGCGCGCGGGAGTTATCCCGCGCCCACCTGATGAGCATTCTTAATTTAAGTTTCAAAAAGAATTTTTTTTTTTTTATACACTCGTTCGCTCTCTCTCTCTCTGCGCGCTCTCACCTCTCTCTCTCTCGCCTCTCTGTCTCTCGCCTCTCTGTCTCTGTCTCTCGCTCTCTCTCACTCTCTCGCTCTCTGTCTCTCGTTCTCTCTCACTCTCTCGCTCTCTGTCTCTCGTTCTCTCTCACTCTCTCGCTCTCCGTCAACACTTAGGGTGCTACTGTTTACCAGCTTTGGTGGCAGCAGAATGACTTGATGCATCACAATATATACTCTTCGGACTGAGGAGTCCATTGTAGCGCAGATTAAATGGGAAGTTCGTGGGAGCTAGATTTATGGCAAAGGGCAGTTCTAAGTGCTCTAGAAAGAACTTGGAACTTGCTTTCCGGTGGAATGTACATAGCTAATTGTTTTTTGACTTGATTTGTTTGTTTGTTCTTTGGTGTTGCACGCTAGCTTCTTCTGTTAGTTGCTGTAGGGTGGTTTTTTGTTTTCTGAGTTCTGGTGTTGTTAGCCTGTAAGGCTTGGGTGTGTCATGCCTGCAGCTCGATCTGTAGTAGCATGGCTTGTTGTTAGCTTGTTCTTTGTGGGCTGAGGTGTTGTTGTAATCGGGGTTGTTCGGATTGGGTTCCAGTTTTTCGCTGGAGTGTTGTAAGTACGTGTTTGCGGTTCTATGAAAGATTTTATTCATAAGAAAAGAAAAAGAAAAAAAAGCAAGTCGTCAAGATGTACTTACATCTCAGTGTCTCAGACAAGAAGTTGCTATTGACGAGCAAACCAGAAGGCATAAAAAATAGCATATAACTGAAAAAATTCCCAATCCCAATCCAAAAACAAAAACTGTCAAAACAAGGAGCTTAAATAAAAGAAAGAAATTTCTGGACAAAGAGAAAGAAGACATTTTCATTAACGGAAAAAAAGAGTAGAGACAAAAACATTGTTGTTAGAGAGTCTCTGGTCAGATTGTCGAGAGAGGTTTTATTGCTCGTTGCTATTTTTTGCTTCCCACCATCATGATGATGTTGATGCGTTGAACTTGGTTTTAATTCAAGTTGGTCTGAAGCAACAGGTAGGCTTCTCTTTCATTATATTTGTGTGCATGTATCTATCATATATATATATATATATATATATATATATATATATATATATATATATATATATATACACATTTAGCCACGTGTATGTATACACGTGGCTAACAATTTGGAATTGTTTTTTAAAAAAATCGGTTTGACACGTGTATTCTAATACACGTGTCAAATTGTGCAGTTCGTGACATGCACAATTGACACGTGTATCACGCGTGTCAAAATGCACGTGTCTAACTGTTTGACACGTGTACGACACTGTACACGTGTCAAACTGCACGTGGCTATTTGCATGCATTTTTGTAGTGGAAAAGATAATCGAATGGAAAAATAAAGACAAAAGCGGAATAATAGAATATAGATAAGAGATTTTACGTAGTTCGATCTATAATCTACGTCCACAAAGTAAAGCCCGAAGGGCTACATTGTTGCTCTTATTCCTTAATTGATTTACAATATATAATACTCCTATTTATATGAGAATTGAGATAGCTAAAGATTACCATCAAACCTAATTAAAATCAACATTATAAAGGAAAACACCATAATATAAAATGTACAATATAAATATAATATATTTCTTATATTGATAGGAAATATGTTCTCTAACATTCCCTAATAAACTCAAGGTGCACGCAAGGATTCTGGAAGCTTGAGGTTGCAATAAATTCTTCTGCTTCGTTTAGATATGACAATGATCGATGGAAATCGACGGCGATGACTAGAGGAAGTCGGTGACGGTGGAGATGTGCCTTAAATATCAATTTGCCACTATGAGCCAAAATCAAAGTCAACTATGGGCTAAACAGGGTATAGGTTTTAAACAATATACCACAAAAGTAAAAAATGTGGGCCAACTGTGGGTCAAATTGATAGCCAACTATGGGCTAAAATCAGCTTGGGTTTTAAACAATACCACAAAGGCCAAAATATGGTTATGGGTCGACAATGACCAAAATAATGAGCCAACAAAGGACCAAAATACTATGGGCAACTTGGCCTCTTTCGATTTTTATTTTTTTTTCTCTGTTTTCTTCTTCCTCTTTAACCTTTACATCTTCCCTAGAGAATACCCGACTACCCATTCACTACCAAAACTACACCATTATCTCTCTCTCATCATCATTTTTTTTTCTCGTCTTCTTCTTTTCTCTTTTAGAGAGAGAGAGAGAACACAATATAGAAAAACAAAGTAGAATCTTCTGTACAGAATATAAACCCAAAACAAGATAACAAAACACACAAAAAAAAAAGAAAAAAAAAAGACTTGCATGAGCGAATTTGGACCAATCTGCGGTGAATGGTGGCTGAGAAGCGGATGAACCTGGTGCATCTTTATGGGCTGCTAGTGGCACAGTTCGATCCGTCGTGAGGTGTAAAGTATAGCTAAGGCCGGTGGTGATCAAATCATGCACAGTTGGTAGGGGGCGCCGGCAATATTAGGCCAAGGTCGGCATCGCTGCTGTAGATCGACAGTGATGAAGACCAAGCAAGATCTGATATTCTTGATCTGCAATTTTTTTTTTTTTTTTTTTTTTTTATGGGCTCCTTTGATTGAACAGCAACAAAGACATGAGTGGCATGGGTTGGAGGAAATTAAATTTTATCTCCAACTCACTCACGCCACTGTTTGACAAAACAAAAGAAAAAAAAATGTAAAGAAGAGAAATATAGGGCCTTGATCGAACCAAATGGATGATGTGGTGAACTGGTTGTAAAATCTTTGGGGTGTTTTGACTATAGAGAAACTGGCAATAATTTGCGGAAAAATAGAAGACCATGAGAAGACAATAAAACATAATAAAAAAGAATTCACAGGGCCATTGGATCGAACATTGATGTTAGCCTATAGCTCTGATACCATAAAAGAAAAGATAATCGAAAATAAAGGCAAAAGCGGAATAATAGAAAATAGACAAAAGATTTTACGTGGTTCGATTTATGACCTACGTCCACAGAGTAAAGCCCAAAGGGCTACATTTTTGCTCTTATTCCTTGAATGATTTACAATACAGAATACTCCTATTTATAGTAGAATCAAGATAGTAAGGATAGTAATCAAATCTGATTGATTTAATTACCATCAAACCTAGCTAATTATAATCAACCTTATAAAGAAAAATACCATAATATAAATGTACAATATCAATATAATTCTCTAACAATAAGATTGTAAATTCTTACATGAAAAGTATCCCTTCAAATAATCTTGCCAAAAAGGAAATAATTGAAACACTATTGCCCTAAATTCTCTTAAGAGATATTATTTTATTTGTGCCTTATATAGGTCAATAACATGGAGAGAAAAAGTACAAGAAGATATTTGGCGGCAAACCTAGGAGTAGATATTCACAATATTGTCCTTTTCTAGAATCTGGGGGTTAAGTCATAGATTAATTTTCTTTTTAGTTTTTAGTCTTCTGCCCTAAATAGATGATTAGTTCCAACTTGCAGGGTTTATATAATAATGTTGCAAAAAGGTAGTTGATTTAGTTGCTTTTGGAGGTAGTTGATTTGGTTGATTTAGTTTGTTGTTGTTGGTTGGAATGTTGGATATATATGTTACGTGCTTACGTAATGTAGGATGAGGACCAACAAGAACGATAGATATGGTAGAATTTTAGAAGAATTCTAGACCTCTTATTGTAGGATTTTCGAGGAATTCTATGCTTCATTGGTTGAGTAATTAGAGGTGCTTAGAACTCACAAACACAAGGTTTGATAATTTACTTGATTAATTTCTTTTATTCAACAACAAAACAGTATTTAAAAGAACGAAATACAATAGAAAATAGAAATCCACATGAAATAGAATTTTTATCTGACTCTTAACTCAACAACCTAATCTGCTATCAACAAGAGTACTCCTAAAAGATAAAGATAGAAGAGATAAATATAACCCTACCCAAATAACAACATAAAAAGATAGACATGAGACATCTACCCACACAACAATAATAAACTAATAAAATAACTAATGAACTAAACAACTAGAAAAGTATATATATATATAGACACACACACATGGTTGTGGAATTCGTCTTGTACAACCATATATCCAACATGTTGTTGTTGGGACCGGCTGTACGGCTTCCCTGAGCTGTGATTATGTAACAATAATGAACCAAGCCTTTCCTTCCTCCGGTAGTTATGTTACATTCAATAACGTTTGGACATGAGAGAACATCTAGGATTATTTATTTACAAATATAACCTAAGTATTAATTAGTACTACAACCCCAAATACAAATGGGACGTTTAGCATTAGACAAGAATCGGATGTATGCATGGATAAAGTTTTTCACCAAACTGGACGTTAGAAGAACTTTCTTTAATTTAATCTATAAAAATAACATGTGTTTCAATTCTTTACACCTAAAGAACACTTACCTTTTTACACATCTAATGGGTCAACCCAATAATCAACTCAACCTAGAACAAACTAGAATTGATATAACCCGAGATAATTGAATCTTATTTTCTACATCCCAATATATAGGAGTTACAACCCTACTCAAATTTTGATAACATTAGTTTCAACAAGATTTCACCATCCCAATTAAAAATAAATAAATGCCACCCCGGCCCAATCCTACTCTACAAAATGCCTTAAACCATTATGAGTTTTTTTGTCTTATTTTTTTTTTTTTAAAAAGAAAAAAAATCAAAGGGATGACAATTTTTATTTACGTGTTGAGTTCAAATCGTATCGAGACATGAATATAAGAGTATATAGATCAATCAATTATATCTTGACCCATTTAATTAAATGGGTCAGCCCACCCAACCATAACTCGCTAATTCCATGTTGGTTCTTATCGAGTTCGTGGGTCATATAAAAAATTGCTAATCCTAATATCACATGCCGCGTTGTGTTCGTATTGAGATATGTGTATGAGATTATATAAGTTAATCCTAACTCAACTCATTTAATTAAATGGATTAGATTTCTCGACCCTAAATTCGGTAATTTTATGTTGAGCTTGTTTCGAATTGACTAATCGTGTTAAAAATTGTTGGCTTTAATTCAACATCGATCCTATTCCTGCTTGTACAACACCGACATTAGTTTGCAGCAAGTGTATTACAACAAAGTTGGTACACTCTGTAAATAATATTAACCACCCAGATTTACATCTGTCGGTTGTTTTAGGTCTTGCCAATAATGATATATAGTTCGCATATAGGGTTCACGAGCGAAAGCCAACATGCCTTTTCGTACTTCTTCCCCCCCCCCCCCCCCGCCTTGTTACTCTGTACCTTTTGGTACACGCACCAGCTGCAGAAGTTTCACAGAATGACAGTGGAGACAGTGGACCATATTCTACACCAGTGCGCGCCCTTTATGTTCGGGGCACCCATATATTTGTTCTTGAGCTAGCCCATAGTACTAGTGTTACATGAATAGCCCTTAATTATCTTACTCTCAAAATATGAGCTAGCCTGTGACCATGAGGAAACTAATAAGAACCGCCAACCTAGTGCCTAGTGGAGCCTCATGTCTCTCGAATAGTGGGAAGGCCGGAAGGGTAAAGTGAAGGACGAAAAGAAAGCAAACGAAAAGTATTTTGGATAAATAAAAGAGATAAAAAAAAGGAGAGAAACAAGAAAATTACCCGACTAAAGGAAGAAGAACCACAAATGGTGCTGAGGTAATGCGATCCAAATAGTAAATGCGGTTAAGTCAAGTGAACGATGCTGAAGTAGATGTGAACATGTAGTGGGATGAAACTAGATGTGCTTAGTTAGAATGGTATCGGTTTGACCGATAGTTCATGTAAAAAGGGAGGTAAATTGTAGCTGCTCATGGTTTAGGTAAAGCGACAATTAAACATGTCATAAATTAAGTTTGAATTGAAGACTTTCTTTTTTGTATTTTCTTAAATATATATATATATATATATATATATATGTGTGTTAGGGTTAAAAATGATCTAACTTGGTGGGTTTTTGATAAACCTTATAATTTCATATTATGTATATATTTATGCAGGATGTAAAAGTAAAAATGAAGAGAGAGATAGGTGGGAATGAGAGTAGCATTTAATTGCGAGGGGCCTGGCAGTCTGGCTTCTTTTGCCGTGGTCGGGGGACTTACTGCGCTGATGACACTAGCTCTCTCCTTCTCATAGGCCTCATATATTGTCATAGGTAATAAAGGTCCTTTTTGAGCAGCTTATTAGATTTACATTCTCGCTCCTTTGCATCTTCAAGGAATATATATATGATTGTTGTTGTTGGAGCAACTTCTCTCTCTTGATCTCTCTATCCTGTATATATCAAAAATCAAATAGCTAGCTAGATCGCAGATCGAGTGTACTAAATTTTTTCTTCTTTTTATGAGGCCTAGGAGAGAGTAGCTGTCTTTGTCCCAAGTGTTGGGGGTGTACGTGTAAAACACTAGACAGCCCTTCGGTTTATAGACACTGAAACAGTGGTAAGAGCGACACATGCACACACACAGATAAAAAGAAGAAGAAAATCCTCATGTGGAGTGTTTTAATTTCGTGAGGTCGAGAGTCGACTCATGTGGCTATCTTGATTTGGACTGTTCCTTAAAAAGAAGAAAAGAGGGTTTCTTTAAGTTACGAAACCAAACGAATCAAATTGTCAAGATAAAAAGGAAACGGTGTCTCTTGTCTGCTGGGAATAAATTCACTCATATCAGCCCATCTGAAAAATCATTGACCACCGGGTCAATATCGGCCCAAAGAAATTAAACAGATGGGCCGATATAGTCGCTAAATGGACCAAACGTCACTAAATAGTTAGTGACGTTTCATTAGCAATGTTTGCGTTCTGTCGCTATTAGTTTATGATTGAAGAACGTGAATTGGCGTCATTTACAAGAAAAACAACGCCAACATGTTGACGTCGCTTGTCTAAGGGACACCAATTGGCATCGCTTATAGAAGCGACGCCAATTGGTGTCGTCTCACTTATATAGAAGCACATAAACGATGTCAATTGAAAGATATGATCACATCTGATACATCACAATTCACATGCGCATTGGAGATAGCTAGCTAGACTAGAGAAGTTATGTTGTTGCAAATAAAAATATATACATAACAGGTTCGTGCTGGAGAGCCACCTCTATGGCCACGGCCAATCTCTTTGTTGCATTAGAATTTAAATTAACAGATCGATCGACTATGAGGACGGCTATTAATTAAGATGAGTACTATATATGTTCTCAAACATCTTAAAGGTAGCATCATAATAAATTAAATTAAAGAAGCACAAATTGAAAAGTCCTATATATATATTAAGAGAATAATACTACTCCTTGCCAATGACAGAAACCCATTTCTAATATACAAAAAATCAAAGCATCCAACTGCACGGACCATACTTCCAACAAATTAACAACAATACAAAGATTTGATCATCAAAATAACAAAAAGAAAATGCATGTGATTCAGAGTAAAAACCCTCTTCTCCAAAATTTGTAGGTTGTAGCCAAAGTCTCTATAAGAGTTGCAAGGCAAGGTTACCTAGAGAGATGGAGAGAAGCGCCGTTCGTTGGAGGAGGTAGAGAGAGATTAGAGAAGCCATAATTTGAGAGAGAGATTAGAGAATCCACAATCTGAGAGAGATTAGAGAGAGATTAGAGGCGGAAGAGGAAAAAGACTAAGGTAGGAAAAGAAAATTAAGGTGGGAAAAAGGCTACGTTTCTCTCACACGTGGAGATTATGAAAATTATTGTCGTTGTTCCCGTCGTTTAAAAAATCAACCAACGCGAAAAATGAAGATTAGTGTTGTTTCCTTAAGAAACGACGTTGACCGCTTTAACGTTGCTTGTATTTTAAACGACGCCAATGTTAAATTTGACGTCATTTTTTCTTTAAACAGCATTAATAAAAACGATACCAAAAACCTCATTTCTTGTAGTGGTTCTAGCATATTGCCAATAAACTTATGATCGAAGTGGCAACCTGGAATTCAGCTAATGAAGCTAGCTCTTGTTATCACAGATTCCTATCTGGATAAAGTTGCTTCATTAACCCATGGGATATTTTGAGTTCTACTTGTCTCAGCAATGTGGCAAGTGGAGTTAGAAGGTCTCTTTATGCTGACTCTGTTACGGAGGAACAACAAAGATTGGAGTATGCTCTGGTATTGGTTAAAATCAGTGTGGAATCTGAATTTCCAAAGGAATTAGAATTAGACATGGGGAAAGGTAAATTCATAACCATTGGTGGGGAATGCCCGTGGACTCCGATCGATTAAGTGTTCTACAAGTCAAGCATTTTCATATCCTGCATATGCTTGATCTAGGGAAAGAAAATAAAGTATATGGGCACCAAAGGTACTTGCTAAGAAAGATGAAAAAGCAAGTGTTACAAGAGAAACCAACACAACTAACCAAACAAATGTAAACATAATCTATACTTAATTCAAAATGACGTTATTTTAGTATCAAACACCAAAACGACGTACTTCCCTTTTCTAAAATGCCTGATTGGTCTGCCTCAGCAAATGTACAAAGTGGGCAGCAGTCAAAGAATTGAAGGTAGACTGGTTGATCATATATATTCGTTTTGGTGAATTTATTAAATATAATATATAAAAAATATATTATATATAAAGGATATGCGGATGCAGTTAATAATCGCATCCGCATATCCTAAAACCGTTAACCGTTTTCACAAATGCGGATAGTGTTTTTTTGTTATCCGCTCCGCATACGCATGTGCATGCAGATAACGAATGCAGACGGTTAATATCTGCCCGCATGTACAGCCCTAGAGTTGAAGTAGGCTCGTGCAAGATTGGAACAAATCCCAAAGGGCCGGACTATATTGAATATAGGGGGAATGCCCAATATTGAGAAATGAGAAAGAGTGTCTTCACGAATATGTTTCTATAAGCAAAGCTAAAGAAGCTTTCTTTAAGCAAAAAGCGAGAAAGAGCGGCTGAATTTAGGAGACTAAACTAATGCGTAATTACTTTCTTAGAATGGTGAAGGTAAGGAATGCCCAAAACTTGATCAAACATTTGTGGGATGAGAATGGAAAGAAAGTTGAAGACGTGGAAGAAATCAAGCAACTTGAAGGGGGCTATTATAAGAAGTTGCTATGGATATGGACAAGAAATTGCAAGTTTTAGAAGCCGATAGAATACAACAAATGATTAAAACCAGAATTTCTGAAGAGCAAAGGGTTGTGATGATGCATGAAGTTACTTCTGGGAAGATCAAGGATACTTTGTTTTCTAAGAGTAGCAGCAAAGCACCGGGTCCTTGTGGATTCTCGGCTGGTTTTTATCACAAAGCATGCATGAGATTTAGTTGGCAAAGATGTAGTACTAGAAGTTATTCAATATTTTTTCCAAACGGGTAAACTATTAAGGGAGCAGGTAATTGCAACCATTATTACCTTAGTTCCTAAGAAGATCAACCCATCTTCAATGAGTGATTTTCAACCCATATCTTGTTGCAATGTGGGGTATAAATGTGTTACAAAGATTCTTGCTAATCGTTTGTTGCCAAGGTTAGATATTCTTATGTGTAAAAAAACATATTGCATTCATTCCGAATAGGAGCATAGCTTAGAATGTTTTACTTGCTCAAGAGATTGTAAGTGATTATCATAAGGATAAAGGAAAAGCCAAGTGTACTATCAAGGTCAGCTTAATGAAAGCCTATGATTCAGTTGATAGGGAATTTATCCTGCATTGTTTGCTTTGTTTTGGAGTTCCCCATCATTTTGTTAACCGGTTAGAAGAATGCATCACTACTACCCCGAGGTTTGAATGGGTCTTTGGTACGATATTTTGAAGGGAAAAGAGGTCTTAGACAAGGAGATCTTTTTTCTCTGTACTTGTTTGTTTTCGCTATGAAATAAAGAAACTGTTCACATTTCATGCTAGATATGAAAAATTGCAACTAACACACTTATGCTTTGCTTTGATGATGACCTTCTTTTATATTTTCCACGGCTAATTTGGTGACAGCAAAAAAAGTTACCCATAACTCTCTGGCAGTAGTGCATTTGACGACATGCACAACAACATTTTTTGTGAGTGAGAAAATGAGAATACTGAGAACAAGTTGATCACGCATGTGCCAATGGAGCCAAGCTGGGTTTTGGGAGACAGTGGTAACATCTTCAAACTTGAGTTGTGACAGTTGACGATGGAGGATCAATAGAGCCATCAATATAGCCTTGAAGATCTTTGGCTTTTGGGATAAGGCAGGATTGCTCTTTCCCATACAAGATGGTTGGAGCGTGGGGGTTTGTGAGGCAATGATGAAGGAACAGTAAGGTGGGTGACAGTTGAAGATGGATCCATGGGCAAAAAGTAGGAGAAAAAGATGTTTGTCTCTTAAAAAATGCTCTGATACCATGTAGAATTCTAATGTGTTTGGGTTATGCTGCCTTACCATAATCATGGTTAAGGGGTTGTATATATAGAGGAATTAGTTACACATGAGATAACTAGAGATTACAAGCTAATAAATTCAAAACACAAATGAGCTCAATATCTAAAAAACTGTTAGGATTAACTAATCCGTTTGTTGAAGTCTTGAATTTATCTTCATTTGAATATTTGACAGCAGAGGTAGCATTTGAATTCAAGATAATTTTGAGAGAGTTATCAGGAGATAACTCTCTAACACTATCAAGTCACTGCTGAATGAGTTTGCTAGCCTGTCGGGTTGGTAGCCAATCCAAGTAAGGGCACAATATACTGTAGTGGGGCTCCTCCTGGCCTATAAGCAACAGATTCTTGAGAGTATTCAAGTGAAGGAGGGTAGTCTTCCGGTTAGATATCTGGGGGTTCCTCTTCTGTCGAGAAAATTAATTGTTTTGGATTGCTCTGGTTTAGTAGAAAACGTGACAGCAAGAATTAATTCTTGGTTGTCCAAAAATTTAGCATTCCCAGGAAGATTACAACTGGTTTCGTCTATTATTTAAGGCATCCAAATATACTGGTCTACCAATATATAGTTCTTGGCTAATGTTATTGAGCATCCATGTGTTCAGCATGGAAAACGTGCGAGAATTCCAGCTCATGTATTGCACGAGAGAGATTGTATTTAGACAACTGTTAAGTTAGTTTTGTTAACTAGTTATAGTTAGTTCTGTTAACTTGTAATACTTAGTTAACTTGTCATAGTTAGTTTTCTATTATACTCTGTTTTGTATAAGAACAAATTGCTTGTATCAAATTATTCATTGAATGAGAATCATAATTTTCTCCCAAACTTCAGTTTCTAACATGGTATCAGAGCGAATTTTCTAAAATTTCCTCATCAATCTTTTCTTTCTAAATTTCTCAAGCTTTTTCTTTGAAAGCATTCATCAATAGCGAATTCTACTTCCATTGAAAATCATCATTCTCTCTCAGAATTGGATTATACTAATCCATTTTTTCTCCATCACGGAGATAGTCTCGGTGCTGTCTTGGTTTCGCAACCACTTACCAGTGACAACTACAGCTCATGGAGGCGAGCTATGATCATGGCGTTAACTGCGAAAAATAAGATAGGGTTTGTGAACGGATCTTTGCTTCAACCAGATGTTTCTGAAACCGATCCTTTGAATTTTTCTTGGTGCTGATGCAACAATATGGTGTTGTCTTGGTTGATCAATTCTGTCTCGAAGGAAATAGCCGCCAGCATCATTTACATTGATTCTACAACAGATATGTGGAAGGATCTTCAAGATCGCTTCTCGCATCTTAATGGTCCAAGAGTTTTTCAATTGCAACAGAAAATGTCATCTTTCTTAAGAGAATGATTCGGTGAGTACCTATTACACTACTTTGAAGGGTTTATGGGATGAACTTGATCATCAGGAACCATTGCCATGTTGTACATGCGGTGTTGTGAAGGCTTTACAAGCCAAACACCAGCGTCAATATGTGTATCAGTTTCTCATTGGTCTGAATGAGAGTTACTCACACGTTAGAGGTCAAATCCTCTTGCTGGGTCCTCTGCCCTCGATGAACAAGGTCTTCTCTCTTGTTTTTTAGGAAGAAAGACAACGAGGTCTTTCGATTTCCAGCAGTTCTTTTAATCATAACACCACTACCTTACTCACCAAGGCTAATTCTTCCACTTCAAATCGTGGCAAGGGTTATTCAAAAGGCAAGGACCGTCCTGTTTTCTCCCATTGTGGGATCACAGGTCATACGATGGAGAAATGTTATAGGCTCCATGGTTTTCCACCCGGTTTCCAGTTCAATAAGGGCAAGAATGCATCTTCTGCAGCAAATCAAGTTTCTTCTGAAACGAAGTCTGAAATACCTCAGTTGCCGATTACATATGAGCAATGCCAACAGCTCATGAACATGTTCAAGCCATCTTCTTTGGAGGTCTCTTCTTCACACAATTCAGCAGCAAATCAGGTGTCCTCCACTTCTTCTCAAGAGCAACTGATCTCTCACATGGCAGGTAGTATTTCAATCACTTCTCAATTCTCTTCTATAGACAAATCACATTCTGTGTTTGCCTCTTCAACATCTTTGCTTCAGCAAACATCTTTTACAAATTCAATTCATACTCCCTTGATCATTGATACTAGAGTCACAGATCATATGATTTGTACAGTTTCTTTGTTTACTACTATAACTGCTGTTGTTTCATGAACAGTTCGTTTACCTAATGGTCAATCTGCATCAGTTACTCACATAGGTACAGTTCGAATTTCTGAATCATTCATTCTAAATAAACTGATTGAGCCTTAACAAAATTTATGCTCTTTTATTAAACGAGCCCAACTCATATAAACTGGTTCGATTCGTGTAAGCTATATAACTTTTTTATTATTATTTTTTATAGTATTATATATTTATAAATTTATAATGAAAATATTTTAAATGTTTAAAAAGATATAAAACAATCATCTTCTTAATTCTATCTATATGGTTTTCAATTAATGTCAGGAATTAGGTCATTGATACAATTTGTTCAAGCTCGATCAATCAAGCTAAGAACCATCAAGAGCTAATTAACAATATCTCACCTTTTCTCCCCCACCTTGTACTGAAAAAAACATAAATAAATCATTAATTGAGAGGACACGCAATCTGGACAAAAAAATATGGTTTATGTAAACAAAACGAGGTGTTCCAACCAGGTCCTACGGTGTCTCGACAAAGTCCTGTTTGTAGTGGCGGATTCAGGATTTTTGTCTAGAGGGATCAAGATTAAACAATAAAGTTTGACAAAAATTGATCAAAAATATTAAAGAATATAATTAACGAAATAAATAAATAAATAAATAATGCAACAAAATTTAATTATTATTTAAAACATATAAATCTAATTTAATTATTCTTTCAGTTGTCTTCGACAGGTATTCCTATTTTGAAATTGTTGTATGATTTTTTTCATTGCTTAGTTTTTGCTATGTTCTAGGCTGATTTTTCACTGTATACCTCTAAAAAACAAAGCACTTAATTTTAATTGTTGAACTGAAGAGAAATTTGACTGACTCTAAAAGCTTTCAGAAATTGCAGTGGACCGTACGTGGTATATATATTGTTAAACTCGTTTGAGTTGTTTCAAACGTTAGCAATTTAGCAAATTGGAAACCCTCAAATCACAACATGCACAGACTTTAGTTTTTTTGAATCCTACAACGTACGTACACATATAGCAGGTCGCAACACATGCATATATGCTTCAGGTTTTTATGAGTTATGTCGGCATGAATCGTGATTCAATTTCAACATAATATAAAAACCCACGTTTTGTGAAGTAATCTAAGTGTTCTAACTTGGAAACCGCAA
Source organism: Alnus rubra (assembly GCA_028654335.1). Lineage (NCBI taxonomy): Eukaryota > Viridiplantae > Streptophyta > Magnoliopsida > Fagales > Betulaceae > Alnus > Alnus rubra. The sequence continues at coordinate 2,310,072 of JAJPGS010001263.1, forward strand.
CACTTCAACATTGAAGTAGAAAAGGCGAAAAAAAAGAAAGAAAAAAGAAAAAAAAAAGGGGGGGGGTGTTTTGTCAACCTAAACTCTAAAACAAAGTCTAAAATAGTTCAAAAAAAAAATTAAATAAATAAAAACAACAAAGACTGAATTCCAATCATCCTACTCTTGGAAAAGCTTTGTCTGTACAAGACCGATGCCCCAGTTGAATGAGTGAGGGTGGATAATTGAGATATCAAGGAAAAATATACCATGAGTAGGAGAAATTTTGGGGGGTTGAGAGGGGGCAAGTACCCCTCTCGCCCCCTCCTCCCCTGCCTCTCGGTGTCCCAACCGGCCCTGACGAAGTCCTGTCCGAGTCCTGATGACATCTCAACCAAGTCTTAGCGAAGTGTCGGCCAGGACCCAGTGACATCTCGACCGGGTCCAAATGACGTCTCGGCCGAGTCCCGATGATGTCCCAACCAAGTCTCGAGCGAAGTCCCAATGGTTTTTCGATTGGGTCCTAACAGTGTCCCAGTCGAGTCCTGGCAATTTCTCGGTTGGTTCATGGCAGTATCTCGAAGATTTGAGAATGATAAGCTCAACTCGAAAAATGATTTACGAAATTCTAAAATGAAAATCATTTTTATAAACTAAAGTAGTTTTTTTTGTCGAACCAAAAATATTTTCGGTCATACCAAATTCTAAAAAATTTAAAAAGAAAAAAATTGTTACACGAAAACCTAATAGAGTTAGTAGAGAAAAGCTGTATCCTTGTCATGGTCCCCCCCGATCCTGGTCTTGGTTTCCATTATGTACACAACGAATTGGTTTTTTTTTTTTTGAAAATACAATGAATTGGTTTTGAGGCTGGTTTGAAATGAAATATTCTTGTTATTGGGTTTAGAATATTCGCATTTTCTAGAAAGTAACGGAAATATCATGAAGGAACCCATGCACCAAATTCACCAATGACGAATGTGAATTGCTGACTCATGGGTGGGGACCGCTTAATCAAATGATTTTCATATTGAACGTGAAAGCTACCAACATGATCGAACTTTAATGGGAACTTAATTTGCGTGCCGCTGGTCCCCTACCCGTTCTTTTTCCGGGCTTTACCAAAGTCTAATTCAACTTAAATTGGACCCGAGAAACCGTACTGAACCGATTCATGCCCAACGATCCAAAAGAGCCTTTTTTATTTTTTTTATTTTTTTCTTTTATTTTATTTTATTTTAATTTTTATACATCAACTTTTTTTTGTTCTTAGAGGAAACTCTAGTTACTTCGTCAAACTATTATACAATTTATAATCTCGTCGTATTGTCAATTCATACAAATTATGGAATATGATGATGGTGCATCTAACAGTGTATATATAAAGTTAATGTTGACACACCTTTTAAAATTTAAATAATATAAAATTATGTACATTGTTAGATTTATCAACTTTAAATCTTGACTATAAAATAGATAGTATTAATTTCATTTAAAATGGAGAGGATGTGCCTATTCCACAAATTATCAACCCATTTCACTTAACTTCCTTTATTTGAGTTTTTTGTTAAATTGCAGGTGATTCAAAGTAATAATAATACCCATTTAGATAAAATAAAAATAAAAATAAAAAGAATAATAGAAGAAAAACACAACCGCTAGACACACGGCCTGGCTGTGAGTCACCCTCTATGGCCAGCCAATTTTTTAAATCTAAGGGCATAGTTGTATTTCCACCCATCTTGATGCATTGTGGTGTAGTGGTTCGTAGAATTAATACACACAAAACTCACAACTCTTCTCAAAAAAATTAAAAAAAATCTAGTATTTGTGGAAAAATATAAGAAAATTCTACCTTTCAATATTTCTTATTGAAAACTGAAGAAATAAATACCATAAATTGTTGGTCAAACCGTCCTTATTATGCTTCAATAGAAAAGAGGGTCGCAACCGTGAAAAATAAGTAGGGCCGGCAATTTTGACACGACCAGATAACCCGACATGAACATGATATGAAATTAGCAGGTTTGGGTCTACCTTAAACGAGTTTGGGTCAGAAACGGGTCGACTCGTTTAACTAAGTCTGGCGAGTCAGGTGGTGGGTGACCCGCGAGTGACCCGCCAGACACGATTAACTTCTTCTTCTTCTTCTTCTTCTTCTTCTTCTTCTTCTTCTTCTTCTTCTTCTTCTTGCTTCAATAGAAAAGAGGGTCGCAACCGTGAAAAATAAGTAGGGCCGGCAATTTTGACACGACCAGATAACCCGACATGAACACGATATGAAATTAGCAGGTTTGGGTCTACCTTAAACGAGTTTGGGTCAGAAACGGGTCGACTCGTTTAACTAAGTCTGGCGAGTCAGGTGGTGGGTGACCCGCGAGTGACCCGCCAGACACGATTAACTTCTTCTTCTTCTTCTTCTTCTTCTTCTTCTTCTTCTTCTTCTTCTTCTTCTTCTTCTTCTTCTTTTTTCTTCTTCTTTTCTTCTTCTTCTTCTTCTTCTTCTTCTTCTTCTTCTTCTTCTTCTTCTTCTTCTTCTTTTTTAAAAGTTAAACACAACACAAATTTTACAAAAGTTCAAAACCCTAACTTTTCTTTTTCGGTTTTTCCTTCGGCTGAATCAACTCCTTTTCTTTTTCGGTTTTTCCTTCGGCTGAATCAGCTCCTTGTCGCCACCGCCCTTCTCTTCTTCTTCTTCAATTTTCTTCTTTTTCAGCTCCGCGTTGATTTCCATTTTTATAGCATTTTGATTTCTTCATAAGAACTAAGAAGCAACCGATGCCCATAAATTGCCAGTTCAAACCTTTCTCCTATTGCAGAAATCAATGTTGCATGTACATGAAGATAAAATGTATATAAAATATAAAAAAAAAAAGAAAAGAAAAGAAGAAGAAGACGAAATTAACTCAAGATTATATACAGATAAAGAGATTGAAAACAAACAGGAAGAATGCATAGAAAAATATACCTCTGAGTTGTGAAACAGCTCCCGTGATACCTCTTTCAAGAAATTAATCATCAAGCAGCCAACAAAGAGACCAAGCGGAATCATCAGTTCTTGGTTTCTTGAGATGGAAAATATGACATCCGATAAGGAGCTAAAAACAAATCGAATAATAAGAGTCCACTTTAATGCCTTCTGTCGTAGGAAAAGTAACCGCTCCATCAGTATTTTCTCTGCTTTCTTCCATGGAATTTCTTTGACTGAGTCAGGAATAATAAGAGTCCACAATTAATATGCTTAATTGTCTAAAAAAACATTAAAAATTAATTTTTTTTTTTTTTTAAGAAAAAGACACTTTTAAGCTAAACGGGTCGGGTCGATATGGCCATTATGTTAAACGGGTTTCACGGGCTGTGTCGGGTGATCCGCGAAATTGTCATGTTCGTGTCGTGTCTGGAACTCTGACCCGTTAGCATAAACAGGTCGTGTTTGGGTCTAGCTTAAAAGGGTCGCGGGTCTTAACAGGTCGTAAACGGGTCATGTCGGGTACCTATTTTGCCAGCCCTAAAAATAAGAGACAAAAATACCATATCACAACTCGGTTGATCAATTCACGAGCCTACATGAAAAACCCTAAATTTTACATATGAAAAAAAAAATTTATATACGAAAAAAACCTAACAACCCTAATGATTGATGATCAGTCGATAGAGCAATCGTCCAAACATCTCGGGTTTTACTACCAGGACCTTAGTCAATTGAGCATCTATTAATACATCTATCGAGCTCCCCGAACTAGATTGTTGAACTTATCTTGATGACCCACTTTTGACCTAGTAAATGTTAGAATTGGAAAATAATAATTGAATATGAATTTGTGGTCCTTTGCATAAGCTTTCAAAATCTAACAAAATCGTCTTGATCCGATATTGGAATCTCAAGATATGGCTGATTTAGTAAGATTGGTATGCTCGAAAACTGGTCTGCATCGCATTTCATAGAGGGTATAATGAAAATCTTATGCGCTTCCAATCCAAATTAAAAGAAAATCCTAATGGCGGGGGCTGAGTGAATGGGTTTTGTAGTTTGTTGGGGGACATTGTAGCTTTTCAATTTTTAGGAAAAAAAAATTCATATTGAGTGGTAGTTTGAGAGAGTAAGTGTAGTTTCCCATTGTTTCTTAATTCTTTTTCTATCGAGGAAAATACATTGAGTCCCCTCAAACTACCATCATTTTGGCATTTAGACAACCAAGCTTTAAAAAGTAACATTTCATCCCCTTTAACTATCATACAGTTACGAGCTACAATTGCCGTTAAAATCTAGCATTTAAGTGGATGGAAAAAGACACATGTGACACGCATTTATTTATTTATTTTTTCATTTGAACTACCACTACAAAAATACTGACAATTGGACGCGTGTCTACAGTACCGGTTACTGTAGACACGCGTCCAATTTGACACGTGTCTTATGAGACACGTGTCTAATTGTACAGCCGCCACAATTGGACGCGTGTATTTAATACGCGTGTCCAATTGGACACGTGTATTAAATAAACGCGTCCAGTTTGACACGTGTATTTAATACGCGTGTCCAATTAGACACGTGTATTAAATACACGTGTCAAACTGTTATTTTTTTCAAATATAATTTTTTTTTTATTAAATAGAATTTCAACAATTGGACACGCGTATTTAATACGCGTGTCCAATTGGACGCGTGTATTTGATACGCGTGTCCAATTAGACACGTGTATTAAATACACGTGTCAAACTGTTATTTTTTTCCAAATATATATTTTTTTTAATTAAATAGAATTTTAACAATTGGACACGCGTATTTAATACGCGTGTCCAATTGGACACGTGTATTAAATACACGTGTATTAAATACACGTGTCAAAATGTTATTTTTTTTAAATATAATTTTTTTAATTAAATAAAATTTTAACAATTGGGGACATGTATTTAAATACACGTCCCGGAATGGTGTAGGTAGGCGCGCGGGAGTTATCCCGCGCCCACCTGATGAGCATTCTTAATTTAAGTTTCAAAAAGATTTTTTTTTTTTTTTATACACTCTCGTTCGCTCTCTCTCTCTCTGCGCGCTCTCACCTCTCTCTCTCGCCTCTCTGTCTCTGTCTCTCGCTCTCCGTCAACACTCTCTCTGTCTCTGTCTCTCGCTCTCTCTCACTCTCTCGCTCTCTGTCTCTCGCTCTCCGTCAACACTCTCTCTGTCTCTGTCTCTCGCTCTCTCTCACTCTCTCGCTCTCTGTCTCTCGCTCTCCGTCAACACTCTCTCTGTCTCTGTCTCTCGCCTCTCTGTCTCTGTCTCACGCTCTCTCTCACTCTCTCGCTCTCTGTCTCTCGCTCTCCGTCAACACTCTCTCTGTCTCTGTCTCTCGCCTCTCTGTCTCTGTCTCTCGCTCTCTCTCACTCTCTCGCTCTCTGTCTCTGTCTCTCGCTCTATCTCTCTCTCTCTCGCTCTCTCTGTCTCTCGCTCTCTCTCTCTCTCTCGTCAATACCGGACCACCGGCCAGTTCTAAGTGGACGACGACTGGTTCTGCATGTGTTTCGAAACTGGTTCTGCATGTGTTTCGAATTCGTATAGCAATATTCAATATTTTTGATTTTAGCAATATTTTAAATAACAGACATGTTCTTTTCTTCTTCTTTTTAAAGCAATATTTTTGATTTTGGCAACGTGTATTCTTAACACGTATCAAGAAAAATATATAATTTTATATATATATGAAAATATATAATTTTTATATATATATATATACACATTTAGCACGTGTATGTATACACGTGGCTAACAATTTGGAATTTTTTTTAAAAAAAATCGGTTTGACACGTGTATTAGAATACACGTGTCAAACCGTTTGACACGTGTATTCTAATACACGTGTCAAATTGTGCAGTTCGTGACATGCTTATTTGACACGCGTATCACGCGTGTCAAAATGCACGTGTCTAACTGTTTGACACGTGTACGACACTGTACACGTGTCAAACTGCACGTGGCTATTTGCATGCATTTTTGTAGTGTACCCAAATGATCCTAAAATTATTAATAATAAAAAAAAAACTCAAGGGGAGTGGGGTGGTTTGACCACTCCGTTCCAATTTTAGCCCCACAGCCTGTGGCATGAACTACCCCTAAAGGCTGCAAGGGTGGTTTGGGCATGCCTGTTCCATTATTAGGGTTGCCGAACCACCCATCACGGCAAACTTCAGTTTTTTCGATTGTTTTTATTTTTAGTAGTTTTTAGTGGCAATTTGGGTATTTCACATAAAAAAATGCACATGCGCGTTACGTATGGCATTTTTATGTTCATTTTAACACCAAATGCTAACAAAGGGTATAACTTATAATTTGGTAGTTGAAGGGAGTTATGTATGGTTTGAGCTAAACACAACATTTGATAGAATATGAAAATGTTTATAGGCTCCTAGTCTCGACTTTGAAAATTAAATCATGTCTTTGTGTTGCATAGGTTGCATTTTGTTAGTAAATTTAACATAATATGGTCACCTCGTTCTTTGTTTATTTTTGGATAGATTGTAGCGTCTCCAACTTAATTAACTGGTAATTAATCAGCGGTCAGTCACGGAGCTAGAGGCGGGTTGGTGTATGCCATGGCCCCCCTCAAGCCCCTTCTAGCAAAGAAAATTGGTTAAAAATGCATTTTTAAGCTTTTCAATTTGTTAAAAAATAAAAAAAATACATTTTAGGTTTTTTTTTTTTTTTTTTTTTTTTTTTTTTTTTTTTTTTTTTTACTTTGGCCCTTCAAAAAAAAAAATTACTATAGTCTGGCCCCCCCCTAAAATTAACTTTCTAATTCCGTCTCTGCCAACAGTGTTACTAATAACCCTCCTTAGTGAGTTTTGCAATAGAAAAACTTCAGTGTATATATATAACCAAATAGCCAGCATGCATGTCACAATTATAAATCAAAACTTCTAAAAATCACCAGAGCTAAAGTTTCATAATAAGATAATCATAAATATAAGTCTTACATCATAAGTTAATCAAGTCATAACTTAGGTGCAATATCGTCAAATAAAAAGATTGTTTGACATATATATATATAAAAAATATAACCAAACGGCCAGCATACATGTCACAATTATAAATCATAACTTCTAATAAATTACAAAAGCTAAAGTTTCACAATAAGATAATCATAAATATAATTCTTACATCGTAAGTTAATTAAGTCATAACCTAGGTACAGTGAGGTTTGAATGTCTCGTATGACAGTTTTTACAACCAGAAATTTGAGACATTGCGAGCTACCAGCTAGTTGATCGAACTAAGTTCAACCTTAGGTGATCCACCCAACTAATGATACCCGTACCATAGTAAACCCACTCCGTAAGTGGTTGCGCTGGTCACAATAACTTTCAAATCTCAGATAAAACTCACTCATCACAATAACGAAGGCATAGATAGGGTCAAATCTATCTGTCTATATAAATTGGTATGCACATGCCACACTTTCTTTTCATCATTTTCATTCACCGGTAGCCATGTCATACAAATTATTATTTTCATTTTCTATGCATTTAAATAACAATGTAAGAGTCAAACTCATTTATTTTGTAATTTATTTAGCTTCACTTAGAAACTCGAGGTATACCACATTAAATCAAAAAGCATTTCATGATAGTTCAAATACGCACATTTTATGTCAAAATAGGCATGCTCAAAATCATTGTTTAGGGTTTCACATGATTTTACTCCCCTTGTGTGAAGTAGTCTTCAACAAGGTCTCCCTCGAAGTACTTATTTCCCTCATTTGTAATGGATTATATCATTAGTTGTGTTTCTAAGTTGTAAACCATAGCCTAACACCTAAAACTATAGTTTTTATGCATTTTGTCAAGTACTGTCAAAACGGTCCCTTTGCACTGTTAGAAGGATATGCACCGTTAGGATGGTCCCTAAACAGTGTTCAAATGGTCAACACTATTAGAACAATATTTGACCATTAGTCGAATGGTATCATTCTAATAGCTTGCACAGTGTTAAAATGGTATATTGTTCATCATCTCCTACCTTAGAAAAATCCCATTTTCACTTCCTACAAGGTCTCTAGTTGTAACACTCCAGTGAAATTATTTATTTTATTTTTTTTATGAATAAAAGCTTTCATATATCAGCAAACACTACACACTCCAGTGAACACTGGAACACAAACCAAACTCCAGGTTATACAAACAAACAAACATTAGCTACGGCAAACCCAACACACTGAACCCAACCAAACAACACAAACTCATGGCTAAATACCACAAGATAGAGCAGCAACTACACAACAAGAAAACAACTAAACATTCCACCAAGCGGCAAGCTCCACATTCTTCCACTTGTAGTTGCCTTTGGCCAACAATCTAACACGAATTTCCCATTTAATCTGCACCAACATAGCTTCCTCAGACCTTGGAGCATTATGATCAAAAATCATTCCTCTGCTGCCAAATGTGGTAAATCGAGGCCCCCAAGATTAGTCTACCCAAGGTAGCCCGCAATCCTTTTCCTTGCAACACATTTGCACTCCAACTAAGTATATCTTCCCAATCCAAGGGCACATTGACAAGAGAACAAGCAGTCATCAAATGAAGCCAGATTTGAGAGCTGAAACTAAACCTAAAAAATAGGTGTTCTCAGCTTTCAAAAGCACCATAGCAGAAAGGACAGAGACTCGGGCCAGTATATCCCCAACTATGCATCTTATGCTTCGTTACCAGAGCATCTCTAAATGTAAGCCAAAGGATAAAAGAATGCATAGGTATAGCCATGGGAAACCAAACTAACTTCCACCATGACACAACCAGAAAAACCTCCTTTATTCTCTCCCAAGTAGCAGCACAGGAATACTTACCATTCCTGGTGTCCCAAACAGCCAAATCCGAGTCTCCTACATCAACCTCATGAAGTTTAGCCTGGATAGCAACCAGATCCTCAGAACGGGCAGCAGCCCAAAACCACTCCCCATCCTTGATGATATCAGAAAGTTTAGAATTAAGAGGTAACCCAGAATCATACACAATTTGGTATCCATATCTATCCAGAAGATAACTTGAGGGTGCCATTGATCATGCCAAAGAAACACCCTACTACCATTTCCCACTTTGAAACGGATAAGATTCTTAGCAAGGTCTCGGAGCTTAAGGATCTTCTTCCAACTCCAAGAACAAGAGACATGAATGGAAACTTGCCAGAAGCTCCTACCCTTCAACCAAGTAGATTCAATCCAAGCAACCCACAATGAACTGGCTTTGGTAAAAAGATTCCAAATATAATTCATCATTGAGGCCTTGTTCCATTCTTCAATTCTCTTAATCCCTAAACCTACTTCCTGTTTTGGAGCACAAAGCTTACTCCAAGCCACTTTAGCATGAGCTTTAGAATCACTACCTCCCCAAAGGAAACAGTTAAGTTTCTGCTCAATCAACTTAATAATCTTCATGGGTAAAATGAAAACTTTGGTCCAATAAACCTGAAGACTGAGAAGAACCGAGCAAATGAGTTGTAGCCGGCCTACAAAGGAGAGATTCCTAACAAGCCAAGAATCCACTCTAGAAGTAATCCGACTCACTAAAACTTCACAATCAGAAGAAGATAGATGCTTAGTTATCAATGGGACACTGAGGTATCAGTGAAATTATTAATTTTTAATTAATTTCATGATTCACCTTCCAGTCATATTCTCTACAAAATAAGACTCAAGGATCTCACACTCTTCGAAGAGAGCCTGCAGCAAAAGACTTTTCCCTTACGTACAAAGATAGCTACTAATTAAAAACCACAATCTCATAGACAACCAGAGCAAAACTAAAACATCAAAATATAAATAATTGTCCCAATGTTACAGTCAAAGATCAGTCATCAACATAACATAATATTACAAACCAAATTTAAGAGTCATGAAATCACATAAGAAGGTGAAACAAATGTAGGATCTTCAACATGTCATGACTAGTATCTCCATCACCATCTCACATGTCCTTCAACCACACAAGATCCAGCTCCTCGAAAATGATCCTGACTATATCCTCCAAAAGAGCCATCGTCCTCACGGGGGTTTGTCATCTATTCGACTATCTATAAAAGAACACATGATTTACAAGTGGAAAAGATACAAGCGTAAATCCACGACTTAGTAAGCATAAATGTGCATGGTATACATGTTATCATATGGTGAACTCAGATGTTTAAGATATAAATCACATACATCAATATAAATTTATAGTTTCTTATTTGACAAAATGATCATGAATGCAATATAGATATAGCATATGTTGTAATGAGATTATTATGTCATAGTTCAACTCCATATAGTCTACTTAGAATCAAAGGTGTAAACTGTTGTGTATTTTAAATGTACTCGCAAGTGCACGAATCGTTTGCAATATAGCGTTTAGCAGTGCGAGGTCGATCCACAGGGAATTGTGTTGTAAAAATTAATTTATATTTAAACTAATTATATCTTAACCTAGTTCCAAATTTTTGAGTTTAAACATGCAAAATAACAAACTAAAATTAAAGTTGATAAAGAACAAATGATAAAAAGTACTAAGGTTTTAGAATCCACCTAACCAAATCAAACAACACACTCTTGTATTTTATTTATACACCCGATAAACATTTTAACTTGTTCATTACTCAAGTTCCCTAACAATATATGTATGTTAAAACATTTAAAGAATCCAACTCAAAGATAAATCACAACAAATACCCATTGAAATTGAATCATTCATTGTATCCGTTTGATGAACAAATCACAATGGATATCATTTTTCAATCAAATAAATCGATGTATCCATCGGTTGAAACACATTAAATATCAAACTTTTCAATAAATAAATCTTCATTCTAAAGACATAAATCAATTAAATGAATGAGACTTGAATAATAATTCCATAAACATCGGATTGTACAAATAGCATAACAAAAATGTGTGTGTTATCAATGGTTAGGTTTCATCCTCAACCTTAGTTGAGGAATTTAGCCTCTTATGACTAAAAACAACACATTAACTTGAGTTACAACTATAAAAGACATGAATAACTAAAACAAAAAAAAAACAAAAGTTAAGAAGAAACTTGCTGGAACGGTTAGAAGAAAAAAAAGTACAGGGGAAGAAGTTGTGTAAACTGAAAAGAATAATAAAAAAAGAAAAAAATCTTGTATAAAGGGGCAGTGAACAAAAGTATAAAAAAAAAAAAACTAATAGAAAGAACAAGAAGCTGCGTGAACAGGAGTTGCAGCATGAGTTGCAGCTCACGTCTCACACATTGTTCACCATACAAAAGAAGTTGGGTCTCGGGTGTAGCCAAAAAAAAAGAAAAGGAAAATGAAACTTAAAACTCAAGAAAAACTGCACCCACTCATGTCTGTGTAACCGAAAAACTCAGTGAATGGTAGAAGACTAAAACGAAAATGCAAGAAAATGAATCTAACTACTCAAAACTTTGCTGTAAAAGAAAGAAAAAAAAAACAGGAAATAAAAGCAAGACTTTCGAAACTGCACTACGTTTACAAAAGAAGAAAGAAAAGAACACTCAACCACTAAGAGAAGAGGCAAACCAGACGTGATCTGGTCTTAAGTTTTTATTTTTTATTTTTTAAGAAAAGAACTTGTTGTTATGAAAGAAAAAGAAAAGAACAGAATCAGAAACAAGAAAAGAATCAGAACTTGCAACATAAAACAGAAAATGACAACAAAACTAGCGTGAACTAGAGCTGCTGTCCAGTCACGTCCTGGGCTGCGTTTTTTCTACAAGAAAAGGAATTCTTGTTGCAAACTAAGAAGAACAGCACAAGAAACTAGCTTGCAAAATGAAGAGAATAGAACTTGCAAAATCAAACTGAACAGAAACTTGTAAAGAAAAGAATAGAAATCGTAACAAAACCAACGTGACTGGAGCTACTGTCCAGTCACGTTTTGGACTATGTTTTTCTACTGAAAAAGAATTGTCTCCACAATGGTGTCTCTTGGTTTTTATAAGGAAAAACTAGGTTTGAAAAACAAGCTGAAAAGTGGCGCCTACACCCCTCTCCAACGTCTCCTTCCTTTTCTTTTCTTTTCGAGCGGGTCTTCTCTTCTTTTTTTGTTTTTCTTAGCTAGCCGAATGGGGACAGATTGGTCTCATTTTTCCTTTTGCTTGCAAAAAAAATTCTGTTCATTGAATACCAAGAGAAAATGAACTTGTTTCTTCCTATTTTTGTTATCTTTTTGGGAAGAGCCAGCAGTTCACGTCTCTTCTTTTTTTTTTTTCCTTGCACTGTGTTGTCTCATGGCTCATGCTGGTTGGGTGCTGTGAATTATGGACAGCTGCAGGTTTGATTGGTGTGTTGATCTTTGGTTTTCATGGAATTAGCAAATTCATTTATGTGGGCTGCAGGTCCTTCTCGGCGCATGGAAATGAAAAGAGGCAAGTCTTGTCTCTTGTGCTACCCTGTGTGTTTCGATCCTTGAAGAGAAATTTCTGCAAATTTCTGTTGGGTTTTGTGCCTCACTCATACTGTTTCTGACTTGTTGGCCGCATGACACATCAGCACGTTTTGCTTGATTTCCCATTTGTTTGCAATTCACCAAAAGATCATCATTTTTTATCAATCATCTACAAAAATTTTAAAACACCAAAACTAACCAAAAAATATTAGAAAATAACAAAATTAAAGGCTTAACAAATGCAAATTAAGGGGTCCAAATATACAATATTTTGGACACATCATAAACGAACCAATCTTGAGCAAGTACCCCTTGTTCGAGCTCGACTCTTTTTTTATTTTTCTTTTTTATTTTTTTTTTCTGGCTCAAACTCAACACGAGCCTCCATTTTGTGTTCGAGCTCGGCTCGCTAGGGTGGAATCCTTGTGTGAGCTCGAGCTCAAGTTTGACCATTTTGGATGAGCTTGAGCTCAAGTATTCAGCTCAAGCTCGGCTCAAATAGCCTGGAAAGGCTGGCATGCCTCAGCATCGGAAAATCTCAAGACCAAAGCCAATGACCCATAGAATGACTAAGAACTGTACATTTGCATGATGGGAAGAAGAAGAAAATGACTAAGAAAAGAAAATGAAAAAGAAGATAGAAAGCCCATGCGTAAAAAAGAAAAATGAAGAAGTAAAAAAGAAGAAGAAGATGGCAAACAGACATGTTTGATTAGGGTGGATTTCAAAAGAAATTGAAAAGATGAGAAGATGATTCGAGAAGCACGCTGTTGCATTTGGTAAGTGAAGATTTAAGCGTGCAAAGTGATATTTCAGCTTATTTTCTTGCCCAAGATTTGTTCAATTTGCCCAAGAAGACAACTCATTTTCCTGCACACAACTTATCTCCACGAGGTGTAGTACGTGTGCCCTTATGAATTTCCTAAAAATTAGATAGAAGATAAGGTTAGTAAAGTGGATGCCAGCTGCAGATCTCACAAAGGTATGAGGCGTGAAACTTGAAAGCATTTTTTTTTTCCTACGTGTGAAACTTTTTGAAGTAAGAGTTGTAGGTCTCAATTGCACGATAGTTATTAATAATAATAATAATAATAAAATCATATGCAATTTTCAGTAGACATGAGACAGTGGTACTTTATTGATTTGAAGTTTGAGCAAAGGAGCAAGCAACGTTTTGATTTTTGATTTTTATTATTTTTTAGTCATATATATAACTGACATGTTAGCATATATTATTAATATATACTAATATTAACTAATTAACTAGTTAAGTAATAGGTTAGTGACATGTTAATATATTAAATGTTATATGTTACTAACATAATAACTATTTAATATATTAACATATATTAGTAAGACACTAACATATTAATATATTTAGTAATTAACTAATTAATATATTAATTGGTAGTAATATATTAACATATATTAATAATATACTAAACTATTAATGAGGGTTAAATAACTCAAAGGTACTTATGGTTAGGCCCTAAATTCACTCACTGCTTCAATTTCAAAAAGCATCACAGGTGATACCACTCTTTAATGGATATTTCTAGTTGATACTTCCGTCAGTCCTCCATCCATTATTTGAATGGGCCTCCACGTCACACACCTTAGACTACCAACACATGTCCCAGTTGTCACGTGGCCACATATCACAGATAATACTTATGATTTCAATACCACGTAGGATGAGAAAAATTAAAAAAATAAAATAAAATACCTTAATTTTTTTTTTGAACAAAATATTGGGGGTGACCGAACCCACTCCCAGGTCAAACGCCTCTGGGTGGTCGAGCCACCCCCATGACCCTTGGGGGTGGTTCAGCCACCCACAAGGGCCAACCCTCAATTTTTATTTTTATTTTTTTTGGGCTTTTAGGGGTGGCCAAATAGGTGTCCATTTTGGCTATGGAGGTAGCCATATTTTTGTTTGTTAGTATTTTGGCCTCATTCTGTGTTTGGACAAAATCACTTAAGTGTAAAGATGCTGTAAACAGGGATTCCATTTTTTCAGAGTCTGCAAGTTAGAAGAATTCAAGTTCCCTGTCAGCCGTCCGGACGACCAAGCCATCCCGTCTGGACACTAGACAGACCAGCATCATCCGTCCGGACGAAGTGTTCATTTCGTCCGGACCCCATACTGTATCGAGAAGTTTCTGTGCCAGCTTGCATCTGTCCGGACGTTTCAGCAGCATGTCCAGACGCCTCCAGTACTCAATCAGTTCCTGATTTCTTTCCAAGTTCCAAGAAAGGGAAGATCAACCAACCGTCCGGACGATGTGGTATCCCGTCCGGACGCGCGTCTCCATAAGGCAAGAATCGCAATTCAAATATGACCGTTCGGTCGTCTGACAGCTGTGGTCCGGACGCGGGTGCATCAAAGAAGAAAATTGCTGATTCGACTTCAACCGTCCGGACGATTGCCTATCATGGTCCGGACGCGCGCATTACCGATATGGAAATTGCGTGTTGAAGAATAGCCGTCCGGACGCTCATCCCCCATGGTCCGGACGCTCGAGAGCCTTATAAGGAAATTACTTGCAGCGGACATGCGACCGTCGGGACGATGTGCCATCCCGTTCGGACGATGCTCTTAAACAGGAAATTACTTGTCGCACAGTTGTCCGTCCGGACAGCCCATGTCCACCGTCCGGACGGTGCCCAGGTATATTTTTCCTGACGCTCATTTGAGCCCCCAGCCTATAAATTGAGGCCCCTGGGCACTGAGAACTGTAAGAATTCGGTATTGAATTCCTCAACTGCTTAGAGACGTGATATTTCTTCTGAAGCCCTTTCCAAGTGTGCTGTTGCTGTGCTACAACTGAAGTCTATCTTAGAGGTTGGCTCTAAGGTAAGGAGTTCCATTGAAGACCCTTCAGGTAGGTGAACCTCTCTGCCTCATGTTCAATTCCTTATGAGTGAAGAAATACTTTAAGCTCTTGTGTCTCGTGTAAATAGTGCCTCCAAATTTTAAGAGTAAAGACAACAACTGTCAATTCCAAATTGTATGTTGGATAGTTCTACCCGTAACTCTTCAACTATTGTGAGGCATATGCAATCATCTTGCCATTCTAATAACTACACCGCATAGTCCTTTCTTTGAGGCATCACTGTAAACCATGAAATTTCTATATTCCGTAGGTAACTTTAGTGCCGGTCCTGACACTACCCATTTCTTTAATTTCTGGAAGCTTTCCTTGTAAGCTTCCGTCCATAAGTAGCGAGCAGTTTTCCTTGTGAGGGCGGTCAGAGGCCTTGATAGTTTGGAAAAGCCCTCAATAAAGCATCAATAATAACCAACCAGTTCTAAGAAACTCTGAATTTCATGTACGCTGGTTGGCCTTCCCCATTCAACGACCGCCTTGACCTTCTCAGGATCTACCGATACCCTATCTCCAGGGATTACATGTCCAAGGAAGGACACACTATCTAGTGAATAGTCACATTTCTTGAGTTTGACGTAGATTTGCTCTTGTCGAAACCTCTCCAAAGCTTTTCGTAGGTGCATTCCATTCTCCTCCCGATTCTTAGAATATATAAATGAGGATGTCGTCGATGAAGACTACTATTTAACGCTATTAATAATTCATAATCTGAGATAAATGTTGATTATGTGAATATGTGAATATATTTATAGCTTAATTTTTAATTATATGTACCTAAATTATGGATCAACAATTCATAATCTAGATATTTGAAAATAAAACTAGACTTCAAACAACATCTAGAAGGGGGGTTGAATAGGTGTATGCCAATATAATGCAAAATTAAAATTAACCAACCAACTAAACATTCTGTTAGTTTTTGGATTGGCTGCATTCTGTTGACAAAATCACTATTATGTAATGTTGTTGTTTTCACAGGGATGCCATATATTCCAGAATCTTCAAAATATTTAGAGTTATTTCTCTAAGATGGAAAGAGGCTTATTATGATAAGTTCCAGTGTCATAAGCTGCAAGAAGGCTATTTCAGTTATCAAGGAAGATTATGTGCAGATTCCAACTCAGAAAAGTCGGATCCCTTGTTTCCGTCCGGAAGTCTTAGTAAAGCGTCCGGACGCTCATCAGTCAGTAACATTCATTCGAACGAAGTGGCAAAACCATCCGGACTTCCATTAGTGTCGAGAAACTTTGAACAATTAAAGGTTGCATCCGTCCGGACGTTATGGCAACATGTCCAGACGCTATTCAGAGTTCAAGAATATTCTAGCGTTCCAGTGCATCTGTCCGAACGACGTGACAATACTGTCCGGATGCCAGTCAGAGTTCAAGGAGAATTAGGTTTTCCTTCACAGGCACGGATATGGGAAGACAACTGCATCGGTCCGGACGACAGGTTTACACCATCCATACGTCATCCTTGATAAGGCAAGACGTGGAGAAGAATTGCAACCGTCCGGACGTCAAGGCAACACCGTCCAGAAGATGGTCCTTATTATGGTAATTGCGTGCAGCAGAGGTGCAATTGTCCGGACGCTAGGGCAACACCGTCCGGACGCGGCCTTATTCAGGAAAGCTTTTCAGTTTTTTATGGAAAGTCGGTTGCACAATTCACCGTCCAAATGGCCTCAGCTTGAGTCCGGACGCCGCCTAGAGAAATCAGAGATATACTCGTTTTAGGTCTTCTTAGCCTATAAATAGAGGCCTCTAGGCATGTAAAAATTATATATTCAGTGTTGAATTCTTTTGTACTTAGAGAAGGTGTTTAGGTAGAAATTGTAAAGATTTGCTAGCTCTCTAAGGATTGCCGGTGTGATGTTACTTTGCTCCTTTTGAAGTCTATCTTAAGGAGGAGCCCTAAGGTAAAGGAATCCATAGAAGACCCCATCAAGTAGGAGACTTGTTTGGGAGGTGTTCACGTTGAGTTACGTGTCAAAGTGCTAGATACGATCGCTACATCGGGTATGTGAGTGTTACTGTCTATTGATGAGTTCCAAATATTGTGTATTTGGACCCCTTGATTTGCACTAGTTAGACCTTTAGCCTTGTTATTTTATGATGTTTTGGTTAGTTTTTGTGTTTTTTCTGTTTCTGTAGGTCAATAAGAGAGGAATGGCAAATTTCATAAGAAAATGCCTGGAAATTCGGAGGTCCTGAAAAGTTGATCGATCGAACTTAAAAGTCGATCGATCGAAACTTTGCCCGAAGTTGATCGATCGAAATTTCCCAGAACCTGCTTTTGCAGAGCGCGCCAGAACACCCAATCAGAAGCTCCTCCATGACAAAAAGTAGCTCTCCCTCTGATTTTCGCAGCAGAACACGCTGGTTTCGTGTTCTTGGTTGTCTCTAGCAAGAGAGGAACCCTAGAGGAGGGTAGAGGAGTCATTTTACATGGGTTTCTAGCCCTAGTTTTCTTCTTTAAAAGCCATAGCCATGTCTCCTTGTAGAGAGAGTAGAGAACAGTAGATAGGTTTAATTTCGTGCATTTTGTAGTGTATTTTAGTAGCTTTTGTTCTCAGACACTTCCTCTTTGTAAAGCTTTTCTTTTATTTCCATGGTTGTTCTTCATTTTCTTATGGTGTTCTTAGTCATGGAAGGCTAGTAACCTCAACTAAGGTTGAGGATGAAACCTTTCCACTGATGACACTCACACTCTTGCTGTACCACTTGCATATTTAATGATATATCATATTTGTTGTTCAAGTTCCATTCATTTAATGCTTTATCTTTTGCAATGAATGTGGTTAGTGGTGGAAATAGGACATTTGATGTGTTTCAACCGATAGATACATTGTTTTATCGGTTTGAATGATGATATCCATTGTGATTGAATGATACATTGGATGATTTGATTTCAAATTGGTACTCTTTGTGATTTGTCTTTGTGTTGGATTCATTTAATGGTTCTCGGGTTTATGGTTGAGAAACTTGAATGACACCCTAAGCTTAATGTTCTTTGGGTGTTCAAGTGGAAACCAAGAGTGTGAGTTGTTGGATTTGGTTGGGTGGATTCCTTAGCCTTAGTTCCTTTTAATTTGCATATTTCATTCCATCTCTTTTATTTAGTCTTTTGTTCTTGAATCAATCCTCAAACCTTTGGAACTAGGTTAAAATGAGGTTGATTAAATAAGACATCAATATTTGACCATTTCCCTGTGGATTCGACCTCGAACTTGCACACACTATATTGCAAACGATTCGTGCGCTTGCGAGTACTCTTTAAAACACACATCATCTATATACAAGCTTTGTTTTTTGATAATGGATTTCCTGGGTTTGGCTACCCCAGAGTAGTTTTTCTCTTAATTGAGTTTCTACTTCGTTAACAAAATGTCTCTTTTAAATTCCGTACTTTTGATATTTTGTTATACATTGCACACACACACGGTTAAATTAGAAATCAATTTATTTTTCAATTGATATCAGAGCTTGGTACACTCTGTGTAGATTAAATTCTTGAGTGTGATCTATATTTTTGACTTCTTTTATCATGAATTCTTCTATGTTATCTGAAGAGATTTCTAATAATGAGCTCATTGAGAATTTTCTTAAATTGAGTAAAATTTCAAAAAAATTCCAATAAATAGCTCAAAAAGGTTAAGCAAGAAAAAGAGACTTTAATTATTAAATTGTCTAAATCACATGCTTTGATTGACTCTTTAAAATCTGAGAATACCATGCTTTTTATCACTATTGATACACTTGAGAATAAAATAAAAGAATCTGAAGATTTCTTGAAAACATTTTCTAGTGATAATTTAAAGAGCATGCTTTGTATTCATTCAGATATTTCTAACAAGCCTGACTTAATTATTGATGATTTGAGTACTTCTGATTCTAAATTAGATTCTATTGTTATTAAGCCGGTGATAGAAGATACTGCATGTTTAGATAATTCTGAAAATTCTTGCTTAAATAATTGTGTGAAGTCTAAATTCAAAGATACAAGAACACATGCTCATGGTAAGTTTGTTCCTACTTGTCATAATTGTGGGAAGGTTGGTCATATTAGACCAAATTGTTTTCTGTTAAAAACCCACATATCTTGGATTAAGCATGATGCTCTGAGGAAAGGTAAAGTTGAAAAACCTTCCTTATCCAACTATGTCCCTCCACATAGGAGAGTAGGGAGACATATAAAAGGTAAGGATAGTGTTATTTGTAACAATGCTAAACTAAAATCTACAGAGACTGTCAAGAAGCATTCAAAAAAAAGAAGCTTGCTCACCTGTCATCACTGTAGCATCATCGGCCACATCCGACCCAAATGTCCACAGCTCTAGGCTCAAAAGTCGAAGGTTCAGAGGAAGCTGCCAACAAGAGCTACATCAGGCACTCTCTACTTCCAATGGCACATCAGGCTCAACGGCATCAGCAGAAGTTTGTTCCTGCCAATCAAAGTGGCAAGCTAAAGAAGAACAAATAAAGGCGCTACAAGAGAAAGCAGTAGAAGCCCAATAGCAACCATGGCTATGAGGGGTTGTTGGGCCTAATGCAAGGTATGCTAATGAGAATGGCCAACATGGACAAGACCCACAAACCACTTCCACTGGTCAAGTAGGTATGGGTCAAGAATGATAAGACCATTCACCCCTTAGGGGGAGTGGCACTACAAAAAAAAAACGGTTCGTTGAGCCTTTTTTTTTTTTAGCCGTTTTAAGGCCTAAAAATGGCTCAAGAGTGCCAGTATTAAAGTGCTAATTTGAGCCCCTTTTTACTAAAACGGCTCAATTAGAGTCATTTTATGTAATACTCGGAAAACACTACGCTTAGGATGATAATGCATAAATAAAAAAAAAAAATGTGCGCATGCATAAGTATAAGGCTTAATAATTATTATTTCTAGTTTAAATAGAATTGTATTTATATATATATATATATATATATATATATATAGAGAGAGAGAGAGAGAGAGAGAGAGAGAGAGATAGAGAGAAATCGGATTTGTAAAGAAATTACTAACCAAAGTCGACCGAGCGACTCTACAGTCGATTGAGCGACTTTGGAAGCGAAGTCGATCAATTGAGTGACTTAATATTTGCGGGTAAATAGGATCGATTGAGCGACTTTATGGTCAATCAAGCGATTATGGATCGAAGTCGATTGAGTGACTGAATAGTCGATCAAGCGACTTAATTATCCAGTGCGGTGCAGTTTACGTGGAAGCTGCAATTGGCGATTTTCTACCTTTGATCCATGAACCCATTTCGTGTTATTGACCTCAGAGAATTGGAAATTCGTCTATTTAGTCTAGTTAGCTCACTTTAGTTCAAAACCAACTAGATTCTTATAGATATTATATAATCATTGCCTAAAGATGTGGAATAGTATCCTAGGGGATTTGGGCTACGATTTTGGGTGATTGGTTGGCTTAAATCCGGCTATTGAAGCACTTAGTTGTTGGCTTAATCTCAGCCATTCAAGATTACTATATATAGCATGCATGGGTGATTGATTTTCATGAAGGAAAAACCAAAATTCAGCCAAACTCTCTCTCACGTTCATGCTGTCTTCTCCCCTGTTCTAGTGCAGCAACTTTGAGTACGAAAATCCCCTTTCTTCACCTTATTCTCTAACACCTAGTAAGCTAGATTTAAGTCTCAAATTACCCTCATTCCATCACCAAATCAATTGGAACCAAGTTAGAATCAATCTCTGTTTCTTTAGACCAAAAACAAAGCATCCATAGGTGGAGTTTCTGTTTGGATAGCAACCTCTCATCCTCAGTCCCTTTAGCCCAGTGAGTATCTTCTTCCTTAAACTCTTCAAAGAATAAATAGTTTTGCTGATTTATTCCTCCATTGATGAAGTAACAATTATGTACTTATGTATGTGTGCTTGGGTAAAAAGAAAAAAAGAAGAAGAAGGAAGAAGTGAGTTGGTATGTGTAAAGAGGTGTATGTATGTTTGTGCGCTTTATTAAGTGACACTTTGTTAGTATTTTTATTGGCTATATTCTAGTTAAAACAAAAACACTTTATGTAATGGTTGCAGGACAGTCGGTTTTCCAATCTTCAGATATTTGACAATCGGTTTTTAAATTGGAATCTTCATACATAGAGACATTTACTGTTCACAAGCTTCTAGAAGATACCCATGAAGTGTCCACTGCAAAAACCAAGACAAATCAGTCGATTCCTGTGCAACCGTCCGGACGAGCCTTTGAAGGCGTCTGGACGCCCTTCATTGTCTTACAGATAAACATTGAAGACGTCCAGACGTTAGAGCAACACCGTCTGGACGCTCGGTCAATCAGTATTCAACAAGCAGTCTGTTCTCAAAAGTCGACACTGTTTGGGAAGTTTCTGCAATCCGTCTGGACGACAAGGCAACACGTTCGGACGATGTCCAGTCTCTGCAAGCCGTCTGGATGACTCGACAACACATTCAGACGATATCCAGTAGTTTAGATAACTCCAGATTTCCGTTTGAATGCGGAAAGGATTTCAGTGAAGACCGTCCAGACGCTCAGTCAAGCCGTCCGGACGTAAACTTGATAAAGATTGAATTA
The DNA here is from genome assembly GCA_028654335.1 of Alnus rubra. Classification (NCBI taxonomy): domain Eukaryota; kingdom Viridiplantae; phylum Streptophyta; class Magnoliopsida; order Fagales; family Betulaceae; genus Alnus; species Alnus rubra. Next base: position 2,331,922 of record JAJPGS010001263.1, read on the forward strand.
CGCAGTTTCTAAAAGATATCGCAGAAAACCGTCCGGACGGGGCTAACTTCTGTCTAGACGCTCGACAGACAGAGTCCGATTTTCAGTAGTTTTTAAGGTCTCTTAAAGCCTATAAATAGGGGGCTCTAGGTCTGTATTTTGTACAGAATTTGACAGTGAATTCCATAGTGCTTTGAGAGGGTGTTTAGGGAGAATCGAAGATCCGCTAGCTCTCAAGCCGGTGCCAGTGTGTGCCCAAGTGTTCGTGTGAAGTCTATCTTAGGGGTTGGCCCTAAGGTAAAGGAATCCATCAAAAACCCCTTCAGGTGGAAGATCTGGTTGGGAAACGTTCGTGTTGGGCTACACGTCAGAGTTAAAGGTATGACTACTGCATAGGGTTATGTGAGTACGAGTGTCTTGTAAATAGCTTTGTTTTTGGATAGTGGATTTCCTGGGTTTGGCTGCCCCGGAGTGGTTTTTTCTCTTTAGAATTTCCACTTCGTAACAAATATCTGTCTAATTTAAATTCTGCATTTAAGATATTTGTTTGCACACAAACACACACTTGGTTTAAATTAGAAGTCAATAAATTATTTTCAATTGGTATCAGAGCTTGGTACACTCTGTTTTTAGATTTATTTCTTGAGTGTATCCTTTTGACTTCTATTTTTGATTATTATGTCTCAAAATCTTAATTCTCGTCTTTTGATGGAACAAACTATGGCTATTGGAAAGCCCTAATGAGCTTCTTTTTAAAATCTATTGATGTCTGGAAAATTGTTGAAACTGGTTGGATTAAACCAGAAGAAACAGACAAAATTACTGTTGTTCAAACAAGCGCAAGGCTGTCCAATGATAAAGCTCTACATGCACTATGTCAAGCACTTTCGCCATCTGAATTCAGAAGAATTTCAAATTGTGAAATTGCTAAAGATGCATGGCAAATTCTAGAAACAACATATGAAGGCACAAAACTAGTAAAATCTGCCAAACTTCAAATGTTGATTTCTAAATTTGAAGAAATTAAGATGCTTGAAGATTAGACATTCGGAGAGTTCTACACTAAGGTTAGCGACTTAAGAAACTCGATGGTGAGTCTTGGGAAGCAATTCTCAAATGTAAGACTCATCCGAAAGATACTAAGATCTTTGCCTGAGTGTTTCAGGATTAAGGTGACAATAATAGAAGAAAGAAAATATCTGGAGGAGATGAAGATTGAAGAGCTGGTAGGATCTCTTCAGACATACGAATACTCCTTACCTCTGGTCATAAAGGCAAAGACAATTGCTCTCAAAGCATCTAAGGCATCCAAGAAGAAATCCGTAGTCTCATTTGACGAAGACTCGAATGTTGATGAAGATGCAGTGGCAATGTTAGCCAAGAACTTCGAGCGCTTTATAAAGAATAATAAATTCAAGAAGAAGTTCTCTGACAGATTGAGAAAGGCTCCTCACACAACTGATACAGTAGAAGCAGAAAAGAAAGATCCGAGGGGTCCCTAGTGCTTCGAATGTTCAGGTTTTGGGCACATCAGGACTGAATGTGCAAATCTGAAGAAACAAAGAGGGAAAGCCTTTAATGCAATGCTTAGTGATGAGTCTGAGATAGAAGAAGAAGAAGCTCTTGAGGAAGAAAAATTCCTGGCCTTCGTGGCCCCATATGAAGATAAGGATGATTCTCAGTCCTACTACTCTATAATAGTGAAGAAGAAGATATGCAGTTAGCCTATCAACTTCAATATGTAGAGTTTCTAAAGCTAAGGGAGAAATACAAGAAGCATGTACTAGAGCTGAACAGTCTCAGAACTGAAAAGACCTATTTGCTCATAAAGATCAATGAGTTAGAAGAGAGGCTATTAGAGACACAGTTACAGCTAGAGAGAATCTTAGACCAGAAGCTGACTCACATGCTCTCCATTCAGAAGTGCCCAACTGACAAGACCGGACTCTGGTATGTTCCTACTTCTGATACTCCTTCTACTTCCAAGACCATTTTTGTGAAGCCAGTTATTCCCGATACTCCACCCCTAAAAGTGGATAAGGGAAAAGCTGTAATGGAAACGGGAGTTCGTTTCATCCCTTAGCCTCCTGCCAAGCTTCCTATAAGAAGAAAGCTTCTCACATGCCATCACTGTGATGAGCTAGGGCACATAAGACCTAACTGCCAACATCGGCAAGTTCAAAGGAAAGGAAAAATGGCAGGCTCCTAAAACTCCCATGTGTCTCCAATGTGGAGTTAGCAAACATGTCAGACCAAGGTGTCCTCCACTAAAGCCTTCCAAGCATCCTAAATCACCGCCCATAAATCAAGTCCTAAAGAATTAGCAGCTGTAGAAGCCTACTCAAGGGAAAAAGACTTAGGTCCTCAAGAAAAATGAAGGACAAGACAAGGACGAGGACACTCACTCCCCGAGAGGGAGTAGACCTACCTAGTAGGTAAGGTCACACATGCCTAGGATTTTTGTTCCTAAATCCTAGAGCATGACAGGTACACTTGTAGAGTTTACTTTATTTTGTCATCTTTTAAAATACTTTGCATGTTGTTTTGGAACCATCTGGTCTATCCCTATATTCCCTCTTGAGTTGTCTTGAGGAAATTCTGCATCTATTAAATTGGTATGATAGTAAAACCATGTCAAGTGGCTATTTTTCTATTTTGTTTCTTTCAAACCTCTCTCCCTGAGGTCAGGTTTGTTTACCGTACATGCTAGGTCAACTCTACTCTTTCTTTTGAAAGCATGTTTGTTTTTAATAAAAAAAAAAAAGGGGGTTAACAGGATGCAGAGGTATTTTGGTTTGTAACTTCCAGATATCTTATGTATGTTTAACTGATGTCTTAGTTTTTGATGCATTTATTCATTTGGCGTTATATAACTGAGAGTTTTTTTTTTTATCTGCGAAGTTTTCCAGTGGCATCTGTTGTGAGTTTTAAAGTATTCGCAAGTGCACGAATCGTTTGTCATAAAGGGTTTTACAAGTGTGAGGTCGAATCCACAGGGAAACGGTCGAAAACCAATGTTTTTGTTTAACTAACCTCCTCTTAACCTAGTTCCAAATATTGAGGTTTAAGTGTGCAAAACAAGACTAAGCTAAAGATGATAAAACAAAATATGTAAAAAGAACTAAGGTTAAAGAATCCACCAAACCAAATCCAACAGCACACACTCTTGTTTTCTATTCAAACACCTAACGAACATTTAAGCTTAAGTAGTCATTCAAGTTTTTAACCACAAATGCTAGAACCATTTAATGAATCCAAATCAAATCATCCATTGTATCCATTCAAAGAACAAATCACAATGGATATCCTCTTTCAAACCGATAAATCGATGTATCCATCGGTTGAAACACATTAAATGTCCGACTTCTTCTACCAAACACATTCATTCCAAGAGATGAGGCATTAAAGTAAATGGAACTTGAATAACATAAAGATAGAGCATTAAATGTACAAATAGAGTAACAAAAGTGTGAGTGTTATCAATGGTGAGGTTTCATCATCAACCTTAGTTGAGAGTTCTAGCCTCCCATGACTAAAAACACCACATGAATTTGAAAAACAATCATAATATTTGAAGCAAACTTTACAAAAGAGAAGTGTCTAAGGGAAAATAAACTACTAAACTAAGCTGTAAAATGCACGAAATTAAACCTAGCTACTGCTCTGAATCGCTCTCCAACAATGAGGCATGGCTATGGCTTTATAGAAGGGAAATTAGGGCTAGAAACCCATGTAAAATGACTTCTCTACCCCCTCTAGGGTTCCTCTCTTGCTAGAGACAACCAAAGTCACGAAACCAGCGTGCTCTCCTACGAAAATCAGAGGGAGAAATGCTTTTTTGTCATGGAGAAGCCCCTGATTGGGCATTCTGGTGCGCATCTGCAAAAGCAAGTTCTGGAAAAAGTCGATCGATCGACCTCGGCAAAAATTCACTCAATCGACTTTAAAGGTCGATCGAGCGACATTCCAGACTTTCCGAATTCCATGTATTTTTGCTTGAAATTTGTCATTTCTCTCTTAATGTCCTACAAAACACAAAAACACAAAAACACAAAAACTAGCCAAAACATCATAAAATAACAAGGGTAATGGTCTAACTAGTGTAAATCAAGGGGTCCAAATATACAATATTTGGCACTCATCAAATGCTCCCAAACTTACATTTTGCTAGTCCCTTAGCAAAAATAATATGAAAAGCTAAATCAAAACATGAAACATAAATCCTCTTTCGTGGGAGAAACGATTGCATTTACCATATGCAACAAGCCTTTTAAACCCCTAGGACTCCCTAGTGGACGAGTGAAGTCTTGTGAGGGTTTGCCAGAAATGATACCCACAAACATTGAAGTGTTATATTGTCAACTAAGCAAAGATCCCCACACACACATATGGTTCGTACGTCATGAGCATGTTTAACAAAATGAACATCACATCATCAAGACATCAAAAATCGATCAACTCATAGTTAGAATATTGAGACAGCACATGTTCAAATACGTGTAAGGTGTGATTAACATAGACTCATGAGGTTTCAACTCTTCTCAAAGCATGTGTACCCAAAAACTCATAGGAATTCCATCAGCTGAATATAACCAAGGCTTAAATGTGCAATTTTATTTTATTTTATTTTTGTGTAGGCTGTGCAATGCTTGACTCCCTTAAACTTTCTAATTGACTCTTGTAACGAGTGTTAGGCCAGTGAATCCCAAACTAGATGGTTTTAAGACACTAGATGTAAAAACATCCCTTAGGGCTTAATTACTCAAGTAAAAAAGGCTATCAAGTCAAACTAGCTAAACAATCAACCAACTTGAAATTCTCATCTTTTTACGCGAACACCCAATGCTTAGTGAGGCAAAGGGCCCGGTTACTCAATGAGAACTCAAATTGATAATATTATTCTTATGCTATATTATAATATTTTTATTATTATTATTATTAAGCCAGGGTTTCATCAACAAGTCATCCTACAAATCTCAAGACACACATACTCAAATCACATCTCATACCTCACAGATCCTATGCTAAAGTGCTTGTGATAAACAATTCAAACATGTGAAGTCTTTCTAATCCAACAGGTGAGTCAAAAGATTTCATATTTTAATGACATGCAACATTCAACATGTTAAACAAACCAATGATATGCAAACCATAGTAAGATGTAATCATGCTCAACTAACAACAAATTTTTATTTTGTTTTTTTTGAAAATGAAAGCAGTCAAATCAAAGTATCAACAAAAACAATCAACAATAACAGATAGAAATGTCTACCCCACCCCCAACTAAAATGACATGTTGTCCCCAATGTGACTAGAAATACAATACCGAACTGGGCGATGCAAGTTGGGACACTTTAAGAGAACGCTCCCCCAAACTTGAACTGCAGACACTGTCCTGAAAATCAAAACTAAAACAGAAGAAACAAGATTAAATGATAAGGAAAAACAATGAGGGCTGCCTCCCACAAGCGCTAAGTTTTTAGTCTTCAGCCAAACTCTCCATCCTAACGACAATCACTCCGAGTAACTCGGATCCTCCAAAAGGGTCGTCTCAACCTCAGGCTTTGCAACTCTAAGAATGGCTTCAGTTTTTGTCTGTTCACATTGAAAGTACTGCTATTCTTTGGATCCTCAATCTCAATGGCCCCATGAGAAAAAATTGACCGAACAATAAATGGGCCTGTCCATCGAGATCGGAGCTTCCCTGGAAACAGATGCATACGTGAATTGTAGAGAAGGACTTTTTGACCAGGTTTGAAAGATCGTCTCAATATGTTCTGGTCATGAACCTTCTTCATCCTCGCCTTGTACATCCTTGCACAATCATATGCACCATTCCTCAGCTCTTCCAATTCATTGAGCTGGAGCTTCCTCTGTGAGCCAGCCTTCGTGAGATCGAAGTTCAGCTGCTTGATGGCCCAGTAAGCTCTGTGCTCCAACTCCACTAGCAGATGACATGCTTTTCCGTACACAAGACGATAGGGTGACATGCCAATCGGGGTCTTGAAAGCTGTCCGGTATGCCTACAATGCATCATTCAAACAAAGAGACCAATCTTTCCTTGACGGGTTCACTGTCTTCTCCAAAATCCTCTTGATCTCTCGGTTTGAAATCTCCACTTGACCACTCGTCTGAGGGTGATATGGAGTGGCAACCTTATGCGTGATGAAATACTTCTTCATCAGCTGCTCTAAAATCCGATTGTAGAAGTGCTTCCCACCATCACTAATAATCGCTCGAGGAGTACTAAAACGAGCAAATATAGTGTCTTTTAAAAACTGAACCACAACTCTGTGGTCATTGGTCTTGTAGGCAACAGTCTCCACCCATTTGAGCACATAGTCCACAGCAACAAGAATGTACAGATAGTCGAAGGAGTTTGGGAAAGGTCCTATGAAATCAATGCCCCACACATCAAAGATCTCAACAATGAGAATAGGGTTTAGAGGCATCATATTTCGACGTGAAATACTCCCTCGCTTCTGACAGTGCTCACACGAAACACAATAAGTGTGAGCGTCTTGGAAAATGGTGGGCCAATAAAATCCGTACTTCAAAATCTTTACAGCGGTCTTCTTTGCACTGAAGTGGCCTCCACAAGCATGATCATGACATTGGATTGGTCAGGCTCAAGGATGCATCTCCTAATGATCTTATCGGGACAATACTTGAACAGATACGGATCGTCCCAGAAAAAGTACTTCACCATGGCTATGAACTTGGACTTATCCTGCTGCCCCCAATGTAAAGGCATTTGATCGGTGACAAGATAGTTTACTATGTCAGAAAACCAAGGTGAAAGAGTGTGAGCAATGTGCATTAACTACTCATCAGGGAAGGTCTCAGAGATGGGGGTGGCCTCCTCAGTGAAATCCACAGTAATCCTCGAAAGATGATCGGCCACAACATTTTCAGAACCCTTCTTGTCCTGAATCTCAATATCAAACTCTTGTAACAGTAAAATCCACAAAATGAGGCGAGATTTAGCATCTTTTTTGGAGAAAAGATACTTCAATGCCACGTGATCCGAGTAGATAATGACTTTCGATCCTAGCAAGTAGGATAGAAACTTATCCAAGGCAAAAACGACTTCCAGCAACTCCTTCTCAGTGGTCGAATAGTTCAGTTGGGCATCGTTCAGAGTCCAACTTGCATAATAGATTACATGGGGGAGTTTATCAATGCGCTGCCCCAAAACAGCTCCAACAACATAGTCTGATGCGTCACACATGATCACAAATTGTGCACCCCAGCTAGGGGCTGAATGACAGGTGTGGACGTCAAAATTTTCTTCAAGGCCCCAAATGCCTTCCTGCAATCCTTATCAAAAATAAATGGGGTCTCCTTCACCAACAGTTTGCACAAGGGCCGGCGATCTTGCTTAAATCCTGGATGAATCACCGGTAAAATCCTGCATGGCCCAGAAAAAAGCGAACCTCTTTCACCGTACGTGGGGGTGGAAGGTTGGAGATCAGAACCATCTTCGCCTTGTCAACCTCTGTCCCCCGGTGAGAAATGACGTGCCCGAGTACAATCCCTTGCTTCACCATAAAATGGCACTTCTCCCAGTTGAGCACCAAGTTCTTCTCTTTGCACCTCACTAAGACTAAAGTGAGGTGGTACAAACACTCCTCAAATGTTGAACTGAAGATCGAGAAGTCATCCATGAATATCTCTAGGAAACGGTCCACCATGTTAGAAAAAATGCTGATCATGCACTGCTGAAAAGTAGCAGGTACATTGCATAACCCAAAGGGCATACGTCGGTAGGCGAACGTCCCAAACGGGCAAGTGAAGGTCGTCTTCTTCTGATCTTCGGGGTCCACAGGGACCTGGTTATATCCAGAATAACCATCCAAAAAGTAGTAGTACTCATGCCTTACCAAGCGCTCCACCATCTGATTAATGAAAGGAGGAGGAAAGTGATCCTTCCTGGTGGCGGTGTTCAACTTGTGGTAGTCGATGCAGACTCTCCATCCTGACTGAACTCGGGTCGGTACCAACTCGCCCTCCTTGTTCTGCACTACCGTCACTCCAGCTCGCTTGGGCACAACATGAATTGGGCTCACCCACTTGCTATCAGAAATTGGATAGATGATACCTGCATCCAATAACTTTATCACTTCTCCTCTCACCAGTTCTTGCATGGCTGGGTTGAACCTTCTTTGTGGCTCCCTCGATGGTTTGGCGTCCTCCTCTAGATGTATCTTGTGCATCACCACCGAAGGGCTGATTCCCTTGATGTCTTCAATGGTCCAGCCTATAGCTTCCTTGTGCTCTCTCAAGACATCTAACAACTTCTCCTCTTGAGCAATAGGTAAATCTGAAGCTATGATTACATGCAAAGTCTTTGCTGGACCTAGGAACTTGTATTTGAGATTGTCAGGTAAGGGCTTACGTTCCTTCTTTGGAGGCTCTGGTACTGCTGCCTCCTCATTGCTCTCTAAGGGAGCAAACTTTAGAATGGCATTGGCCTGCTCAAGTAACTCTCCTCTGACTTGTAGCTTCTGGATTTTTTAAATGGGAGAGATTTTTGTCAAGATGGTCAAATTAACCAAATCGCTAGTTAAACCTAGAACCCATAAACTCTAGCATTATTTCTAGGTTGCAACACTAAGTGATAGAATGCATTCAAAATTGAATAATCACGGATAAATAAAAAGATCCACTACTTATGCTAAATCTGTTCTTGATCTTGTCCCTAAAGAAACAGTCAGTGACCATATCATTGCGGAAAAAGACAGTCACTAAAGGACATAGTAAAAGAAAAGTGCTGCAGCTTAGGGGGAGTGTCTCAGATGAAGGTAACTAGGCCCTAGCATTATAAGGTTTGACTTTTGACTGGTCTAACAATGTTTTTCTCTCTTAGAAAATCCAGGTGTTTTCAGTCATATCAGTGAATTTCATACCTTATTGAGAAAGCCTTCACACAAACACGCATTGCTTGAGTTAAGTTTTCAATTGAAAAATGTTCTTCAATTGAAATTATTGTGGTGATTAAAACATAACTCTCAATTATATCTTCATTTTTTTATAAATGCTAATTGAACTAAAATATCAGTGTTATATACATGTGTGCTCTGGAAATTATTTTGGAAATATTTTTTTGCTCTTTTTCCTCTCTTTTTCAGATTTTTTGTGTGAAGCGTCCGGACGGTATGCTTGGGGACGTCTGGACGGATATTCTGGTTGTCCGGACGATAAGGTTTCTTCTTCCGGACGTTTATGGTTCTTGTCCAAACGACCGTGTTTTTGCGACCTTTACGTGGCACTACGTCCGGACGTCACTTAAGTTCCATTCGGACGGTGAACCCTGTAGGGTTAAATTGTTTTCTCCCCGCGCCGCAGCTCAATTTTTGACCTCCTTTTGTGTTGTTTCGTCGTCTTGTGCGTTTTTCTAGTACTTTTTATGCATAGTTCTCACTTGCACGTGTCGTCTTTGGATTTTTTTCTCCACCCCAGGTATATTCTTGTTCTCTTTTCCAACCTTATTTTAAGTTTTCTTCCTTAAAATAGGTTGTTGTTAGGTATTTACTATTTTGAGTTTAATATGTATGTTTTTCTCAAAATATACTATTAGTTGGATCGAGATTATGTCTATTTGGTTCTCTATATGTTTGGGCTGTGTTTTCTTGATATTGTAAAATTTTGGATAGTCCATTTTACAGCCGTTATAATGCCAAAAAAAATTTTGGACTAACTGAAATTAATGTTTTCATGGATTTGTGTATGTGATTTTTTTTGTGTCCAGAAATTATGTCTTCAGACAACTCTCCTCCCCGAGTCAGGCAAAGAATTGAGGAATCAATTGCAGACCGGGTGCACCGTATGCACTCCCGACAGGTCTTATCTGAGCGGAATCTTCTTCGAGCAGATTTGCATGACCCAGTTCTGCTTCCTATTGCACTGATGCTCCTGGAGAACAACTGGGGGTACCTGTACAACTGTGCCTGCGAGACATTTCATAGACTGGTGTGGGAATTTTATGGCCATATGATCATCACTCAGGATGATGATCGTGGACTGATCATGCAGACTATGGTCAGAGGCAAGACTATTCTGATAGACCCCTAGCTTATCAGTTCTGTGATCAGGGTCCCCGTTCTGCCAGTCTCCGGAGCTCCGTTTCCTGATGAGGCTCCTAGCATTGATTTTCTCCATGACTTCTTTGGGACGAGACCACAGCGTGAGGACAAGTCCCACTCCTAGATCAAGATCGATGCTTTTGCTCCTATGCACCGCTTTTTAGCAAAAGTTGTGGTGACAGATCTTTGGCCTCAAGCTCGACGGAGTGAGCTAACTCTCAAAAAGGCCACCCTTCTGTATGCCATAGTGATGCGGACTCCGTTTTAACTGTGCAAGCACATCTTGCACACTATGCTTGAGGTTCGAGATGAGAAGAACACGAGTCTCTCTTTTGAGTGTTTGATCATGTTAGTATTTTGGCCTCATTCTGTGTTTGGACAAAATCACTTAAGTGTAAAGATGCTGTAAACAGGGATTCCACTATTTAGAATCTGCAAGTCAGAAGAATTCAAGTTCCCAGTCAGCCGTCCGGACGATCGAGCCATCCCGTCCGAACGCCCATCTGTCCACTGTGCCATCCGTCTGGATGACGTGTCTACCGTCAAGACGAAGTGTTCATTCCTTCCGGACCCCATACTATATCGAGGAGTTTCTGTGCTAGCTTGCATCCGTCCGGACGTTTCAGCAGCATGTCCGGATGCCTCTTAGTACTCGATCAGTTTTTTGATTTCTTTCCAAGTTCCAAGAAAGGGAAGATCAATAAACCGTCCGGACGATGTGGCATCCCGTCCGGACGCGCTTCTCCTTAAGGCAAGAATTGCAATTCAAATTTCACCGTCCGGACGTCTGACAGCTGTGCTCCGGACGCACGTTCATCAAAGAAGGAAATTGCCGATTCGACTTCAACCGTTCGGACGACTGCTCCTCAGGGTCCGGACGCGCGCATTGCAGATATGGAAATTGCGTGTTGAAGAATTGCCGTCCGGACGTTCATCCCTCATGGTCCGGATGCTCTAAAGCCTTATAAGGAAATTACTTGTAGCGGACGTGTGATCGTCCGGACGATGTGCCATCCCGTCCGGACGAAGCTCTTAAACAGGAAAGATTTCCCCGTGAAATTTTTGGAAAATCTTGTCACACAGTTGTCCATCTGGACGGCCCATGTCCACCGTCCCGACGGCGCCCAGGTATATTTTTCTTGACGCTCATTTGAGCCCCCAGCCTATAAATAGAGGCCCCTGGGAATTGAGAACTGCAAGAATTCGGTGTGAATTCCATTAGAGCTCAGAGAAGTCATCAATCCCTCTGAAGCCATTTTATAAGTGTGCTGTGCTATAAACCAAAGTCTCTCTTAGAGGTCGGCTCTAAGATAAAGGATTCCATTGAAGACCCCTTCAGGTAGGAGTACCTGGTTGGGAAGCGTTCGTGTTGGGTTAGACGTCAGAGATCAAGGTATGACCACTGCATCGGTACATGTCGGCTCTAAGATAAAGGATTCCATTGAAGACCCCTTCAGGTAGGAGTACTTGGTTGGGAAGCGTTCGTGTTGGGTTAGACGTCAGAGATCAAGGTATGACCACTGCATCGGTACATGTGAGTGTTACTATCTTGTATCTAGCTTTGTCTTTTGAATAGTGAAATTCCTGTGTTTGGCTGCCCCGGAGTGGTTTTTCTCTTGATTGAGTTTCCACTTCGTCAACAAAAATCTGTGTGTCATTTATTTTCCGTTGTGCTTTAATTTTTTTTGACACTTGCACACACTTTTATTTTTGAAGTCAATTTCATTTTTCAGATCACTCAAATCTGCCTTCGGGTCGTGCCAGACATTTCAGACTCGGAGCCCCGCTCACGGATTCCAGATCCTCTTGGCATACAGACTCTCATGAAGTCTAATGCCAGTTGTGGTACTAGGCTCAAGGCACTGTTCCTCAGCCTCCACCAAATCTCCCTATAGCAGCCGCATCATCATCATCATCATCATCTCAGGCTGTGCCTCCCTCTTTTGACATTGAGGCTACTTTTGCACATCTCATGGCTTCCATATCAGCTCTTCATCGGGAAGTAAATCTTATCGGGGAGTGTGTCGAGCAGAGCCAGATCAACATAAAGGAGTGCCTGAAATATCATCATCCCAAGCTGAATAATGATGATTATTGAGTGTTTATTTTTTTTTTCTTGTCTTATTTTCCGAACAATTTTAAATTTATGTTGACACTTTGTGTACTGCTTAAACACTTATGGTTTTAATTTCATACTATGTTTACCCTTTGTCATTGTGTGACAAAAAGGGGGAGTAATTTTTTATTATATTTGGTGTTTAGACCGAAAATGTATTTCCAAACCGATCAAGTGTTTTTGTCCCAGAATGGCCAAAGGGGGAGTTTGTTAGTATTTTTATTGGCTACATTCTGGTTAAAACAAAAACACTTTATGTAATGGTTGCAGGACAGTCGGTTTTTAAATTGGAATCTTCATACATAGAGATATTTATTGTTCACAAGCTTCTAGAAGATACCCATGAAGCTTCTGGCCTTTGAAGGCGTCCAGACGTCCTGCAGTGTCTTATAGATAAACATTGAAGACGTCCGGACGTCAGAGAAACATCCTTCGGATGCTCGGTCAATCAGTATTCAACAAGGGGTCTGTTCTCAGAAGTCGACACTGTTTGGGAAGTTTCTGCGATCCGTCCAGACGACAAGGCAACACGTCCAGACGATGTCTAGTCTCTGCAAGCCGTCCGGACGACTCGACAACACGTCCAGTAATTCAGATAACTCCAGATTTCCGTTAGAACGCGGAAAAGATTTCAGTTAAGACCATCCGGACGCTCTGTCAAGCCATCCGGACGCAAACCTAATAAAGATTGAATTACGCGGTTTCTGAAAGATATCGCAGAAAACCGTCCGGACGAGGCTAACTTCCGTCCGGACGCTCGACAGACAGAGTCTGATTTTCAGAGGTTTTTAAGGTCTCTTAAAGCCTATAAATAGGGGGCTCTAAGTCTGTGTTTTGTACAGAATTGGACAGTGAATTCCATAGTGCTTTGAGAGGGTGTTTAGGGAGAATCGAAGATCCGCTAGCTCTCAAGTCGGTGCCAGTGTGTGTTCAAGTGTTCGTGTGAAGTCTATCTTAGGGGTCGGCCCTAAGGTAAAGGAATCCATCAAAAACCCCTTCAGGTAGAAGATCTGGTTGGGAAGCGTTCGTGTTGGGCTACACGTCAGAGTTAAAGGTATGACTACTGCATAGGGTTATGTGAGTACGAGTGTCTTGTAACTAGCTTTATTTTTGGATAGTGGATTTCCTGGGTTTGGCTGCCCCGGAGTAGTTTTTTCTCTTTATAGAGTTTTCAGTTCGTAACAAATATCTGTCTCATTTAAATTCCGCATTTAAGATATTTGTTTGCACATAAACACACACTTGGTTTAAATTAGAAGTCAATAAATTATTTTCACACTTTATTTTAGTTTAAACTTAAATGTCCACTAAGTGTTATATATATGTCAAAAGATGTTTTTAGAGGAAAGTATGTTTAAAGATAAAGGGTGATATTTATATGAGAGAAATAAGTATGAGATTATATTTATTATAATTAAATCTAAAGTCGTTGCAATTTATGGAAAATAGGTATAGTAATAATAATAAATATTTTCATAAGTGCTTTTATTAATCTATTATTATTACATGATGATAATTATGCAGTTGTAGAGGAATAACCTTTGGAGCAGAAACTAGTAAGTATCTCTATACTTACTGAGGACGAAGCTGGTAGATTTTTCCTATAATATTGTGTTTACTGCTTTATTTATTTGTTTGCGCATGTGATTTTACATATTTTCTATTTTAAATAAAATGGTTAATAACAAAGCTGATATGCAGAAGGGGGGTGATGGCTGCTAGTTGAACCTAATAAATAAACGGGCTAAGATCTTTGGCTCTTAGTTTGCTGGGACCTTTGGATTTCAGTAACAAACAAATAAGCTTTAAGAGAGAGTTGGCTAATACATCGGGGGTGTGATGGTATTGCCAGTTGGGACCGTTGGCTCCCATAACACGCTAATACGGACCGTTGGCTCCATCACGAGAGGAGTGCAAAAGATAATAATTAAACTTTGCATGTAAAACTATCATATAACCGCTTCATAATTATGTTTATATTCAATTTATGTCTTTGATTCGCGATCATAGAATATATATATTGCGTATACATGGGATTATAAAAGCCATTGCATCATGTTGCATTTATTAAATAAATAAGCACTCATATTATTATGGGAAACAGTGGACTCACTTTAGTATTTTGTGTTGTTTTTTTTCTCTTTGTACTATGTGCTAAACTAGGTTATGAAGAAGAAGAATATCAAGACTATCCAGTCCCTTAGATGGATCCAGATACTGATATTCGAGGCTAGACTGCCTCTCTTTATGGGAACTACCATGTTATAGTCCATTAACTTAGTTTAAAGACAATATTTAAAATTCTGCAGTTATGCAGTTATTAAACCTTAGATATTTTGGCTTGTATGACTAATTATGCCCTGTGAGGCATGACTACTACTACTTTGTATAATCATGCTGACTTGCTTATTATATCTATTTTGAGGTATTTCAGTAGAAGTTCTGAAGTGTTATTTAATTCCCAAGTCTGTATCATATTTATATATTCCGTTGCCAATATTTAACTTTGATGAGATTGTAATGTCACGTAAAAATTCAAAATTTTTCACTTATGCTTTTTGTAAAAGCGGGGTGTTACAGTTTGGTATCAGAGCGGTTAGCTCTGAGGACCAGTTACAGCTCTGAGGGCCTTAGACTTGACCTTAATATAGGATGGAAACACAAAGAGCTATAGGAATATAAAAGTATTTTTGTTTGTATATATATAATCTATATATATATATATGCTAGACACTAAGTAGAATTTCATGAGTTAGAATAAGAGTTTTTAACATGATTCATTGGATAGATGCATTTGTGCACTTAAATCTTATTGTTTATAATTATTGTTTACTTGAGTGATTTTGAGTATTATAATTGTTTACAACATAATTTGTTTATTATTGTTGATGAATCCTTTGTCAATGATTGATTATTAAATGATTAGTTTATTAGCATTATTGGTTGGTTATAAATGTTACATAGTCATTTAAAGGAGATTGATTTTATTCTACAAAATGTGGAATAACTGTTCCTTTAAAACACAGAATCATACCTTCTAGACGCCGTCCTCTCTGTGACTTTAACCATGCCCCTCCTCCCGAAGCAAATGGTGAGGAAGAACTGCCACCTCCACCTCCATCGCCACCATACAATGATGGCATACACCCAGCTTTAATACAATTTATAGCCGACACCACTAGGAACCTTACAGAAGCAATATCACAAATTCCACGAGCCAAACCCGTAGGTTGTTCATTGTGTGATTTTGTTAGTTACCGTTTCCGAACTTTTGAAGGGACAGAAGGGCCGAATGCTGCGGAAGCATGGCTCACAGACATAGATGTGTTATACACTACTCTCGACTGTACAGACGAGCAGAAAGTTTAGTACCTCGCACTACAGCTGACGGGTGAAGCTAGGAGATGGTGGAACGCGAGGAAAGTACTACTTGGAGATGAAACGGTGATCACTTGGGAGATGTTCAAAGTGGAGTACAATCGGGGCTTTTTCTCTAGATCCCAAAGGCAACTGCGGGCAATAGAATTCCAGAACCTTGTTCATGGTGACATGACTGTAGAACAATATTCCACTAGGTTTATAGAGCTAGCCAGGTTCGCAGCCAACCTCGTTCCTAATGAAGAAACGAAGGCAGAACGTTTTGAGAATGGCCTCAACCCTCGCATCAGGGAGATGGTAATTTTTCTGGAAATAAAGGACTACACCAAATTGGTGGAAGTTGCATCACTAGCCGAAAGAGGAATATGAGAATTGACAGCGGCATATGAATTGAAGAAACCTTCGAAGCAACAGATGACACGCCCAGTCAAGAGGCGGGCTATTGGAAGTGGTTCCAAACTTACCTTAGGTAATGATTTCCTCCCGATAATAAAAAATTAGAAAGCTATTTGCAACAAATGCTCGAGGACACACAAAGGGGATTGTAAGCAGGGAACATCCACATGCTTCAAATGTGGTAAACACAGACATTTTCTGAAGGACTGTCCAATGAATGCTACTGAAGGAACGAAATCCCAAGGAAGCGGAACGCAGGCACGGGTATATTCTCTTATGCCCGGAGGAGAAGAAGATGGTGAAGAGGATGTGGATGTAGTAACAGGTACCATCCTTTTATTCGGTAAATTAACAAGTACTCTTTATGATTCGAGTGCAACGCATTCCTTCATATCATCTACATACGTTGAATTATGTAGCATGACCACTCAACCCTTGAATCAAACATAACTGTATCAACACCTGCTGGAGATGTAGTTACATGTAGAAAATTTATTGAGAACTGTCCTATCATTATAGGAGATAGAGTCCTACTGGCAAACCTATCAATGTTTCAAATGTTAGGTTTTGATATCATTTTAGGAATGGACTGGTTGTCGAAGTACTATGCTAATATTGATTGTAGAAAGAAAGAAGTTATTTTTTGCTCACCAAGTGAGGAAGAATTCAAATTTTGTGGATCTCGAGTACGAGCCACTCCACCTCTTCTTTCTACGATTCAAGCAAGACGTAGCATTAGATGTGGTGCGCAAGCATTTCTAGCTTATATCAAAGCTGAACCCAAGGGAGAACATAAGCTAGAAGATATACTTGTAGTGCGTGATTATCAAGACGTTTTCCCGCTGAGGTCACAACTGGATTGCCGCCTGATCGGGAGATTGAGTTCACTATCAATCTGATGCCAGGGATTCAACCCATTCATAAAGCACCATATCGTATGGCGCCATCCGAATTGAAGGAGCTGAAGAAGCAACTGGAAGACTTGGTAGACCGGGTTTCATTCGCCCTAGCGTTTCACCATGGGGAGCGCTAGTTTTGTTTGTAAAGAAGAAGGATGGATCTCTGCGTATGTGCATTGATTATCGTGAACTGAACTGGGTGACGATCAAGAACAAGTACCCATTGCCAAGGATTGACGATCTCGGTGACCAACTTAAGGAAGCTATGGTATTCTCCAAGATCGACCTTCGATCGGGGTATCACCAGCTCAAGGTGAAGGAAGCAGACATACCAAAAATGGCAATACGTACGCGCTATGGACATTACAAATTCCTAGTCATGCCATTTGAAATGACTAATGCACCTTCTGTGTTCATGGATTTAATGAATTGGGTGTTTCACAAGTACCTTGTTCGGTTCGTAGTGGGGTTTATAGACGACATCTTGGTTTATTCCGCCACTTACGAAGATCATGAAGAGCATCTGAAGACAGTGCTAAGCATCTTGAGAGAAAAAAAGCTTTTCACCAAACTCAAGAAGTGCGAGTTCTAGCTGAAGGAAGTCTCTTTCTTAGGTCATGTAATCTTAGAAGTCGGAGTAGCGGTTGACCCAAGAAAGATTGAAGCAAATGAATTCGGAGTGACCATCGAATGTGAATGAGATTCAGAGTTCCCTAGGGTTTGCGGGATACTACCGAAGATTTGTTGAAGGTTTTTCCAAGCTTTCAAGCCCTTTAACTGCTTTGACAAAGAATAATGCTCGTTTCATCTGGAGGGACAAGTATGAAGATTGTTTTCAAGAGCTGAAGCAAAGGCTAGTATCTGCACCTGTCATGACCATACCCAAACAGTCGGAGAAATTCGTTATCTATAGCGATGCATTTCTCTAGGGACTAGGTTGCGTGCTTATGCAGCAAGGCAGGGTGATTTCTTACACTTCAAGACAACTGAAGGACCACGAGATGAACTACCCCACGCATGATTTTGAGCTTGCAGCAATCGTCTATGCTCTGAAGATTTGGAGACATTACTTATTTCAAGAAACAGTCGAAATCTACACTGACCACAAGAGCCTCAAGTATATCTTCACCCAGAAGGAATTGAATATGAGGCAACGAAGGTGGCTGGAGTTAATCAAAGATTACGATTGCCATATCATGTACCACTCTAGGAAGGCGAACGTTGTAGCAAATGCATTAAGCAGGAAGGCGTGCAGTAAAGTTTTGAATTCCATCACCACCCTAGATCAACTCCCTGAACATGTGGAAAGATCCAGTTGAACATCGTAAGTAAACAGGCAGCTTTGGCAACTCTGGTTATACATCCACTAACTTCTGATAGAATCAAATTGGCCTAGGAAAATGATCTTGAATTGCAAGGATTGATGGAGAAGGCTAATCGCAACGATGCTTCTAGATTTCATTTCACCAACGATGATTTACTGAGAATGGGAGATGCCAGGATTTTCATACCTAACGATGTGAAGCTGAGAAGAGATATTCTAGATGAAGCTCACAAAACACGATACACGGTTCATCCAAGAAGCACTGAAATGTACCAAGATTTGAAGAAGAAATTCTAGTGGCATGGCATGAAGTGAGACATTGCTGAATACGTGGCTCAATGTCATGTCTGTCAGCAAGTGAAGGCTGAACATCAGAGACTTGCAGGACCTCTTCAACCTTTAAGTGTTCCTGAGTGGAAGTGGGATCAGATTGCCATGGATTTCGTGGTAGGTTTGCCAAAGGCACCCGGTGGCCAAGATTCCATTTGGGTTGTGACTGACAGGCTTACCAAAAGTGCTCATTTTATTCCATTCCACATCAGCGACTCTGCGCCCAAGCTAGCTGAGATGTACATTAGAGACATTGTCAGGTTACATGGAGTGTCTGTCTCTATTGTATCTGATAGAGATTCATGTTTTACTTCTAGATTCTGGAAATGCTTACAAGACGCATTGGGAACTAAGCTGATTATTAGCACTTCCTATCATCCTCAAACCGACGGACAATCGGAAAGAACCATTTAGATTTTTTGAGGACATGTTGAGGTTATGCATGCTCAACTTTAAAGGTAAGTGGATTAAATATTTACCTTTAGTCGAATTTGCCTACAACAATAGTTTTCAAGCGACTATTGGAATGGCACCCTATGAAACGCTGTATGGACGAAGATGTAGATCCCCACTATATTGGGATGAAGTGGGTGAAAAATACCTCATTGGGCCGGAAATGATACAAGACATGAAAGACAAGATCTCTATTATTCGAAGAAGAATGTTGACAGCACAAAGCCGGCAAAAGAGCTACGCAAACAAACACCGCCATCAATTGGAATTCAATGTGGGTGACCTTGTGTATCTAAAGGTCTCGCCAATGAAAGGAGTAGTGCGGTTTGGCAAGAAAGGGAAACTGAGTCCAAGATTTGTAGGACCCTTTGAAGTTAAAGAAGTGGTTGGTCCCGTGGCATACAAAGTGGAGCTACTGTCAGCTTTATCAGAAATTCATAACGTTTTCCATGTTTCGACCTTGGGAAAGTATGTTCATGACCTGCGTCATTTCGTGGATTTTGAACCTCTTCAAGTACAAGACAATCTCAAGTACGAAGAATTGCCAGTTCAAATTCTTGATCGCAAAGAGCAACGATTAAGGACCAAAACTATTCCTTTAGTTAAAGTCCTTTGGCGAAACCATGATGTTTAGGAAACGTCTTGGGAACTTGAACATGAAATAAGGAACAAATATCCACATTTGTTTTGAGGTTTGAAAACTCTTTGCAGTATTTTATTGAAATACTTGCTGTGTTTTTAAATGTCAAACATTTGTGTTATATATTTGTTAGTCTTGGTTTTCAGGCATGGACCCTCAAGGGAATCCTATGCCACCTGGTTTTCCATTAGTACCTCCTGCACCGATTGATGTTCCTGAGGATCCATCGGCACTTGCTGATTTTCCATTGGAGCAGCCTACTGCCCCAGACCTGTTTATGTTAGGACCCATCCCTTTGGGCGTATTTGAACCAGTAGGAGAGTTTATGTTACTACATCAGACTTTTATTAATAACCAGGCCCTTAATGAAGTGATACTTAATAGGATGGTTCAGATTCATCAGACTATGGGGTGAAACATCCCAATGGAGAATTTTGCCCCAGCTCATGAAGATGAAGACCAACCAGAGGCAGACGCCCTTATTGACCAAGCAGAGGAGATTCTTGAGGCACCACCCATGGATATCTTCATTGATGATGAAGATGACTAGGTAACGAGAAAGAGAATATTATTTCTTGATTGTTATTAGATTGCATCATAATTATTAGGATTGCAAATTTCGAGGACGAAATTTTTTTAAGAGGGGTGGGATGTAATATTGGAAAACACTACACTTAGGATGATAATGCATAAAAAAAAAATGTGCATATGCATGAATAAGTATAAGGTTTAAATAGAATTGCATTTATATATATATGTAGAGAAATCGGATTAGTAAAGAAATTACTAACCAAAGTCGATCGAGCGACTCTACAGCCAATCAAGCGACTTTGGACGCGAAGTCGATCGATCGATCGACTTAATATTTGTGGGTAAATAGGATCGATTGAGTGACTTTATGGTCGATCGAGCGATTATGGGTCGAAGTCGATCGAGCGACTTAATTATCCAGCGTGGTTCAGTTTACGTGTAAGCTGCAATTGGTGATTTTCTTCATTTGATCCATGAACCCATTGCATGTTATTGACCTCAGAGGATTGGAAATTCGTCTAGTTAGTCTAGTTAGCTCACTTTAGTTCAAAACCAACTAGATTTTTATAGATATTATATAATCATTGCCTAAAGATGTGGAATAGTAGCCTAGGGGATTTGGGCTACGATTTTGGGTGATTGGTTGGCTTAAATCCGGCCATTGAAGCACTTAGTTGTTGGCTTGATCTCAGCCATTCAAGATTACTATATATAGCATGCATGGGTGATTGATTTTCATGAAGGAAAAACCAAAATTCAGCCCAACTCTCTCTCTCACGTTTATGCTGTCTTCTCCCCTGTTCTAGTGTAGCAACTTTGAGCACGAAAACCCCTTGCTTCACCTTATTTTCTAACACCTAGTAAGCTAGATTTAAGTCTCAAATTACCCTCATTCCATCACCAAATCAGTTGGAACCAAGTTAGAATCAATCTCTGTTTCTTTAGACCAAAAAAAAAGAATCTATAGGTGGAGTTTTTGTTTGTACAACAACCTCTCATCCTCAGTCCCTTTAGCCCAGTGAGTATCTTCTTCCTTAAACTCTTCAAAGAATAAATGGTTTTGCTGATTTATTCCTCCATTGATGAAGTAACAATTATGTACTTATGTAAGTGTGCTTGGGTAAAAAGAAAAAAAAAAAAAAAAAGAAGGAAGAAGTGAGTTGGTATGTGTAAAGAGGTGTATATATGTGTGTGCGCTTTATTAAGTGACACTTTATTTTAGCTTTAAACTTAAATGTCCACTAAGTGTTATATATATGTCAAAAGATGTTTTTAGAGGAAAGTATGTTTAAAGAAAAATGATGATTTTAGTCTCGTCATCTAACTATTTTTAGTAATAGATGTTGTCAATATTATTTTAGGCTGCCCATCTTTTTAGATAAAATATTTATATGAGAGAAATAAGTTTGAGATTATATTTATTATAATTAAATCTAAAGCCATTGCAATTTATGGAAAATAGGTATAGTAATAATAATAAATAATTTCATAAGTGCTTTTATTAATCTATTATTATTACATGATGATAATTATGCAGTTGTAGAGGAATAACCTTTGGAGCAGAAACTGGTAAGTATCTCTATACTTACTGAGGACGAAGCTAGTGGATTTTTCCTATAATATTGTGTTTACTGCTTTATTTATTTGTTTGCGCATGTGATTTTACATATTTTCTATTTTAACTAAAATGGTTAATAAAAAAGCTGGTATGCAGCCGGGGGGTGATGGCTGCCAGTCGAACCTAATAAATAAACGGGCTAAAACCTTTGGCTCTTAGTCTGCTGGGACCTTTGGATTACAGGAACAAACAAATAAGCTTTAAGTGAGAGTTGGCTAATACAGTAGGGGGTGATGGTATTGCTAGCTGGGACCGTTGGCTCCCACAACACTCTAATCCGGACCGTTGGTTCCGTCACGGGGAAGTGCAAAAGAAAATAATTAAACTTTGCATGTAAAACTATCATATTACTGCTTCACAATTATGTTTATATTCAATTTATGTTTATGATTCGCGATCATAGAATATATATTGCGTATACATGTGATTATAAAGCCAATGCATCGTGTTGCATTTATTAAATAAATCAGCACTCATATTATTATGGGAAACAGTGGACTCACTTTAGTATTTTGTGTTGTTGTTTTCTCTTTGTACTATGTGCTAAACCGGGTTGTGAAGAAGAAGAATATCAGGACTATCCAGTCCCTTAGATGGATCCTGATACTGATATTCGGGCCTAGAATGCCTCTATTTTTGGGAACTACCATGTTGTAGTCCATTAACTTAGTTTAAAGACAATATTTATAATTCTGCAGTTATGTAATTATTAAACCTTAGATATTTTGGCTTGTATGACTAATTATGCCATGTGAGGCATGACTACTACTACTTTGTATGATCATGCTGACTTGCTTATTATATCTATTTTGAGGTATTTCAGTAGAAGTTCTGAAGTGTTATTTAATTCCAAGTTTGTATTATATTTATATATTTTGTTGCCAATATTTAACTCTGATGAGATCGTAATGTCACGTGAAAATTCAAAATTTTTCACTTACGCTTTTTGTAAAAGCGAGGTGTTACATTTTAATAAAAATGGCTCTCGCCGTTTTAAGCCGTTTTAACCAAAAAGGCTCAAAAAAGTTAGACCCGTTTTAACAAAAACAACTCTAACTAGCCATTTTTGTTTTAGCTGTTTTATCATTAAAACGGCTCAAAATAATTAAAAATAAATAAATAAAATAAGGGGTAATTACCTTTTTCTCCCATCAACTACCAGCCATTGTCAACATGCCCCCATGAACTGACACCTCGACCAAAAGAAAGCATCCAACTACCAACTTTACATACTTTGCCCCCTTCCGTCAGTTTAATTCGTAAAAAGACTGAAATACCCTAACTCAAATTCAAAAATGACATAAATGCCCTCAACTTTTTTCAACATATTAATTTTAATATTTTTTTTATTAATTACTGTTGGAGGGCATTTTGGTCTTTAAACCAAAATTAACGACAAAAAATGGAATATTCCGTCCAAGTTAACGGGATTCCCTGATGGAGGGGGACAAAGTGTGTAAAGTTGGTAGTTGGGTGCTCTCTTTTGGTCGAGGTGTCAGTTCATGGGGACATGTTGACAATGGCTGATAGTTGATGGGGAAAATGTAATTACCCCAAAAAATAACCATTATTTTCTGTTTGGAGTCATTTTAGGGTCCCTAAAATGACTCTAAATAAATTATTTTTTTTAAAAAATAAAATTAATTTCTTAAAATACCAGATTAAAAATACTCAATTAATTGCAATTTACCCAAATTTATTTACAAAAACCATACCCATGTGACCCAATCCACCACAATTTATTGAGAACCTAGAAACTCCAAAATCCAAATCACCTGATCCACTGCAAATTCAAAACCGATTCCAAACTACACAATCTATGAATAATAAGGACAGAAATTAATGGTTCCACATATTCAAATCAAGCAATTGAGAAACTAGTCAATAAGAATATGATTCTCATCTCAAAAGAATACAAATAAACAAATCTGATTCACAAAAAGCAATTAACTTGGATCACATATTTCTGCTTTGAGTTAATAAAACCTGGCCAAAAACCCACAGCACAAGAATGCCACAAACTGCCAACAGCCAAACCTTAAAAAAAAATTGCCCAGCTAGCCACAAGACTAACTTAAAGGATCACAGCCAGCATAGCACAAGAAAAATGACATAAAGAAATTCGTTCAAAATGAAAAATTCAAAACCATTAGCCACTAAGAATCAGTTGCAATTTGGAACTGCTTTAAATGGTGCCTACACAGTGAATGTGGTAATGTGATTGTAGTTTTGGTTATAATGTATTAGTGACAGTTAATAATGAAGTTAAAACTTTATTAGCCCCTAAGAATCATGCATAGCAATTCAGCAGCTAGGAAAAACATTCAAGTTCCATCAACAAACACGTCTTTGATCTCATATTAACTTTTTAGCCTTCTTTTAGTACTCCCATGATGCAAGCCAAACATTGCACAACGATTAGAAAACTTTTGATCACCAATGCCTTATTTTAAGAAGACTATTGTCAACCTAATGACTCAAACATTTTGAATTGCATGACTTCAAGGATCTCATTCATTGTGAAAATTGAAAATGACTTCTAAATAAAATGCAAGTGTGTGCAAAGTGTGCAACAAAAATATCAATGCGGAAATAAAAATAACACACAGATTTTTGTTGACGAAGTGGAAACTCGATCAAGAGAAAAACCACTCAGGGGCAGCCAAACCCAGGAA
Source organism: Alnus rubra (assembly GCA_028654335.1). Taxonomy (NCBI): domain Eukaryota; kingdom Viridiplantae; phylum Streptophyta; class Magnoliopsida; order Fagales; family Betulaceae; genus Alnus; species Alnus rubra. The sequence continues at coordinate 2,356,346 of JAJPGS010001263.1, forward strand.
TTTCACTATTCAGAAGACGGAGCTAGATACAAGATAGTAACACTCACATGTACCCGATGCAGTGGTCGTACCTTACTCTCTGATGTGTAACCCAACACGAATGCTTCCCAACCAGGTCACTTACCTGAAGAGGTCTTCAATGGAATCATTTATCTTAGAGCCGACCTCTAAGATAGACTTCAGATGTGGCGCAACAACGACACACTTGTAATGGCTTCAGAGGAAACTTGAATAGCTAATACTTCTCTGAGCTCTAATGGAATTCAATGCCGAATTCTTGCAATTCTCAATGCCCAGGGGCCTCTATTTATAGGCTTAGGTGCAGAATGGGCGACTGCTGAAATATATGCGAGTGCCGTCCGGACGGGCAACTGTGCGACAGGATTTTCCAAAAATTTCGGGGAAAATCTTTCCTGTTTAAGAGCCGCGTTCGGACAGAAGACACAGTCGTCCGGACGGTTGCACGTCCGCTGCTAGTATTTTCCATATAAGGCTTCCCGCGTCCGGACCATGGGGGATGAACGTCCGGACGGCTGATCTTCAACACGCAATTTCCATAACTAATGTGCGCGGGTCCGAACCATGATAGGCAGCCGTCCGGGCGGTTGAAGTCGAATCACCAATTTCCTTCTTTGATGACCGCACGTCCGGACCAAGGCTGTCTGATGTCCGGACGGGTGTATTTGAATTGCGATTCTTGCCTTGTGGAGACACGCGTCGGACGGATGCAAGTTGGATAGAACCTTCTCGACACAGTGGATGGTCCGGAAGGAAATGCACGTCATCAGAACGGATGATGCTTGGTCTGTCTGGCGTCCAGACGGTATGGTACGTCGTCCGGACGGATGAAACAGTGACAAATGGGCGTCCGGACAGGATGACACATCGTCCGGATGGCTGACAGGGAACCGGAAATCTTCTGACTCTGAAGCACTTCTGAATAGTTGAATCCCTGTGAAGCATCTTTTACAAACAAGTATATTTGTCCAAACACAGAATGAGGCCAAAAACTAACACATTGGATCTTAATGGCCACATTTTGTACAAACAACATCGGCAAAGACCAGCCCATGTTGCTTTGCTTCTCAATTTTTATGTCATCCATAATCTCTTTTATACATCTCATTTAATTGTTAATTCTTCCACCAGTACATATATGCTTAGTTCTCTCTATCAGATTGTCCTACCATGTAATGATAATTTTATGAAAAATTCAGAAAGATGGGAATATCTCATTGTTAAATCTACAATTTGATCAAAATGACTGTTACCTTCAAAAAATCTAACACTTCAACTCCATAGACTACATTTGAAGATGGTGGAATTACAGCAAGATCCCGCCTTACTTCACTGCTTCCAAATCCAAAATCAAGATTTATTGTCAATATTGCCTGCTCTCCCTTCTTCATTGTTGCCACTGCTCAGTCTAGACCAGCAATTACTTGTTCTAAAGATAGCGAGGCAAAATCTATTCAAAGCTGCTTTTAAACAATCTAACAAACAAAATGTATAGGATAAAGAGGATATCAGTAAAGTTTAGAATAAAACTGACCTTCATCGGTTATAAACTCCAAAGGCTGCTCTCCATCAATTCATTTTTTCTCAAACAAAGTGCCATCTTCCAGCATAGCCATATAGCTAACTGCAAAGTAGGAATTGATACTTCAACCTCCACTCTAACAAATAAGCATGATTTGACACATTAGAAACACAAAAAGATTCATATATTAGAGAAATTCATAGAAACAAGGTTACTCACCCATTTTGAAGCAATGATGGGTAGATCCCCATCTGCGACCTACAATTAGATACCAGCTCAAGTTAATTTTCAACAACCAAAATTCAATCAGGCCACAAACAATAGCCCATTTTCCAGCTGTGCCTCAGAAATTATCATAAGTAAACAACAAATCATAGTTGAGCAAAAGTTAACTAATGATGGAGAGAGTCAAAACTAAGGTCTAAGGTTCCAGAACCCACTCTAGTCATCAAGGAATTCTTGCCACCTCATAGAATTAACACTTAGCTTGAAACAATTTGTTAGTTTGTGATTGGCCTCATTCTGTGTTTGGACAAAATCACTTGTTTGTAAAGATGCTTTTAAACAGGGATTTCACTATTCAGAAGCATTCCAGATGATTCTGCACTGCTTTCAAGACAGAAGTTTTCAGAGTCCCTGTCAGCCGTCCGGACGCGCGAAGCCTTATATGGAAAATACTTGCAGCGGACGTGCGAACGTCCAGACGACAGTGTCTCACCGTTCGGACGAGGCTCTCAAACTGGAAAGATTTTTCAGCGAAAATCTCGAAAAATTCTGTCGCACAGTTGTCCGTCCGGACGGCCTAGGTTCACCGCCCCAACGGCGTCCATACATATTACAGCAGTCGCCCATTTTGCACCTCAGCCTATAAATAGAGGCCCCTGGGCATTGAGAATTGCAAGAATTCGCTATTGAATTCCACAAGTGCTCAGAGAAGTTATTTTGAAGATTGTTGAGCTAATTTCGTTTTCTCTGAAGCCATTGTAAGTGTGCTGTTGCTGCGCTATATCTGAAGTCTATCTTAGGGGTTGGCCCTAAGGTAAATGATTCCATTGAAGACCCCTTCAGGTAGGAGACCTGGTTGAGATGGTTAAGATTAATCGTCCGGACGCGCGCGACCAGTCTGCTCATTTCTGAGGCAGCGCACGTCCGGACGGTATTAATTCACAGTTCGGACGGGGGAGCCACAAAGGCTATTTTTACCCCAGGGTGCCGCTCTCTCCACCATACCCCACAAAATCATTCTTTTTGGCAGCTTGTGAGTAAAGTTTGTGAGCTTTTGGCTTTTTGTTGCTCTTTCTTGTCTTTTTGCGCATTATTTCACATTTCAGGTATTCTTGTTAACCTTTTTCTCTTCAATTTTTTAAAATTGTTAGAATGTTGGTTTCTTTTGGAATGTTTGTGTTTATGAGGAGCTTATGCCTGTCATATTGAGATTATTTGTGATGATGTTTTTAGGACTTAAGTGTGATATTCTCTATCTTTATTTTTACAAAAGTCCTTTTTACTACCATTATTCTGCCCATTTTTTTTTTTATTATTCTGAGCTAACAAGCATATTTTCGGATTATTCTTGGCAAAATCTTGTTGGTCTTTTTATGCAGAATCATGTTTGCAATCAGTTCCCAGCGCAGGGTCCGTCAGAGGACTGAGGAGGAGAGGAGCACACTCCAGACCAAAATCATGGATCGCACAGTCATTGCTGAGCGCAATGTGGTCCGATCAGACATCATGGTGCCTCCGCTGGATAGTATTTATGAGACTATCCAGACTTACCACTGGGAATACCTCTACACCTGTGCCTGTATCGTCCTCACCAGGATGGTCAGACTCTTCTATGCCAACTTAGAGGTGGCACAGGACGATGAGCGTGGGTTGGTACTGCAGTCCACCATTGACGGGCACATCATAACTGTTGATCCTCAGATCATCAGTCACTTCCTTGGGGTACCAGTCCTTGAGCTGCCCGGCAGTCCCTATAATAAGGTGGTGCTTCCTCCCTCTATGGACGATCTTCGAGAGTTCTTCCATGCAGTCCCACAAGGAGAAGAGCGTGCTACCACCACACGGATCGGTGCCCTCTCTCCCTCTCATCGCTTGCTGGCCAAGATAGTACAGCACAACTTATGGCCAGTTATCAAGCGCAGTGACTTGACTCTAAAGAAGGCCCAGTTCGTGTATGCCATCCACCTCCTCTTGCCTTTCTGCCTATGCAAGAATATTATGAGCGTGATGTTGGAGGCCCGTGATGAGGGTAATACCGGTCTCCCTTTTGGATGCTTGCTCACTCAGATCATTCTTCATTCCGGCATCATCATTACTGGAGAACCGAAGATGAAGATTTAGCAGCCCATCGGCAAGCAGACTTTAATGAAGTCTAATACACAGCTGGAGAGAGATGACTCCGTTGATGAGATGCCCATTCCTGCTGCCATGCCAGTCAGCTTTCCAGACATGGTCTCATCCTCTCAAATAGTCCTGCCTTCAAAGCCCGAGATCAATGTTTCCTAGATCATGGAGGCCTTAGCTACTATTCAGGAAGGCATGAGCACCATGCAACAGTCCATCACCTCTATGCAGCAAGAAGTGCGCTCCATCAACAAGCGGACTGAGCAGACCCAGTTGGATCACAGGGAGTGCCTCAAGTATCATCACCCTGATAGTAGTGATGATGAGGAGGTTGCAACTAGGACTGCACCTATGGTAGAGGATGACCAAGTTTCTTTTTGTTTTGTGTTGTTTGAGACATTTTGCTTTAATTTTTGCTATTTCCTTTTGTTTGTAAAACTTGTGACCATATATTACTCTGTTTCCCGGGTCCTTCTAAGACCGTTAGGGGGAGTAATTTTTATTTTAGTTGGTGTTTATTTACTCTGTTTTACCCTTTGTCCCTTTGTGACAAAAAGGGGGAGTAATTTTTATTTTTGGACCGGGAATGTATTTCCAAACAGGTCAAGTGATTTTTGTCACAGAATGGCCAAAGGGGGAGTTTGTTAGTTTGTGATTGGCCTCATTCTGTGTTTGGACAAAATCACTTGTTTGTAAAGATGCTTTTAAACAAGGATTTCACTATTCAAAATCATTCCAAATGATTCTGCACTGCTTTCAAAACAGAAGTTTTCAGAGTCCCTCTCAGCCGTCCAGATGATCGTGCCATCCCGTCCGACCCCCATCTGTCTACTGTTCCATCTATCCGGACGACATGCCTTACCGTCCGGACGCCAGACAAACCAAGCATCATCCGTCCGGACGACGTGCATTTTCCGTTCGGACCTTCACTGTTTCGAGAAGCTACTGTTCCAGCTTGCATCCGTCTGGATGTCTTAGCAGCCCGTCTGGAGGCCTCTCAGTGATCGATCAGCTTCAGATTCTTTCCAAGTTCAATTTAAGGGAAGATTACTTCAACCGTTCGGACGACGTGGATTCCCGTCCGGACACGCTCATACATAAGGCAAGAATCGCAATTCAAACATCACCATCCGGACGACAGTCAGCCTTGGTCCGGACGTGCGATCATCAGTTAAGGAAATTGCCGATTCGACTTCAACCATCTGGACGACTGCCTATCATGGTCCGGACGCGCGCATGGCAGATATGGAAATTGCGTGTTGAAGTTCAGCCGTTCGGACACTCATCCCCCATGTTCTGGATACGCGAAGCCTTATATGGAAATTAATCGCAACGGACATGCGACTGTCCGGACGATAGTGTCTACCGTCCGAACGCGGCTCTCAAACAGGAAAGATTTTCAACGAAAAACTCAAAAAATTCTGTCACACAGTTGTTCGTCCGGACGGCCTAGGTTCACCGTTCGGACGGCGTCCATACATATTACAGCAGTCGCCCATTCAGCACCTCTGCCTATAAATAGAGGCCCCTCGGCATTGAGAACTACAAGAATTTGGTATTGAATTCCATAAGTGCTCAGAGAAGTTATGTTGAAGATTGTTGAGCTGATTTCGTTTCCTCTGAAGCCATTGCAAGTGTGCTATTGCTGCGCTACATCTGAAGTGTATCTTAGGGGTTGGCCCTAAGGTAAAGGATTCCATTGAAGACCCCTTCAGGTAGGAGACCTGGTTGGGAAGCGTTCGTTTTGGGTTACATGTTAGAGAGCAAGGTACGACCACTGCATCAGGTATATGTGAGTGTTACTATCTTGTATCTAGCTTTGTCTTCTGAATAGTGGATATCCTGGGTTTGGCTGCCCCGGAGTGATTTTTCTCTTAATTGAGTTTCCAATTCATCAATAAAAATCTCTGTGCCATTTAATTTCTGCATTATTATTTTTGTTGACACTTTGTGCACACACTTGTTGTTTATTTTAGAAGTCAATTTTCACAATATTTTGTATCATAACGTGACTAGATTATGTACAAGATAAACAACCAATTGGGCATAAATGTTGCCATTCAATTTCACAAGCTGTACAATCCTACACATTTATTTGAACTACTGTACAAATTTTGGAAACAAAACATACCAGAATGATCCCCTTTTGTAGAAGAAAAAAAAAAAAAAAAAGGAAAAATTGAAAATTGCTAGTACCTCAAAATTTTTTACAACATTTGGATGTTTGATCAACTTCAACAAGGTGTCAAAGCAGTTAATTATAATCAATACAATAATATTCTAACATTATGAAGCACAGAGAATGGGAAATGCAACACATAGTAAACTATTATATCAATTAACGAAGAGTCAACAGAGTACCATTTTATATAACCATATGTTAACACCATACTACCAAACAAGCATGCTCCTGCTGAGCACTTCAACTTATTTACACCTAAATTTTATGAATCAGCCTAACATGAGGCAAATATATGCAGTCATAATTTTCATTCTACTGCAAGGGCAACCAACATGAGATAACATGTCCAAAGAACATCGACACTCTTAGACTTTCAGTGTGTGTGTGGTGTGTGTAAATATATTTCCTGCAAGGGTACAAAATCATCAAGAAAAACAAAAATCGCACACCAGAAAATCTAAAACACCCATTCGGTTTTTAACTTAAAACAAACTCAGAAATTCTCACAATATCCATTTGGCCATTAACAGAGGAAAAAGAAACCCAAAACAACCCCAAAAAATTTTCAATAAATTTACATCCATTTAGTTCCTCTATCGGAAATCCTACACAAACCCTAAAATTCTCAATACCCATTCGGTTTTTCTAAGGAAAATCCTCCAAAACAAACTAAAAATGAAAATCAAAGCCAGCCTTACCCAAAGACGAGTTCCCCCTTGTTTGGGTACCGAGAAAACCCCAGATTTTCAAACTCCCTTGCTTCACCGGCGTCGTGCTGTGCCCACCAGCCTCCGGAGACGAGCTGTCCGGTGCGGTGAGTGGGCGGGCTTCACTGGAAGGTGGTGGGGAGATTGAGAGTGAGAGAGAGTGTTCTTTCTCTCTCGGTCTCTCTCTAATCTTTCTGGGTTGGACGAAAAGAAAAGAAGAAAAAGGAAGAAGAAATAAAAAACAAAAAAAAGGGTTTCAAAAATTTTGAAAAAAAAATGGGGCTGGCGCGGGACACGAAAATCGTGTCCCGTGCGCCACCCGCGCCCCCAATGACTTGGAGCCGTTTTGTGAGAAAACGGCTCAAATTGTTTTTAATTTTTAATAAATTTATTAATACATTTTTTACTAAATTTATTAACATATGTTACTTAATATTTATATATGTGTGTATAGTTAACATATATAATAACTAGTTAGTTCATTAACTAACATATTATCTAGTTAATTCACATATACTAAGTAAACAAGCAGAACTTGAAAACACATTAGATCGAACATTCACTATGTCAAATTTGATTGATTGAACTCTATCATGATCGATTAGACTAATGCACTATGATTGGTTGGATGCTCGATCGATCAGAGTAATACACTTGGATCGATAGATCTTCTATCGATCCTATGGTTCTATCATGATCAATCAGACTATTACTTAGGATCAACCGCACATTCGATTGAAATTTCACTGTAGTTCAATCTATGTGATCGATCGTGGTACAATAATGTGTGATCGATCATGGTAGGATCTAAGTGTGATCGATCATGGTACGATCAATGTGATCGATTGTGGTACGATCTAAGTGTGATCAAACGTGATACGATCAATGTCATCGATCGTGGTACGATCTATGTCATCGATCGTGGTACGATCTATGTCATCGATCGTGGTACGATCATGTGATCAATCTTGGTACGATCATGTGATCGATCGTGGTACGATCTATGTCATCGATCGCGGTAGGATCTAAGTGTGATCAATCGTGGTACGATCAATGTGATCGATAGTGATACGATCTAAGTGTGATCGATCGTGGTACGATCTATGTGATCGATCGTGGTACGATCTATGTGATCGATCGTGGTACGATCATGTGTGATCGATCATCGTACGATCAATGTGATCGATCGCGGTACGATCTAAGTGTGATCGATCGTGGTAAGATCTATGTGATCGAACGTGGAGGGATCTAAGTGTAATCGATCGTGGTATGATCAATGTGATCGATCGTGATACGATCTAAGTGTGATCGATGGTGGTACGATCTATGTGATCGTTCGTGGTACAATCGATTAGACTAATGCACTAGGATTGATTGGACGTTTGATCGATTAAAGTAATACACTTGGATCAACCAGATCTTCTATAAATAGAATCGTTTTTTATTTTTTAAGATGGCTCCAATTGGAACCGTTTTAACAAAAACGGCTATAATTTGAGCCGTTTTAGAAAAAAGAAAAAAAATAGCTCTAATTTATAGCCGCTTTTGTTAAAACGGATCAAACTAATTTGAGATGTTTTAGTTAAAGCGGCTACAATTGGAGCCGTTTTAGTGAAAACAGCTCTAATTAGAGCCTCTTTAACGAAAAAGGCTCTAATCACTAAAATGGCTCAAAATAAATTGGAGCCATTTTAGAAAAGCGACTCTAATTCGAGCCGTTTTAACTAAAACGGCTCTAATTAGAGCCGATTTTTTAAAACGGCTCTAATTAGAGACGATTTTTTAAAACGGCTCTAATTGGAGCCGTTTTAATTAAAAACGTCTCAAATTAGAACTGGTTTGTTAAAACGGCTCAAAAGGCCAGTTTTTTTGTAGTGTGGACTCACCTAGTATAGTTGAAGTCTCACCATGCCTAGGAGTTTGGTTTCTAAATCCTAGTGCATGTCAGGTATGTTTGCATTGCATTGTTTATAATATCACATCTTATTCATGAATTGCATTCTGTTTGAGAAACCATTTATTTTATCCCCCATATTTTATCTTGTTGTCTTGAAAAATTTCTGGGGGTACTATTTGTTAGTTTATAATTGGCCACATTTTGTTGGACAAAATCACTTCTATGTAATGATGCTTTCTAACAGGGATTTTGCTATTCAGAAGTGCTTCCAGAAGATTCTGCACAGTTTCAAGTTAGAAAATTCGATTCCCTGTTAGCCGTCCAGACGACATGTCATACCGTTCGGACGCCCATTTGTCCAAGGTGCCAGCCGTCCGGATGACGTGTCATACCTTTCAGACGCTCTTCTGTCTACAGCATCATCCGTTTGGATGACGAGAACTTTCGTCTGGACTTTCCACTCTGTCGAGTAGTTTCAAACTGTTCCAGCTTGCATCCGTCCGGACAACACTCAGTGTTTGACAAAGCTTTAGGATTTCTTTCCAAAACACAGTTATGGGAAGATCGCTGCAACTGTCCGGACGACGTGGATTACCGTCCGGGCGCGCTCATCCATAAGGCAAGTATCGCAATTCAAATCCAGACGTCCGGACGCCAGTCATCATGGTCCGGACGTGCGAGCATCAGATATGGAAATTGTGTGCATCAGATCAGCCGTTTGGACGACCATCCTCCTAGTCTGAACATGGGAAGCCTCTATATGGAAATTACTTGCAGCGGACGTGCGACTGTCCAGACGATAGGGCACCACCGTCCAGACGTGGCTCATTTTAGGAAAGATTTTTAGCAAAATTTTTAGAATTTCGGTCACACAGTTGTCTGTTCGAACGGACTATGACTTCCGTCCGGAAGACACCCAGTTTTTATCAAGCCAGATGCTCATTTGAATCATCAGCCTATAAATAGAGGTCCCTAGGCTTGAGAAGAGCAAGAATTCGGTATTGAATTCCATTAATGCTTAGAGAGCTATATTGTGAGATTATTGAGTTGAGTTGATCTCTCTGAAGCCGTTGCTGTGTGTGCTGTTGCTGCGCTTAATCTGAAGTCTATCTTAGGGGTTGGCCCTAAGGTAAAGGATTCCATTGAAGACCCCTTCAGGTATGAGACCTAGTTGGGAGGTGTTCGTGTTAGGCTACATGTTAGAGTGCAAGGTACGACCACTGCATCAGGGGTATGTGAGTGTTACTACTTTGTATCTAGTCTTGTCTTCTGAATATTAGATATCCTGGGTTTGGCTGCCCCGGAGTGGTTTTTCTCATCTTGAGTTTCCACTTCGTTAACAAAAATCTTGTGTTATTTCCGCATTATTTTGTTAACACATTGTGCACACACACACTTGCTTTATAATGCACCCTCAAGAAGAAGAATAACATTCACCCCATGAGGGGGAATGGACGCACCTAGCAGGAAAGTGTGTTCATGCCTAGGATTTGGTTCCTTATCCTACGGCATCAGGTTTGATTGCTTGACTTTTACTTGCTATATTTTGTATGCAATCTAGGAACCAGTTTTGTTTTGCCCCCTATTTCACTTAAGAGAGCATTGCATGAACTTGTTGGGGAAGGCAGAAAAAGCAGGTCGAGTGACTGTTTTCCTGTAGTGGCATCATCGAGCTTACCCAGGTTGATCATGCCTTGCATATGATGTCATTTCCATATAGCATTTTTTTTAATTAAAAAAAAATGAGAAATTACAGGAAACTTTCCATTCCTAGCAGATTAGATATTGCATGTGTTTTCACCTGATATCTCAATTCTTTATGCATTAATCTACTTTGCTTAGATATGATTGAGAGTTCATGACTATATTGCCAAATGTTTTCCTATATATGCAAAAGTTGGATAGCTTCTTTCCTCATGCGATGAAAATGTACACTATCCAAGACTCCCCTAAAGGTACAACTTTCCTTCTCTGACTTTTTGTTTCTAGAAATTTTGGATAAGAGAAGAGGTTTTTGATAAGATGGTCAAATTGACCAAATGCTAGTTGAACCTAGAACCTAAAAATTCTGGCATTTTCTCTAGATTGCAGCATCAAAAGAATCAGGCAATTACTCTTATCAATCCTACACTATATTTGCATATTTTCTGCTAATGTGCTAAAATATGCCTTGTCCTTCATGGTGCAAGTAAAATACTTACCTTGTCCTTCATGGTACAAGTAAAACAATTGGATGCTGCATCTTAGGGGGAGTGTATCAGATGAGGGTGCCTAGGCCCTAGTACTGAATAAGGTTTGACTTTTGACTAATATTTCATGGATTTTCTCTCTTGTATAGAAAATCTGGTTGCATTTTGTCATTTCAGTGAAAGTCATACCCTGTGGGAAAAGTCTTCACACACACACGCATTGCATGAGTTGAGTTGTCTATTTAGATTTTCTATCTATAGGAAAATCTTTGTGCTGATTGAAATCTGAACTCTCTCTTATACCTCTGCTTAGTTTTGAGATGCTATTTGATTGTTTATCAGTTGATTATACATGTGTGTTCAGCAGCTGACTTTAGGAAAATTAATTTCTGCTAATTTTTTTCGCAATTTTCTGCATTTTCAATGTGAAGCGTCCAGACAGCCACTATTTGCGTCCGGATGCGTGTAGCTCAGACGGCCGGATGGTACTCCTGTACGTCCGGACGTGCGCGACTTGTCCGCATGTTTTCGAGGCAGCGCACGTCCGAACGATGTTAATGAGCCTTCCGGATGGGGACCCCACAGCCTCTATAAAAATAGGCTGCCGTATTTCAAGAGCTACCCCACACAAAATCTCTCTTTTGGCTTCTAGTGAGTGATTTCTCGTGATTTTTTGCATCATCTCGCCCTTTCTTGTCTTTTTGTGCATTAATCTCTCATTCCAGGTATTTTTCTAGCCGATTTGTTTTCAGTTTATTTTAAACTGTTAGAATTTTGATTATTTTGGGAATGTTGTTGAGATTATAACATCCATAGTTGTGATATCTACTGTGTTGGGATTCTTTGGTTTGGTATTTTTGTGGACTATACTTTCTGCCTGTTTCAAAAGTCCATTTTACTGCTGTTATACTGCATGATTTTCTATGTGCATTAACAAGATTATTCCTTTTTGGATTATTTTTGGCAAATGTTGTTGGTTTCTTTTGCATAATCATGTCTGCAGGCATTCCACATCGCAGGGTTCGTCAGAGGACAGAGGGAGATAAAGCAGCCTTTAGAGCTAAGATCATGGACCGCCCAGTAATTGCCGAGAGGAATGTGGCCTGTTCCGACATCATGGTGGCTCCTCTGGATAGTATCCATGACACTATCCAGACCTATCATTGAGGATATCTTCACAGCTGCGTCTGTGTTGTTTACACCAGGCTAGTCCAACTATTCTATGCTAACCTCGAAGTGGTTAAGGATGATGATTGAGGGTTGGTGCTTTAGTCCATTATTGGAGGGCATACTATCATTGTTGATCCCCAGATCATCAGTCAGTTCATTAGACTTCATGTTCTCTAGATGTCTGCGAGCCCTTACAATGAGGTGGTACTTCCTCCGTCTATGGATGATCTTCGAGAGTTTTTCCAGGCAATTCCACAAGGAGAGGAGCGTGCCACCACCATTAGGGTCGGTGCCTTATCCGCCCCTCACCGCATGCTGGCCAAGATAGTTCCGCACAACCTATGGCCTGTTGTCGGACACAGTGACCTAATTCTGAAGAGGGCCCAGTTCATTTATGCTATCCATCTTCGCTTGCCTTTTTGCCTGTGCAACCATATTTTGGGCGTTATTCTGGAGGCCCGTGATGAGAGCAATATCGGTCTTCCATTCGACTGCCTGCTCACACAAATTATACTACAGTCAGGCATCAATATTGCTAGCGAGCCAAAGATAAAGATCCAGGATCCACTCAGCAAGGAGACGCTGATGAATTCAAATGCTCAGCTGCGGAGAGATGATTCGGATGATGATGATGTGCCCCTGCCTCCTCCTATTCCTGTAGGCATACCGAGTGTGGCTTCCTCTTCTCATACTGTACCGCCATCTCAGCCGAAAGTCAACTATTCTCAAATCATGGAGGCATTGGCCGCTATTCAGGGGGCATGAGCTCCATGTAGCAGTCCATCTCTACCATGCAGCAGGAGGTTCACTCCATTAACCTCTGGGTAAAGCAGAATCAACTGGACCTCTGGGAGTGCCTCAAGTTCCATCATCCTTCCAACAGTGACGATGAGGATGATACGCCGATGGCCGAGGCCACTTGAGCTTCTTTTGTTTTCTTATTGCTTTACTTATTCGAGACATTTGTTTTATATTTTGATACTCTTATTAAACTCCTGGATAATATTACTCTGTTTAAACTGGTCCTTCTGAGACCTATAGGGGGAGTAATTTTTGGTATGTTTGATTTTTATTACTCTGTTTTACCCTTTGTCCTTTTGTGACAAAAAGGGGGAGTAATTTTTGATTTGGACTGGGATTGTATTTTTAAAACCGGTCAAGTGATTTTTGTCCCAGAATGCCAAAGAGGGAGTTTGTTAGTTTGTAATTGGCCACATTCTGTTAGACAAAATCACTTTTATGTAATGATGCTTTCTAACAGGGATTCCGCTATTCAGAAATGCTTCTAGAAGATTCCGCACAGTTTCAAGTCAAAAGATCCGGTTCCCTATCAGCCGTCCGGACGACGTGTCATATCGTCCGGACGCCCATTTGTCCAAAGTACCAGCCATCTGGACACTCTTCTGTCAACAATATCATCCGTTCGGAAGACAAGAACTTTCCATCCGGACCTTCCACTGTGTCGAGAAGTTTCGAACTGTTCCTACTTGCATCCGTCCGGACATTTCAGCAGTACGTCCGGACGACACTCAATGTTCGACAAAGCTTCGGGATTTCTTTCCAAAACACAGTTATGGGAAGATCGTTGCAACCGTCTGAACGACGTGGATTACCGTCCAGACGCACTCATCCATAAGGCAAGTATCGCAGTTCAAATCCAGACGTCCAGACGCCAGTCACCATGGTCCGGACGCGCGAGCATCAGATATGGAAATTCCGTGCATCAGATCAGCCGTTCGGACAACCATCCTCCTGGTCCGGACGGGCGAAGCCTCTATATGGAAATTACTTGCAGCAGACTTATGACCGTCCGGATGACAGGGCACCACCATCCGGACACGACTCATTTCAGGAAAGATTTTCAGCAAAATTTTTGGAATTTCGGTCGCACAGTTGTCCGTCCAGACGGCCTATGACTTCCGTCCGGACGGCGCCCAGTTTTTATCAAGCTAAGCGCTCATTTGAATCGTCAGCCTATAAATAGAGGTCCCTAGGCTTGAGAACAACAAGAATTCGGTATTGAATTCCATTAATGCTTAGAGAGCTATATTGTGAGATAGTTGAGCTGAGTTGATCTCTCTAAAGCCGTTGTTGTGTGTGCTGTTGCTGCGCTTAATCTGAAGTCTATCTTAGGGGTTGGCCCTAAGGTAAAGGATTCCATTAAAGACCCCTTCAGGTAGGAGGCCTGATTGGGAGGCGTTCGTGTTAGGCTACACATTAGAGTGCAAGGTACGACCACTGAATCAGGGGTATGTGAGTGTTACTACTTTGTATCTAGTCTTGTCTTCTGAATAGTGAATATCCTTAGTTTGGCTGCCCCAGAGTGGATTTTCTCATCTTGAGTTTCCACTTCGTTAACCAAAATCTTGTGTTATTTCCGCATTATTTTGTTAACACATTGGGCACACACACACACTTGCTTTATATTAAAAGTCAAATTCCATTTTTTTTTCACTTTTTGGTGTAACGCCCCGCTTTTGCAAAAAGCATGAGTGAAAATTTTCGAATTTCCACGAAGCATTACTAACTTATCAGAGGTAATTATTGGCAACGGAATAAATGTTATATGAATTAGGAATAGGTTGACATCTCAGAGCTACTACTGAAATACCTCAAAATATATATATATAATGAGTCAGTCAGCATAATTATACAGACAGTAATATCAGTCATGCCACACAGGGCTAGATAATTATACAAGCCAAAATCTATATATAACCGGAGAATTATAAATATTGTCTTAAGTTAGGCTAATGGACTATAACGGGGTAGTCCCAAAATATAGGCTATCCAGCCATACAAAAACTGAACCAGGAACCATCTATGTGTCGGGATAGTCCTGATAATCCTCTTCTTCTTCATAGCCTGAACCATTACAATTACCATACAAAGAGAAGAAAACAACACAAACACTAAAGTGAGTCCGCTGTTTTCAATAATAATATGAGTGCTGATTTATTTAATTAATGCAACACAATGCAATGGCCATATAATCACATGTATATACAAAATATAATCCATGATCGCGAGTCATAGACATAAAATGAACATAAACGTAATCATAAAGCAATGACAGTTTTAAGGGTATAGTTTTAGGTATTTCCCTTTTTCCACTACTCTGTTGGCCTTGGCACGTTTAGCATATTATTTGAAACCTTGGTTTCCTCACTTAACTTTTAATTATAATCTTTGGGAGCCTTGGCTCCTGGAAACCTTGGTTTCCCTGGTGACCTTGGTACACCAGTTTTTATATTTATTATTCTTTTCAGGTACCTCCTCATTCACTGAGAACCTTGGAACTCACGTGAAGCCTCGCATACCCACCGTGGATCTTGATCCAACAGCTTGTTATTAGACAGGTTATTAAAAATAATAAAATATGCAAAATCACATGCGCAAACAAGTAAATAAAACAGTAAACATAATATTATAGGAAAAGTCAACCAGCTTCGTCCTCAGTAAGTATAAAGATACTTACTAATTTCTGCTCCAAATATTTTCCTTTACAACTGCATAATAATCATCATATGATGATAACGAATTAATAAAGCATTCTTATGAAATCATTATTACTACCATATCTCTTCCTAGAAATTGCAACGGCTACTGATTTAAACATTATCTCTTATTTATCTTTTTTTAATGCTTACTCACCAACTCTTGTACTACTAGAATTATCCATCACATAACATACTTTAAAAATGAGAATACATAAGAATACATTGTCATATAATCAAGCACACATATTGATGAGTGTCAAATATTGCATATGTGGACCCCTTAATTTGCATTTACTAAACCTTTAGTTTTGTTATTTTCTAATGTTTTTGGTTAGTTTTGGTATTTTAGTATTTTGCAGGTCATTGAGAGAAAACAATAGCTTTAAGGAGAAAAAAAGCACACTTTAAGAAGACCTAGAAGATGTGGTTTTGTTCAACCAAATCAAGGAGATGACTAAATCGGAATTTCTCTAATTGGAGTCAAAATCGAATTAGAATTCAGATTCTGCACATGTTATAGTATTTTGGCCATAACTTTTATAATATGTATCCGATTAAGGTGAATCAAGCGGTGTTGAAAAGATAACTTAATTTTATACAAATTATTGTGAAATAGGATTTTCCTAATTCGGACTTTTGCTATGCCAAAAGTGCCCGGCAATAAAAGGCCGCAAATTTGGACGGATTTGGAGTTCTTTTCTTTCTTGGATTGTGTTTTGAGTTTCCTACTCATACTAGGAGACTAACCTCCGATTTTTCTAGGAATTCTAGGGCTTCTAGGATTTGTTTTCTCCCTATAAATAGACCTCTAAGCCTCAAGATAAAAAGAGAGAGAAGCTAGAGACCACATATATTCTTTTCTTTTTTTAGTTTAGTTTTCCTTTAGTTTAGAATTTATTTTTCATAGTCATGTGTAGCTAATTTTTCAACTAAGGTTGAGGATGAAGCCTCATCATTGAAGAGCAACAATATTTTCATGTAAGTTTATACTATCCGATTTTATTTGGTTTAATTTTTCCAATGTTTTACTTCTTACTTAATGTGAATTTTAATTGTACTCGCAAGTGCACGAATCGTTTGTAATAAAGGATTTTGCAAGTGCGAGGTCGATCCCACAGGGAATTGTGTTTTTAAAAAAGCAAATTTATGTCTAAACTAATTAAATCTTAACCTAGTTCCAAAAAATATTTGATTTTTGATAAAAAGAAAAAAAACATAAACTAAATAAAGTAAAATAAAACAAAAGAAAATGTACTAAGGTTTTGGAATCCACACCCACCAAATCATAGCAACATATTCTCATGTAAGTTTATACTATCCGATTTTATTTGGTTTAATTTTTCCAATGTTTTACTTTTTTTCAATTTGTGGAATGATTCTTGGATATCTATTGTGATTTACGGATACATGTGATAATTTGAGATAGTTTCATTTAATTGATTGCTTGGGTTTTTATTTATCAAAACGTTGGATATTCATTGTGTTTCGTTCTACGGATACATTTGATGATTTGGTTTAAACTGGATATCTTTTGTGATTTGTGTAAAGAACGGATTCATTGAATGATTTAATGATTTTTTTAAGCATAGTAGAACATACATAAGAGTTGTATGGTGAGAACTTCGGATGTGTATTGATGAACATGATAATATGTTGCTATGATTTGGTGGGTGTGGATTTCAAAACCTTAGTACCTTTTCTTTTGTTTTATTTTACTTTATTTAGTTTGTTTGTTTGTTTTTTTTTTTTTTTTTATCAAAAATCAAACCTTTTTTGGAACTAGGTTAAGATTCAATTAGTTTAGAAACAAAATTGTTCTTCAAAAACACAATTCCCTGTGGGATCGACCTCGCACTTGCAAAACCCTTTATTGCAAACGATTCGTGCACTTGCGAGTACAATTAAAATTCACATCAAGTTTTTGGCGCCGTTGCCGGGGAATTGTTTGAATTTTTTAAAACTGTTTATTTCTAAATTGATTTTATCTTTCTACTAGTTATAATTAGGATTTTATTTTATTTGCAATTTGTTTTTGTTATTCCTATTTCTTAAAAAAAAAAAAAGATTTTTATCTTTTCTTTGTTTTGCTTGTTTTTATTTTCTTTTATTGTTATTTAAAAAAAAAAAATTGGTTGATGTTTTATGTGGGATATTTGCATGTTAAAAAGTGAGAGTGAAGCATAGATTTTTCTTATGATAATTATAACAATTTTTCTGCACAACATGCTTCACCTAGTGGTAGGACACCTGCTCCTATCAACTACACTCACAATTTTTATCCACATAAACCATGTTCATATTGCTCCAATCATTATCATAGTTCTAGTAATTGTCCATCATGGGGACAATTTTACAATCCTTCTTATGAGCAGATGAACACAAATTTCTCCAGTCCGAGATTCGATTCAAATTCTAATTTTTACAACCCGGACTGGAGCAACCATTCTCCTCCGTCATCCTACAATTATCCAGCACAAAAATCATCATTGGAAGACACAATCAAAGCATATACACAAAAGATGAAACAGAATATACAAGAGCTTAGAAGTGTCCAAGCCAATTTCTCCAACTTAGGGTTCGATTCAAATTCTAATTTTTGCAACCCGGACTGGAGCAATCATTCTCATTTCTCATGGCAAGATCAAGCCACAGGAAATTATGCTTCCCCACACAATGAACTGCATCATCCTGAATATTCGCAGTTCAAAAACCAAGTCCTCCATCCTTCATCATATGATCGCCTTCCTCAAAGATTATCATTGGAAGAAACACTCCAAGCATTCATTCAGACAAACAACCGAAATATACAAGAGCTTAAGAAGGTCACCATGAGCAATAACCAGGCTATGCAAGAGCTTAAGACCGCCTCTATAAGCGATAATGAGAATATACAGAATCTTGCCAAGATAGAAGGACATATTGATTATCTGGTTGCTGAATTCAACAGAATGGAGGAAGAAGAGCTTCAAAGTCAGCTGATGGTTGAAAGGCATTACAAGATTGATGAGGATGATGCTAGCCATTCTTGTCATGAGAATATTCCTGACACCATCATACTCGAGAGAAAGGAAATTGTGGATAACAATGAGGAGGAAGAAAAAGAGGATCAAGTTGAGCACAAAGAGGAGCAAATTGAGCACAGAGAGCAAATTGAGCACATAGAGCAAATTGAACATAGAGACCAAATTGAGCACATGGAGAAAATTGAGCATAAAGAGAAAATTGAGTCCCCAGCAGATACAAGTCTGTCAAATGACAAGGAAGTGAGTACTGAAGCTCATTCCTTTATCATTGTCCCTCTTGAGACACAACATGAATCCAAAGCTTTAATTCTTCAATGTCTCAAAGAGCCTTTATATGCCAAGATTCTCAAGGATTTATGCAGACAAGCACACAAATCTAGGAATCATCGACCAAAAAAAATATTTCCAAGCAAGCAAGTTGGCTACCTACGATGGGGAAACATCCTCCCAAAGTGCTATCAAATTTTAAAGAAGAAAGGGTGGAAGGGATTGGTTGGACATCCACATGATCGGGGAAGGTATGGTAATTTTTATTTTTTTTATTTTCTGCATTTAATTTTTGAGTTTTATTTTATTTTATTACTTGTCATTTTATTTTTTTATTTTTTTTGAACTGACAACAATTAACCTTTTGATATTTGTTTTTATGAGAAAATATTGCTAGTAGTTTTGTTGACAGGTGTTTTGGTGTTTAAGTTTGGGGGACGCCGTGGTTTTTTTTTTACACCTTGATCTTTCCTTACTTCTGGTAATGTATTTCTAAACTACATATTGAGGGCAATGTGTAATTCAAGTTTGGGGGTATAGAAAAACACTCTGTCTATTTGTTTGTTTGTTTATTTTTCTTTTTGATCTAGAAAGAAAAAAAAAAAAACAATGTTTATTTGTCTTTTTGTTCTAAAATCTTTTCAAAAAAGAAAAAAAAAATTGTGTTATGTTGTTGTTTGAGCATGATTACATCACAACTGTGGTTCCATATCATTGGTTTGTTTAACATGTTGAACACTGCATATCATTAAAAATCTGAATCTTTTAACTCACATGTTGGATTAGAGAGACTTCACTTGTTTGAATTATTTTTCACAAGCACATTAGCATTGGTTTTGTGAGCTATGAGATTTGAATTGAGGAATGTGTGTCTTGACATTTTTTGGATGATTTGTTGATGAAACCTTGGCTTAAATTCAAAAAGAAAAAAAAAGAGAAAAAAAAGAGAAGAAAGATAACAATAATATCACCAGTTTGACTTCTCATTAAGTAACCGGGCCTCTTGCCTCACTAAGCATTGAGTGTTCGCGTCAAAAGATGAGAGATTCAATTTGGTTGATCATATGGCTAGTTTGACTTCGTAGCCTTTTTGACTTGAGTAATTAATCCCTTAGGGATGTTTCTACATCTAGTGCCCTAAAACCATCTGGTTTGGGAGTCACTGGCCCAACACTCGTTACATGGGTCAACTAGAAAGCTTAAGGGAATCAGACATTGCACAGCCTGCAAAAAAAAAAAAAAAATTGATTTAAGCCTTGGTTGTTTCAACTGACAAGATTCCTATGAATTTTGGGGTACACAAACTTTGAGAAAAATTGAAACCTCATGAGTCTATGTTAATCTCACTTTGCACACATTTGAACCTGAGTTGTCTCCATTTTCTAGCTATGAGTTGAATGATTTTTGATGTCCTAATGATGTGAGTGTGTTGTTCAGTGTGTTAAACTTACTCACGATGTCTGAACCATGTGTTTGTGTGGATTCTTGTTTTTCAACAACATAGTGCTTTAAAATGTTTGTGGGTATCATTCCTGGCAAACCCTCACGAGACTTCACTCATCCACTAGGGAGTCCTAGGGGTTTAAAAGGCTTGTTGCATACGCTAAATGCAATCGTTTCTCCCACGAAAGAGGATTTATGTTTCAAGCTTTCATTTTATGTTTTGTTTTGTTTTGTTTTGCTAAGGGACTAGCAAAATGTAAGTTTGGGAGTATTTTCTTGGATATCTATTGTGATTTACGGATACATGTGATGATTTGAGATAGTTTCATTTAATTGATTGCTTGGGTTTTTATTTATCAAAACGTTGGATATTCATTGTGTTTCGTTCTACGGATACATTTGATGATTTGGTTTAAACCGGATATCTTTTGTGATTTGTGTAAAGAACGGATTCATTGAATGATTTAATGATTTTTTTAAGCATAGTAGAACATACTTAAGAGTTGTATGGTGAGAACTTCGGATGTGTATTGATGAACATGATAATATGTTGCTATGATTTGGTGGGTGTGGATTTCAAAACCTTAGTACCTTTTCTTTTGTTTTATTTTACTTTATTTAGTTTTTTTTTTTTTTTTTTTTTTTTTATCAAAAATCAAACCTTTTTTGGAACTAGGTTAAGATTCAATTAGTTTAGAAACAAAATTGTTCTTCAAAAACACAATTCCCTGTGGGATCGACCTCGCACTTGCAAAACCTTTTATTGCAAACGATTCGTGCACTTGCGAGTACAATTAAAATTCACATCACATATGATTTTACTCTTCTTTAACTCACACATCTTTTAACACACACTTAAATCTTGCTCACTTCTTTTCTCTTAATATATATATATATACATATATCAAAACCTCAACATATACACTATCACACTTACATTTCTTGATCCATTTTAAAACACAATTTTCCCATTCTAAATTAGTAATCTCATGTAATAAATACTCATCCACATGCTTACACATACACTCACATGTAAGTTAGCCAACTTTTCATACAACATGCATAATTAAAAACAAAAGCAAGTCATGATTTCAAATAGCAATAGAACTACTTGATCTTATGAGAAGTTTGAGGGAGAAAATACTCACCCAAAGTTCCTCAATGGCTTAGAGAGTGGAGGAGAGTTGCTGTCCAAGAAAGTTCCACTTGCAAAGCTTGGTTTCTTGGTCTCAAAACAAAGGAGGTTTCCACTCACACTCTACCACTGATTTTGTGGGAGAATGAGGGAGGTTTTGGAGCTTAATTTGGGCTTGCTAGGTGCTGGAAAGTGGGGTGAAAATGGAGGATTTTCGTGCTACCCTTTCAGCACTAGAGTGAGGGAGAGTTTTGGCTAGAGTTTTGTTTCTTCTTCATGAAAATCAACTCCCCATGCAACCCATATATAGCACTCTTGAAGGGCTGAGATTTATCCAACAAATCATCATCTCAATGGCCAGATTTTAGCCAACCAACACCTCAAATCGATAGCTCAAATCTCCTAGGTAACTATTCCATATCTTGGCCCATGATTGCATGATATCTAAGGAAATCTAGTTGGGCTTCAACCAAAATGGACTAACTAGGCTAACTAAATATGGTCATGATCGTTTGGCATCAAGTACCACGTGTGGGTCCCAAGTAATTAGGTGGAAAGATCAATTTTCGCAGCTGGCGGAAACTGCATTGCACTGGGCGAAGTCGCTCGATCGAAAATAAAGTCGCTCGATCGACTTCGACCTATAGTCGCTCTATCGACCAGAAAGTCACTCGATCGACTAACCTTAGTGATCCAACTCTCTACATGCATAACTAAGAGCAATTCTTAAGTCTTATATTTATGCACATATTTTGATAACTTAAGTGGGTTGTCTTTCCCGGGTATTACATTTGGGGAAGACAAAAAAAGCACTTCAGGCCGCTGCTTTTCTATCTTGGTAAATTCTGAACCTTTGGTGTGCACAATGTTTGATTTTATCACACATGCTAAGATGTGTTTGTGCATTGATTTTCATCTAGCTTGTTTTTGTTTTTTTTTGTTTTTTTTTGTTTATTGTTTTTCATAAAAAATAAAAATAAAAATTGGGGGAGAAGATGCAGAATTTTTTATTTTATTATTATTATTTTTTATTTCCTGTTGATAGCTTTTTAGATATTGCATATGTTTTTACCTGATATCTCAGTTCATTGTACATTAATTAAATATGCTTATATATGATTTCTAGTTTATGTCTGATATCTGCTAAGTTTTCTTGTTGCATCTTAATGATAGATAGTTTTTTTTTTCTCATGCGATGAAAAATTGTACACTATCCAAAGTTTCCCTAAGATACATTTTTTCTCTATCTGATTTTTAGCTTCTGGAAATTCTGATAAGGGAGAGATTTTTTTGCTAAGATTGTCAAATTGACCAACTCGCTAGTTGAACCTAGAACCTATAAATTCTTGCATTCTTTCTAGGTTGCAGCACCAAGTGATAAAAAGCATTCAAATTTCATATATATGGATATATAAAAAGGTCTACTGCTTATTGTGCTATAAATATGTTCTTAAACTTGTCCCTAAAGAAATAGTCAGTGTCCAAATCATTGCGAAAATAGACGGTCACTAAAGAACTAAGTAAAAGAAAAGTGTTGCAGCTTATGGGGAGTATATCAGATGAGGGTGGCTAGGCCCTAGTAAAATAAAGTTTGGCTTTTGACTGATCTCACATTAATTTTCTCTCTTGTTTAGAAAATTCAGTTGCTTTGAATCATATCAGCAAACTTCATACCTTATTGAGAAAGCTTTCACACACACGCATTGCATGAGTTGAGTAATCTATTTAAAATTTCTATTTGCAGGGAAATTTGTGCTTATTGAATACTTGACTCTCAATTATATCTTTGCATATTTTTTTAGTGCTATTTGACTGCCTTATCAGATATTTATACATGAGTGTTCTGAAGCTAACTTTAGGGAACATTATTATTTCTGTAATTTTTCCTCTATTTTCAACTTTTTAGCTTGAAGCGTCCTGGTGGACTTGGCTTATAGTCCGAACACATGCGGCCCTGCCGATTGGTAATCTGGCAGTGGACCATCCAGACGAGTTGGTAACACATCTGGATGCGATCCTTACAGGTTTTTAACTGTCGCTTGCTTTCTCCGCCATTCACACGGCACTGCATTTTTATTGATTTGTCATGTCATGTTGTGTGTTTGTCTCACAGATTTCTCCCGAGATTCTAGCATTCTCTACACATCTCTTCTCATTCCATGATCTTCTCTGTATCTTCCTTTGTTCTTTTAAGTTTTTGTGCTTTTTAGAATATTCGAATATTTGTTGATTAGAAAATTTTCTTGAGATATTGTGCATGAAAATCCTATTTAGTCTGTATGTTGGATTAATATTTGCTATATCTGGGTCTTTTGGTTTGCAATATTTGTTTTTGTAATTCTTGGGCATCCAATTGACAGCTGTTATAATACCACATTCTTTTTGGAACTAATAGGAACTAATATTTCTTTGTGGTGTTATTTTTTGGATAGATTTTTGTTAAATCTTTTCAGGAATATGTCATCTAGTGGCTCCTAGCACAATGTCCAACAGATGGATTCTTTGGAAAACAGACTGTTGTTTAAGGTCATATGTTCAAAATTTCTAAAGGTCTTAGGATTTAAGATGAGCTTTTTCCCTCAGCTCATGCAGAGCCTTCCTCAACATCTTTCTTCAGATCTACATCAGTTAGAGGTTTAGTGGTGAATCTCTTTTTTTATCTTGTAGACTAGTTGCTTAGAGGATGTCAATTTGCGGATAACCAGTTTCAAGCTTTGCAAAATTAAGAGACTGAAAGGTTTTTAGTCTATGGTTCCCAGCTTCAAGAACTAGAAGCCGAAGTAGCACAAATCTAGATTAATGAAAGGATTTCTCTCTGTCACTTGGTTCAGTGGATCAGCAGGATTTGGTGCTTTGAGGATTTTTGTTCCTCCATGTTGGCTTGTAATTGGCTACATTTTGTTGGACAAAATCTCTTTCATGTAATGATGATTTTTATTAGGGATTTAGTTATTTTCAGAGTCTTCATTTCAAAGATTTGTTTCTAGAAGATTCTGTCCAGACTCCAAGTCAGAGAAATCAGATCCCTTGCATCCGTCCAGACGACGTGATATTTCGTTCGGACGCTAAACTGTCCAAGCAACATTTGTCTGGACGACGAGAACTTTTCGTCCGGACCTTCCTTTATGTCGAGAACCTTCAAAATATTCCAGCTTACATCCATCCGGACGTCTCAGCAACAAGGCCGGACACCTTTTAGTGTTCAATAAGGAAAAGGACTTCGTTCCAAAAATAGATATGGGAAGACGGCTGACATCGTCCGGAAGATTTGTGTTCCCGTCCTGACGCTATCCTTGATAAGGCAAGTTGTGCAGAAGAAGTTCAACCATCCAGACGTCAGACTTATGGTCTGGACGCTCAAGCCTTATATATGGAAATTACGTGCATCAGTTCAACCGCCTAGATGTCATACCTCATGGTCCGGATGCTCAAAGCCTTGATATGGAAATTGCGTGCTGCTAAAGTGCAACCGTTCGGACGCTAGGGTAACACCGTCCGGGCACAGCTCTATTTAGCAAAGAATTTCAAGCGAATTTGGAAAGCCAATTGCACAGTTGTCCATCCGGATGCCCTCAGCTACTGTCTGGATGTGGCCTAGGAAAATTGAACTAGACTCGATTTTGGATATCTGTAGCCTATAAATAGAGGCCCCTAGGCATGTTGATTGTAAGAATTCAGTATTGAATTCCATATAGCTTAGAGAGTTATTGTGCTGAATCGGTCTCTCTCAAGCCATTGCCAAGTGTTGTTGTTGTGCTGAACTGAAGTATATCTTAGAGGCTTGCCCTAAGGTAAATGATTCCATTGAAGACCCCTTCAAGTAGGAGACTTGGTTGGGAGGTGTTCATCTTGGGTTACACGTGAGAGTGCTAGATACGATTGCTGCATCGGGTATGTGAGTGTTACTGACTATGTATTAGCTTTGTCTTCTAAATAGTGGATATCCTGAGTTTGGCTACCCCATAGTGGTTTTTCTCTTAATTGAGTTCCCACTTCATCAACAAAATATATGTCTCTTTATTTTCCGCATTGTGATATTTTATTGCACACTATTGCACACACTTGATAAAATTAGAAGTCTTGTAATTTTCAATTAGTATCTGAGCAGGTACTCTCCGTTTAGAGGATTTAATTCCTGAGTGTGATCCTTATCTCTTTGTGACTTCTATTTTTTTATTACACCTTTTATCATGGATTTCTCTCAGTTATCTGAAGAAAATTATGATATTAAGCTCTCTAAATTTTTCGCTAAATTAGATAAAATCGTTTCTCCAAAAGAGCTAAAAAAGGTGAAGCAAGAAAAAGAGTCCTTAATTATTCAATTGTCTGAATCACATGTTTTGATTGACTCTTTGAAATCTGAGAATACCATGTTGCTTAATACTATTAATGAACTTGAGAATAAATTGGAAAAATTCTCAAGTGATAATTTGAAAGGCATGCTTTGTATTCACTCAGATGTTGAAACAAGCCTGATTTAACCGTTGATGATTTAAGTACTTCTACTTCACATGCTTCTGAGTCTGAATTAGATTCTATTGATATTAAGCCTGTGATAGAAGATACAGCTTGTTTAGATCATTTTTGCTTTACTAATTATGTGATGCCAAAGTCCAAGGAATTAGGAACACGAGGTAAGTTTGTTCCTACTTGTCATAATTGTGGGAAAATTAGTAATATTAGACCAAATTGTTATTTGTTGAAATCTCACAAGCCTTGGATTAAGCAGGATGCTCCAAGGAAAGGTAAAGTTGAAAATTCTTCCTCATCTATATATGTCCCCCCGTAGGAGACATATAAAAGGTAAGGGCAGTATTAGTTGTGAGAATGATAACCTTAAATCTACAAAGACTGTCAAAAAGCATTCCAACAAAAGAAGCTGGCCCACCTTCATCACTGCGGCATCACCGGTAACATCCGACCCAAATGTCCACATCTCCAGGCTCAGAAGTCGAAGGTTCAAAGGGAGCTGCCAGCAAGAGCTACATCAGGCACTCTACCTCTGACTGCACATCAGGCTCCACTACATCAGTAGCAGTTTATTCCTGCCGATCAGAGTGGCAAAATAAAGAAGAACAAATCAAGGCGCTACAAGAGAAAGCCGCAAAAGCCCATTAGCAACCATGGCTATGAAGGATTGCTGAGCCTAATGCAAGGTATGCTAAGAAGAATGGACAGCTTGGACAAGACCCACAATCCACCGCCACAGGTCAAGCAGGTATGGGTCAGGAATGATGAGACCATTCACCCCTTGAAGGGGGTGGACTCACCTAGTAGAGGTGCAGTCTCACCATGCCTAGGATTTTGGTTCCTAAATCCTAGTGCATGTCAGGTATGTGTGCATTGCATTGTTTATCATGCCATATCTTATTCATGCCTTGCATTCTGTTTGAGGAACCATTTATTCTATCCCCATATTTTCTCATATTATCTTGAGAAACTTCTGTAGATATTTTTTTGGGGATGATAGTTAAAAGCACGTTAGGTGGTTGATTTTCTGTCTTGGTATTTCTAAACCTCTCTCCTTAAGGACAGGTTTGATTTTACATTACATGCTGGGCCTAGATGTTATATCCTTTTCCATAAGCATGTCCTTGTTGCTTTTTCTGTTTTATTGTTTTCAACATAAAAAAATAAATAATAAAAAAAAAAAAAATTGAGGGAGAAGATGCAGAATTTTATTTTTTCTTTTGATAGCTTTTTAGATATTGTATATATTTTTGCCTAATATCTCAGTTCAATGTGCATTAATTGAATATACTTATATATGATTGAGAGTTTATGCCTGATATCTGCTAAGTTTTCATGTGCATCTTAATGATAGATAGTTGCCTTTCTCATGCGATGAAAAATTGTACACTATCCAAAGCTCCTCTAAGGTACATTTTTTTTTCTTCTCTGACTTCTTGCTTCTGGAAATTCTTATGAGAGAGATATTTTTGATAAGATGGTCAAATTGACCAATATGCTAGTTGAACCTAGAGCTTAAAAATTCTAGAATTCTCTCTAGGTTGCAACGCCAAAAAGAAACAAGCAATTATTCTTTTGAATTCCTTGTTATATGCATATATTCATTACTTCTGTGATGAATTAGCTTTATATCTTGTCTTTCATGGTGCAAGTAAAAATTTTATCTTGTCCTTCATGGTACAAGTAAAACAATTAGGTGTTGCATCTTAGGGGAAGTGTATCAGATGAGGGTGGCTAAGCCCAAGTAAAATAAGGTTTGACTTTTGATTGATCTTCATTGATTTTCTCTCTTGTTTAGAAAATCCGGTTGCTTTAAGTCATATTAGTGAACTTCATACCTTATTGAGAAAGCTTTCACACACACGCATTGCATGAGTTGAGTAATCTATTTAAAATTTCTATCTGCTGGGAAATTTGTGCTTATTGAATACTTAACTCTCATTTATATCTTTGCATATTTTTGCAATGTTATTTGACTGCTTTATCAGTTGATTATATATGCGTATTCTGAAACTAACTTTAGGGAAAAATATTTTTCTGCAAATTTCTCTCAAGTTTCATATTTTCAGTGTGAAACGTCCGTATGCGTGTTCTGAAACTAACTTTAGGGAAAAATATTTTTCTGCAAATTTCTCTCAAGTTTCAGATTTTCAGTGTGAAGTGTCCGGATGGACCTATTCTTATGTCCGGATGAGAGCAGTCTTGCCGTATGCTGACCTAGCAATAGTCATCCGGACGGTTAAGTGACACGTCCAGACTAGATCTCTACAAGTTTAAGACTTGTGTCTCTTTATCTGTCATACACACATCTCTGCATTTTCGTTGATTTATCATGTCATGTTGTGTGTTTTTCTCGCGGATTTCTCCCGAGATTTTGGCATTTTTTGCACATATCTTCTCATTCCATGATCTTCTTTGTGTCTTCCTTTGTTCTTTTAAGTTTTTGTGCTTTTAGAATATTGGAATATTTGTTGATTGGGATATTTTCTTAAGATATTATGCATGAAAAACCTATTATGTCTGTGTGCTAGGTGGATCTTGATATATTTATGCCTTATGAATTGTTGCATTACTTATATTTTTTTCTTTGGCATCCATTTGACAGCCGCCATAAATACTACATTGTTTTTGGAACTAACAGGATCTGATTTTTCTTGGTAATGGTATTTTTGGAGATATTTTTGTTTAATATTGGTTCAAGAATATGTCATCCAGCGGCTCCCAACACAGTGTTTGACAGATGGATCGTTTGGAAAACAAACTATTGTTAAAGTCATATATTCATATTTCCAAAGGTCTCAGGCTTTAGATGAGCTCTTCCCCCGCTTAGGCAGAGCCTTCCATAACATCTCCCTTAGATCTGTATCAATTAGAGGTTCAGTGGTGAATCTCCTCTTTTATCTTGCAGACCAGTTGCTTAGAGGATGTCAATTTGCAGATAACCAGGTTCAAGCTTTGCAAAATCAAGCAACCGAAGGTTTTTGAGTCCATGGTTTCCAGCTTTCATAGCTAGAAGCCGAAGTACTACAAATCCAACCTTTTGTATGGATTTTTTTTCCGTTACTTGATTTCAGTGGATCATCAGGATTTGGTACTAGGAGGATTTTTGTTCCTCTCTTTTGGGCCATTTGCAGACTCTTCTCCATTTTCCTTTTGTTTTGGATTTTAGAACATTTTTGTCTGTGGATATTTATTACTCTGTTTACCCTTGTCCTGCTGAGACATTTAGGGGGAGTAATTGTTTTGTAGTTTTTCTTGTTACTCTATTTTATCATTTGTCATTTTGTGACAAAATGGGGGGAGTAATTTTTTATTTGGAACAGGATTGTATTTTTAACCGGTCAAGTGTTTTTGTCCCAGAATGGCCAAAGGGGGCGTTTGTTGGTTTATAATTGGCTGCTTTCTGTTGGACAAAATCACTTTCATATAATGATGGTTTTTATCAGGGATTCAGTTACTTTCAGAGTCTTCATTTCAAAGCTTTGTTTCTAGAAGATTCTGCCCATATTCCAAGTCAAAGAAATCGGATCCCTTGCATCTGTCCGAACGACGTGATATTCTGTCCGGACGCTCAACTGCCCAAGCATGATTCGTTCAGATAACGAGAACTCTTCGTCCGGACCTTCCTTTGTGTCGAGAACCTTCAAACTATTTCAGCTTACATCTGTCTGGATGTCTCAGCAACTCGGCCATACGCCTCTTAGTGTTCAACAAGGAAAAAGACTTTGTTCCAAAACACAGATATGGGAAGACAGCTGCAAATGTTCGGGCAATGTGTGTTCCTATCCGGACGCTATCCTTGATAAGGCAAGTCATGCAGAAGAAGTTCAACCATCCGGACGTCAGACTTCATGGTCCAGATGCTCAAGCCTTATATATGCGTGCATCAATTCAACCGTTCAGACGTCATAACTCATAGTCTAGATGCTCAAAGCCTTGATATGGAAATTGCGTGCAACTAAAGTGTAACTGTCAGAACGCTAGGGCAACACCGTCCCGACGAGGCTCTATTCAGGAAAGAATTTTAAGCTAATTTGGAAAGCCAATCGCACAATTTTCCGGCCGGACGCCCTCAGCTATCGTCTGGACACCGCCTAGGAAAATCAAACCAGACTTGATTTTGGATTTCTGTAGCCTATAAATAGAGGCTCCTAGGCATGTTGATTGTAAGAATTCGGTATTGAATTCCGTAGAGCTTAGAGAGTTATATTCTAGAGTTATTGTGTTGAATCGGTCTCTCTCAAGCCGTTGCCAAGTATTGTTGCTGTACTAAACTGAAGTCTATCTTAGGGGTTGGCCCTAAGGTAAAGGATTCCATTGAAGACCTCTTCAAGTAAGAGACTTGGTTGGGAGGCGTTCGTATTGGGTTACATGTCAGAGTGCTAGATACGATCGCTGCATCGAGTATGTGAGTGTTACTGTTTATGTACTAGCTTTGTCTTCTGAATGGTGGATATCCTGAGTTTGGCTGCACCAGAGTGGTTTTTCTTCTAATTGAGTTTCCACTTCGTCAACAAAATATCTATCTCTTTATTTTCCGCATTGTGATATTGTGCTGCACATTATTGCACACACTTTATAAATTAGAAATCCTATAATTTTCACTCCATCTATCAGTTGCTTTTAAAAACTTTTGATTATTTAGGGCTACTCTCTGTCAGTTTACTTTTATTCCTGCTTTGTTGAATATTAGTACTGTTAACTGTGGATTTTATATACTCTATTTACCCTTGTCCTGTTGTGACATTAAGAGGGAGTATTTTTAGTTTTGGACCGAGAATGTATTTTTAACTGGTCAAGTGATTTTTGTCCCAGAATGGCCAAATGGGGAGTTTGTTAGTTTTTGGATTGGCTACATTTTATTGACAAAATCACTATTATGTAATGTTGCTGTTTTCACAGACATGTCGTATATTCCAAAATCTTTAAAGTATTTAGAGTTATTTCTCTAAGATGGAAAGAGCTTTATTATGACAAGTTCCAGTGTCGCAAGCTGGAAGAAGGCTACTTCAGTGATCAAGGGAGATTTTGTGCAGATTCCAACTCAGAAAAGTTAGATTCCATGTTTCCGTCTGGACATACCAGTAAAGTGTCCGGACACTCATCAGCCTGCAACATTCGTCCAAATGACGTGGCAAAACTGTCCGAACTTCCATTAGTGTCGAGAAGCTTCGAATAGTTCAAGGTTACATCCGTCCGGATGTTATGGAAACATGTCCGGATGCTATTCATAGTTCGAGAAGATTCTAGTGTTCCAATGCATCCATTCGGACGACGTGACAATACCGTCCGGACACCAGTCAAAGTTCGAGGAGAATTAGATTTTCCTTCACAGAAACGGATATGGGAAGTCAACTGCATTCGTCCGGATGACAGGGTCTATACAGTCCGGATGTCATCCTTGATAAGGCAAGACGTGGAGAAGAATTGCAACCGTTCGGACGTCAGGGCAACACCGTCCTGATGCTGGTCCTTATTATGGTAATTGCATGTAGCAAAGGTGCAACCGTCTGGGCGATAGGGCAACACCGTTCAGACGCAGCCTTACTCAGGAAAGCTTTTTAGCGCTTTATGGAAAGCCGGTTGCACAGTTCACCATTCGGACGGCCTCAGCTTGCGTCCGGACACCGCCTAGAGAAATTAGAGACAGACTCTTTTTAAATCTTCTTAGCCTATAAATATAGTCCTCTAGGCATGTAAAAATTATGAATTCAGTGTTGAATTCTTCTGTACTTAGAGAAGGTGTTTAGGTAGAAATTGTGAAGATCTGCTAGCTCTCTAAGGGTTGCTGGTGTGATGTTAGTTTGCTCGTTTTGAAGTCTATCTTAGGGATGAGCCCTCAGGTAAAGGAATCCATAGAAGACCCCTTCAAGTAGGAGACTTGGTTGGGAGGCATTCATGTTGGGTTACATGTCAGAGTGCTAGATATGATCGCTGTATCGAGTATGAGAGTGTTACTGTCTATGTACTAGCTTTGTTTTCTAATAGTAGATTTCCTGGGTTTGGCTGCCCCGTAGTGGTTTTTCTCTTAATTGAGTTTTCACTTCGTTAACAAAATATCTGTCTCTTTTATATTTCGCACTTTTGATGTTTTGTTACACGTTGCACACGCACACGGTTAAATTAGAAGTCAATTTATTTTTCACATTTAATCACAAAAATATTAAAAGAAATAAAGCAATTGACATAGGTATTTGATGACAAAATGAAAACTCTTTGAACTCAAAGAGAAAAAACACTCTGGGGTAGCCAACCCAAAAATCAATCTACTATAGAAAAATAAAGGTTAAAAAAAGTTCATACTTACAAAACCTTTGAAGTTGACACTTTCTTGCATAAGATAAGCGGCCCACTTGACTTCTACTGCAGTAGTGCCCTAGAACCTCTGGAAAACACTTCTACTTGATCTCCTTTACCGAAACCGATAGGCTTCAATTATTCAAGGTTGATGGTTAAATAGAATCTAAAACTTTAAGAGAGATATAATGTTAATACTTTAGGTCTAAAACCCTCTCTTAACACACTAAATTCTATAGTTGAATCATAATTAAATTTTTTCCTAGAAGTCCCTTTAAATAGACTTCTAAAGTAAATCCTAGATCTAAATCAAATAGGATCAATAGGCGATGGCGTCTGGGCAGAGCACCAAGGGTCTGGAGGAAACTAAAGTTACAACTCTTTAATTTCCCCATGCTTTGCTAACCACTCCATTCCTAGGATAACGTTGTAACCGTGCATGGAAAATACTACCAAGTTTACTAGAAGAATCCTTCCACAAATACTTATGGGTATACCCAAACTACTCGTTTACATACTACAATTTTCCCTACTACCGTAGCTACTGCCAAACCAACTTCTAGGGATTGTACTGCTAGTCTAGACAGATTTACAAACATACTAGATATGAAAGAATGGGTATCCCTTGAATAAAAATAAATAAATAAATGATGTCTTAAATCCAGGAATAGGGATAGTACCTGTCACTACATCCAATTCACCCTTTGGCCCTCCTAGAACAAGCAAGCAGACTCTTGTTGGGACTAATAGTTTCTGTCCGTTCCCTTGCTGAGGTGCTGCTACCTTTGCCATGCAATCCTTACTGTAGTGACAAAACTAGCCACATCGTAGCACATTCTTATCCTCACTCTACAAGATCCCTATTGAACCCTATTTCACTTCTAGCACAACTTCGACACTGGATTCCTCTAATATTGATAAGGTTGATATTGGGGGGTGGCTGGAGCGCGTCCTTAAGATGGTCGTTGAGATGGTTTACTAATAACATCCATCCTTTTTCCAGATCCAGCCCCTCCAGACGATGTCCCGGGGACGAAGGTCCCCTTCATATTCTCCACAATGACTGCTATGTTTTCCCTAAAGATTTCTTCAAAAATGGAAGCACGTCCCACAAGTTGAGAGAAAACTCGAGTTTCAAAGCACACCATCATAGTATTGATATGCAGGTTCAAGCCCTCTCAAACTTCTTAGGATTCTTCTCTTTGCCTCAATTGAGGTAGACGCCAAATCTTGACAACTAGATAAACTTATTCTGTCACTGTCAGACCCCCTTGAACTAGAACTTCCTTGGCTTAGTCTCCTGCACTACTCGAGGAAAGAAGTGGTTGTTGAACTCCTCATTGAATATATCCCCAGTAATGGCTTGCTCCAAACCCAATTCTACGACAAGTAACACCTTCTTCGCTTGCAGCCATCTTTTTACCTCCCTAGACAACTTATAGGTAGTGTACATCACTTTTCGCTCATTTAGCCAATTCTTAGCCCCGAAGTGATCACTGCTACCGTCGAAACTATCAAAGCTATAACTATGGAAGTTTTTCAGGGTACGGCTCTGTCCTGCCACATGTGACGTCTCATACCGCCTGGGTATGAGAATTGAGATGTGCTCATATGTATAGTAGCACCATTCTCGACACACCGCCTTTTAAAAACGATGATGACCATGAACCTATAAGAACTATGCAGTTAAGCGTGCTTATGCTAGATTAGTATTAAGATGGTGACCTCTTGGGAAGTTTGGTTCGGGGGAATCAAAAGCGGATAATATTATGTCGTTGGGAGTCGGTCATTACAAATGGTATTAGAGCCATTGCCAAGCCTAAGATGGGGGAGTGTGCACAAGTCCATGAGGGTTGTCGGAGGGAACGTTGGGTCTCAAGAGGGGGTGATTATGACATTCAACATCACTTGAGTATGGGAATTGGATGTGCTTATATGTATATTTACATCATTTTTGACACAACGATTTTTAAAAGCCGTTTTGGCTATGAACCTATCAAAACTCCGCACTTTAGAGTACTCATACGAGAGTAGTACCAGAATGGGGACCTCCTAGGAAGTTTGGCTCGAGGGAGCCAAAAGCGGACAATATTGTGTCATTGGGGGTGGGTTGTTATACCACATATTGCCTCTCTTCTCGATCATGTGCCATAGCTGTGACCAGCTGGGAGATTGCGGTTGAAAGTTATGTTGAATCCGGGTTGACAGCTTCATGAATTGGTCTATCCACAATTTCAAGGTGGACTTCCTCTCCAATGTCTCTCAATTCTTGAGTGTTGGGTCCATTAAGCAATTTTAAGATTTGAAACATCACTATTTAACTATTGCAAGCAATTTAAAATGTGTGCCAAGTTTTATTGTGCAATTCTTGCCCAACTAGCAATTATGCATGTAAAATAATTTAATTGGTAAAAATTTTACCCAATATTGATGGTTGCATGTTGTACAGCTTGAAGTTCGCATTGTAACTCTTGGACCCTCGTGGTCAAGAATCAATGATTAGGATAGAGTCTGGAGCTTGGGATCACGAGTAGAGTTCGCGGTCGAGTTTGGAGCTTGGGGTTGCGCCTGGAGGTCTCGATCGAGTCTGGAGCTTGGGATCGGGACTAGAGGTCGTGATTGAGTCTAGAACTTGGGATCATGACTAGGAGTGAGCAAATACCCGCAGAACCTGCACCGCCCCTCAAAACCCGCCCCGCAAAGCCTAAAACCCGCACCCATGGTGCGGGTTTAGGGGCATTTTTTGGCCCCCCCGTGCGGTGCGGGGCGGGTTGCGGGGGGGGGGCCTTGAAATTTTGCGGGTCCCCGCCCCGTAGATTTTGAAAAAAAAAAAAAAAAAAAAGGAAAAAAGGGGGTGGGGGGCAGAAAAGGCCTAAAGCACTAGGCCACTGGCCCTTTACACCATTCAGCCCTTTGGCCCTTTCACCTCTCTAACCTAACCCTAACTTCACCTTCTCTAAGTTTCTAACTCCCTAACTCTAAGCGCCGCAGCAGCCAGCAGTCACGCCCTCACCAGCCCGAACGCATGGTCGCCTGTCGTCGTCACCTCACGCCTTCACCAGCCCGCCTGTCGTCGCCGCCTCACGCCCTCACCAGCCCGCCTGTAGTCGCTGCCTCAGTCCGTACATGCTCCCTCCCTCCCTCCCTCCCTCTCAGAGTTTGTTATTTTTAGAGTTACTGCCAATTTTTGCTTTTTCTATTTTTCTTGATCTTTATATAAATTTATAGTATGTTTGTGCTTTTGGTCGTGATTTGGATCCTAATGTTTTGAAAAGAAGATGCGTTTGAGTACCTTCCAATTCATGGCGGTGAGATTCTTCCTTATGATTCTGTTGATAACAAGACCGATGTGGATAGTTTAATCTCTCACCCAAGGGCCAATGCTATGAATGAGAGTGAACAGTAGCACTGCAACTGCAGTATTGACAAACAGAGCAGAATTTGGTTATGTAGCAAGAGGTATAGGACGAGTTCTCTCTAATTACTCCACCATAAAAATGCATCTTGTTCTATTATTCCCGTTGCAATTTTTGGTTATATTTTTTTTTGTCCAATTTTTTGAGGCATAACCCGCGGGGATCCCCGCCCCGCAACCCCGCCCCATCCCCACCCTCCCCGTGCGGGTGCATGGGGAAATTTGCGGGGTGCGAGTTCTCTTTGGGGAACCCGCACCTCTGCGGGGCGGGGGCAAAAAACCCCCATCCCCGTCCCCCCGCCCCATGCTCAGCCCTAATCATGACACATCTGCTTGGAGGCACTTACTTATTGGAAAATCTTGATTCTAAAAAATTTAGTATTCAAAGTAGCTAGGAAGCTCGGTCTCGGGCTGGGGTAGGGGAGCTTGCTGGTAGCTCGTCAGTCTGGAGTTGGCTACTCGGATGCTAGTGAGCTTGGATATTGTGCCTTGGATCAGGTTGGGAATCATAGATGTAGCCTCGGAAGTCGAATCTCGGGACTGGTTCCACTAATCAATGATCGAGAAGATACAAATTGGGGGGTGTGTTCTTCGAAGATCGGGAAAACTACCATTCGAATAGTGGGTTCTTGGAACAGCTTGGAGCTTTGGGAGCCAAGTGATAAGAGCAATTCAAATATTTGAGAGCATTTCATGATCGGGAAACGCAACTTAGCAATCGGAAGAGAGCGGCTCTGCGATCAGGAGAGTTTTTAGCGATCTGGTGAGAGAAACTCGACCGATGGTGGAAGATCAACTACTTAGAGCACTAGCAGTAGTTTCCCTTTAATTTTTCCTAATTTAGGCAACAAAATTAATTTTTGCTTCTCTATCCAAATACACTTCACAATAGCTTCCCTTATCTTTTCCTATACCATTAAAACATTATTTCTTTACAAAATACAAATTCTCTACTTACCCTCATTTTTTTTACAAAATCTCATCACAATCCTTAAAGAAAAGAAAAAATATGAGAAAGGAGAGAAGAAAGAGATATTTTAGGTTAAAATAATGTATTGGGAAGCTCAATTGCTACCCAATACATTGGGTAGCACTATAGCATTCCCAATGTTTAGGGAAGCAATAGGGAAGTTGTTGCATGTCTCTTTTTGTGGTTTTTTTTTTTTTTTTTTTTTTTTTTTAAGATTTGCCTTATATTTAAGGAAAGGAAGAGGTCATAAGGAAGTTGTTACTAGTGCTCTTAAAGTTGATGGTGCTACTCGGGAATGAGGTGTCTTTAGAGAGTTGTTGGGACTCATCACATGAGGGTCACATGTGGTCAAGGTCCTCCTTACAAGCCGTTGCTTGCTCAGGAGGTTGTTCATGGTGGCGATAGAGGGAGGTAGCTTGGCGTTTAATGGGAGGCAGCTTGGTGGTTAGTGATCGAGATCAAAAGCAGTCTGTTAGTAAGCCCCTAGGACGCAACTTGTTTCTCAAAAAGTTTTTGACATCGTGCCTCTTCCCCTAGCCTTTATACTTTTGTTTCTTGCTGAGGTTGTTGAAAGCATCCATTTCCCTAGACTTGGGAGAGATGGCTAGGGGAGAGCTAGTGAGGAGAATAAGACAGGAACTGAGGGATAAATCACAGCTGCGTGATCAGAGCGTGAGTAACATTTGCGTGATCTTTGGATCTTTGGTAGTAGATGATAGGAAGAGTAGCAATTATCCATGGCCTTTGTCTTTTTAAAAGGGTTCCATAAGTTAACAACTCAATATAAAAATCAAAGGAAAAAGTGAAGAAACCATTTCCTCATGTGCTGGACGAACAAGGCATGGTTATTTATTTTATTTTTTTTTGAATTTTCACATGATATTACGATCTTATCAGAGTTAAACATTGGCAACAGATTATATATATATAACAGACTTGGGATTAAATAACACTTCAGAGCTTCTAATACCTCAAAATAGATATTTAAAGTATGTCAGCATAATTATACAAAAAGTCGTAGTTTTGCCTCACAGGGCGCATATAATTATACAAGTCAAAATAACCAGAGTTTAATAATTACATAACAGCAGAAATATAAATATTGTCTCTGAAACTAAGTTAATGAACTACGTCATAGTAGTTCGCAAAAAAGAAGCAGTCTAGCCTCAAATACTAGTATCAGGATCCATCTAAGGGTCTGGATAGTCCTGATCTTCTTCCTTTTCATAACCTGTATTATCACACAATACAGAGAGAAAAACAACAATACAAAATACCTAAGTGAGTCCGTTGTTTCCTATAATATAATATGAATGCTGATTCATTTAATAAATGCAACATAATGAATATGACTTTACAATCGCATGTATATGCAATAAATAGTCCATGTCGCGAATCATAGATATAAATAGAATATATACACAATTATAAAGCAGTAATATGATAGTTTTATATGCGAAGTTTAATTATCATCTTTTGCACTCCTCTCGTGATGGAACCAACGGTCCGTATTAGCGTTTTGCTGGCAGCCATCTCTCCCTCTACTACACACCTTTTTCTCACTTAATAGTTTACTTGTTTGTTGCTGGAATCCAAAGGTCCCAGCAAACTAAGAGCCAAAGGTCTTAGCCCGTTTTAATTTTTTAATGGCACGGGAGCCAAAGGTCCCATTGGCAACCATCTCTCCCCCTGCTGCTCACCAGCTTTGTTTTTCGCTAGTTTAGTTAAAATAGAAAATATGTAAAATCACATACGCAAACAAATAAATAAGGCAATAAACACAATATTATGGAAAAGTCCACCAGCATCACCCTTAGCAAGTATAGAGATACTTACTATTTTTGCTCCAAAGGTTACTCTCAGAGACTGCATAATTATAATCATGTAATAATAATAAATTAGTAAAAACAATCTATTCTAGTCACTCATGTCAATTCATTTAGACTTAACCGATTTCCAAGACATGCTCGGCGAGACCATATTAATCATGGTCCTAAGATAAAATGCTAAAGTAGTGGCATCAAGTATTCATTTCTTGACATAGTTCTATGTTCTAAAGGCATAGTATAGACCATCATTTTGGTTCATTAGGGATCACATAGGGACGGAGTAGGGATTCATCCAGTCAATCCCTTAATTGGTCATCTATGACACATATAGTATGAAATGTATGCTACGGCGGATCTCTCACTCAATTGGGATTGTCACACTCAAACACCGTACAAATCTAAGTCTAGTTGCCACAAAGGCGCCCTAACTTGAATTTCTTAGCACCATCACTTGTCTAGCACATTCAAATTTATTCAGGCTTTATGAAGTTGTAAAATACTTCATGTGTGACTCTTATAAGTTTCATCTAGCCAAGGTAAGGCGACATTCCAATAATTAATAAGCGTAAAAGTAATTATCTTGATACTTTTAAAGTATCAAGATAATTAATTGCTCAATTTCTAAGAGGAAAAGTAATCATTGTCTCATCCAACTCGCTATTCAAGTGCTAGGGTGATCATCCATGTGAGTGGACTGATCTTAGCCTAGTGACACGTTAATAATGTGTGCTTTCTATATAGTATCAATCAAATCACAAAATAAAACAAAATGAATATTTCATTAATGCAAAAGATACTAATAATTGCAAATGTCCAATAAGGTATTCCTAAGACAACACATCAAATCCTACAAAGTCCTAAACTCCTGACATGAGTCTAAAAAAAAATTTCTAGCAGTAGCTTAGGTAAGAGGATCAACTACCATCCTGCTATTAGATATATGTTGTAGGATCACCTCTCCTCACACAATAAAATTCGGTTAAAACATTTGACAGATTATGTTAGGTGCCATGTCAGCACCAATAAAATAACAACACGTGTCACTCTTAAAAACTATAAATATATAAAACGAGAAAAATTAATTTTAGAAAAAAAAAATAAAAAGAAAAAAGTAAAAGGGTGGCTACCAACCGACAACCACCCTAGATCTAGTTGGGGATGGCTTAAGAAAGGGGTGGCTACCAACCGACAAACACCCCTAACCCGTGGGGGTGACCTGTGAGCCACCCCCAGAAGTGGCGGGGGTTGACTCGAACAGCCACCCCTAGCCAGATCTAGGGGTGGCCTATAAGCCACACAAGAGGTGGCTGAGGGTGGAGGCGAGCACCTCCTGCTACCTCTAGGGGTGGCTTCTGGTTGGTAGCCACCCCTTTTCTTTTTTCTTTTCTTTTTTTCAAATAAAAAAAAATTAATTTTTATTTTTAATTTTATATATTTTTATTTTTTATTAAGAGTGACACGCGTCGTCATTTTATTGGCATTGGCATGACACTTAATGGAATCCGTCGAAGTTTTTAACAGAATTTGACTCCATGGACTAAATTATTTTTTTGGTATACCCTAGGAACCCATGTAGTTGACCTAAATTACAAATGACATTGACATGACAGGGAGTGCTTTATAATTTAAGCCAAGCACACAGACTAATTTTACATTATTTTTTTCCCTATCTAATGTCATCTTTGTAAAGCGAAGGTTACATGATGTATTATTGCTCTCCAAACGAATCTCCCATAGGTTTTATTCTTACATTTTCTTACTGTTCACGTTCAATGCACGATCTCACGAACTAGATTTCTTCTTCGGCACGTAAGAGGTTATTAAAGTCTTCTAGAGTTTCCACTCTTCAAATTCTAGGGTTCTTAATAGTCACCCTAGAGATTATGGACGTAGAGAGTGAGAGATTGTAATTTTTCTTTATTTTATGTGTGAATAACTCAGTGTCCCCCTACTGAATCATACATTCAGTCCTTTTATAACCAACATAGTGTCTCTTTGCTAGAGTCTTAAGTGTGAAGAAGTTCTAGTAGAGAGAAAAAGTAGAGTCCAACTCTAATCCAAATTAGTAAGAGTTATCAAATAACAACCTCACCTACTCTGTGGGTACCATATCCATGAACTGTCTCTTCCTGATCTCTCATCTAACTATCTCCTTATATAGAAAATGAAGCATGCTAGTTGATGAGAAGGCATTGGGTAGGAGTGATATGTTAAGTTACCATCTAACTTACATAGCACATCACTTGTTAGGTCTCATCTATGCCCCAAACTATTTGATTGATCAATCATCTTTTATTCGTCATGAGCTTACAGCTCAAAGAAATGCTCAACCTCATACCATGTAATATGCTCATGATTATATAAAAAAACAAAAAAGACATAATCGCCCAAGCTATGAGCCATAAAGGTGTGCTTCAAACAATCTATTCTAGTCACTCATGTCAATTCATTTAGACTTGACAGCTTTCCAAGACATGCTTTGCGAGACCATATCGATCATGGTCCTCAGATAAAATGCTAAAGTAGTGACATCAAGTATTCATTTCTTGACATAGTTCCAAGTTCTAAAAGCATAGTATAGACCATTGTTAGTTTTTATTGGCTACATTATGTTAACAAAAACACTATATTGTAAGGTTGCTATTTATACAGGGATGCCGTATTTACACTAAATAAGAGGTTATTTACTGTCCGAACGTTCCCTTGTGTCTAGAAGATTCTCAGTGCTCCAGTGCATCCGTTCGGACGACCGGGCGACATCGTTCGGACGCCATTTAGAGTCCGAGAAGAAATTGGATTTCTTAGTTAGACATGGATCAAGAATAGCAACCGTCTAGACGGCCTTTAGATACATCCGGACGATCATCTGTGTCGAGAACCTTCTGATGAATCCAGCAAATATCTGTACGGACGGCATGGCAACACCGTCCGGACGCTCTCCAGTTTCCGGGAAGATTCTACACATGTCTCAGTATTTTTATCATAACTCTTTACTCAAATATCGGATTGAGATGATATTGGTGTTGCTGGAAAGCTAATAAAAAATGCTACACTTTAATTATCAGGACGGTCAAGAGAAACATCTAGACAGCCCAAAGTCCGGATGGAAAGATCAAGCCTCCGGATGCTCTCCAAAATTTGAGAAGTTTCAGAATTCATTTTCAGACACGAAAATAGTTGACCGTCCGGACTCCCAAGATTTTCGTTCGGACGCGTATGCTAGAGACTCCAATTATAACTAGAATTAGGACTTGTAAAGCTTATAAATAAGAGGCTCTAGGCATGTATTATATCATGAATTTAGTAGTGAATTCCTTGTAGCTTAGAGATGGTGTTTATGGAGATTTGAAGATCTCCTAGCTCTCTAACTATTGCCAGTGTGTGATATAATCAGCTGTGAAGTCTATCTTAGGGAGAAGCCTTAAGGTAAAGGATTCTATTGAAGACCCCCTTAGGTTGGAGAGCTAGTGGGGAGGCATTCGCGTTGGGTTACACGTCAGAGTTTAAGGTACGACCATTGCATCAGGGGTATGTGAGTGCTACTGCTTTTGTAACTAGCTTTGTCTTCTGAATAGTGGAAATCTTAGGTTTGGCTGCTCCGGAGTGGTTTTTCTCTTAACTGAGTTTTCACTTCGTCAACAAAATATTTGTCTCCTTTAAATTTCGCATTTAATATTTTGTTGCACATTGTTCACATACACACGGTTAATTAGAAGTCATATTTTATTTTCAATTGGTATCAGAGCGGGTACACCCCGTTGAAAAGATTTAATTCCTGAGTGTGATCCTTATCTCTTGTGACTTCTATTTTTTTTATTATACCTGTTATCATGAATTCTTCTCAGTTATCTAAAGAGAATTATGATATTAAACTCTTTAAGGTTTTTGATAAATTGAAGAATGCTAAAAATTCTAAAGTTTCTCATAAAGAGCTTAAAAATGTGAAGTAAGAACAATAGTCTTTGATTGATCAGTTTTCTGAATTACATGTTTTAATTGACTCTTTGAAATCTGAGAATACCATGTTTCTTAATACTATTGATGCTCTTGAGAATAAATAGGAAAAATTCTTTAGTGATAATTTGAAAAGCATGTTTTGTATTCATACATATATGTTTAATAAGCCTGATTTAATTATTGATGATTTAAGTGCTTCTATTTCACATGCTTCTGATTCTGAATCAGATTCTATTGTTATTAAGCATGTGACAGTAGATACAACTTGTTTAGAAAATTCTTGCTTAAATAATCACGTGATGCCAAAGTCCAAGGAATCAGGAACACAAGGTAAGTTTGTTCCTAATTGTCATAATTGTGGGAAGATTGGTCATATTAGACCAAATTATTATTTGTTGAAATCCCAAAGGCCTTGGATTAAGCAGGATGCTCCTAGGAAAGGTAAAGTTGAAAATTCTTCCTCATTTAAATATGTCTCTCCACATAGGAGACATATAAAAGGTGAGGGCAATATTATTTGTGAGAATGCTAATCTTAAATCTGCAGAGACTATCAAAAAGTATTCCAACAAAAGAAGCTTGCCCACCTGTCATCACTGCGGTATCACTGGTCACATCCGACCCAAATGTCCACAGCTCCAGGCTCATAAGACGAAGGTTCAAAGGAAGCTACCAACAAAAGCTACATCAGGCACTCTACCTTCGGTGGCACATCGGGCTCCACGGCATCAGCGGCGACAACAACAGTTTGTTCCGGCTAACCGA
Organism: Alnus rubra; assembly: GCA_028654335.1. Taxonomy (NCBI): domain Eukaryota; kingdom Viridiplantae; phylum Streptophyta; class Magnoliopsida; order Fagales; family Betulaceae; genus Alnus; species Alnus rubra. The sequence continues at coordinate 2,399,450 of JAJPGS010001263.1, forward strand.
AGGTGTAAACCATGGAAGAATACACCAATGCACTACAAGAAAAAGCTGCAGAAGCCCGATAGAAACCATGCCTATGAGGGGTTGCTGAGCTTGATGCAAAGTATGCTAAGGAGAATGGACAACATGAACAATACCCGCAGACCTCCTCCACGGGTTAAGCAAGTATGGGTCAGAAAGGATGTGACCATTCACCCCTTGAGGGGGAGTGGACTCACCTAGTAAATGTGCAGTCTCACCATGCCTAGGACTTTAATTCCTAAATCCTAGTGCATGCCAAGTATGTTTGCATTGCATTGTTTATCATGTCATATCTTATCCATGCATTTCATTCTGGTTGAGGAATCATATTTTTTATCCCCCATATTCTCTCTTGTTGTCTTGAGAAATTTATGTAGGTACTATTTGGAGATGACAAAAAAGGCACATCAGGCTACTATTTTCTGTCTTGTTAAATTCTAAACCTTTCGTGTGAATAGGTTTGATTTTATCACACATGCTAGGAAGTGTTTGTGCATTTATTTTTCATCTAGCATGTTTTTGTTGTTTTTATGTCTTCTTTTTCAACATAAAAAATAAAAAATAAAAATCGAGGCAGAAGATGCGGAAATTTATATATTTTCTTTTGATAGCTTTTCAGATATTGCATGTCTTTTTACCTGATACCTCAGTTCATTGTACATTGATTGAATATGCTTATATATGATTGAGAGTTTATGACTGATATCTACTAACTTTTCCTATTGCATCTTAACGATAGATAGTTGCTTTTCTCATGTAATGAAAAATTGTGCACTATCCAAAGCTCCCTAAGGTACATTTTTTACTCTTTGATTTTTGGCTTTTGAAGATTCTGATAAGAAATATTTTTTTTTCTAAGATAATCAAATTGACCAACTCGCTAGTTGAACCTAGAACCAAAAAATTATGGCATTCTCTTTAGGTTGCAGCACCAAGTGATAAAAAAAAAAATTCAAAAATCAATATATATGGATAAATAAAAAGATCCACTGCTTATTATGATATAAATTTGTTCTTGAACTTGTCCCTATAGAAACAGTCAGTGACTAAATCATTGCGAAAATAGACGGTCAGTAAATGACTAAGAAAGAAAAGTGTTGCATTTTAGGGCGAGTGTATCAGATGAGGGTGACTAGGCCCTAGTAAAATAAGGTTTGACTTTTGACTGATCTCACATTGATTTTATTTCTTGTTTAGAAAATTCAGTTGCTTTGAATCATATTAGCAAACTTCATACGTTATTGAAAAAGCTTTCAAACACATGCATTGCATAAGTTAAGTTTACTATTGAAAAATTTCTATCTGTAGGGAAATTTGTGCTGATTGATTACTTAACTCTCAATTATATCTTTGCATATTTTTGAATTGCTATTTGACTGTTTTATCAGTTATTTATACATGCGTGTTCAGAAGTTAACGTGAGGAAAAATATTTTTTTTGCAAATTTTCCTATAGTTTCAAATTTTCAATGTGAAATGTCCGGATGGACCTTTTCCTGTGTTCGGACGCGTGTGGCTTTGACGTCCGGACGATTATGTGATACGGCCGAACTCAAGCATTTTTTCGAACGTTGATCTAGCAGCAGGAGTCCGAACAGGTAAGTTATGGTTTCAAACGGGAACCCTACAGGGTAAAAATCGTGTTCTTTGTTTTCTTTACCTTTAGCACAGCATTGCATTGCTTTTAGTATCTTTATCATGCTTTGTTTTTCCCACGGTTTAATCCCGAGATTTTGGCATTCTCTGCACATCTCTCATCATTCCTAGGTATTTTTCGTTGACTTTCCTTGTTCTCTTAAAGATTTGGGTCTTTTTAGAATAATAGAATAATTGTTGATTGGAATGTTGTTTTGAGATATTGGGCATGAATATCATTTTCTGTCTTTATGCTATGTTGATGTTAATATATCTATGTCTTTTGGATTACTATATTTACTTTTGCATTTCTTGGTGCATCCAATTGACAGCCGTCATAATACCATTTTTGAGCTAACAGGATTTAATAATTTTTTTGGAAATATTTTTGTTTAAAACTTGTTTTCAGGAATATGTTTTCCAGCGGCTCCCAACATAGTGTTAGACAAATGGACCTTTTGGATATCAGACTTGTGAAGACATATCTAAAGGTCTCAGGTTTTAAATGAGCTCATTCCCCCAGCTCATACAGAGTCTTCTGTAACCTCTTCCTCCATATCTGCACCAACTAGAGATTCAGTGTTGAATCTTCTTTATCATCATGTAGACCAATTGTTTAGAGGATTTCATTCTGTGGATGATCGGTTTCGGGCTAGAAGACTCAAGTGACTGAAGATTTTCAATCTATGGTTTCCTGGCTTCAAGAACAAGAAGCTGAAGTGGCTCAAATTCAGAAGATTTGGTGTCTTGAGGTTTTGTTTTCCTCTTTTGGTTATTTAAGCTTTTGTTGAGATACTTTACTATTATCCTTGTTGTTTTGGATTTTAGTAATTGTGGTTTTTCTATATATACTCTGTTTACCATTTGTTTACAAAAAGGGGGGGTATTTGTAATATTTGGACCGGGATTGTCTTTTTAACCGGTCAAGTGTTTTTTGTCCCAGAATGGTAAAAGGGGGAGTTTGTTACTTTTTATTGGCTACATTCTGTTGACAAAAACACTATATTGTAAGGTTGCTATTTACATAGGGATGCCGTATATTTCAAAATCTTCAATATTTATGGACAGTGCCTATTTATGACATGTGTCAGTGTCATAAGCTTTAAGAAGGCTATTTCAGATGTCTCATGAAGATTTTGCACAGATTCCACTCAACAAAAGTCGGATCCCTTGAAACCATCCGAACAGGCTCTTGAGACCATCCATAAGCTCCCTTATGTCTAGAAGATTCTCAGTGCTCCAGTGCATCCGTTCGGACGACTGGGCAATATTGTCCGGACGCCATTCAGAGTCCAAGAAGAAATTGTATTTCTTAGTCAGACACAGATTGGGAATAGCAACTGTTCGGACGGCCTTCAAATACAACCGGATGATCATCTGTGTCGAGAACCTTCTAACGGATCCAGCAAATATCTGTCCGGACAGCCTTTCCAAATTCCAGGAAGATTCTGCACATGTTTCAGTATTTTTATCATAACTCTCTGCTCAAGTATCGAATTGAGACAAAATTGGTGTCGTTGGAAAGCTAATAAAAATTGCTACAACTTGACCATCCGAACAGCCCAGAGTCTGGATGGAAAGACCAAGCATCTGGACGGCCCAGAGTCTGGGTGGAAAGACCAAGCATCCGGACGTTCTCCAGAATTCGAGAAGTTTCAGAATTCCTTTTCAGACACGGAAACAGTTGACCGTCTGGACCCCCAAGACTGCAGTCCAGACACACATGCCAGAGAATCTGATTCTGACTAGAATTAGGACTTGTAAAGCCTATAAATAAGAGGCTCTAGGCATTTATTATATCATGAATTTAGTATTGAATTCCTTATAGCTTAGAGATGGTGTTTTGGGAGATTTGAAGTTCTGCTGGCTCTCTAGCTGTTGCCAGTGTGTGATTTGATCAGTTGTGAAGTCTATCTTAGGGAGGAGCCTTAAGGTAAAGGATTCCATTGAAGACCCCTTCAGGTAGGAGACCTAGTTGGGAGGTATTCACGTTGGGTTACACATCAGAGTTCAAGGTACGACCACTACATCAATGGTATGTGAGTGCTAATGCTTTGTAACTAGCTTTGTCTTCTGAATAGTGGAAATCCTGGGTTTGGCTGCCTCGGAGTGGTTTTTCTCTTAATTGAGTTTCCACTTCATCAACAAAATATTTGTCTCCTTTAAATTCTACATTTAATATTTTGTTGCACACTGTTCACACACATATGGTTAATTAGAAGTCATATTTTATTTTCAACCATCATTTTGGTCCATTAGGGCTCACATAGGGACAGAGTAGGGATTCATCTAATCAATCCCTTAATTGGTCATCTATGAAACATATAGTATGAACTGAATGCTATGGCGGAGCTCTCACTCAATTGGGATTCTCACACTCAAACGCCGTACAAATCTTAGTCTAGTTGTCATAAAGGAGCCCTAACCTGAATTTCTTAGCACAATCACTTGTCTAGTGCATTCAAATTTATTCAAGCTCTATGAAGTTGTAAACTACTTCATGTGTGAGTCTTATAAGTTTCATCTCAGCCAAGGTAAGGCGACATTCCAATAATATATCTTGCATGCTCCTTAAGTGTCAAGATAATTAATTGCTCGATTTCTAAGCGCAAAAGTAATCATTTTGTCTCATCCAACTCGTTATTCAAGTGCTAGGGTGATCATCCATGTGAGTGGACTGATCTGAGCCTCGTGACACGTTAATAATGTGTGCTTTCTATATAGTATCAATCAAATCACAAAATAAAACAAAGTGAATATTTCATTAATGCAAAAAGATTCTAATAATTGCAAATGTCCAATAAGGTATTCTCAAGACAACACGTCAAATCCTACAAAGTCCCAAACTCCTGACATGAGTCTAAAAAAAATTTCTAGCAGTAGCTTAGGTAAGAGGATCATCTACCATCCTGCTATTAGAGATATGTTGTAGGATCACCTCTCCTCTCACAACAATATCATGAATGTCTACGTGTTTGGTTTGCCATGGTATTTGTGATCCTCGACATAAGCGAATGTTTCCATACTACCATTGTATATCTTAACAGCATCATCTACAAGAGTTGTAACCCTTAGGCGCTAAAAGAATTTCCTCAACCAAATAACCTCTTGTACTACTACTAAACAAGCAACATACTCGAACTCCATTTGGACAAAGTATTGCATGATTGTTTCTGACTACACAAAGAAACAAACCTACCACTAAATAAAAATGTGTACATAGTGGATTTACGCTCATCTCTATCGCTAGCCAGTCAGCATCACTGTATCCTTTCAATTTCAAATCTCTACCTTGATAGCAAAGAACGATTTCTGACACCTTACAAAGGGATCAGAAAATTCTCTTAACTACTTGCCAATTAACAAGTCTTGGGATACTCAAATAACAAATGATCATTCCCATCACAAAGCAAATGTCTAGTCATGTACACAACATAATGTACATTAGACTTCCAACTGCACCTACATAGGGAATCTTAGCCATTCTTTTTTCCTCATCATTCTTATGGTAATGGTCAAGGCTCAATGCATATCCCTTCTTGATTGGAGTATCTATGGGTTTGGAATTGTGCATACGGAATCGCTCTAAAATCTTCTTAACATAAGTCTCTTGAGACAAACCAAGATATAATCTAGATTGATACCCTCAGGATCTTAACGCTAAGCACAAAATTTGCTTCTTCCACTCCTTCATCTCAAAAGTAGAGGATAACCACCCTTTGGTGGCGACAATAGTCTTCATATCATTTCCAGCTACTAAAACGTCATCTACATGCAGAGATAGGATATAAAATCCCATTGTTCCATACATTTTACCACTGTCTAAACGATTGTTTGAGACCATAATTTGAACATTTAAGGCAGCATACTTTGCGCTCTTGTCCTTTAACCTCAAAACCAACTGGTTGATTCATATAAATCTTCTCGTCTTGTACTCCATTAAGAAATGCCATTTTCACATAAATTTTGAAAAGTTCCAAATCTAAATGTGAAACTATAGATAGACTTAGGCAAATAGAGATAGATCTCACCACTAGGGAGAATGTCTCTTCATAGTCTATACCCTCCTTTTGGGTATAGCCCTTTGCCATCAAACGAGTCTAATACTTGTCAACTAGTCCATCCGCCTAACATTTTATTTTGAAGACTCATTGGTTTCCAATGGTCTTATGTCGAGATCGAATATCAACCAATTCCTAGACTTGTTTCCTTGCCATAGAACTCATCTCATCTCTCATAAAATCCTAGAGGATTCAGGCTACGATTGTGGGAGATTATGGCTTCAATCCAGCCGTTGAAGGGGTTTGTACTGCTCTAATCCTAGCCATTCAAGTCCTCTATATATTTAGAGTTGATGATGAAGGCATCACGAAAAAAAAAAAAAAAAAAAAAAAGAAAACAAAAGAAGTTTTGAACCCCACGTAAAAAAAAACCTGTTGTATTGTCTTCTTCTTAGTGCATAAACTTTAAGCACGAAAATCTCCTTGTTTCACCTTGTTTTCTAACTCCTAGTAGGCTAGATTAAAGCCGCATATCACCCTCATCCCATCACAAAACCAGTAGGGAATTTAGAGCAGAAACTATCCCTATTTTACATCCAAACATAGAGCAGTTTTTGGGCAAAAATTTCTCATTCTGGACAGTAACCTCCCTCTTTCCATTTGGGTCACTTTGAAGCAAGCATTAGAAGAGAAGCTCTTGGCTGACTTTTGAGCAACAATCTGTAAGTATAAGGCTTGTGAAAGAAGTGTAAATGGATGTGTGTGAGGTTTTGATATGTGATATATATAGTAAGGACGTGTGTGTGTGACTTTGTAGAGATATGTGTGTGTTTTTATTTGGATAATGAATGTTGACGTGAGTGTGTTGAGGGGATTGTGGGTTTATTAACTTGTGATATATATATAGGGGAAATAATGTGTGTTTAAGAAAGGTGGAGATATGTATTGTAAGTAGTGAGAATGCATGTGGGAATATATATATATATATGTTAGTATTTTATGTTGGCCACATTCTGGATGACAAAAACACTTTATGTAATGGTTGCAATTTAAACAGGATGATCAGTTTCTATTCAGAGTCTTCATGTAATATGGGCAGTGTTCATTTCAAGTCATGTGACTGATCACAAATTTCTAAAAGATGTCCATGAAGATTCCATGTAGTTTCCAAGTCAGAACAGTCGATTCTTGTACAACCATTCAGACGGACCTTTGAAGGCGTCCGGATGCCCCGCAGTGCCTAGAAGCTTCAGCGTTGAAGACGTCTAGACGTTAGAGCAACACCGTCTGGATGCTAGGTCAAGCTTCTCCAATTTCTACATGGAGTTGGATTTCAATCGACACTGTTTGGAAAGTCTTTGCAAGACGTTCGGACTGTTAATAATTATTGACTTCTAATTTAACCAAGTGTGTGTATTTGTGTGCAACCAAATATCTTAAATGCGGAATTTAAATAAGACAAGATATTTGTTACGAAGTGGAAACTCTGTGAAGAGAAAAACCACTCCGGGGTAGCCAAACCCAGGAACTCCACTATCCAAAAACAAAGCTAGTTACAAGACACTCGTACTCACATACCCTTATGCAGTAGTCATACCTTTAACTCTAACACGAAGTCTATCGTGAACGCTTCCCAACCAGATCTTCCACCTGAAAGGGTTTTTGATGGATTCCTTTACCTTAGGGTCGACCCCTAAGATAGACTTCACACGAATGGTTGAGCACACATTAGTAACGGCTTGAGAGCTAGCAGATCTTCGATTCTCCCTAAACACCCTCTCAAAGTACTATGGAATTCACTGTCGAATTTTGTACAAAATACAAGCCTAGAGCCACCTATTTACAGGCTTAAAAGAAACCTTAAATCTGTTGAAAAATGGACTCTGGTTGTCGAGCAACCGGACGGAAGTTAGCCACGTCCGGACGGTCTTTGCTATAACTCCTTGTAGCGTTCGAACTGAATACTGGAATATTTTGAAATGCTGGACAGCGTCCGGACGTGTTGCCACGTCGTCCGGTCGGCTTGCAAAGACTCCCTAACAGTGTCTACTTCTGTAATCCAACTCCTTGTTGAATACTGATTGACCTAGCGTCCGGACGGTGTTGCTCTGTCTTCCGAACGTCTTCAACGTAAAACTGCTGGACACTAAGGGGCATCCAGATTCCATCAAAGGCTCGTCCGGACGGTTGCACAGGAACCGGTTGATTTGGCTTGAATTTTGCAAGGACTCTTCATGGACATCTTCTAGAAGCTTGTGATCAGTCACATGATTTGATTTGAACACTGTTTGAATATATGAAGATTCTGAAATGAAAACCGATCATCCTGTTAATTCACAACCATTACATAAAGTGTTTTTGTTTATCCAGAATGTAGCCAATTAAAATACTAACACGGACGACGTGGCAACACGTCCGGACGCTGTCCAGCATTTCAGAATATTCCGGACTTCCTTTTCGAGCTCAGAAAGGAGTTACAGAGAAGACCGTCAGGACGCTCAGCCAAGCCATCCGGACGTGGACCTGTTATGGAAAGAATTGCGCTATTTTGGAAGGTGGTCACAAAAGACCATCCGGACGAGGCTAACTTCCCTCCGGACGCTCGATAGCCAAAGTTCGAATTTTAGTAGATTTAGGATTTTTGTAAGCCTATAAATAGAGGGCTCTAGGCTTGTAATTTGTATGAATTATGTATCGAATTCCATAGTGCTTAGAAAATGTGTTTAGGGAGAATTGAAGATCCGCTAGCTCTCTAGCCGTTGCCGGTGTGTGCTCAACAGTTCGTGTGAAGTCTATTTTAGGGGTCGGCCCTAAGGTAAATGAATCCATCAAAGACCCCTTCAAGTAGGAGACTTGATTGGGAAGCGTTCACGATGGGCTTCGTGTTATAGTTAAATGTATGACTACTGCAATGGGTTTTGTGAGTACGAATGCTTTGTAACTTGCTTTGGTTTTGGATAGTAGAGTTCCTGGGTTTGGCTGCCTCGGAGTGGTTTTTCTCTTCATAGAGTTTCCACTTTGTCAACAAATATCTTATCTTCTTTAAATTTCGCATTTAAGATATTTTGTTGCACACAAACACATACTTGGTTGTTTAGAAGTCAATATTTATTTTCAATATATATATATATGTGTGTGTGTGCGCTTAATTAGGTGACACTTGTACACTTGTTTTAACATAAAAGTCTACAAAGTATTTTTTGTTTAAAAGGAGAGTATATTTATGGGAGAAAAGAGAATAATTCTAGTAGCACCGTTATAATATTAATGTTGATATTTTGTATAATGGTAGTAAATTGGAATAAAATAAGTATAAGGTTATATTTATTATATTTAAATCTGTAGTTGTTGTAAAAGAAAATGATTTCTTGAGAATAAGTGTAGTAATAATAATAAATATTGTCATAATGCCTTCCTTTATGGGTCATAGCCCGGGCAATTATGTCTTTTTTGTTTTCTATATAATCATGAGCATATTACATGATATGAGGTCAAGCATTTCTTTGAGTTGTAAGCTCATGACAAATAAAAGATGATTGATCTGGAGTGATCAAATAGTTTGGGGCATAGACGAGACATAACAAGTGATGTGCTATGTAAGTTAGATGGTAACTTAACATATCACTTGTACCCTATGCCTTCTCATCAACTAGCACGCATCATTTTTTATATAAGGAGATGGTTAGATAAGAGATTAGGATGAGACAGTTCATGGATATGGTACCCAATGTGGATAAGTGGGAGATGTTGGAAATTAATGGAACATCCACATGTGTTACTAAAGTTAGAATCCAAATTGAGACCACAGAGTAGGTGAGGTGGTTATTTGATAAATCTTTACTAATTTGGATTAGAGTTTGGACTCTACTTTTTCTCTCTACTAGGGTAGAGAGACACTATGTTGGTTATAAAAGGATTGAATGTATGATTCAGTAGGGGGACATTGAGTTATTCACTCATAAAATAAAGAAAAATTCTAGTCTCTCACTCTCTACGTCGATAATCTCTAGGGTAACCATCAAGAACCCTAGAATTTGAAGAGCGAAAACTCTAAGAAGACTTTAATTACCTCTTAGGTGCCGAAGAAGAAATCTAGTTTGTGAGATTGTGCATTGAACGTGAACGGTAAGACAATGAAAGAATAAAACCTATGGGAGATTCGTTTGGAGAGCAATAATACATCATGTAACCCTCGCTTTACAAAGATGAAATTAGATAAGGAAAAAAAAAATGTAAAATCAGTCCATGTGGTTGGCCTAAATTACGAATCACTCATTGTCATGTCAAAGTGAATTCAGAGGTTCCTAAGGTATACCGAAAAAATAATTTAGTCATTGGAGTCAAATTCTGTTAAAAACTTCGACGGATTCTATTAAATGTCATGTTAACGCTAATAAAATGACGACACGTGTCACTCTTAATAAAAAATATAAATATATAAAATTAAAAAAATTAATATTTTTTATTTGAAAAAAAGAAAAGAAAAAAGGAGAGGGGTGGCTACCAACTATTAGCCACCCACAGAGGTAGCGAGAGGTGCTCGCCGCCACCCCTGACCACTTCTTGTGTGGCTCACTGGCCAACCCTTGATCTGGCTAGGGGTGGCGGTTCTTGTCACCCCCTGCCATTTCTGCAAGCCACCCCCATGGGTTGGGGGTGGCTGCTGGTTGGTAGCCACCCCTTTGGCAAGCCACCCCCAGCTAGATCTGGGGCAACCACCCCTTTATTTTTTTTTTTATTTAATTTTTTTTTTAAAAAAATAATTTTTCTAGTTTTTTCTGTTTATACTTTTTTTTTTTTAAGAGTGACACATGTTATTTTATTAGTGTTGATATGACACCTAATGAGATCTATCAAATGTTTTAACCGAATTTGACTATAAGGACTTAATTATATTTTTGGTATGCCCAATGGACTACCAAATTTACTTTGATGTGATATTGAATGATTTATAATTTAAGACAATCACTAAGACTGAATTTACAATTTTTTCCAATTAGATTCTCTGAAGAATTTATTGAAAAAACCCAAACAATAGTGGCCATTTTGATAGATTTTTTTTTTTTTTTTTTTTTTTTTCATTTTATTTTATACCAAAACGCGAATCAGACCCACGGCCAAAACAATTAACCAACATTATCCAAACGGTTTTCGGACTCAGACCAGGACAGGTGTCACACCCACAACGCACCGTCACGTTTCCAAGTGCCCAACACAGAAACCAAAGACAAGCTTGGGAGAGCGTCCCGGACTCAGCTTGAGATGAAGAAATCTCTGATTCACACAACGTGTCTAACCCCCTTTGCTTTGCTTATTAGCTTTTGTCATATAATTTCGTTCCTCTTCCTCGTCATCCTCACACACAAACATTTCCGACCAGATATAAACCAGACACACACAGAAAGTAAGGCCTGCCCCTTCTCTCTCTACCTTAGTACTACTATATTGGGTTGCCTTTTTTTTTTTTTTTTTTTTTTCTTTCTTTTTCTTAAATTTATTTTTATGTTTGTTATTTTAGATTTATATTTTTATTATTTGTATGACTTGGGTAGGTGAAAAATGGCGAGCTCAGTGGAGAGGGAGGGTGCAAGAGAGGAAGTTGTTTCCATGGAACTCCCTGCACCTCCTGGCTGGAAGAAGAAGGTGTTTCTCTTTCTCTATGCTTTGTGTTGCTGTATTTTGCTTTATATAAATTTGACAGGTCTTCGTTTCTTGAATTTTTGGAGACTATTCTGCTTCAATTGATGTTTATATGTGGAAATATAACGTGGGTTGGGTTTATTTTGTAAAATTGTGTGCTTTTGCGGTGGAATTTGGGAATGCGGTGATGGTATGCTAGCTAGGGTTTGTGGGTGTTTAATTAAATTGTAGGGAATTATGAGTAATCATACTTCCAGAGTTTATGTTAAATCTTCTGCGAGTTTATATGCTCTGAATTTTGTGGGAATTCCTGGTTTCATGTTCTTGTTTTATTTTGTGATGTATTCGGTCACTCTGAGCTGGTCCTTCTGTAAGGTTTTGCGGAAACGTTCCAAAACTGAAGAGAACCTTTTTTTTTTGTTTCTTTTTTTTTTGGCCTTTTGTCCTGTTGAGGTCCTTCTTTTTAAACATTCATTTTTCTTGCTATTTTTTGTATTTGATTTTTGGGTGGGGGCTTTGACAACTGGGCAGTGGTGTATTTGAAATTCTGCTCTTATCCCATTTATGATTTTTGCGTATTTGGAACTATTTATGCAATTTTTTTTAACTTCTGCTTTCTGGGATTCTGTTTTGGTTCTTTTGGATAGAAGTGCTGCATTTAAAGCCTCTTTTTTTATTTTATTTTTAGGACAAGTTTTTTTCAAAGTGTATTGCTTATTTTCCTTTTTGAAGTGATAGTTATGAAGAAAAGCTTGCTTTTATTAACTATATATGGGAATATGAGCTGGTAATACTTTGATGTTCTCAGTCTTATTCATCCTATACATTTGACTATTGGAATAAATGGCACTGATGCATTTGAGGCATCGAGTCATTTACTAGAGGTAGAGCTTTTGTTTCTTGGATAATCATGCCTAGGTTTGGGTGCTGACATTTTGGCATAGCTACGTGATAAACTAAATGCTAGTCTTGTTGCTTGGATTTATTCGTGTGCTGGAGGTTAGTCTAATTTGCAAAAAAGATCACTAGACTAGTTTATCTTTTATAACAAAAGATGAAACAAACTTGTATTCATCACTTGTTAGAATAACATAAATTGTAGGGGAAATTAGAATTACTTGGGAAGTTTCCAGTACTTGCCACCTGCTGCTGAAGTACTTGGTGAACAATAATTAATGATCTTATGATCAATGACCATACATGGAGGAATGCTACACGTCATGAAGTTTCTGTTGCGGGCTTAAATTATCAGTTATAGATGATAAGCTGTGCTGAAATCTGCTTAAGAATTATTCTTTCCCCACCCCCTCCCAGCTTTCTTAAGCGCTTCACTGCAAGCCGACATGAGCCCCTCACACTCAAGCTCCATTTGAATCTTTTGTTAGTGTATTTAACTCAAAGATTTGTAAGTTGGTCTTAACCCTAAGCGTGGTGGTTTCCATAAGGATAAATCTCTATCTCTCTCTCTATTATCAGTTATAGATGATAAGCTGTGCTGAAATCTGTTTAAGAATTATTCCTCGCCACCCCCTCCCAGCTTTCTTACATGTTTGACCGCAAGCCGACATGAACCCCTCATGCTCAAGCTCCATTTGACTCTTTTGTTAGTGTATTTAATTCAAAGATTTGTAAGTTGGTCTTAACCCTAAGAGTGATGGTTTCCATAAGGGTAAATCTCTCTCTCTTGCTTGAAAAGTTGTTCTAGAAGTAAATGTCAATGATCTTTGAAGTAAATGGTATCTCCTAACCCCATAACTAAGGGGTGGAGGATAAGGTTATGGGTTTATGATACAGTAACCATTAGCCTTTAGGTAAAGAGTGGATTTTCTAATCCTTTTTGAAAATATACTCCTTTGCCCCCTCTTCCTCAATGAGAAAAAAAAAAAGGGAAAAAAAAGAAGAAGAAGCGTGTGAGAAGAGTTTCATTTTGAGGTTGAGCCCATATAACCTCTCATGCTCAAGGCTAGTAAGGATTTTTAATTAATAGACATTTAGGTGTTCTTAACCCCAAGAATGATGGTTTCTGTTAAGAAAAGCTCAAGTAGAGTATTTGCTTTTGCTGGGTGAAGTTGATACAGATAGATAGCCCCTAGCTATTAGGTGAAGATTCGATTGTTTGATCCTATTCCAAGTATTTATGTTACCAATAGTTAAGCTAGTGTAGGTAAAAAGCAGATTCTTTGACTTTCCTAAGAGCAGTAATGATTCCTATCAATTAACACTCAGCTCAGGATGACAATGAAGAGTTTCATTTTTTAATATAATCGATTGCTGATGAAAGTTTTTTTTTTTTTTTTTGGATAGTGATTGCCTAATAGTTAGACTCAGCACCATGGAGCATACTATGCCTGCCTATTGAGCTTTGCCCTTTAAGCGGCCAGTCTGGTTTTCAGGCTTAGGCAGGGGGTTTTGGTTTGGCAAATGAGCTCAAAGATGCTCTTAATTAGATGGGCCCAAGCCAGGATTGAACAGAGGCTTGAACTACTCAGTTTGTTGCAAATATGAAAGATGTCGTGTACATTTGCTCAGTCATAGTTGGTAGTAGCCAGTGTTTCAGTGTGAGACACTTGATCAAGTCCTTAAGAACAACTTTAGTAAACTTTTTGCCGGCTTCAAATCATAGCCATATATTAAGGAACGTAATTGATTTATATAATCTAGTTGGCCTTTTAATAATTCATTCACGTGCTTCATGTTTGAAGTATATATCAATACTTCATAGCAATTGGTAAAGGTATCAATGTTCTTTGGTTCTCTAGATTCTTTTGTGTACTCTTCGTGTATGAGGAATTTTTTATTATTTATTTTTTAATTTTAAAATTATTATTATTCATCAAAAGAAAATTGATAAAGGTATCAGTGGATGGAGAACCAACGCTATCATAGCCAATTGATAAAGGTATTGATGGGTGGAGAGTCTTGGTTCAACCCTTACCATTGATCCCAAAGGGAAGGTCATAATGTTTTGTATAAATAACCATTTTCACTGCTCTGAAATAAAATTCGTGCTACCAGACTTGGTGTGAGCTCATAGGTATTGTGCAGCACACATCATTGCCATATTTGATTTGATAAGATTAGATTGGATTGTACTTGATGAACATTTTTGAGATTTTTTAATTTTTTTTAATTTTTAATTTTTTTTTTAATAATAAGTAAAACAAATGTAACAAGTCGTTTTAAACAAAATGTAATTTTTTTTTGAGATATTTAGTTTTACCAAAATGTAATATAATTATTTAGCCAAAAAACATGTAACTTTGACCTTTTATTCTAGGTGTGATGTATTTAATAAGTTCCATTTTTGGCAATCTATGTGTCGAGGATGCAAATTGTTATATAAGATGTGACCCTATTGCTTCAAATCAGAAGATCTTTTGCTTATTGAATAACTCAGGGCAGATTTCATGGAAAGAGGGCATGCCTTGTCCATGGGCACTTCATAGAGATTGTTCCCCACCATAACCTTCCTTATTGACCAAAACAAATTGGTTGTGTCCCTTATTCAATTCCACATCTATGGTTCCAGCCCTATAAACCAGTTGCGTAGCTGAATCAGAATCAAGTTAACATTCTCTGGCTGAATGAGCTCTTAATTTGAAAACAGGTGTAGCCTGCGAGCATGATTTGGGTGGTTGGCACAACCAAAAAATAAAATAAAAAGGAGTGTAATGTGGTGCATGGAGCTTTGACTTGGGTGGTTGACAACTTAGCCACATCTACATTATGACTCTAAAATGATCAGTCAAGTTGCAATTGAAGTTTCTTAGAATCGCTTATAAAACTCAGTTTCATCTAGTAAAAAATCGACATGGACGGAGAACCCATTAACACATTTATAATCCACCAACACAATGTGGGCAATTTATCTTACCAATGTGGGACTAACTTTAATTTTGCATTTTTTTCTAATCCACTGTTAGATTTCTGTGCCAGTTAGTACATGGTGCTCTATGTTCAGCTGCTGCATCATTGAATCAGAATATTTCTGTTGAATTTTAGGTGCATGAGCACTGGTCTATACTAGAGTCTAAACAGCAGTCTAAATAGAACTTTCTATTAACTATGATGTATAACAATCAATGAATTTAACTCCACCTCAGTAGATTTTTTGAATTTAATCTATAATCTGCAGTTGTTTTAGCAATTTCTGTATCTAATTTTTTAAACGCATGTTTATCCAATGCGTTATTAGTTATTTTTATTGGTCTGTTAATTTTTTTTTTTTTTTTTTTTGAGCTGTTGGTGTTTTAATTGAATGTAACATACAATGGTCTTTGTTCATTTGCAGTTCTTTCTCAAGCAAGGTGGAACCCCAAAAAAAAATGAGATTGTATTTACATCTCCAACTGGAGAGGAGATTGTTAGCAAAAGACAATTGGAACAGTACCTGAAAGCACACTCTGGTGGTCCAGCAGTTTCTGAATTTGACTGGGGCACTGGCGAGACCCCAAGGAGATCAGCCAGGATTAGTGAGAAGGTTAAAACAACTCCCTCTCCAAAAAGTGAGCCTCCGAAGAAACGGAGTAGAAAATCATTAGGTTCAAAGAAGGATAACGAAGACAAAGAAGCTGCACCTGAAGGAGCTGAGGAGGCAAAAGAAGTTCACACTCATGATGCTGAAAGAATTAAAAAGGATAATGCAGATGCAGAGATGGAAAAGGAACAAAATCAAGATGATAATAAAGCACAAGATGCGGATACCAAAACAGAAGCTGCTCTTCCTAAAGAAGGTAAAGTTGGACAAGAAGTTAATATACCTAATGATGCTGAAGAAAGCAAGAAAACTGCTGAAGCAGAGCTAGAAATTTCAAAAGGGACACTTGTTGGAAAGGAAGCTGAGGTTTCTGAAGTAACTCAAGATGAAAATGAGAAGTCGGTGGGTGCAAATGTTCAAGAGAAGACCTTGGAACCACAGGCTGAGGCAGAGAAAGAAGATGGGTCTCAGCAACAGGAAAAAACGGACACAGGTGCTGGTGATGAGAGAAAGTATGAAGTGGAAGGAGAGGGCAAAGAGAAAGATAACACAAGTGCTCTTGAATCTGAAGGAGAAATCAAGGATAAGTCAGTTACAGGGAACAATGATGAGCACAACGCAGGTGTTCATGAAAACAGCAACAAGGTCGAAGGAGAAGTTATTGAAAATGGCAGCCACAACAGTGAGGCACGTGAGGTCAAGCCTTGAATATAAAGTTGGCTAACTGGATGCTGGCTTCTCTTCCCCTTAGATCTGGGGGAAGATAACTGTAGCTTCAATGTTATTAATGTTGTTAATGTTAGTGATCTCATTGTTCATTCAGACATCCATCAATACATTCATAGACTAGGCCTATAATGTACCGTTTGTTGTACTGCGAAACATGTAGCTTGCAGTGACTTTTGTAACATTGTGTTGTAAAAATAATTGTAATATGATACTGTTATGCAGTCTTGTATTTATGTAGATCCTGGATCCGTTACTTATGAAACACGTTAGTTTAACTGATTACTGGTGCAGGTTCATAGGCAAGACAAGCAGTAAGATAGTAAACCATGAAGTGCTTTCATGTTTATTTTTGGATGAAGTTAGAACTAAAGTAAATTTCTTCTGTGCCTTCTATACTTCAGATCCTTTTGGTAAAAAAGAAATCGGGATTCCTGATTAATCCATGGGCAGGTAAAAGACAACCCTTTGAACTGAAACATTTTAGTAGCCAGAGAAAAAGAAAGCAAAAGTGATTCCCGAAGTAGCGGCGCGAAATGGGAGCAGCCTAACCGTGAAAACGGGGTTGTGAGAGAGCAATACAAGTCTCGTGTTGCTAGGGTTCGGCAAAAGAATTTCTCATACAATTAAAAAATAAAAAATAAAATAAAATAAAGTAACACGCGTATCTCCGGTAGACAGTCATTAGAAGACTGGTTCAGCAATGGGAGTCATATTAAATGGCCTAGATCAATCAGAAGAAAGTAGACGATCTGGAAAAATGTAATAAAATTTTAAACCGTTTTAGTCCTAAGTTTTTTATTTAGTAGTAATTTTAAGTGGCCTCCATGATTGCAGATTTGTGCAGTGGGTGATCAGCAAAACCAACAAACTTCCCTTCAATTATCCGAGTGCAAGGGATGATGATGTCAAAATTTGAAAGAATTACACTGATCAATAAATTACAACTCGCGGGAAAGAATAATAGCCTGTTGATCTGGAATTGTAAGGTATTTATTCTGATCTGACTTCAATACTTCCTGTCATTAAAAAGAAAATTTGTGGTCCATCCCTGTTCAAAGCCCCTTAAGCTGTCCGACAAGCCCGGTTAAGGCTGTCCATTTCTGAAATGCACTTGCTGACGACACAAAAGCAAGTTTGGAGGACTCAACATCATTACGAGTAACTGCAAAGCGAAGGCATGGGTTAGTCATGTGGGGGTTAGAATATATGATATGATTTCATATTAGGATTGATTGTAATCGAATCATTATACTTATCTCATTTCACCTATTCCAATTCTCCAATAAATAGGAGTAATTTGTAATGTAAGTACATCAAGAAATAAGAGCAAAATGCAATTCTATCGAGCTCGATCTTTTCTAGTAGAGGACATAGGCTTATGGCGCTGAGCCACTCCAAAATTCTCTTGTCCCATGCTCTTTCTTTCTTCCATTTTGTTCTTTATTTTCCATTTCATTATGAAATTCTCCAATGGGTATAGGTAATATTAATATTGTAACATTCTGGTCCTATATTGAGAAGATGAGTAGCCCACATAGAGTGGGTGGTTTATAAAAATAGTCATGAGTGCTAGGTCCTACATTGCCTATTTATTAGGTGAAACTGAAATTTGTAAGGAATTCTAAGAAAATTTCAAATTAACTAGTCCTTTTGGGATCATTTTCCCTGGATCGTTACAACCATCCTATCTAAAACTTGGCGCTGATCTTTTGTTAAGAGATCCAACAATAAATTCTGCACTTATAAGGTGAAATTCAAAGACTGGTGTTTAGATGTCACCTGGATGACTATAATGGAGCATGAGGAAATGCAAGGCACATTTCATTGAAAGATAAACCCACCTGATGATATCAATGAAGCTAGTGAAGAATTAAATGTATCCACTTGAGTTTTCTCTTCAAGACTAGAGCTCAGCTGTTGGGAAGGTACAAAAAGCAAATAATCAGAAGGCTAAATAGCATATAGACCACTGGAAGAAGAGATCATGCTATCCTTCACAAAAGATTCTCACCCTGAAAATCACAACTTTGTGACGGCATTGCAATTTTGCAAGCAATTGAAGAATTGGTGCTCATTTGGTTTACAGATTGAATAAGTAACTAAATCGTCCACAAGATTTGTGATTTTCATGAATGGGGCTTTTGTGAGGAATAATAAAGTTCTTGTCTAGACTACTGCAAGCAGTAATGTAATAATCCAGGGTGACCTTGGTGAAGGCTAGATTGGCCTTCTTAACCCAATCTGTATCAGTGCTTCCCCCAAGAACTGAACTAGCTGTAGATAGATCGTTGTTGTCAATGGCTTGACCAACTTTGCTCAGCTTGTACACCAGATCCTGCAGAAACCCTGCAAAACATCATTTTCATCTTGGTTTGATAGATGTTGAAGAAGTCGTGGGACACTCATTGCAGTTGAATTTGATAAAATCATGAAAAAGTATATATAACTAGGCTCCATTAAATCAATGAGGTGAGTTGGTTTACTTGGTGCAGGAAAGAAAAGTAAACTAAAAAGAACAATGATTAAGGTTCGCAAATTTCACACCAACAATATACTCATTAGGGTCACGGTAGAACTTGTTAAATTAAAATTTTTCCTAAAAGCTTAAGTTAGTAAGAAATGATAAATTTAATCAATACTTTAACACTCATCCTCAATAAATAAAGCTCGACATGTGGAATATTCAATTGAAATGGGATGTAAATTATGATCGAACAATTTTGCATGTAATACTTGTTAAATCACTACTTATTTCAAAGATTAAGTTTAAAAAACCTCAATTGTAGACTCAAACTTCCTCTTAATAAGTGATATCCAACACGTATAATATTTAATTGAAATGAGAGAAGAATGACCGAAAAATCACCACTTATTCCAAAAACTTAAGCAAATAGAAATTGATGAATTTGATCATTATTCTCTCCTCTTACAAGGAGATGTCCAAAGACCTTGATCCATGGTTCCATTTCAATTTCTGACAGTTACAGAATCAAATCCTTCAAAACAGATTATGTGGGCCTTGAAATTAACAGCAATCCTAACCAACTTTATTTTCCATGAATCAAATCCCTAACATGAAATCAGGAATCACAATTTCTGATTGATATATTCAATGAGTGCAAAATACAGAGAACTGGGCTTCCGCAGTCCTTCAATATGAGTAACATATTAAATGTACAGAACCTGTTTCTTTGTTAGATGAGCTAATGACTCCTTGTCTTTCAAGCCTCTTCTTTCTGTCCTTCTTGACCTTTTCCAAGAGCTCCTCATCGTCGTCAGCCTCCAGAATCGCTGCATTAGCGTCGGAGCAGCCTTTACCAGCTAACAAGAGGGAAAAGCTGGTGATGAAGCAGATGGAAAGGCCCCGTTTGGTAAGATTTGGAGAGATTGGTGTTGAATCACTGACTGCCTTGCATATTGCTACATTTCTCTTTGCATTGTGTTGTTTGCAAGGGAAAAAGACTGATGGGGAAGAGGAAGAAGATTGAGAAGAGGAAAGATGAGAAGGAAGGAAGGTGCTTGCAGTTGGGAGAAAGGCTGTTGCCATTTCTTTCTCTTCTTTTACCTTATTTTCTGCTACTTTTGGTGGGAAAAATCAGTGGTATTTGCAGTTTGGAAGTTTTGAGGATAAGGTTGCTGGATTCTGTTATCTGATCCAGTCATTTTTTGGTTGCTTGAGGGCTTAATGGTCATCCAAAAAAGAAAACAGATTAATAGTATCTCAACGGGAGATTATTATATCTTAATAAAAAAAAAGGAGATTATTTTTTGTAAAGGATTTTTTCATTAGTATTGTAGTTTTTGGTACTTATATATACAAAGTAATTACATTTAACTTATGGTTTGTTTGAATTTGTGATTTCAAGGCTTGCGATTTAATAATAATAATAAATTTAAAATTTTTGCCTTGAAAACATAGTTAAGCGTTTGATAAAATCATAGTTTGACCTTTAAAATCGATGTTTATCCTTTAAAACTGTACTCAATTTTCTGTGATTTGAAAATATAGATTTTTCTGTATTTTCAAATCGAATTTTTTTAAAACGCATTCTAAAAAATAATGTATTTTCTGTGATTTTATTTAAAAACACACTTTCTATTTACAAAATTGCAGTGTCAAACGCACACTTGATCAAACAAGAATGTATGCAATTTTTGAAAGATTTCTTAAAGAACATACCTTTCACATGTAAATCAATACGACTCATTTCCTACTTTTAGCTTATATTTAATGTACTGTAATTTTCTTCTTGTGTTTGATGTTGGGAAGTCACCATTTTTTCATTGTTTTAATCCTTGTCACCCTTTCCTTATTTTCTTAGAAAATATATATATTTATCAATATGATCGATAAATTTATATCTTGTTAATATAATTTTTCAAATTTCATTAAAATAAATTCTTATGAATTACCTTCTATAATTTGTCAACATCTGAAGTATTGTCCCAATTAGCCCAAGTCAGCCTTTTTCCTTCAATAAAGGATGAAGAGGCTGCTCCTTGGACCTACCACACCCCAACAACATCATCAATGAGCCTCTTCCTCCCTGAATAATCATAAAATTCTATTGAAAATCGATGCCATGCGTACATAAATTTTCACACTTTATAAATACGTACGTACTAAACTTATTTGGAGAGACACTTCCTTACTCGAGTTGTTACTATGCTAACACCATGGGTGGCCTACAACCACGTTAATGCTGGTGCATTGCGTGGCACATGAACCTTACTATACTGGCGCTAGTGTTGACACCAATTATAACTATACTAACATCATGAATATTGGCACAGTCAAGAAAAAGAATCTTAATTAATTATTCTGTCTAGCCTCTTACTTAAAATTAAACTTTTTCGAGTTTTATTCTTTAATAAACTTCATGACAAAAGTGTGTACTAAACTCAACTAGCTAGAGAGACACTTCCTTGCCCGACTCGTGACTATGTTGATGCCACGGGTGACCCACAACCACTACTATGCTAACGCCATGGCTATCGCGCACCCAAGGGAGAGAATCCTATTTTTTCTTAGTCTTTTCTTACATGTTACTAAAATATTTCATTTCTTTTCTTAAACATTTTATAAAGCTTTTCCCTTTTGAAAACTCATAAAAACTCAATTGAAATTCATCTTCCATACTACTAAATTTTGTTGTAAAACGTTTCTGAATAATCATAAAAAAAATTTGCTAAATAACTCCTTTCATGAAATACAGTGTAAAAATCATGATACCACTTTCTTTCCTGGAAAATGCTACTCTAAAATATAATACATAAAATAACATTTCATCTATTTCAAAGGAAATCTACTTCAATAATTCATGCAATAAAAACTTTAACCACTTTATACACAAGTTTTTGATACTGTCTGCTTAAATTCCCTTATTTTAAAGCTCCTCGAATCGTTTTGCTTTCTTTGTCTGCAAATTTACTGTACTATTAGTTGTGGTTTAAATCATTAAACTATAACTTTCATGATCTAGATAGATCATCATAATTGAAATGTTATAGTCTTATCATATAGATGATCATAGTTGTCTCTTATTTACCAGCTTTATCATTAAGAATACTTCAATACATCAATAGCAATCAAAATATTGCACGGTTAAGTGGCTTGCGTATACTGAAAGCCACAATAGGGACCTGGCTTAGTTGAAAAGTAAAGGGTCCCTTATTGAAGGATTTCCAGAAGCTACACTGATCCAAAAAGAGAGTCTTGCTGTGACTGTTGTGGATTCAACAAACGAGAGATGTAAAAGTAGATTCCTCTACGTGGATCTTGGCAGTTGGTATGGAAAAAGCTACAACTTTTCTTAATCTTAATCAGCTAACCCTAATCTCTTGAAGCCAGCTCTAAAGAGAATCCTTTTAATTAAGTCAGGTGAAGTAGAAATAGCTAGAAATCCTGCTAGCATCATTAAAGCAGGTCCAAAGTTTCCTTTAGTACTAGCTTTTTAAACCAAAGAAAGAACCTCCACCTCCACTTTTCACTGTCTTCTTCTACTTTTCTCTTCATATGTCATTACCTTTTTCTTTTCCTCAACTATCTATTATAGTTACTTTTTGCATTGTGAGTAAACTTGCTTAAATCCATAATCAACTTAATTAATCATGCATGATTGTTTAAAGAAATAAACAAGCATGATATAGCTTTGATATAAAAGGGCTTTAGTTTCTTTCTGTAAAGGGGAATAGAAAGCTATGCAAAATAAAAAGATGAATTGTTGGTTGAGGCTAAGAAAACTCTTGCAGTACTCCAAGTTATCGCCTTTTGCTTCATTCAGTATTCTCTATCATAAAGCAAGGTTATAATAACTCAGGAGAGAGGAGCAGGATTAGTTTCTTCTTACCATTGCAATAACAGAATTACGGCTCAAATCACCCAATTTATTATAACAGTTCTAAATATATAGCTATATATAGAGTGAACTATATATCATTTGCTTCTTTTCTTAGTACTTAGGCTTGATTGTTTCAACACAAAATATGCTTTAGAAAAGGTTTTTACCATTTTTAAGTGTTTGGCTCAACAGAAAATATAGGTGAACCTAAAAATATTTTCAGTTGATCATGAAAAATAACATTCATAAGGTGTAAAATAATTTACTCTTCTTATCTATTTAAACTATTTTTTGCCGTTCTGTCAAACCCCTAGACAAGTGTGAGAGGCCCCCTTATGGGACCTACTTGCCCAAACAGGTTTTAACAAGCTACCCAAATACCTGTCCGAGAAGGTAGCTAGTCCCCCCAAATTGCAAACAAGAATATGGCAAACAATTGTATTGAATCTCAATCACATACTTAAAGGCTTTCTATTCTCATACTTTTGATTTTCCGCAACTCCACTTCGTCGTTTCTCTTTTCCTCACAGCTGTTCAGATTATATGAAAACATAAATATATTTGGCAATTTTTCATACGAGCCAAACACCGAATTTTTTTTTTCAAACTATTTTCAGGGCAGCAAATAAACAACAAAACATTGCCATTTTTTCTAAAAAAAAAATATTTCCAATTGAAAATATTCACCGGCAGAAAATAGTTTACACCAAAACAAAAGAAGTGAAGCATCTATATATATATATATATGTATTCCCTCTCTATTGCTAATTCATCATTGCTTTTCATTAAATGTCAGAATAAAATCTAGAATTAGCACCGGTACCTCAACTTTTCCATCTATTTCGGAGTAAAATGTTTTAAAAAAATTAGGGGTAATTACCTTTTTCTCCATGAATTACAAAAAAATGCGCGATGCCCCCATGAACTACCAACTCGACCAAAATAGTGCATTCAACTACCAAAGACAATCATTTTCCCCACTTCCATCAGTTAGAGAGGTTAAAAGAAACAGTCAACGGGTCATGTGCCATTTTACATGGGGGCATGTTGGAAGATTGTGGTAGTTCATGGGGGAAAAGATGAAGAAAATTAGGGTAAAACGGTGTGTGACGATCACGTGACCCGTTGACCGTTTGTTTTAACCCCTTTGACTGACGGAAGGGGGGAAAATGGTTGTCTTTGGTAGTTGAATGCTCTATTTTGGTCGAGTTGGTAGTTCATGTAGACATCGCGCATTTTTTGGTAGTTCATGGGGGAAAAGGTAATTACCCCAAAAAATTATTTTTGAGAAAAATATTTTCACTGTCTTATACTTTTCTCTTCATATGTCAGTATCTTTTTCTTTTCCTGAGCTATCTATTATAGTTACTTTTTGTGATTAAAATTGCTTAGATCCATAATCAACTTAATTAATCATGATTGTTTAAAGAAATAAACAAAAATGATATAGCTTGATATAAAAGGCTTTAGGGTGCATTTAAGATTGCGGTTTCGTAAACAAAAAGTGTGATTTTAAACCAAATTACTGAAACTGAACCATTTGGAAATTGCGTTTTTAAAAAATTACAATTTAAAAACGTAAAAAACAGCTTTTTCAAATCCCAAGCAATATGATGTTTTTTTGAAAACGCAGAACTTAAAGGTTAAATTCCGATTTTAAATACCAAACTACGGTTTTGCCAAATGCTTAACTGCGTATTTAAAAATCACTTTTTCAAATTGGATATTTTTAAATCGCTATTTTTAAATTGCACTTTTTGAATTGACAAACCCAAACTGACCCTTAGTTTCTTTCCGTAAAAGGGAATAAAAAGCTATGAAAAATAAAAAATGAATTGTTGGTTGAGGTTAAGAAGACTCGTGCAGTCGAAGTTATCAACCGAGATGGTGGCCAATGTGGCACACGTAAAAATGTGAGACAGAGAAGGGCATATGTCCACGTACACCTAGACACTTAGGAGTGGTCCGACCACCACGTTTTTCCCATTTTTTTTTAAGTACTCTTATAATTCTTAGAAAAATCAAATTTTACCCCAAACATTTTTATTGTTTAGTTTTACGCCCAAATTTCAAATGTTAGTTTCGTCCCCGGGTCCGACCACAGCCCCCAGACAACCAACCCCATGTCTAATTTTTTTTTTTTTTTTTTTTCTTTATTGCCTTTTTCTTAGATTCATAATCAACTTAATTATTAATTAATCATGATTGTTTAAAGAAATAAACAAACATGATATAGCTTGATATAAAAGGCTTTAATTTCTTTCTGCAAACAGGAATAAAAATCTATGAAAAATAAAAGATGAATTGTTGGTTGAGGTTAAGAAGACTCTTGCAATTCAAGTTATCGACAGAGATGGTAGTGTGGCATATGCGAAAAGTGGTGAGACAGAGAAGGGCATGTGTCCGCACCTAGGCATTTAGGAGTGGTCCAACCAAGGGTGAAGCCACACGGCGGCCTCGCCACCATGTTTTTCCCAATTTTTTTTTTAAATACTTTTATAATTCTTAGATAATTCAAATTTTACCCTCCAAACTTTTTTATTGTTTTGTTTTACCTCAGGCCATGTTTATCTCTTTTTTCTTTTTTTCTTTTTTTTTTATAAACACTCTTATAATTCTTAAAAAAATTCAAAATTTACCCCCCCCCCCAACCAAACTTTTTTATTGTTTAGTTTTATCCCCAAATTTCAAACACTAGTTCCGCCCCAGGTCCGACCACCACCTCCCAAACAACCACCCCTATGTCTGATTTTTTTTTTCTTTTTCAACTTTTTTAAATTTTATTTCTGAGTTGAGTTGAAAACTAGACCCAACGTGAATTTAAAAAATAATTGAAAATTCCTACACCCAACCAAGCCAGAATTCGTCTTTCTTCTCAGATAAGAAAGTTTAACTTAAAGTCATAAACCAATGGGAGTAATAATTAAACTTGTTAATTAAAAAAAGCAAAAATAATAATAATTAAACTTGTTTAATCCGCAATCATCTTGATTAGATTCAATAATTCAACACTCCAAAGTTGTTCGCTTACGTGTCTTTTCTTTTTGTTTTATGGTTTACGTGTTATGAGGGCAGCGCTCAATAATTGACAAAAGTCTGAATACTTAAAATATCTTGGACCTCGTAAAAAGCTTTTTTCTTTTTCTTTTTCTTTTTCTTCTTTTCCGAACTTTACTTGTATTGCAAGCCAAACCGACGCAAGCTTAAAAGTTAGTGTGTTCCCTCTGATTTCCAACTCCTCCCAAAGATATATTTTATAGGATGGAGGAACAGTTCTTTTTTATTTATTTAAAAAGTAATAATCAGAATAATAAAGATGTTGAGAATGATGACAAGTTCATCAAAGGGCATTCACACTTGTGCCTGAGTTTTGCCTTCTTGTATTCTTTCACAAATTAGATATTAGTCCTGTTTATGCTATGTTTTATTCTTGATTTAGTTGATTGAAGAATTAAACTGAAATAATTAATAATTCAACCATGAAACTAAAATCTCTCATATAATTTAGATTTCAAGTAGTACTTTTGTTACATGATGGGTACAAAAGTTTGTACTTTAATTTTACGAGCTGATCAACTAGTAAAAGGTGGAAATATTGAATGGAAAAAGAAAATAGTAGAAACAATTCTCCAGTCTCGAGTAATGGCAAGCAATTGAAAAGGTAGAGTAACTATATGCGAATCACATTCCAAAATACAGTTGAATAAGCCCAACGAGATTGCCAGTCAAGCTGCCAAGAGAGCTGTAAGAGCTTCACCATAAATGGGAGAACAAGGAGAACTGATAAGAAAGAGACACTTGATAATAGAACCTCTAGAATCTCTACAGACTGCAACTTGAGCAGAAAATGTATCTCTAATAGCTGAGTCATAATTGATCTTGAAAAAAGGAGGAGAAGGAGACTGCCATACTTCACAAGAGATGGCTAGTTTAACCTTCCAAGTAGAATGATTCCAAAACAGTCTTGCTGGTAGTAGATGATATAACAAGAGTGAAATATTAAGTGACTTCTAATTTAATGCGCGTGTGTGTATCGTGTAACAACATATTATAAAAGCGGAATTTAAATTACACAAATATTTTGTTAACGAAGTGGAAACTCAATTAAGAGAAAAACCACTACATGGCAGCCAAACCCAGAATATCCACTATTCAGAAGACAAAGCTAGTTACAAAGCAGTAGCACTCACATATCCTTATGCAGTGGTCGTACCTTGAACTCTGACGTATAACCCAACTCGAACACCTCCCAACCAAGTCTCATACTTAAAGGGGTCTTCAATGAAATTCTTTACCTTAGGGCTCCTCCCTAAGATAGACTTCACATGAAAACAGTTACGGCACTTGACAATGGCTAGAGAGTAAGCGGATTAGCACAACGACTCCTAAAATATTCTCTCTAAGCACTATGAAATTCACTACCTAATTCTTACAAATTACATGCCTAGGGGCTTCTGTTTATAGGCTATAGAAGACCAAAATCGAGTCTGATACAATTTCCCTAGGCAGCATTCGGACGGTTGCTGAGGGCATCCAGACGGCTCACAGTGCAACTGGCTATTCCAAAATAGCGTTGAGATTCTCTCCTGAATAGGGCCGCGTCCGGACGGTGTTGCCCTAGCGTCCGGAAGGTTGCACTTCTGCTACACGCAATTTCCATAATAAGGACTGGGCGTCTGGACAGTGTAGATTGAAGTTCGAACGTTTGAACTTCTGTTCCACATCTTGCCTTATCAGGGACAGCGTTCGGACGGTGTAGACCTGACGTCCGGATGGTTTGCAGCTCTCTTCCCATAACTGTCTGAGACAAAAACCCTATTCCTTGTCGAACACTAAATGACATCCAGACGTGTTGCTAAGACATCCGAACGGATACAACCTTAAACAGTTCGAAGCTTCTAAACACTGATGGGGGTCCGGACGGAAAGTTCTCGTCATCCAGATGGATGATGCTTGATAGATGAGCGTCCAGACGGAATATCACGTCGTCCAGATGAATGCAAGAGACTGAACTTCACTGTCTTGAAATCTGTACAGAGTCTTTTTGAAGTACATAACAGAAGTGTAGACTCTGGATATAATCAGCATCCCTATTTAATTAGCATCATTACATAGAAGTGATTTTGTCCAACAGAATGTAGCCAATCACAAATTAACAAACTCCCCCTTTTGCCATTTTGGGACAAAAATCACTTGACCAGTTAAAAAATACAATCTTAGTCCAAATCAAAAAAAAAATACTCTCCTTTTTTGTCTCAAAAGGACAAAGGGTAATACAGAGTATGGAAAAACCAGCAATAAAATTACTCCCCCTTAATATCTCAGCAAGATAAGGGTAAGTAGAGTAAATAAATCCAGTTTAACAATATTAATCCAAACCAGGAAGACAAAAAAACAAATGTCTCAAAATAAATGAAACAAAACACTAGATAAAATCAATCATCCTCAGCCATGGGTGGATGATCCTCGTCATCACTGCTAGATGGATGATTGTGCTGGAGACACTCCTGGATGTCCAGCTGGCACTACTCCACACAGAGATTGATAGAGTGAATCTCATGCTGCATAGAGTGAATATCTTGCTGCATAGAACTCATACCTTCCTGTAGAGATTTCAAGGCAGCTAAAATTTGAGCATAACCTACATCATGCTGTGGAGGCAGAGGAGCAGTCTTTGAAGACGATGCTATATCAGGCATCTCAACATGAATAGGAGGAGGCTGAGGAGCTTCATCTTGATCTTCACACCTCAGCTGGGCATTGGACTTCATCAAGGTCTATTTGCTTATGGGGTCCTGAATTTTCATCCTGGGCTCTCAAGTAACATCTATGCCAGACTGTAGAATAATCTGAGTGATCAAGCAGCCGAATGGAAGACCGGTATTATTCTCATCTCTGGCCTCCAGCATAACATCAAGAATATGCTTACACAAGCATAAATGCAATCTCAGACATATGGCATACAAGAACTGAGCCATCTTCAGAATTAGATCACTTCTCCTAATAGTAGGCCAGAGGTTGTGCTAGATAATCTTCGCGAGCAGGTGGTGCAGGGGAGACAAAGCACCGATTCTGATAGTAGTAGCTCACTCCTCGCCCTGTGGAACAGCATGAAAGAACTTCCTAAGATCATCCATGGAGGGAGCCACCACGACCTCATTATAAAGGCTGGCTGAAATCTGAAGCATTGGAACCCCAATGATCTAGCTGATGACTTGAGGATCAACCAGAATAACATGCCCCTCAATTGCAAACTAAAGGACAATGCCACTGCCCTCATTCTGCACAACCTCTAGATGAGTATAGAACTCTCTAACTAGTCTGGTGAGTATGATGTAGGTGCAATTGTGGAGGTAGCCCCAGTTATAGGTCTGACGAATCTCACTGATAACGTCCAGGGGAGTTACCATAATATCAGTCCTAACTACATTCCGCTTTGGAATGACCAGTCTGTTGGCAATTTTGGCTCTGAAAGCAGCAATGCCTTCCTCTAGCATCTATTGGACTCTGCGCTGAGAGCTAATGGCAGACATGATTATGCAAAGAATAACAACAAATATTTGCCAAAAATAACCTCAAAGATATTAGGCAAAAAAAATCTGGTATTATAACGACAATAAAATGGACTTCACAAAAATTACAAACAAGCAAAACAATCCAACACAGTCCAATTAAATGCCATAACAAATAATCCCAACTCAGTAGCATATATCACAAAACAAATATGCAGACTTTATCTCAATAATATTCCATAAAAATATCTTATCAATTAAAATAATTGAAAAGAAGATAAAGTATAGAGCAACATACTTTAAAATGAAATAAAGGACAGAAAATGACAAAATTAAGCCTAGAATATGCGAGAAACTACGAGAAAATCACAACAAAACGACAAAAAAACAAGAGAAAAGCGAGATGGGGTGCGGCGGCTAGGGGAGAAAACGATACTTAACCCTGTACGGTACTCGTCCGGAAGCAAAAGGAGGCCGTCCGGACACTTCACACTGAAAAAACAGAAACTGTAAGAAAATTTGCAGAAAAATTATTTTCCTTAAAGTCAGCTTCAGAACAAGCATGTATAATTAACTGATATAGTAGTTGGATAACATTTCAAAAATACGCAGAGATATAAAAGAGAGTTAAGAGTTTAATCAGCATAAAAAATCACTGTAGATAAAAGTTTTAAATAGATTACTCAACTCATGCAATGCGTGTGTGTGTGTGTGTGAAGACTTTCTCAATAAGGTATGAAGTTCACTGATATGACTTAAAGTAATTAAATTTTCTAAACAAGAAATAAAATCAATGATAGATCAGTCAAAAGTCAAACCTTATTTTATTAGGACCTAGCAACCCTCATCTGATACACTCCCCCTTAGATGCAGCACTTTTCTTTTACTTAGTCCTTTAGTGACCGTCTGTTTCTGCAATAATTTGGTCACTAACTGTTTCTTTAGGGACAAGTTCAAGAACAGATTTATAGCACAAAAGCAGTGGATCTTTTTATTTATCCATATTTATTTCTTAATTGCATGCTTTTTATCACTTGGTGCTGCAACCTAGAGAGAATGCTGGAATTTTTAGGTTCTAGATCCAACTAGCAAGTTGGTAAATTTGACCATCTTACAAAAAAAATTTCTCTCATCAGAATTTTCAGAAATAAAAAGTCAGAGAGAAAAAAAAAATGTACCTTAGGGGAACCTTGGATAGTGCACAAAATCATCGCATGAGAAGAGTAACTATCTAGCATTTAGATGCACAGGAAAAACTTGATAGATATTAGGCATAACTCTCAATCATATATAAGTATAGTCAATTAATGCGCAATGAACTGAGATATTAGGTAAAAATACATGCAATATCTGACATACCAAGAAAAGAAATTTTATTGTATTTATTATTATTATTATTTTTTATGAAAAACAATAAAAACATGTTATAAAGGTAAACAACCATAAGACTAGCATGTAAGGCAATATCAAACCTGTGAAGGATCAAAATTACCAATACAAAAAACAGTTGCCTGACATGCTTTTTCTGTCTTTCCCAAATAGTACCTGCAAAGTTCTCTCAATAGCAGCAAGAGAAATAGGGGGCAAATAACAGTGGTTCCTAAATTGCAAAGCAAACACAGATATAACAAGTAGAAAATCATGCAATGTAATCAAACCTAATTCTTTAGGATTAGGAACCAAATCCTAGGCATGTGTACTCTCACAAACTAGGTGAGTCCATTCCACCTCAAGGGGTGAATGCCTGCCTCCTTTCTGACCCATGCTTGCCTTCCTTTTGGTGGTTGTTGACAGGTTCATCTGATGATCCATCCACTGTATCATGCACTGCATCCAAATAGGCAGCTCCCTATAGAATTGATCATTCTCCATCTTTTGTGGCTTCTTTTTTTAGCCTTGGGTTTGCCATTTTGATTGGCATAAACAAATCTTTGCTGAGGCTGCTAATGCTAGGGAGCCTGGAACTGTGGGGCCTGATACCTTGGAGCTTGATGCCATGGAGCTTGATAGTGGGGGGCCTGATGCCTTGGAGCCTTATGCTGGGCCAGAGGTCTTGTGCTGAAATTTACTTGTTTGGGCACCTCTTTCTTGACCTTTGATATTTGAGCCTTGAGAAGGGAACACTGGGGTTAGACATGCCCACTTAGGCCGCAGTGATGGCATATGGGAGGTTGTCTAATGGTGGGGAGCTTCTGAGTGACAGAAATATCTCCACTGATTATGTCCTTCCCTTTGTCCATTACTGTGAGTGGAGGCTCAAGGACTGTGGGCTTGACAAAGATGGTCTTAGAAGTAGAAGGAATGTCAGATGGAGGAGCTACATACCTGAGTCCGGTCTTGTCTGTTTGGCTCTTCTGGATTGACAGCATATGGGTCAGCTTCTCATCGGTGACCCTCTCTAACTGAAGTTGTGTCTCTAGTAGCTTCTCCTCTAGGTCTTGTATTTTGAGCAGCAGTGAACTCTTCTCAGTCTGTAATCTATTTAGCTCATGGATATGCTGCTTGCGAGTCTCCCTCAGCTTCTCGAACTCTACATAAAGGATTTTATTTGCCTCCTTGATTTTTTCCCCGTCTTCATCACTGTGCTCTGAGTAGTAAAAATCAGGGGTAATTACTTTTTCCCCCATCAACTACCAGCCATTGTCAACATGCCCCCATGAACTGACACCTCGACCAAAAGAGAGCATTCAACTACCAACTTTACATACTTTGCCCTCCTCCGTCAGGGCATCCCGTTAACTTGGACGAAATATTACATTTTTGGGCGTTAATTTTAGTTTAAAGACCAAAATGCCCTCCAACAGTAATTAATAAAAAAAATATTAAAATTAATATGTTTAAAAAAGTTGAGGGCATTTATATCATTTTTGAATTTGAGTTAGAGTATTTAAGTCTTTTTACGAATTAAACTGACGAAAGGGGGCAAAATATGTAAAGTTGGTAGTTGGATGCTCTCTTTTGGTCGAGGTGTCAGTTCATGGGGCCATGTTGACAATGGCTGGTAGTTGATGGGGAAAAAAGGTAATTACCCCTAAAAATCATCATCTTCTACACGTGGAGCCATAAAGGCTAGAAATTTGTCTTGATCAGGAGATTCTTCTTCTTCAGACTCATCACTGAGAGTCACATTATATGCCTTCCCTTTTCCTTGGTTGAGATTCCCACAATCAGCCCGTATATGCCCAAAGCCCAAGTATTCAAAACATCTTGGGCCTCTGGGGTCTTTCTTTTTAGCTTCCTTAGGTTCAGCCTCTCTGGGGGCCTTCTTCAGTCTTTCGAAGAATTTCTTTTTGAACCGATTATTCCTCATTAATCTTCTGAAATTCTTGGCCAGCATAGCCACAACATCTTCTTCTTTCTCGAAGTCTTCTTCATATGAGACTTTGGCTTTCTTTTTAGATGCCTTGAGGGCAATAGTCTTTACCTTTTTGACTGGGGGTAGGGACAACTCATAGGTTTGAAGTGATCCCACCAACTCTTCAATCTTCATCTTTTATAAGTCTTTGCTTTCTTCAATGGTAATTACCTTGATTCTGAAATGCTCAGGCAAAGATCTTAGAATTTTACAAATGAGTTTTACATCTGAGACGGTCTTCCCAAGACTCACCATTGAGTTTCTTAGGTCTTTCATCTTAGAGTAAAACTCTCCGAAGGTCTCATCATCCATCATCTTAATTTCTTCAAATCTAGAAATCAACATTTGATGTTTGACAGATTTAACAAGTTTTGTGCATTCATATGTTGTTTCTAAGATTTGCCATGCTTCTTGAGCAGTTCCACAGTTTGAAATTTTAGTAAATTTAGACGGTGAAAGTACTTGACATAGAGCATGAAGGGCTTTATCATTGGACAGTTGTGCGTTTCTTTCATTTGCAAGCTCAATATTTGTATCTGCTGGCTCAGTCCAACCTATTTCAATAGTTTTCCAACAATCAATGGATTTTAAAAAGAAACGCATATGAGCTTTCCAATAGCCATAGTTCGTACCATCAAAGGCAAGAATAGATGTGAGATTTTGAGACATTGAAATAAAAATAGAAGTCAACAGGAAAGATAACACTCAAGAATTAAATCTAAACAGAGTGTACCAAGCTCTGATACCAATTGAAATATTAAGTGACTTCTAATTTAATGTGCATGTGTATATCATGTAACAAAATATTATAAAAGCGGAATTTAAATGACACAAATATTTTGTTAATGAAGTGGAAACTCAATTAAGAAAAAAACTACTTCAGAGCAACGAAACCCAGGATATAGACTTCACACGAACA
This sequence comes from Alnus rubra, assembly GCA_028654335.1. NCBI lineage: Eukaryota > Viridiplantae > Streptophyta > Magnoliopsida > Fagales > Betulaceae > Alnus > Alnus rubra. The sequence continues at coordinate 2,433,076 of JAJPGS010001263.1, forward strand.
CAGCTACGGCACTTGACAATGGCTAGAGAGTAAGCGGATTAGAACAACGACCCCTAAAATATTCTCTCTAAGCATTATGGAATTCACTACCAAATTCTTACAAATTACATACCTAGGGGCCTCTATTTATAGGCTACAGAAGACCAAAACTAAGTCTGATACAATTTCCCAAGGCAGCGTTCGGACGGTTGCTAAGGGCGTACGGACCGCTCACAATGCAACCGGCTATTCCAAAATAGCGCTAAGATTCTTTCCTGAATAGAGCCGCGTCGGGACGGTGTTGCCCTAGCATCCAGACGGTTGCACTTCTGCTGCACGCAATTTCCATAATAAGGACTGGGCGTCTAGAGAGTGTAGACTGACGTCCGGACGTTTGAACTTCTGCTCCACGTCTTACCATACCAGGGACAGCATCAGGACGGTGTAGACCTGACATCTGGACAGTTTGCATCCGTCTTCCCATAACTGTGTCTAAGACAGAAACCCTATTACTTGTCGAACACTGAATGACGTCCGGATGTGTTGCTGAGACGTCCGAACGGATACAACCTTGAACAGTTTGAAGCTTTTGGACACTAATGGGGTTCCGAACGGAAAGTTCTCGTCGTTTGGACAGATGATTCTTGATAGATGAGCGTCCAGATGGAATATCACATCGTCCAAACGGATGCAAGAGACTGAACTTCACTGTCTTGAAATTTGCACAAAGTTTTCTTGAAGTACATAACAGAAGTGTAGACTCTGGATATAATCAGCATCCCTGTTTAATCAGCATCATTACATAGAAGTGATTTTTTCCAACATAATGTAGCCAATCACAAACTAACAAAGAGCATTTGGGATAAGACCTTTGTGATAAGCTTCATTCGTGGTAAACCAAAGATAATCACAAGCAACAGAAACAAAAATTTGGATGAGGATACCAAGCAAGCAATGTGGATGAGGATAATAAGGAGCCAATTTGTCATGTTAGTAACATTTAAAGCAATAGTATCCAAAGGCCAAAAAAATTGGCGCCAAACCACTTGAGCAATAGGACAAGTAAAGAAAAGATGTGAAAGAGAATCTATCGAAAGATTGAGAGATAGATTGAGAAGAAAGGATAGATTGAGAGATCCTTGATTTAGTGAGGATGATGTTCCAAACCATTCTCCAAAGGAAAAGTTTTAAATGGTGATTGAGATTGAGCTTCCAAAAGGCTTTCCAAGAAAATTTTGAAAGGGGAGAGGGGTGGGAAGAAGAAAAAGAGCTAATAAGATGATGAGCTTGTTAGTTTTGTAAAGCTGATTTGGTAGAGAAAGAATCAGAAGTGGAAGCGGTCCAGAGAAGAAGATTAGAAGGATTGGGACCAATAATGATTTTAAGAATCTCAGAGAAAGTGGCAAGATCAAATAGGAAATGCAGAAGGTTCTACTTCCAAGAATGTGTAGAAAAGTGAATGAGATCAACAATGACTAATGAATTGTTGGACGGAATAGATGAAAGCATGGGGGTAGGAAGGAAATTTTGTATAGTGGGAATTCAAGGTGAAGATCAAATGGGAAGAGTCGACTGAATGCGAGGAATAAAACAAGCATCAGCAGATAGAAAAGATAAAGTAGCCATAATACCATTCCAAATCCAAGAACCAGATTTAAGAGAAAAGGATAATAAATTACCATACTTGATATACTTGGTTTGGAACAGAGAAACCCATAAGCTGTCATGGTTTGAGAGAAGCTTCCATCCAAGTTTGAAAAAAAAATAAAACAAAGATTGACATCCTTCATAAGCTTAAAACCAAGACCTCCTTGATCTTTGGGAGAGCAAAAAGATTTCCATGACGTGAGAGATAAATTGTGAACTTTATCTTTTGAAAAACCCCACCATAAATTTTTGAAAGCCTTTTCCATTTGATTACAAAGACTGTCTGGGAGCAGAAAAGAACTCATAACATAGGATAGAATAGTATAGACCACTACCTTAATCAAAATCGATTTACCTACCTGAGACAATGTTTTGGATCTCCAACCCTCAATTTTGCCGTGAAACTTTTCTAAAATATCGGAGAAAGTAGCTGTTTTGGATTTACCAAACAGAATAGGAAGACCAAAATGCTTTGTTCTAGCAAGGGTAATGGTATAGGGAAGTATATTTTGGATAGCAGTAATAGTGGATGGGGCTGTGTTTTTGCTAAACAGAATGGAGGATTTATTGATGTTGACTGTTTGTCCAGAACAAAAGCTATATTTATCCAAACAATTATTAGTAATAGTAGCTTCTCCAGATGTGGCATGGGTAAAAATAACTAAATCATCAGCAAAAAGAAGATGGTTTAAAGGAGAACAAGATCGAGCTATTTTGAAACCACGAAGACTAATACGAAGCAAGCAGGAAATAACTTTGGTACCAATAATCAAAAGAAAAGGTGAAAGCGAATCACCTTGCCTGAGACCCTTTGAAGGTGAAAATAAGCCAAAGGGGCTACCATTGAGTAAAACTGAGAATGAGGATGTGGAAATATATAACTGAATCCAGTTGATCCATATCGGGTGAAATCCAAGTTTATGAAGAATAGCCAGCAGAAAATTCCATTCCATTTTGTCAAATACTTTTTCCATATCAATATTAACAGCCATTAGTCCACCTCTACCTCACTTGGATTTGAGAGAATGGAGCATTTCATGAGCCAAGATAGAATTGTCCTGTATATTTCTATTAGGCACAAAGGTAGTTTGAAATAGAGAAATAAACTTATTGAGAAGAGGCTTGATCCTGTTTGCAAGTAACTTGGAGATGATCTTGTAGATAATATTGCAGAGATTGATAGGGCGATAGTGATGAATTGAAGAGGCTCCAAGCTTCTTGGGGATCAGTGCAATAAAAGTATGGTTTTGCTCTTTGACAAACTGATTATTCGTGAAAAAATTCCAGACAGCTTTGAGAACAGTCATTTTGATACAATTCCAATATTTCATATAGAACAAAGCAGTAAAACCATCAGGTCCAGGAGCCTTAGAAGTCCTCAAGCTGGCGAGAGCACTGTAAATTTCAAATTCAGTAGGAATAGCACATAACATAATATTATTTTCAGCTGAAATTGAGCAATGACAAAGATTAAGAAGCTCTTCACTTGGGGAAGAATTGGATGAGGCAAACAAGTCCTGGAAGTGGGAAACAAAACATCCTCCAATAGCAGTCCTATTAGTAATCCATCCATCAGTGGAGAATTTCAAAAGATCAATAGCATTTCTCCTGTGACAAATAAGGGTACTAGTGTGAAAAAACCTAGTGTTGAGGCTTTTAGAAGTGAGCCAAGTTTCTCTAGACTTACTTTTCCAAAGAGATTCTTCTTTGATAAGATATTCATTCAAAAGTGATTTAAGGTGAAGCTCAAAAGTTAAGTTGGTATCAGAAGATGGAGCTTGTTGAATCTGGTCAAGTAGTAGAAGAGTGGAATCTAATTTCCTTCCAATATTAACAAAATTATGTTTATTCCAAAATTTGATAACCTACTTAGTATTCTTGAGTTTACTGATCAAACAATAGGCTGGGGATCCAATGACATCTATAGAGCAAGCTTCAATGATAACTATACCATAAGTGGGATCTCTGGACCAAAATTCTTTAAAGCGGAATGGGCGTGGAAGAAAGGGAGATATAATAGCAGTATCTAAGAGTAAAGGATTATGATCAGAAGTATGAGCTGGTAAACGGGTGATGGAAAAGGAAGGGAAAAGGTGGATCTATTGCTTTGAGGCAGTACCCCAATCAAGCCTTTCTTTAATCAAACTATGTCCTTATTGATTATTAGACCAAGTGTATGGGTTTCTAGAAAATCCCAAATCAATGATACCAAATTTATTCAAAAAAGAGCAAAAAGTATTGCTAAAAGAACAATTAAAGGGACGGCCTCCCAGCTTATTTGATTGAGTAGTAATAACATTGAAATCCCCAATAGAGAGCCAGGGGACATCATAGTCTTCACCAAATTTAGCCAACTTGGACCAGAAATCAGAACTATTTTTCTAATAGGGAGGACCATAAACAAAAGAGATCATCCATTGGTTAATAGGAGAATCCGAATAGCACCAAACAGAGATAATGTCATTTGAAATATAAAAATAGTTAATTTTACATTTCCACGCAAGCAAAAGACCATCTCTAGAACTAGAGGGAGGGGCCTGGACTAGCAAAGAGAAACCAAGCTTATGCAAAATAGAGCAAACAATATTTTGAGCAGTCTTAGTTTGAGACAAAAAGAGAATATCATGATTAGCCTTCCTGATCATGGCTTGAAGACTACAAATTGTAGAGGGTTAAGCCTTTTGTGTAAATATCTACCTAAATAAATAGATAAATATTTGTACGTTTTACTCGCAAGTGCACAAGATCAAAACAATAGTATAATAGGCAAATATGAGATCATTCCCATGAGGATTGGTAAATTATGCTTAAAAAGATTTCTTAAATAATTAAGATGAGTGAAAAGAAAAGAAAAATTGATAAGATAATAAAAGAAAAGAGACAAAAATATTGCAAAAATATAATAGAAGTAAGGTAGGGCTTCGATATCCACTGCTAATCATACTCAATTAAGATTCACAATGCCAATGCTACCATCATAACTCGATATTTAATGCTTACCAGCCACAAGGGAATGATAACTTCTCCTAAAGATATTGATTTCCCTGAGCAACGAGTTAGGCATGGTATCTACTCTAACTCTTTTCTTCCTTGAAGGATTTAGTATGGTATTTACTAAGTTGTTCTTCAAGAAAACATAAATCTATGGAAACCGGCAAACACACTAAAATTGGAACATAGTATCTATTCCAGTTGTCTTTATGTTGATTAATCCAAGGACCTGTGATGGGGTTCTTTTGTTACTTTATTATGCCCAGGACTCAATCATCCAAATTGACATAAATAACAAATTCATACCACATGCATATGATGATCAAGCATAAACATGAGAGGAATTCAAGAAAATAGGAAATAATCAAGTTAAGCATTAATATATGAATTGTAGTAAATGCGCCAATTGAAAACCTTAACGAGACATAATTAGGGCTTCAATCGAGCCCTAACTAAAGTATTAGTTACAACTAATATAGACTAAAATTATATACATACAGAAAATAAATGAAGGAAGAAAGAATCATGTTCATCTACTAATACCAGTTGTGTGACACTGCGGGGCTTGCAAGCAATTTTGAAAGGTTTCCGAGAAATACCAAGTGGAGCAGCCGAGACATGTACAACACTGTAGATACCAGTAGGACCTGTTTTTGAATGCAAAATTTGCTAAAAACCACTTCGAACAGATTGAGTGCTACAAATAGAAGAAACAGAAGTGACAACTGATGCTAGTTTCTGAGAAGTAATAGTAGAAGCCAACATCCTTGAAGAGATACAGGGAGAAGAAAAGTGTGGAGCAGCCATAAAACTAGTTACCGGACCCACTCATACAACATCTAAGCTTTTCAAATTTGCAAGACAGAGAGCTACCATTTCCATTTTGTCTTGAAAGCTAGATAGCGGGCTCAAAGGAGGAGAAATCCGTTTCTTCATAGGCGGGTTAAAGAACTCTATGGTATCAAAGAAAGAGACACGCTTCTTACCTATGAGTGACTGGTTGAACACAAGGGAAGATTGAGGAGAAGAAGTGGGAGGGGTGGAGAAAAACCGGAAGGAAAGAGGGGGTGAGGATGGGCTATATGGGCGGATTGGAGATGTTTTGGGCTGATAAGGATGTAATCTGGTTAAGCTGGCTCTGCGAAAAACAAGGAACAATTTGTGTTAGTATTTTATGTTGGCGACATTCTGGATGACAAAAACACTTTATGTAATAGTTGCATATTAACAGGATGATCGGTTCTTATTTCAGAGTCTTCATATATTCAGACAGTGTTCATTTCAATACATGTGACTAATCACAAGTTTCAAGAAGATGTCCATGAAGATTCATTGCGAAATCCAAGATAAAATAGCTGGTTCCTGTGCAACCGTCCAAACGAGCCTTTGAAGGCATCCGGACGCCTCGCAATATCTAGCAGATTGCGTTGAAGACGTCTGGACATCAGAGCAACACCGTCCAGATGCTAGGTCAAGCTTTTTCAATTTCAACACGGAGTTGGATTTCAGAAGTCGACACTGTTTGGAAAGTTTCTACAAGACCTCTGAACGACGTGGCAACACGTCCAAATGCTGTCCAGCATTTCAAAATATTGCGGACTTCCATTCGAACGTGGAAAGGAGTTATAGCGAAGACCGTCCGGACGCTCGGCCAAGCCGTTCGGACATATACCTGTTATGGAAAGAATTGCGCTATTCTGGAAGGCAATTGCAAAAGACTATTCGGAAGAGGCTTACTTTCATCCGGACACTCGATAGCCAGAGTCCAAATTTAACCAGATTTAGGTTTTCTATAAGCGTAGAAATAGAAGGCTCTAGGCTTGTAAATTGTATGAATTCTGTATCAAATTCCATAGAGCTTAGAGAGTGTGTTTAGGGAGAATCGAAGATCCGCTAGCTCTCAAGCCGTCGCCAGTGTGTGCTCAATAGTTCGTGTGAAGTCTATCTTAGGGGTCGGCCCTAAGGTAAAGTAATCCATCAAAGACCCCTTCAAGTAGGAGACTTGGTTGGGAAGCGTTCACGATGGGCTTCGTGTTATATTTAAAGGTATGACTACTATAATAGGTTTTGTGAGTACGAGTGCTTTGTAACTTGCTTTGTTTTTGGATAGTGGAGTTCCTGGGTTTGGCTGCCCTGAAGTGGTTTTTCTCTTAACAGAGTTTCCACTCCGTCAACAAATATCTTGTATTCTTTAAATTCCGCATTTAAGATATTTTGCTGCACACAAACACACTTGGTTGTTAGAAGTCATTATTTAATTTTCAAGTTGCAACTGGGCAGACTCACCTCCATGGTTGATTGTAGAAGAAGCTTCAATAGGAGAGAAAACCAAGCTAAGAGGAGAAGTACCGACTACGGACTTACCCATTTCATGGGCATCCATTTAGGCCCCTGGAAAAGAAAAGAAAAGAAAAGAAAAAAAAAACAAGAGCTCTTGAGAAAAAGATACTATATTTGTCATGGGAAAAAGGAAGCGGGGGAGCAGGACGTCCATTCTTTTTGTAACCAATCAAACCACAGAGAATACAATAATCTGCAAAACATTCGTAAAGAAAATGAACCCAGATAGGATCTCTACCCAAACGAGGGAAGTGAAAACCTGGAACAAGTGGTTTCGAGGTATGGATCTCAACTTTAATTCGAAGTTGATGAAGACAAATTATACTTGGTACCTCGCCATTTCGCACTTCCAACAGAGGACCGAGAGTTTTACCATCTAGATAGCATTGATAACAGTCGTGTTTTGTAAAGGTAGACCATGAACTTGAATCCAGAAATGACATATATTGAATTCCACGTCTTTGAATTCTAGTTCAGGAGACCAATGCTTGAGAATAAGCAGAGAACCTCGAACATTCCAAGGGCCTTAATTCAGTATCTACTCAACATGAGAACGTTGAGGAACCATAAACAAAAACTTATCTGAAGAAAGGATTTCAATTTCAAGAGGACTGACAAATTTTCAGGTAGCAACCAGAGTGTCATGAACCCATTGAGGATGGGGAGGTTTTGCAAATAAATGTTTGCCTATCAACCCAAAAGTTGCTTGTTTAGGGTGTTCTATTGGCAAAGATTCCAAACGAGAGGGACCATCCCAGCCAAGAGCTTCATTTTCTGCAATAAGAGCTTGGAGGTTGATTTGGGAGGTATTCATAAGGTAAAATAGAAGGAAAAAGGCAAAGACAATAAAGGAGACAAAAAGTCTTTTGAGGTTCTTTCCGAAAGGAGAGAAAGCGAAAGCTTGGAGAGAGCGGTATAATTTAAAAACTAAAGCTATATATTTGAGTTTGATATGATTAAATGTAAATAGCCTATAACCCACTCTATTTCATTATAATCTATTTTTAATTTTTTTTAACAAAAACGTCTTTAAAAGGAATAGTAAAAATTATAAATAACAATAATGATGTTTTTCTTAAAAATAAAAAATAAAGAAATGAAAGGTTATAGAAAAAAAAAAAAAAAAGATCATTAAATTTAAACAACTGTGGATTTTTTCACTATAGTGATGGTTGGGTGGATCGAATTAAGCCAACATTAAACAAGAAAATGAAGTAATAAAATGCTATTTGTCACAAATTTAGTCAACCTAAAACCATTTTATATATTAAATTTTGGTGTCTTTTAAAAAGTTTTGGTGTATTTAACAATTTTAGCCACCCAAAACCATTTAAAATGCTAATTGTTGGTCATTTGAGAGGTAATATTCTTATTTTTAATGAATTATTTAACAATTTTTCTTTAGTACTGACGCTTATTATTGTCATTGTAATATTTGGGCTTTAAAAGGTTCTTTTAGCTTCCAACTTCACTATTCATCTTCTAATTCTCACACTTATTTTCAATGAATACATTATAATTTTTTCAATTTTTTTTTTTTTGCAAACAACGTCTTAGAAAAGAATAGCAAAAAATATAAATAATAATAATGAAAAGCAAAGAAAATAAAGGTTGTAGAGTAATTCATTAAATTCAAACAACTACTGATTTCTTTAATATAGTGACAGTTGGATGGATCTGAACCAAAATTAAACAACAAAATATAATCATAAAATGCTACTACTTGTCACATATTTAGCCACTTTAAAACCATTTTATAAATTAAATTTTGGTTCTCTTTCAAACTACTTTTATTAACATTGTTAGTGAAAGTTTTGCACAACTATGGAACGTATATGCACCCAGGTATGAATTTTTTGAAAATGTTTGGCCTATGTAACACTTTTAGCCACCCTAAAATCATTTAAAATTTAAAATTTTGGTTATGGAGGAGGTAATATTATTATGTTTAGTACATTATTTAACATATTTTTCTTTTGTCCTCGTGCTTATTATTGTCATTAAATATTTGGGCTTAAGAAAGTTTCTTTAGTTTCCATCTTAACTATTAATCTTTCAATTCTTATGTTTATTTTCAATGACTACATTATAATTTGATTTTAAAAAATATTTAAATATATGTGACCCAATTTAAATGCCCGATTCAATTTTAAATATGCCACTTGTCGCACTTTTAAGCTATACTTTTGAAAGCTTATACTATTATATACTATATAGAATACATAATTTACGATTATATAGAAAGCCCAATTCAATTTTAAATATATGTGACCCAACTTAAAGGTCCAATTCAATTTTAAATATTACATTTGTCACAATTTTAAATTCTCATTTGTCGCAATTCTAAGCTATACTTTTGAATACTTTTGATATTGTATATAATATAGAGTAATGCAAGAAAATACAATTTTATCCTACAATTATCCCACAATGCTGATGCGGTAGGCCTAACCAACCATTGGATCAAACCTTGTTAATAAATAAATAAATAAATAAAAATCTAATGGTTAGTTGGGCATGACATATCAGCATTATAGGATAAAAATGTTGTATATAGTCTTTTGCAAATGTATGAGCAACACCATTAAACTCCCTAGAAACATGGACAAAAGAAGCATCCCTAAAAAAACTCAATTCAGTTTTTATACTCTCAACAAAGTGACCAATCTTTGAAAGATTCGGAGTATTGGCATTGACGGCTTTGACAACTTGTAGAGTCCCCTTAAAAAATGGCTTAAAAAAGCCTGCCTCCCTGCTAAAAGTAACTGCCTCCATGGCAGCCATAACTTCAGCCATAAGCAGATCCACAAGCACCTGTTTAGAAATGCAACGGCCCCCTAGAAAATAACCACCACTATCCAGAGCAACAACTCCAATTCCTGTGTAATTCTTTTCCCTATTAAGGGAAGCATCCCAATTGACTTTAATCTTGCCACATGGGGGGCTTGCCATCGTACAGGAAGGGATTGAGCAACACTTCCTCCATTGTGGATGCTCTCCTTTCCTTCAGTGGAGTTACAGAGTCTGAAATCTTCAAGAGACCGAACAGCTTCCTCCAAAACAGCAGTGGGGTGAGTAAAAATCTGGTAAAAAACCAGCTTGTTTCTTCTTAGCCATATGTGTCGGCAAGTCACTGCCATCAATTCCATATTTTAATTGCTAAGTTGTTGAACGCATTTGTCATAAATTTAAGGCCTCTAAAACGCCACTTTTCAAAATTAAACATATTAAGGGACACTTGTTAACATTTTTGGCTGACACTTGTCAACATTCTAAGTTATTTTCTTAAAAGCTTTTGTTTTTATATATGAGTAAGAGATGTGATATGTTGCCACCCCATGACACAATTATTGAGTTTTTTATTTATTATTTATTTTTATTTTTAATTATTTTTTTTAAAAAGTAATAAATCACATTTTTATCCAACAATGTTGATGTAGCTGTCTAAACCAATCGTTAGATTAATCATTGTTAAAAAAAATAAAAAATCAAGGTGTGGTTGGGACTGCCACGTCAGTATTGTAGAATAATTGTAGGATAAAAATGTGGGTTTTAGCATTTCTCTTTATATATAGTATATCTTGAAATTTCTAAATTTGATGGACTAAATTTGTTATTTGTTCTAAATTTCTCAGTATGATTTGATTTGTATTTATTTGTTTCTTTATTTCATTTGGACCTTAATAACACTTGACCTATTAATATTAGAACACTAAAGAAATCCTATTTGATTTATATTTCTAATATATTTAGATTTAGGCTTATATATTATATTTAAATGTACACTTGTCAGCATTTTAAACTACCACTTGTCGCAATTGTAAGTTATTTTCTTGAAGGCTTCTGCTTATATATATATGTAGTTAGATAAAAGTTTATTAGGGTAAGGAAGGATCACGGTATTTAATTTATTAGGTCCCTCTAATTAAAGAAGTTTTCGTATTTATATGAGTAAATCTGCATCATTAAGCAGAGTAGATAATAATTTATATGTGCTTAGATTATTCTAAGAGTCGTAGTACCATTGGGACAAACTTGAATCTTATGTTAGTCTCAAAATTATTTAACAAAAAGGCTACAAATATTATTCCCTAAAGTTTTGCTCCTATATGATTCCCTAAGAATATGTTTATCCAATTTCATCAAAATTTGCCTTATGTCATTTTGGTTTGATGCATTAGAACATTGATTTAAGAACTCAATGTCATAATTTTTTATTTTTTTATTTGTGCTTAAATTATTCCAAGAGTCGTAGTACTTTTGGGGCAAACTTGAATCTTCTGCTATTCTCAAAACTATTTAACAAAAGGGCTACAAATATTATTCCCTAAAGTTTACTCCTATATGATTACCTAAGAATTTGTTTATCCAATTTAATCGAAATTTGCCTTATGTCATTTTTGTTTGATGCATTAGAACATTGATATAAGACCTCAATGTCATAATTTTTTTTTTAATTATTTATTTATTTTGCAATCTTTAATCTTTGCTTTCTTCGAGGGAAAGTTTCAAGGGGTGAAGGAAAGGTCTCCAAACCCTACTGGGCAGAGGAGGATCGGGGGGGATCTCATTAGGGATCCAGAGGTGCGTTATGGTGGAGGAGTTGGAGAAGTAATGAAGGGATTTTTCTTTCATGGAAGGGGAGAATGAATGAATTATTGTGGCTGATCAAGACATGGCAGATCTTGAGCAAAAGCCGGTGAAAGATGTTTGGTGGGAAATATGGTTGTAGAAAACAAAATAGACAAAGAAGCGTTTCGGGTTCTGTTGGTGTTTACTTATGGGAGATCAAGGGGAGAGATATGTTCAAGGAGCTGCAAGAGAATTTGTGATTGTTTAAATTTTCAGATTTAAATGACAAGATAAGGGTGCTGGAAGGGTGTCCATGCCTCCGGCATAGATTACGTTCAACTACACTCCAATCTAGATTTAAGTCCTTGATATGCCTTTAGTGTGTATGAATAGAGAGGTGGGTTACAATATTGGGGTGTCAATAGGGAGGGTAGAGGAAGTAGATGTGAATGAAGAAGGAGTAGGGTGGGGAACGCATTTGAGAATCAAAGTAGCCATTGATTTTTCAATGCCCTTAGACAAAGACCGAGCTCTCAAGATGAGGGGGAAAACAATCTCGATCTCCTTTTCATATGAAAATTTACCCAAATTTTGCTTCTTGTGTGGACAAATAAGACATGGGAGGAAGGTTGTACTGGGGTATACACCAAACGAGAAAATGATGAAGGCAAAAAAAAGCTGTATGGTACTTACTTGGGAGTAGAGGGTATAACTTTAACCACTAGTGGTGCATCAGGTGGAAGAGAAGGGACAATGTTGGCGTGGACTAGAGCCAACAAAGGAAGGGAGGACTAGATTTGGAAATAGTAGAATAACAGACACAAAATCTCTAGAGAAGGAAATTTGGGATACTCTAGAAGTAGGGCAGATATGGGAATCAAAAATGGAAAGAGAGATGATTTTAATGAGAATCAAGGTGATGCGATGTCAAAAATTATAGGAAATAATGGGGGAAATCGCGCGGTTTTAGATTCTTGCTTAAACTTAGAATGGCGGGAAGGGGAGGGGAGCATAATGAGACTTAAGGAAGTTTCTGGAAAGAAAAGGATGGTGGGATCAAAAAAAAAGAAAAAAAGAGAAAAGAAAAGGAGAGTGAGAAGGGTGATGGAATAGATGGTGGGCTAGGAAAACAAGAGAAAGTGGACAAGGGTGGTGGGCTAGAGTTAAGAGGGGAAGATCAATTGGGGTATTCTAAAGGATCAAAATAAGGGGCTTGAGGAAAGAAGGAATGGGAAGGAAGAAATTGAAGGGGAAACAGCTAAGCGAAGATACAAAACAAAAAAGGTGGGCAACCCACTACGGGTATGTCTATGGAAGCTATGGAGAATTTATTAGTGAGTAATGTTCAAGCTAAAAATTTAATTATGAAATGGTGGAAGCACTGGTTAGAGAATAAGGATGTGGTGAGGGAAAAATGGAAGAAAATGAAAACATAAAAGAAAAGAGTAAATATCATGGAAAAAGAGCAGAAGAGAGTGAAAACACTCCAAAGAAGCGAACGATAAATATGGAGAGGATGGAAGGACTTCATAAGATTATAATGGCAGGGACTGAGCCTCAGCGTCGTCAATTGCCAGAAGTATCCCTAGCTTGAACTACTGATGGCTTGGAAACCCTCGAATAGTTCGTCATCTTTGCCAACTGGTAAAGGAGAAGAAGCCAAGATTTTTATTTCTTATGGAAATAAAAATCAAACAACAGCAATTGTAGTTTTTTAGGGTGAAAATTAGTTTTGAATGAATGTTTGCAGTTGACCCAATTGGATAGAGTTGGGGATTAGCTTTACTACGGAGAAGGGCAGGGAGGTTGTAATACAGACTTATTCAATCAGGCATGTAATTATCTGTTTTAAATCACGTTTTATAAACAAATACTCGTGTTGCTAAATTTATCTAACAAATGAACAAAAAATAATTTTCCAAACAACTAAATATTTTTACTCTGGCTAAATGTTCGAAGATCCCTTGGAACGTTCGAAGTGAACCATTGACTCGAACATTCGAAGCATCTTTAGAATGTTTAAGAAAAACCTTAGGCCTGATGGTCCAACAGTACACCAGGCGTTCGAAGCAGTACATCAAACGTTCACCTCTGCTTGAAAAGCAACTTACAACAACATCATTTAGCCTTATCCATTCTAATCCTCGCCTATAAAGGCACCCATCACGACATTCAGACCCCATTCCTCACCTATGCAACCCAGCCACCCCAATCCTTGAGGGAGAAAGATTATACAGAGAGAGAGAGAGAGAAAGAGAGAGGAAAGTGATTTTGGTGTTGTTCTATCTTCATTAAGGTAAACTTTGGACCTTAAACTCGATTTTCATGTTGTTGGTATTTTTTCCATGTGATTTACCATGCTTTTATGAGCCTTAAGCATATTATGATGAGTTTATAATTTCTCTCTCTTAAAAGAAATGGTTTTCTAAAAAGTTGGGAACTAGCTCATTTTTCATGAACCCTCATGTTGATATGGCTTAACATGTTTTTATAAAGTTATTATGAGCTTTTGTTAAGCTAGAATGTGGTCTGGGTAAGATTATCGAGCTTTTTCATGCATTCTGACACCCATTGAACATTCATTGTATTTGACCAAACGTTCGACCCTTTTGGTCTAACACTCGACCTCGATACCGAATATTCAATAGTGACCAGAAATGGTGATTGTTAGGGTTTTAATGATGGATTAGAGCCTAGTGCGCTATTTAGGTTTTTACGTGATAGGGTAAGAGCTCTTATTATACTATGTTTAATATTAGGGTATAATTCGTAGTAACAGGAGTTCAAGATGTTTGAGTTTGTGGATGAGCGTTTGAGGTAAGTAAATGCTTATGAAACTAATTCACCTTAACGTGTGATATGTCAAAGGATTGAGCATGATCTACTTTTCAAAATGATATGTCCTAATCCTACTGATTTTATAAGATGTTTAGACTGCTTCAAATGAATAAATGCCTAAATATTATTTTCTTAAAGTAAATGAACAATATTTCATTGTATGACGTGGTACATCCGTACGTGTAGTATTATGGCTATGGGCTTACTATTATACAAGCTTGACCCTATGATCATAGAGATTTATGTTTATATTTGCTAAAAAGCCATATGGTGCAGGAGCACTCACATTTTTTTGATTCCTCTTTAACTTTCATTTCAAAATCCGGCTCGCTCCATGCTACCTGTCCTTTGGACCCTTCACCTGCTTAGAAGTGGATTCTAACCACTAACATAAGTATTTTCAGTCCTTTGCTCTAACCAACTGAGCTACCTAAACTACTTTCCTAAAGTCTATTTTCTTTATCGAAAAGCGCCCTACCTTACCACTTGACTTGTAAGGGAAAAGCCCTTTACTAAGAAAATATATAGGGCTTGTCAATGACCCATGGTGGAGAAGACCTCGTAGCTTCAGTGGTAGCATCAATACTGGCAAAAGCAGTAGGGAAAAATAAAGTAGTCCCACCTTAAATAAAAGAAAAAAAAATTCTTTGGCTTACCTACCAACACACTGAACCTCGAATTCTTAAACAACTTTCAAATCTTGGCCTCCGAATCACTACGCACAAGCATGATGGGCATAACTGGTCTAGAGCGATTCCATGATTATAAGTTCATTCCATACTGGCACAAACTAGAGTAGAGTTAGGTTATATACATTCTAATTATTAGAAGAGGTTATTCGAGCGTATCTAAATAGATACTATGTTTACAAATTGATAAAACCCGGTGGGCAAATTTTACATCTCCAAGGAAAACCATTTGGATCCTCTATACAAAAAAATAAAAATAAAAAATAAAAAATCCAAATTCGTCCTTTGGGGCTTTGGTTCTCACATAAAGTTCTTGTTTCGATAATTCAAAAATGGGAGAAGGTTTTATACTAATGAATCAATATTCAAAATCATGCCATTCTTTAGTAAGAAGTAAAAGATCATATTCTTTCTATACTAGAAGTGCAATCAACACAGAGATGTGAGAAGTACTTGGGATTGCCGAATTTAGTAGGAAGATCCAAAACAAGTATTTTTAAAGGAATAAAGGGGGAAAAAATGGAATAGGATAGATGGGTGGAAAGAATTTTTTTTTTTTTTTTTTTCATAAGTAGAAAAGGAGATTCTCTTAAAGGCTATTATTTAGGCAATTCATACCTACACCATGAGAGTATTCCAGCTACCTAAATCTTTATGCAGGGAAATAAATTCTTTAATGATAAAATTTTGGTTGGGGCGTAAAGAAAATGAGTCAAAATTACTTGATTGAACTAGGATATAATGGGTTTGTCAAAATGGCTCTGTTGGCAAAGCAAGGATGGAGATTACTTCAAAATCCTGATACATTGGCAGCAAAAAATTTCAAGAAGAAATATTATCAAAATAGTACATTTTTTTAAGCCAAATTTGGGATATAAAGCGTCTCATGCATAAATGAGCATTTGGAATGCTAAAACTCTATTAAAGTATGGTTTAGTATGGAGACTAGGGAACCAAAATTCTATAAAAAAAAATGTTGGGAGATAAATGGCTACAGACTCCCACTTCTTATGCTGTCAAATCCTCGGCAAGGATTCTTAATAAAGATGCTTGTGTAAAGGAATTTTTTTGATGAAGATACAAACTGGTGAAAAGTTTCTTTGATAGGAGCAATTTTCAATGAGGAGGAGGCTGCAAGCATTTTTGGTTTGGCTATCAGTCCCAACAAGCAACAAAAATAACTGGTGTGGATTGGTACTTAGAATGGAAATTTTTAGGTCAGAAGAGTTTATCATCTTGAAGAAGAAAGAGATTCGAAGGAAAAAGGAGAAAGCTCAAATATCCAAACTTCTAGCAATCTATGGAAGGGAATTTGGAATATTCACTGCCTATGGGTGGTCAAGATGTTTCTATGGAGCGCTTGTAACAATCTTCTTCCAACTAAAGAAAGTCTATTTAAAACGAGAACAGTCTAGGACCTACTTTGTCCCATTTATGGTCAAGCAGTAGAAAATATTGGTCATTTCATCTAAAGTTGTCCTTCGTCATCAGATGTTTGGGCTGAATGTATCTAGAGTTGAAGAAGATGACTTCCTAAGTATCCTTGAGAAGCTTATGGAGAGATTAGATGATGAGGATCTAGAGTTGGTAGCTATGGTAGCAAGAAGAATCTGGCTTCAAAAACATATAGTTGTTTATGGAGGTGAATTGTTGCATCATTCTCACCTTGTTAGAAGCGCAAAAGACTTTATGGAAGAATTTCATAAAGCAGAAAAGGATTGAGGAAAAATGAGAAAAATGGCCAAGCAATTATGAAGTCAATATGGGAAGTGTTGCTGACTGGGACTATTAAAGTAATTTGGGATGTTGATGTAGACAAAAATAAAAAGAAAATAGGGTGGGGGTAATTTCTAGAGATTATGAAGGGAAAGTGATAGCATCAATGTGTTCCACAAAGCCATATGCCTTGACTCGTCTGAAGTAGAGGCGTTAGCTGCTTGGAAGGTTGTAGAATTAGTATAAACCTGGGGTTCCAAAATGTCATGATTGAGGGAGATGCACTAAAAATAGAAAATGCCTAGCATAAATAAGGGTGTTGCAAGAGTAGGTATGGGCAATTGATTGAAGATGCAAAATTTATTCTGAATAGCTCCTAGTCATAGTCAATAGGGCATATAAATAAGGAAACCAATAAAACATCACAAAGATTAGCAAAGGCATCTATTCATCAGTCTTTTTGGAACAAGTTTGGATGAAGGATTTCCTATATCAATTTGCGATATTGTACTTACTGAGCAAGCTGTTTTTTGAGTCTTGGCCTTAGAGTTAGTGTTCATTTAGTTTAGCTATTTTTTTAGGGCTAATTTTCTGCTATTAGCCCACATAGTAGAAGCCCATTAAATCAAGAAGGCCAACCTGAATGGTGCCACAATGTTGGTCCACATATGAAAGTATGAAACATTGAGTTTGAAAAATATAAAGGGACTCGTACGTGTGTGTGTGTGTATGTGTGATCAACAATGCATCAAAATATAAATGCGGAATGTGAAGAAGACATATATTTTGGTGACGAAGTGGAAACTCTTTGCAACAAAGAGAAAAACCACTCCAAGGTAGCCAAACCTAGGAAATCCACTAAAAGAAGAAATAGCTAGTTACAAAGCAGTCGTACTCACTTACCCCTTATGCAGTAGTTGTACCTTAAACTCTAATACGTACCTATACATGAACGCCTCCCAACCAGACCACATGTCTAAAGGGTTCTTCAATTGACTCCTTTAACTTAGGGCTTCTCTCTAAGCTAGACTTCAGTTGATCAAATCACGCACACGAAACAACTCTAGGAGAGCTAGCAAATCTAACAATTTCTACCTAAACACCATTTCTTAGCACACTGAAGTTTATATGATACTCCTTACACAAGCACTGCCTAGAGACCTCTATTTATAGGCTTCAGAAACCCTAAATCAACACTGATACAAATTTCTCTAAGTGGCGTCCGGGCTTGGACAGTGGGCGTTTGGACATCAACCAACAACTAACTTCAAAATACACACTTTTCTTCAGAAGTCTTTAGTAGCACTTCTGGACGGCATAGCCCTAGCGTTCGGACGGTTGCATATGTCTTCACCATTCGCAACCTTCAGTTTGTTGTTCGAACACTACATTGAACATGAGCTCTCAAGTCTAGGTGTCTGCTGGGCTGTCCGGACATCTTGTGTGAACATGTGCTCTTTGTGATTGGTGTCTACTGAGGTGTTCAAACACTTCTTCTATCACTGATGGGCGTCCGGACGCTTCCTTTAGGGCGTCCGGACGGTCTCAATGGAAACCTCCTTGCTGAGCTGTAAGCAAGTCAGAATCTTCCTTGACTAATGGAAATTAGTGATTTGTGACACAGAACTTGTCAAATTAGGCCTTTTCCATGTTGGAGAAAATATTATGAATAACTCTAGAAAATTATTTGAAAATACAGCGTTCCTGTTTTAGTAGTACCCTGATATGGTAGATATGGTAGTGATTTTGTCAACAGAATGCAGACAATAAACTAACAAACTCCCCATTTGGCCATTCTGGGACAAAAATCACTTTACCAAAAAAACATACAAGTTCGGTTCACAATTTAAAAATACTCCCCTTCTTTGTCTCAAAAGGACAAAGGGTAAAAAGAGTATTAAAAACACAGAAAAAAAAATACAAAATAACAGGAATAAAAGTTTCTCAACAATAGCCAAAAAAAAAAAAAAAGTCTATCAAATTAGACAATTGACAAAGTGAGTGATAAAACCACTCATTCTGACTCATCATCATCCTCCGGCTCCAATCATTTTGGACATCGCTCGACATTGAGGTTGACTTGCTCCACTCTGGCATCAAGATTCTTATATTGCTGCTGGAGAGTTTGCAACTGGCCCATAATTCTAGAAAACATCTCCTCAATAATAAGAGGAGAGATAGCCTGTGAGTAAGAAGCTGCAGAGGGATCAAACTGGGCTGGTGGAGGAGACTTTGCTTCCTGTGGATCCTCATATCGTGGCAGCAGTGCATCAGACTTCATAATTGTGTGCTTGCCAAACGAATCCTCTGGCTTTTGCACCAGCTCCAGAGCTGGAATATTCAGGACAAACTGCTAGCAGATCCTCGTGACCAAGCACCCAAAAGGAAGACTGCTTTATGGTCATCCTTCATCTCCAGTATAGTAAGCACGATGTGTTTACAGAGGCAGAAGGGTACTATGTTGATGAGAGCATAAAGGAATCTGACTCTGCGAAGAGTGAGCTGACTGTGTCTGACCAGTGGCCATAAATTCTGCAAGACAATCCTGGCAAGCAGTCTGTGAGGAGAGCTAAACACTCCAATCTTGATGCTCTATGAGTCCCTATCCCTATTATGAGGAGCAAAGAACAACATCATTTCTTCCATGGAGGGGGGTCCACAGAATCTGGATAGGGTACCCCTAGATGCTGTGTCTGAGGGACTCTGGTGTGGGTGCTGATGAGGCGCGAATCCACTTTGATAGTCACGCTATGGATTCTGGTCTGTAGGATGGGACAGTCTTCTGAATCCTAAACAATCTCCACCATGTAAGCATAAAAATCTTTCACCAGACGAGGATAGATTGGATTGGATCAGGAATATAAGGACTGCAATTTGTTCTCCTGAAACATCTGGTCAATAAAGGAGAATGGTGCCACCATAACATCTTGTCTAATGAATATACGCTCCATGATGACTTGTCTCCTTTCTCCCTTAGCGTAGGCAGTTTCAAAATCTGCCTGTGTCTGTTGATGGATTCTGCGCTAGGAGCTGCTGGTTAACATGATCCTGAAAATATTTAAAGAATATTCCACAAAAATAATACCAAAAATAAATTAGATCTTGTTAGTTCCATAAATTTTTTGGCATTACAATAGCTGTAATTTGGATGCCCAAAAATTTTACACATGTAAAAAATTGCAGTCCAATAATACAGATATATCAAAACCAAACCCAGCAAGCAGCATAAAATATTTTCATGCACAATATCTCAAGATATTCCGACAATAACAACCTAATATTCTAAAAAGCATAAAAATACTTTAAAAGAATAAAAGGAAACAATAAACATACTTGGAATGAGAAGAAAAAGTGCAGAAAAAGACAAAAAGAGCCGAAATCTCGAGAAAAAACACGAGAAACCGCACACAAAAAGAGGAGAATTTTTATTTTTATTTTTTAAGAAGTGTGTGGCGGATGTGCGAGAAAATGAGGGTTTATAACCCTAGGGTGCGCGTCCAGACTCTAGCTAGGTCCGTCCGAATGCTCTGCACAAAAAAAAAGATGAAATCAAAGGAAAAATTGCAAAAAAAATAATTTTTTCCTAATGTTAGCTTCAAACACGCATGTATTAGAAACTGATAACATAGTCAAATACCAAATCAAAAATTGGCAAATATATGATTAAGAGTCAAGTAATCAATGAGCATAAATTTCTTTGCAAAAAGAAATTTTAAATAGTTTACTCAACTCATGCTATGCGTGTGTGTGTAAAAGCTTTCTCGGTAAGGTATGATGTTTGCTGATATGATTTAAAGACAACTAAATTTTCTAAAAGAGAGAGAAATTCAAAGTTAGATTAGTCAAAAGTCAAACCTTATCTTACTAGAGCCTAGCCACCATCATCTGATACACTCCCCTAAGAAGCAGCATTTTTTCTTTTACTTAGTCCGTTAGTGACCATCTATTTCTGCAATGGTTTGGTCATTGACTCTTTCTATAAGGACAAGTGCAAGAATTTACTTAACAATACATTCAGCAATGGATCTTTTGAATCCAAATTTTCTGAGAATTTAATGGTTTTATTTATTGTTTATGTTGCAACCTAAAAAGAATGCCAGGATTTATGGGTTCTAGGTTCAACTAGCGGGTTGGTCAATTTGACCATCTTGGCAAAAATAAAATTTCCTCCAAAATTATATAGATGCTTATCTTTAGACCCTATAAAATTAATCTTTTTACCCTAAAACAAGTCTTTTTATTTTCCCCCACCTAAAATTTCAGTTCTGCCCTTGTTCACTCACTCCTTTCTTCATTTCATATGTTCATGTTGTAATTATCTTCATGAATCTAAATTAAATAGGATAATTTGTTTTTAATACTTATCATTTATCAACTATAGGCTTCCAAACCTCTTGCTAGCGCGGCCAATTATAAAGCGAACATTAAAAAACACATCTATCAAATTCTTCAAGAGAGCTCACACCTCGTCAAATGGAGCTGAATCTATAGGATCAACCCCAATATATTTTTTCCAAAAAAAAAAAAAAAAATACACAATCATTGTATCAAAAAGATTAAATTCAACCAGATGCGTGAATAATAATATTTTATATACTTCCTCGTTGCTTGCAATGCAAAATAGCCTCTGGTCTGGTTCTTTATTCTCAATAATAGGTAAGATATTGATTGTTCAATGTAAGATAACAGAATCGACTCAAAATTAATTAATTAATAACTAGTATTTTTTTTAATTTTTTCAATAAAGAAACTCTAATGATAAGGTATTTTTGCTGGGTGGGCTATTGTGGGAAGCACGTGATCCTACTTTTCACGCATGCCAAAAGCAGGTGCAAAAATGAAAATACCAAGCCGTAAATAATAAAATTGATATATTTAATAAAAAAAGAAATAAGAAGTAAAATTGGTGATTAGGAAATGAACAAAATGTGACCGACCAGGGGCAATGTGCGGAATGGTCCGAAGTTCTTACACATCAAGTTTATAGAATCCACACCCACCAAATCACAGCAACATATTTTCATGTTTGTTAATACATATCCGAAGTTCTCATTGTACAAATCCTATATATGTTCTACTATGCTTCAAAAATTAATTAAATCATTCAATGAATCCGTTCTTTGCACAAATCACAAAAGATATCCGGTTTAAACCAAATCATCAAATGTATCCGTAGAACGAAATACAATGAATATCCAATGTTTTTTGTAAATGAAAAATCCAAGCAATCAATTAAATAAGACGATCTCAAAACATCACATGTATCCGAAAATCGCAATAGATATCCAAGAAATCATGTCAATAATTGAAAAGTAGTAAAACGTTGAAAATATTAAACCAAATAAAATCGGATGGTATAAACTCTCATGAAAATATTGTTGCTCTTCAAATGTGGGGTTTCATCCTCAACCTTCGTTGAAAAAAATTAGCTACTCATCACTAAGAAGAAAATACTAAATTTTATTAAGAACATAAAAATAAAAACTTACAAAGAATAAAAGCCAAAGAACCCAGCTGCTGCTATGTACAATGTTGGGATGTGTATTCTAAGTGGTGCATAGCATGTGGTATTTATAGCAGAAAATTAGGTTAAACCCAATTTTTTACAAAATGACACATCTACCCTTCTAAACCCTAATAGGAGAAAAGAACGATAGGGTTTCGGGCCATATTTTCAAAATGGCACCTCTACCCCTCAAAAACCCTAATAAGAGAAAAGAATGTTAGGGTTTGGAGTGTTTGCAGCTGCCAAGAAAAAGGAAATTCGCGTTCTTATATTGCGGGGTATTTATGACATAGCAGACATTCGAATTAAGAAAATTCTATTTCACAATGATTTGTTTAATTTTGAATTAGTTTTTTAACGCCGCTGATTTCACTTTAATCTGATACTTGAACTGAAAGGTATGGTCAAAATACTATGACTTATACGGAATCTGAAATTTAATTCAATCCGATTTTGATTTCCAAAATTTGCATTTTTCACTTTAAAACTACCGTTTTCTCTCCATGATCTGCAAAATACCAAAATACAAAAACTAACCAAAAACATTAAAAAATAACAAAGCTAAAGGTTTAGCAAATGTAAATTAAGGGGTCCAAATATACAATATTTGACACTCATCAACTCTTATCCATAAAATATGGGATAAAACACCTAATACCTATATGAAATCAACTGATAGGAAGTGTCATACCCGAACTGAACTCCTAGGAAGGTAAGTTTGATCCAATGCTATCTAGGGATCAGACTTCTACTTGAATTGTATC
The DNA here is from genome assembly GCA_028654335.1 of Alnus rubra. Taxonomy (NCBI): domain Eukaryota; kingdom Viridiplantae; phylum Streptophyta; class Magnoliopsida; order Fagales; family Betulaceae; genus Alnus; species Alnus rubra. The sequence goes on from JAJPGS010001263.1 coordinate 2,456,118, forward strand.
AAAGCACCCAAACTATCTCAGAATTTTGTGCCTAGAAATAGGCTGCTACCCTAGGTACAAAAAAAGGTTAATCTCTTTGATTTTACTTTGCTCTCATTACTCCCTAAAATTGACTACAGAATCAGACTTAGGCATTGGATTGGGTTTGGGCGGCACCCTCGACAAGTTGTTTACTATTTTGCAAATCTAGGAGAAGGCGACACGTCACCAAACTAGAAACTGTACCAGTAGTTTGGTGCCATCAATGGGAACTTGATTATCATCGTTTTTCGCATAAAAATACACAATGGTGGCTACAAAAAATACTAGCCGTAATACTCATGAGGACGAGCAATCTTCAAACCCTGAATTCACAATAGCCACCTTGAACAAGGGACTTGCCTAGACGTAAAAAAGCGTGGAAGACCTGATAGCATAAAATGTTATGTTACAAGTTGCTCGCAATCCGGAGTGGCCTTTCCACAATCCAGGGCCGCCTCTCCGTAATCCGGAACAATCTCATACACCAATGATTGTTCCCCCCATTGTGAATCTTGAGAACAAAGAAGAAAATAGTCATACCTACGCTCGATGAAGAGAATGAGGAAATTTGCTCAACCAAGAAGAAGGATCTGGTGAGAGGACTATTCATCGGGAGCCCATTCCCGAGAATCCTCCCCAAATTGAGGCCGAGAAGAAGATGACAAACATGATCACCAAGCTAGAGCAGAGATGTGATCTGTTATCTGAGGTGGTCCAACGACATGACAAGGGAAAGGCTTCCCTGGTGGACAAGGGAAAGGCTCACCATTCACCAATGAGATGGCCACTTTCCTCCTTCCCGAGAAGTTCAAATTCCCGGATGTTCCGATCTACACCGGACTTGAAGATTCGATTGAGCATTTGGAAAATTTTCGAGTTCACACGGATCTCCATACAACACCTGACGAAGTGGCATGCCAGGCCTTTCCTCTTACTTTGTCAGGGAATGCCCAGGAATGGTTCAGGAAGCTTCCCCCAAAGTATATCAATGACTTTGATGGTCTCAGAAAGATGTTCCTGACCTAGTTCCTGGCTAGAAGAGAAAGAAGAAAGCCTGCTGAATCCCTGATGTCCTTACATCTAGGCCCCGATGTCCTTACATCAAGGCCCCGATGAGTCGTTGAAGGACTACTTCAAAAGATTCAACCAGGAGAAGCTTGGCACCAAGGGTGCCACAAACGATTTCATCTACGGTGCCCTATTTCAAGGAATCAAGAAAGATGGGTCCATGATGGCAAATCTAGCTTGGAAACTGCCGTAGGATCTACACGGGTTTATGGACAAAGCAGAAGAGTTCATAAACCAGGAAGAGACACTTTGAACTCTTCTAGGACCAGATCAATCCCAGGCATCAGCTCCCTATATGCTCAATAAGAAAAAGAAAGTTGACTAGGAAGAGAGCTCTACCGGCTTCAAAAAGCCTAAAATATCCTTTAAAGACTACAACTTGACTCCCCTCAATGCCCCGATCAGGGAGGTCCTTATGGAGGTGAAGAGAGATCCCTCATACCAAAAGCCGAGACCGATACTCGGGAAGCCACCCACTCGACTTGTGGACAAGTATTGTGCTTTCCATGACTATAATGGTCACATCACTAAGGGATGTATATCCTTGAGGTTCTTGATTGAGAAATTTATCGAAAATGGGAAGCTTGTTCGGGTCCTTGTCACTTAGAGGAATCAATAGGATCAAGATCAAACCCAGCAGCCTAGAAGGGATCGAGACTGAGAACCTAGATGCCGAGAGAAGAGTTGAGAAAGGACTTGTGAAAGAGCCAGTGAGCCTACTCCCCTAGCAGTCGACCGGGAGAGGCGTGAGAGAAGTAGAAGCCGAGCAAGACAAGGAGGACACAACAACCTTCCCGTGATCCGCACTATTTCTGGTGGATTTGGCGGAGGAGGAGAATCCAGCTCTGCCCGAAAGGCCTATGAAAGGCAGTTGAAAGACTTTGAGGTTTACTCAGTTCATAAACCTCCTAAATCACAAAGATGTGAAACGCTGGAAGTAAGGTTCTCGGATGACAATTATGCAAGAGTAGCACTCCCTCATACTGATGCATTGGTGGTCACCTTAGCGATTGCCAACTACGAAATACATCGAGTTTTGATTGATACAAGAAGTTTGGTGGATATCTCATATGAAGATTCCCAGGGACAAAGTTGTCCCGGCCAGATACCACTTGGTGGGTTTTTCAGGTGAAAAAGTGTTAGCGATGGGTTCCATCAAACTCTCGGTCATTGCAGGAACATATTCGAGACAACATATTATAATGGTGAAATTCCTGTTTGTAGACAGACCGTCGGCTTATAGCGCCATATTCGGAAGAACGGCATTAAACGAGCTCAAAGCCATAACGTCAACACCTCACTTGAGCATGAAGGTCTCGACCAATGAAGGGGTCGGGATACAACCAGAACTCCTCAGTTTCATGGATGCCTTCTCAGGATACAACTAGATAAACATGGATGTGGCCAACTAGGAGAAAACCTCCTTCATCACTGACCGGGGATTATACTGCTACAAAATGATGCCGTTCGGCTTGAAGAACGCCAGAGCCACATATCAAAGGTTAGTAAACAAGATGTTTCGAGATCAAATTGGCAGGAATGTTGAAGTTTAAGTCGATGATATGCTGGTAAAAAGCATACAAGCAGCCGGCCATGTAGCAGATCTGAGAGAGACCTTCCATACACTAAGGCAATACAAAATGAAGCTGAATCCGGCTAAGTGCGCCTTCTGAGTCTCATCCGGGAAGTTCTTGGGATTCATGGTGTCACAAAGAGGCATTGAGGCCAATCCTGAGAAGGTCAAAGTGGTTTTAGAGATGCAACTGCCCAGGACTATCAAGCAGCTACAACAACTGACTGGAAGGATAGCTACTCTAAACCGATTTATCTCCCGGTTTACTGATAAATGTCTGCCTTTTTTCAAAATCTAGAGAAAGGCATTCACCTGGAGTAAAGAATGTGAAGAGGCCTGCAACAAACTGAATGAGTATTTGATGAACCCGCCATTACTAAGTCGGCCTACCGAGGGGGAGATACTTTATCTGTACTTGGCTGTATCTCCCTCGGCTATAAGCTCGGCACTAATCAGAGAAGATGCAGGGGTTTAGAAACCAGTCTACTTCACCAACAAAGCACTTCATGGAGCAGAGGAAAGGTACCCCTGGATTGAAAAATTACCCTTCACTCTAGTCATCTCAGCTCGGAGGATAAGACCGTACTTTCAAGCTCATACCATACGGGTATTGACCAAGTACCCCATGAAGAAAGTGTTGCAGAAACCATACCTCTAGAGAAGACTCGTGAACTGGGCAATTGAGCTTAGGTAGTTCGACATTGAGTTTCATCCCCGAACAGCAATCAAAGGTCACACTGTAGCTGACTTTCTAGTAGAATTTTGCAACACTCCCGAGAGTGAAGAACTCCCTAAAGAATCTACTTGGGTGGTCTATGTTGATGGGTCTTCGACAAATAAAAGAAGTGGCTCCTGAATCACTCTCACTAGCCCTAATGGAGAAGAGTTTCAGTATGCCGTTAAGCTGGATTTTATCACCACAAACAATGAGACAAAATATGAAGCTGTCCTAGCCAAACTATCCATAACTCGAGAGATGGGTGCTATGAATGTCGAAGTTCGGAGTGATTCCTAAGTGGTGGTGGATCATATCCAGGGAGAATTTGAAGCTCAAGAGGACAAAATGATCAAATACCTCGACCAAGTACGCAAATGTCAGTCTTACTTTGGTAGGGTAGTATTGACCAAGATTCCTCGAAAAGCCAATGTCCGAGTTGATGCATTATCCAGACTAGGATCTGAGACTGAAAAGGATATTGAAGCCTCAACACAGGAAGTTATTATCCTAACCGAGCCTTCGCTTGCACCAAAACCAGATGTGATGCAAGTGGATGAAGCTCCAACTGATCCTAAATGGGCCACAGATGCATCCAATACCTGAAGAATGAGCTACTGCCTAAGGACAAAGCACAGTCTCGAAAAATAAAGCTCTAGTCAGCCCAATACACTATGATCGGAGGGATATTATATAGAAGGGGATACACCCAGCCTCTTCTCAAGTGTCTTCCGAGCTCTAAAGTTAAACTATGTGATGAAAGAGATTCACGAAGGAGTATGTGGAAATCATTCGAGGGTTCGAATGTTGGCACACAAAGCAATGTGAGCTAGTTACTATTGGCTGAAAATTGAGCAAAGATTCGGCCGAACTAGTTAAGCATTGTGATAAATGTCAGATATTCGCCCGAGTCATGAAAAATCCTCTTGAGAAGCTAATTCCCATCTCTTCACCATGGCCATTTGTGAAATGGGGCCTTGATATAGTCGAACCAATGCCTCTAGGAAAAGGAAGTTGGAAGTTCCTAGTTGTTGCTGTATATTACTTCACCAAATGGGCAGAAGCAGAAGCACTTGCAACTATCACTACCAAGAATGTAACGAATTTCCTATGGAAGTCAGTCGTATACTGGTTTGGAATACCTCATGCATTCAATACTGACAACGGAAAAAAGTTTGACTGTGGACCGTTTAGAAAATGGTGTGCCAAGCTTTGCATCCGGAATTATTACTCAACTCCGATCTATCCTCCAGCTAATGGGCAGGTTGAAGCAATAAACAAGAACTTACTTAGAACTTTAAAGAAGACACTCAACCGAAAGAAAGATGCTTGGATAGAATTTATCTTGGAAGTGCTATGGTTGTACCGAAAAACTATTCAAACCCTAACCGAGGAAACCCCTTTTTCCTTAACTTATGGGACTGAGGCGGTTATCCCAGCCAAAGTGGGTTCTTCGAGCTTCAGGGTATCTCACTACAATCCGGGACTCAATGATGAAGGGATCAGCTTGCATCTTGACCTCTTGCAAGAAATAAGAGACGAAGCACATATCACATGGACTCCCTATCAAAACCGAAAAGCTCAATACTTCAACAAAACAGTGAACCCTAGAAAATTCCAACTTGGAGATTGGGTTCTAAGAAAAGTGAGTCTGATGACAAAAGACCCGACAAAAGGAAAGCTCACACCCAAATAGGAAGGTCTTTACCAGGTAGTCAAGTGTCACGAGAAGGGAGCTTATCATTTGATATCAGTTGATGGCAAACCATTACTGAGAGCATGGAACGCCGAGCATTTGAAGAAATATTACATGTGATTTCTATGTAATTCCAATTTCTCTGATTATTATCAATAAAAGCATCTATTCATCAATTAATTGTTTGGTACCCACTCCATCGAAACAAAGAAGCAACTCGAAATATGATTCTAACTTCGAAAAAAATGCTCCATCTTCCCTCATCGGTCATAACTTACACAATGATATATATTGTCTAAGTTATAGAGGGTAGCTCAAAAAAACTGGTCCGTCTTCCCTCCTCAGTCATAACTTACACAATCATATATATTGTCTAAGTTATATGGGTAGCTCAGAAAAATTGATCCTTCTTTCCTCCTCGGTTATAACTTACACAATCATATATATTGTCTAAGTTATAGGGGGTAGCAAAAAAAAACTGATCCTTATTCCCTCATCAGTTATAACTTACACAATCCTATATATTGTCTAAGTTATAGGAGGGTAGCTTAGAAAAACCGATCCTTCTTCCCTTCTCGGTCATAACGTACACAATCATATATATTGTCTAAGTTGTAGGGGTAGCTTAGAAAAAATTATCATTCTTCCATTCTCGGTCATAACTTACACAATCATATATATTGTCTAAGTTATAGGGGGTAGCTCGGAAAAATTTATCCTTCTTCCCCCCTCGGTCATAGCTTACAGAAATCATATATATTGTCTAAGTTATAAAGGGTAGCTCGGAAAAAACTGCTCCTTCTTCCCTCCTCGGTCATTAACTTACACAATCATATATTGTGTCTAAGTTATAGGGGGGTAGCTCAAAAAAACTTATCATTTTTCCTTCCTCAACCATAACTTACACAATCATATATATTGTCTAAGTTATAGGAGGGTAACATGGAAAAACTAATCTGTCTTCCCTCCTCGGTCATAACTTACACAATCATATATATTGTCTAAGTTATAGGGGGTAGCTCGGAAAAACTGCTCCTTCCCTCCTCAATCATAAACTTACACAATCATATATATTGTCTAAGTTATAGTGGGGTAGCTCGGAAAAAATGATTGTTCTTCCCTCCTCGATCATAACTTACTCAATCATATATATTGTCTAAGTTATAGGGGGGTAGCTAAAAAAAAAAGAGACTTACTTCCCTAAAAAATAACCTAGACAAACCTTAAAATTTGCCTAAGTTATTTGGGGGTAGATCAATTATAATTTGTTAAGTTATGATTTGCCCGGTTACAACTCTCTCTCGGAAATAACTTAGATGAATTATTATTTATCTAACTTATTGGGAGATAGCTCGGTAACCATCATAAGTCCCAATAGAAACAAACATCAACAACATCAAATTCAAGAAGCGAAGATTTCATTAAAGAGTAATTTTCATTACAGAAAATTCAAAAAAATGACAATACAAAGACAACAGTACACAATTAAGGCTTGGGAGTAGCCTAGTTCACAATTAAGGCTCGGGAGCTACCTTGTACCCAGAAGAAGCAATTGTCACATCAGTTTGGAAATCAAAAGAGATGAAAAACATTTAGAAGTACGCATATTTTTTGACGCCGAAAGGATTCTATGTCCTCTTTTAGTTGTTGAGAATTTGATCAAGATTAAAGGAGTGACTCCTGTTAAGGCTGATATCCTCGGAACCAGGCTCTGAGAAGACAGTCTCACCCGGTTTGTGAAAGAGAAACTTCGCGGACATTGGAACATCGTAGTTCTGGAGGAAAGCACACTCGTTCTCTGCAGATAAGACCGTTGTCCGACGGTTACCAAGATGCTCTAGTGCCAATCTCCTTCGGCCCAAGCTTCCTCAGCCTGAATATGCTCCTCTTGAAGCTCAGGATGAAAATTGACAGGGGAATTGTTTCTAGATACAGAGAGCAAAATGATTCAAGAGCATAAGTGAGAGCAAAGAAATGGCTCAAAAAACAAAAAAATTGAGCTCGTGAAGTGAAGAGTGGAGATGAAAGAAATATATAGAGGAGGAGTAATTAATCCGCCAGTAGGTCACGCCTTTCCAAGAGCCAAAGCGACACTCATCAATTTGCTAGCTGTCATGTGTACTTGAGAATTGGATCGGCGCCCATCAAGTCAGCGGCCTGCCCGAAACTCAAGATCCGATCAGTCATCAAAGCGGTGCCCCGAATTCCCAAATTCGGACTCGAGGCGCCACTCGTCATAATTGTTTTTGAAAAAGGCGATAGGTGTCAGATGCAAATTCCGAGAAATCAAAATTCAAAAGATTCTGGTAATTAATTCTCCAATATTCAAAATTCAAATAAGAGAATTGAGGGGTAACTATTGGGGAAATTATCACACCAGGGTCTTGGATACCATTGCAGAACTTAAGGCTGAATCGTCTCAGGAATGTCATCGTCTCGGATAAGCTAGAAGAACATAGCGAAGGCCCATATCCAGTTGATGCCGGGAACGACTTTCTCGGGATCACAACAAAGCGATATGGATGAATCATGCTAGATTGTTTGAAGATTACGACCAGGATTTATGGGATAAGGTTTGATCTCATAAATCCCTAGCAACCCATAGAAGGACTCTATCTTGAGTTTCTTGGGATAGACTCTTATCCCATAAAATATGGGATAAAACACCTGATACCTATATGAAATCAGCTAACAGGAAGTGTCCTACCCGAATTGGACTCCCAAGAAGGTAAGTCTGATCCCATGCGATCTAGGGATCAGACTTCTACTTGAATTGTATTAGAGCACTCCAACTATCTCAGAATTGTGTGCTTATAAATAGGCTGCTACCCCAGGTACGAAAAAAGGTTAATCTCTTTGATTTTACTCTGCTCTTGTTACTTCCTAAAATTGTCTACAGAATCTGACTTAAGCATCGGAGTGGGTTCGGTCGGCCCTGACAAGTTGTTTACTATTTTATAGATATAAGAGAAGGCGAATCAAAAGGCGATACGTCATTAAATCGGAAACTATACCAATATAAGTCACTTTGTGTTGCGTTTTTAAGACATGCTATTCTTTCAACTCTTGTCCAATATTTTTTCAAATTCATTATTGAATCTATAAAACCCAGATTTAATGGCATATTTTAAAAAAAAAAATGAATGGAGTTGAAGCGGAGAATGAAATCTTTTTAAAATCTTCCAACTCTTTTTAAAATCTTTCATTAGATCTGTATGACCCATAATGGTAAATTTAAAAAATATACGAATAAAACTAGACAAAAATACGATTAAAAAAAATAAGAAAAGAAAAATAGCATTAATTTCTCACTATAAACTGGTTAAATTCACGGTCACAATTATTTAACAAATTGAGGAAACGCGTTGGTGAGTAGAGAGGCAAAAGAGCATTGTACGTGGACGGCTGAGTTTCATTATAGGATTTTGGACTTCCAAGAGGTTCTCATATTGTGTGGTAGGGTGGACGTCTTAATCGTCCCCGTTGGTCAATTGCTAGTTTCCTTCCTTTTTTTTAATTCAAAATAAATATATAAGTAAACAAATACAATGGTGACACTAAGCAAAACCTAGTTGGCCTTTTCTTTTGAATATTTATAAGATGGCAAAATATATGAATTATTATATTTAGAACATGATTGGACAAAAATGATACGAATTTTGTCCCATATCATATCCATGTCAACTAGATCTTTTTCTTTTCTTTTAAAAAAATAATCAACTTATTTGAATATATTATTAAATGATTTTTTTTAACCAGCAGCATACAATATATACATGCTACTTGTGTATTTAGAACTTATCTATTTTAAGATTCTTAGTCAAATGTTGCGTCTTCATTTATTTATTTATTTATAAATTTTAAGAATAAAAAAATAGATTGACGATGCATTTTTAAAAAGATAAATGCTACACATATTTTTGAGTGTTCACTTTTAAGTGCTTACTCTCTTACGTGATAATAAAACTTATCACCGGATCTAAAATTCAATAATATTCAATCCAAAATCTAGTGATAATTTTTACTGCTACATTCTATAGTGAATACTTGAGAGTAAACACTTAGAAGTATGCTATTTTATCTTTTGTGGTACATCTCAATATGGGGCAGAACAAATTTAAAGGTAGGGGGACAAAATTTTAAAAATAAAAGTTTGGGGGTAAAATTTTAGTTTTAGAGGTACATTTCATAAAAAAAATCATAAATTTTAAAGGAAATTTTAAAAATTTGGGGGACATTCGTCCCTACAAGAGCATGCATGCTTCTGTCCTGACATCAAATTTTTTTTTTTTTTTTTGATATGAATATCGATCTATCTTTTGTTTAAATTAATCACTGAATCTATAGGATCCATATCCTACATATTCAATTATTGATTTGAATAAAATATAGATGAGAGATGTATGACACAATGTGAAAAGAGTGCATTTTAAAAAACGCCCAATTTAAAAGACGGTTAGAATATAATGAAATTATAATTTTAAATGCCAAATCATGATTTTTTCAAACGTTTAATTTCATTTAAAAAAATTATATTTACTGTTTGAATTTTTGATTTTTAAAAACATAGTTAAGCGTTTTAACAAAATGACAATTTAGCCTTTAAAATTATATATTTTTAAAAAAGTATTTTATTATATGCGATTTAAAAAATGCAATTTTAAACGAATCATTTTATATAATTTGATTTGAAATCACACATTTTATTTACGAAATCGCAATTTTGAAACGCAACTTAAATCAGAAGTTTTTGACGTCGCAAAAATGAAACTTAAGCACCAAGTTCTACATTCTGACACGTTGTCCAATTAAACGCATTGAAAGTAGTCTTCCCAGTAACACTACGACTACACGCCCCCCCTCTCTCTCTCTCTCCGAGTTCCACTGAAAACGACAGCCAACACCGCCCACGCTTTCTTCAGTTTCTTGGTCCTATCTCTACTTCTTCAGTCCCCTGCATACAGAAGGAAAGAGAAAGCAAGAGAGAAGTTTTCAGGAGAGACTTTAGAGGGGGATGGGGGATGGAAAAGGTGTAATTTGCTGAGATAAAGGAAGAGGGAATCTTTGTCTTATGGCATGCCTGAGGAAGAAGAAGCACTTCATTGAAGGCCTCCCGATTGACGATTCTGCCCTTTTCTTGGTGCACCCCACCAACCCACTTGGAGATCTTTATCAAAAACTGAATCCTTTGTTTCTGATTTTATCTCCGAGGAAATGAAACGCTTGTGGGTCTTTCTCCGGTTCCCTACCATGTTCTTGCTCTTCTTCTTTCCAATTGGTACTTTCTGGTCCTTCTTTGTTCTTTGGGATTTTTTACTTTAACTGATTTATGAGGCTCTACTCTAAGGCTTTGTTGCTATCTGTTATGATTGGTTGTAGTAGAGATTTTTGCTTATTTTGTTTGATGGGTTTTTGGGCTTTCTATTTTACTTTACTTTATTTTATTTTGGGCTTCCGTTGTATTATGATAAATTCAGATTTTGTGTTAATTGTTTTCCTCTTGGGAGTGATTGGTTTATCTTGAAAATTGGCCTTTAGTTTTTATCCAAGTATTATCTTCTTGGCTCCCTATCTTAGATCGATCATTTGAAATTTTATTATATTTAGTAAAAGATTGGTTCTTATTTTGAAATTACATTAATTTAGAATATTATTAAATGGTTCTCTCAGGTTGTTATGGGTCTTAGTGACTTGTTATTGTTGTTTTTATGCCACCACTATGCCTTGAGGATTATTTAGCCCCAATTAAATGTCTAGTTTATGTTTTATTATAATACGTTTTGAATGATATCTTTTCTGGTTAATGATTGAAGTACTCTTTTTTTTTTTTGATGATTTGGGGGGATTAGTGTCAATACTCTCTCTAATTTGTATACTCCATGTGTACTAGGGGCACCTTACGCTGTTTTTTAATAAAATTGCAATTACTTATCAAAAAAATTTGTACTACTATACTTTTCCATCTGTTTTGTTAATGCCAATTTTCTATCAAATTCGATGAATTTTGTCATAAATGGATGCTAATCTTGGTTTCAATCTCTATCAAATTTTTGAGAAGAAAAAATCGTATCTGATCTGTGATTAAGGTTTATGTCAAAATTTCCTGAATATACTAAATTAGTATTCATAGAAGGTTCATTGAAAAATGAGTAGAAGAAATCTGAACCTCTTACCAAACAATAAAAGAGGAAGAAAAAAAGGAGAAAAGAAAAGGAAAGTAGAACACCAAGTGTCCCTTGTTAGCCAATGAAATTGTTGCTGCTGTCTCTCTTATGACCAATTTCTTTTGACATGTTTCTACTGACTTTACATGCAATATATGTCGGCTTAGTTGGTTTTCATCCCCTTTTGAACTACATGACAAAGTGGTAATGGAGCTCTTTCCATTTTTTTTTTTTTTTTCCAGCCTCTCATACGGTGCAAGGATTTACTGGAACCTATGGAATAAATTATGGGAGAATTGCAGATAACATCCCTTCACCTGATGAAGTTGTTACTCTTCTCAGAGCAGCAAAAATAAAAAATGTAAGAATTTACGATGCTGATCACAGTGTCTTAAAGGCCTTCAGCGGAAGTGGGCTTGAATTAGTGGTTGGACTTCCAAATGGATTCTTGAAAGACATGAGTGCCAATGAGGATCATGCAATGAGCTGGGTTAAGGATAATGTGCAGTCATTCCTTCCTGAGACAAACATTCGTGGCATTGCTGTGGGCAATGAAGTTTTAGGAGGGACTGATTCTGAGTTGTGGGCAGCTCTTTTGGGTGCAGTGAAAAATATTTACTCTGCCATAGACAAGCTTCATCTAACTGATGTGGTTCAAATTACCACGGCACATTCAGCGGCTGTTTTTGCTAATTCCTACCCGCCTTCTTCTTGTATATTCAAAGATAATATTGTTCAATATATGCAGCCACTCCTGGAGTTCTTCTCACAAATTGGTTCTCCTTTCTGTTTAAATGCTTACCCATTCCTGGTCTATATCGGTGATCCAGAGAATATAGATATTAATTATGCTCTTTTTCAGTCAAACCAGGGAATTTACGATTCAAAAACCGATCTGCATTATGATAACATGCTTGATGCAATTATTGATGCGGGATATGCAGCTTTGGAAAATGCTGGATTTCCAAAGATGGAAGTCATAATTACGGAGACTGGATGGGCTTCAAATGGAGACACCAATGAAGCTGCAGCCACAGCAAATAATGCAAGGATTTATAACTATAATCTGCGGAAAAGGCTTGCAAAGAAGAAAGGAACCCCTCTTAGGCCAAAAAGAGTGGTGAAGGCATACATTTTCGCAATATTTAATGAAAATTTGAAGCCTGGGCCAACTTCTGAGAGAAATTTTGGACTGTTTAAGGCTGATGGGAACATCTCATATGATATTGGGTTTCATGGACTTAAATCTTCAGCTGCAGATACGTTGTCTTTCTCTTTGAAGGTACGAGGTTTCTTAAAACCTGATGAAATAGATATGTTTAAATGCTAATATCTTAGGGATTAGGTTTGCTCAGTTTGAAATCTTTTTATTTTTTATTTTTATTTTTGAAGTCTCTCTTTATAAAAGGACTGGAATTTTTAGGAGAAAATTCTATGGAAAATCTACCTAAAATATAAAATCTTTTTATATTTCTTTGTTTTAACTTGCTGACCTGTTTTTCTATTTTTTTTTTTGGGTGGAAATCCATATGAAGAATTTTTTTCTTGGGGTGAAAAGAAGGGGTAAATATATGGGAAGCATATAAGGTGAAAGAATCGGTAAAATCAGGATGCAACTTTTTTAAAAATTTTTAATTTTTTTTGTTAATTATTATTAACACGGCAAATAAAGACTCAGAAGAGATTAACCATTACAAATAACCTTTATTTAAGGAGATTACAGTTTGGGATCATTAAAAGTACACCTATCCGGTTATTTTCAAAGGATAGTCATTCGCTACCCTGCTCCTATGCTTCTTCTTCTCTTCTTGATTAACTAACAATTATCTTCAATTGTAAGTTGAGTTATGAGAAATTACTAGTTGAGGAGCACCATTTCTTTCAATGCAAAGAATTTGTCTTGTAATTCTTTCAGCGTGTGCCACATTTGCAATTATACCTATGTTTTTGCCTTAAATAAGTGGCTAGAAAAATAATTAAAGAGATCTTTCTGCCTTAGATCCTTGTAAGAGACTACAACAGCTTTTATTGGCCATCACCTGGGTGGACTGAAAGAAGTCCAAGCAAATTGCCACTTTCTTCTTCAATTTCAAACTCTAACATGGTCGTATGCCTTCTTTGAGTCTGATTATAATTCTCACCTAGTCACCGTGCATCTCATTTTACCGTTTTTATAAAATTGATGAGCGATCGTTCTGCATCAAGAATTGCCTCAATCAATAGAAAAGCATTTTGATTGTAAATGTTATTTTCATATGAACAATGTATTCTTTCACATCGTTTTCTTGAAGAATATCTCATTGGACTCTGTAAATGGTGTTTGTTTCTTCTCTGTAAATGGTACACAGGATATTGGAGCTTGTGGTTGGTCCAGGTCCCACTCCGTGGTATCAGCAATCTCTGCATTGGCACTGCTTATTTTCTTAAGATAATGAATAAATGAAAACTGTCCAGGCCGGCCGGTGAAACCAGCACCAGGAATTGAAAAGAACATGATTTGGTACCATATCATGTAACACACCAGAGCATGAACATTAAACAGTACTACACCATTGATTCTTGTCTCCATAGTTACTATAAATTACTGATTATTTTTGTCTCAGCAAATGTATATTGGTTTTTGGCCTTATAAAAAACCTCTTATTTTCTAATCTATTTAGCATCATCTGGTTTGGCTTTAATCGGTTCAATGCTTTTCTGGACCTTTTGATCTCTATTATCATGTCATATGGATCACTTGGTTCCATCCATTTTTGGTGGATTTTGAAGAGTCTAGCTTTGTGGGGGTTATTTATGCCCTTAGAGCACCCAAAAGACAAATAATGTCTATTCTTTTCTACAAGTCAATTAGACTGAGAAAATTTACCTCTAGTGGGTTAGAATTTGGTATAATTGGGTTTTGGTCAGTTCTAGTTGGCCTGGATTAAACTGTTTAATAGTCGCGGGCGCGGGGGAGGGGGAGGGGCGGTGGGGGTGGGGTTCAATCTCGGGTCAACTCGAATTAACCCATTGATGATCCTTTTGACCTGTATAATTATAAAAGAATATATATTTTTTCTTTTACAATAAAAAGAAAAAAGAAAAAAACCCTAATGGGTTGGTGGGTCAATCGAGTTATTCATTTATTTGAATTAGTTTTCAAATAATGGGTTGTGTTTGGGTTAACCCAACACGACCTGTTTATCAAAAGGGTCAAAGGGTCGTGTCGTGTCCCTTGCTTATTTAAATGGGTTGTGTCAAAGTCGAAGAGTTTAACTCGTTTAATTAAATAAATCGTGTCAATTGACCCTTAACAGATTAATGAGTCAAACGAGTTAACACAAACTCAACATACCAACCCAAATTGCCACCCTTGACTTTGAGGTCTCATTGGAACCCAAGATTTGTTTGAACACAATTGAAGAAATGGAGAAGGCCTTGGGGGATGGTATTGGCTGTGGCCTGTGGGTTCTGTGGTGGATCTAGGACACAGATTATGGGCAAGTGGAATCCAGTTGTGCCTTTGTATTTAGAGTGTTGAATAAAATATAAAATATGAAAAGAGGGAAGCAAAGAGAGAAATTGATTTGAGGTGTTTTGTGTTGATGTGTTATTTTTAAGTTACCTTATTATTATAATATTGGAAGGTATTTATGTATTTGTACCATGTGAGGCTATTATAATACTATAATACTACATGAATAGGATGAGAACTCTAATTTTTTGGTGTTCTCTTTTCAAACTCTTTTATGTTCTGTATTATTTTTCCCTCTTTTCTTGGTTTATTATTTCAAATTGAATTCTAGAAAATAACTCAAAAAAATCATAAGGAAACACTATATATACTGTATGGCCACTGAAGTCAGCTGTACGGATAGTAGTTCTAATTGGGGAGAAAAATGACAGGTCGTTTTAGGTGTTGATGGAAAACGAAAGATTGTAAGCATGGCCAAAAATACATGCCGTATAGCATTGAGCAAAACGAGAAGTCTTTCAACAGCGGGTCAAACAATGGATACAACATCTAAATGACAGATCCTTTAGCAGCATTTAAAAAAGAAAAAAGAAAAAAGAAATAAAATAAAAGGAGATGTTGCTTGTTAGTTGAATGTGATGTTTTGATATATGGATTCTAGTTTTGATTGCTGCATTATTTATTTCTTGAGATTGAGTGTTGTGGATTGGAACTATATGGTTGGATGTTGGAACTCAAGAGGTCAGAAACGAGTCAGATTTCAGAAAATCATACAAATGAATAAAGTCAAGTGACTTACCATAGTGAAAATCTAACTCTTCAAATCATAACTGTGAACTTTGAAAGTTTCATGGGCTTAATTACCTTAGTCGCCCGTGTTATATATAAAGAGTAAAGGAAAAACGAGATATTTGAATAGTAAAATGTTCAATCCTACGTTAGATGATCCTACTTATGATAAGTGGAAAGCAAAAAATTCGAAAATTACATCTTGGTTATTGCACTCTATGCTATCAGATTAGTCGATGATACTTATTTTTTTGCACGATAAAAGGAGATTTGGAATGCAGCAACTTAGACATATTCGAAAATGGGGAATGTTGCAATACAAATTTATGAATTGAAACAGTGAATACATGGGACAATCCAAGGCCAGTGGTATGTAGCTACCTATTTTCATTAACTCTCTGCTTTGCGGTAGGAAATATTGGATCATTATCAAAATATTTAGATTGAGTGTGCCACACATGCAGCAAAAGATTATGAGAATGATTGAACAGGGGATCATTTACTGGTTTCTTGGTTGGTTTGAACTCAAAGTATGATCTAGTTCGTGTCCATATTTCGGGAAAGGAATCTCTTCCTTCATCGAGGGAGACATTGTCATGTCTAAAATGAGGAGAGTCGTCGTATCAGTTTACTCTATTCCATTTCATAGGAACAATCAGCCCTAGTTAGTGCATCTCAACGTAATCTTAAAACAAAGACAAATTATTTTAATTTGTGACCACTATAATAGGTCCCGACATACTCGTAAGACTTGTTATATACTTCATGGTTGTCTTACGAGAGGTAGAGGAGGTTGTTCGTGAGGTGTAACCAAGCCTCTTACCAATCATACTTCTACGATAGAGGCGACCATTTCCGCACCTGATTCTAGTTCTATTTTTGTTCATATTGGTGCCTTTAGTGAGGAAGAGGTAAACGAGTTTTGTTGACTTATGTCTCGACAGAAAACGCACTGCCCACATGCCTCTCTTCTAGCACCATTGGCGTCTGCATCTCATGCCGACATTGCCCGCTCCAGCGCGAGTATCACATGCACCACCCTAGCGCGCTCATGTAGCAAGTGCTGCCACTTTAACTGACTCTTTTTGATCTACGCGTCAGATCAATGGCTTCCCCTCTATTTCCTCATTGGATCTCAAACGTTGATACCTTATTTTGCCTCTGGAGGGTCCTAGAACTGGTTGCAATTGGCGTTTTGGTCTCCACCAAACTTTCTCTGCCAAGTAACACCCTTAATATTGGACGTCGTGGTGAAGCTTCTATTCGGCGACTCCGATCCAACCATCATCAGTTCTATTTTCCTTGCCGTGGAGCGTCCTTTTGCTTGCACTACAAAAGAAGGAGTAATTCTAGACGGTTTTAAAAGTTGTCTAGAATTAAATTTTTAATGACGCTTTTCTGAAAAACGTCAAGAATTAAAAATTTTACAGATGGCTTTTTTGAAGGTCAGTAAAAAAAAGAAATCATGACAATTTCTTTTAAAATCGTCATGAAATTTGCATGTTGATGGTTTGGGACAAACCGTCTGGAAATGTAAATTTTCAAACGGATTGGACTAAATTGTTTGGAAAGGTAAATTTTCAAACAGTTTATTTCCAAACCGTCAACAATTTCACGAATTCACGTGGTGGAATAGTTATCGTACCTGTCAGTGGGTCATTATTGTGCCTGCAGAATTCATGTGACGCCTTCCCCCTTTTCTTCTTTTCCTCTTATTTCTCTCCTTTTCTCCTTTGCTTTTTTTCTTCTTCTTTCCCTCATCACCGCACCTCCCTCACGCTCCTCGTTGTCCCCAACCCCTACCTCTCCTCCTCCGACCTCCTCACGCACGACCTCTCCTACAGCTCCCTCGACCACGTCTTCTGCTACCATGTCCTCATGCGCTGCCTCTACTGGTTTGAGCTCCACCAGATCCCCCCCTCCGGCCTCCTTATCACCACTCTCTTCCAAACCACCAGACGGGCCACCAGCAACTATGGCTCCGTCAACGTTTGGGGCGTTGGACGGCGCCTGGGCCGATGGGTCACGGCCCAGCGCCGGTGAAGCCAGGAAGCTTGGATTCCGGCGTTTTATCGGTACTAAAACAAGAAATCCCCCTTTTTTTTTTGGGTAAATGAAATTCTTAGGTTTGATTTACATTTTTGTGTTTGTTTTGGGTTTAGATTGTGATGATTCACGGCTGAAAAAATGGGTTGTGAAAATTTTTGGGTTTGATTTGTGAAGGATTTTTTTAAAGACCCGGGAGATGAACCCAGTGATTTTCAGTGATTTTCAGTGCCAGGTTTTATTTGTCTCTTGGAGGTGCCAGCAAGATTAAGTGGAAATATTTGGATTTGCAAATGATCGAGGGAGATGAACCCAGTGGTTTTCGGTGGATTTCCGGGAGAAACTAGAAGCTAAGACTGCAGGACAAAAAATAATAATAATAATAATAATAATTTCATATTCAAACTCACGCATGGATTAAAAAAAAATAAAAAAATTAATGATTCTAGACGGTTTGGGCAAAACCGTCCGGAATTAATTCAGAAAGGTTTTGTCCAAACAGTCAAGAATTAATTTTCCCGATACTATAATTCGGACGGTTTGAAACCGTCATGAATAAATCGTAAAGAATTGATTCCTTATGGTTTTTCACTTGTTCTGGACGGTTTTAAACCGACCAAAAATATATGAATTTTTGTAGTGTTGCTACAGTCGTTGTGTAGGTTGTTCTGCTTCTGCAACATTGGTCTTGTTTGCTAAGCACCGAAACGGTACAAGATAGTGCTCGATACTATTCACTACACTTTTTCTCACTTTTTCATTTTTTCCAACAACAATTCACATTAAAACATTCTCACTTTTTTCACTTTTTATATCACATCAATAATTTTTTTATTACTATTCAAATAAAAAATTCACTAAAATACAATTTTTTTTTTTTCACTTTTCTATACAAATTCATTTTACTTTATATCACATCATCATTTTTTATTAATTTTAAAATTAACAACCTCACTACTATGTTATGTACCTTTCTTTGCCAAACAACCCCATTATCTCTACAAACCGCCATTTGTTGCTGCTCCAGTTCGCCCAACATGCCTTGTCATTTATTTGACCAATTTTCAATAGTTTTAGGTTTATTCGCACTGATTCCTTGCTATTCTGGGGGCTCTTGTTTGGGTTATCCGGTCTTTATTTGTAGGGATAATTGCACCGTTGGTCCCTGTAGTATGCATAATTATTTTTCATTTCCTATGGTTTAAAAAACTCATGAGAGGTCCCTGTGGTATGCAATCATTACGTTTTACTCCCTGGGTCGATTTCCCATCCACAATTTTGACGGAATCTGTTAGCCCTACACGTTAGCGACACGTGTCCATCTTAATAAAAAAAAATATAAATTTATTAAAAAATAAATAAATAAACTTATTTTTTTTAAAAAAAAAAACGAAAAAAGAAAAAGAAAAAAGGGCAGGCTTGGGGTGGCTGAGCCACCCCTAATAGATCTAGGGGTGGCCGCGCGCCACCCCAGTCGGGGTGGCCGGGGGTGGCCATCGGGCCACCCCTAGTAGATCTTTGGGCCACCCCCAATGGCCTGGGGCTGGCCGTGCGCCACCCCCGGCCACTGGGGTGGCCGCGCGCCACCCCAGGCGGCCTCTGGGGGTGGCCTAGGCACCCCTTTGGGGGTGGCTGGGCCACCCCCTTGCCCCCATTTTTATTTTTTCTTTATTTTTTTGGTATTTTAATTTTTTTTTTAAAAAAAATTATTTTTTATTTATTTTTTAATAAATTTATATTATTTTATTAAGATTGGACATGTCAGCGCCACGTGTCATCAATAAGATGATGACACGTGGTGCTGACGAGACATTTGACGGAATCTGTTAAAAATTTTAACAGAATTTGACGCTAGGGATCGATTTGTAATTATTGCAAACCACAATGATCTCCCATACACTTTTTAAACCATAGGGAGTAAAAAATAATTATGGCATACCACAGGAACCAATGGTACAATTATCCCTTATATTTCTATTTCATAATCTTACCTTTCCCTTTCACCTTCTCCACAATTGAATAGGACAAGAAAAAGAAAAGAAATATCTTGCCCAAGCCAGCAACCTGTTGAACTTGGACCGACTTCATCTGCCTTTTCCAGAACATACAAAAGCCTCCCATCTTCATTTTGAATTTTGTATTTAGCTACTTGGTACAGGTGTAACTGATCAGCAACGCCTTAGTAGGTAATTAAGGTACAGTTCTGGGACTAATATCATTCTTTAATTTATCTTGTGAATTCATGTAGCTTCCCATGTCGGGAACCTTGAGGGCCGGGTCCCACTACAATCTAAAATAAAGTTTCTTTACTTTCCCAAAAAAAAATAAAAGAAAATTTTCTTCAAAGCAAACTTCTCGATCATATTCAATATTTCAATTCTTACTGACAGTAACCCTGGCAATATTATTAAGTATTTTATACAAACTTGCAAGAGGCTATCTCTTCTTTCCAACCAGTATATTGTTGAAAAGTCAAACTGAAAGACTTAGATATGGTCCTGGTTTCGCCTCAGTTTCTGCATCAAAATCTGTTCTACTTTATTTATTTACATCCTGAAGGTAGGGTTGAAGATAGGATATTTTTGAATTTTTTTGGTAAGACAACGTGCATATTAGGGCCAAAAGGACTGCTAGTTGCAAAAGAATGTACGCTAGAAAGGCCAAGCAATATATTAAAGCAACCATATATATTAAAGATCGAACAAAGTCATCAAAGCTTTGTTTTCAGAGAATGATTCAAGACTAGCTGCTAGAAATGTTCAAGAGTCACAGATGAAAAGATTAAAAAAACTCAGAAAAGAAGTTTGCAGGTTCATGCTTCTTCATAAAGAGAAAAAGAAGAATAACATGTGGGTGGGACTACTAGTGGAGGTAGGATGATCCATAGCATGCTGGGACACGCTATTGAATTGATGTGATATTCATGGGCTTCACGTGTATATTATATCATTTTCATTCTTCTGACTAATGGCCTAATGGGAGTTGTTTAGATATGCCTGATTTGACCAAACTCTTGTGATTTCATCTAGTTATGACCGATTCATGTGATGCCAATTATTATTTGTATCCATTACTTCTCAAGTTAAAAGCAATAATATATGCTTAAATATATGGCTTTTTCTTTTTCTCTATTATATTTCATTATTATTTTTTTGATATTTTTTTTTAAGGGGAGAGCATGCATATCTATTTCTTTGCTCAAGTGAAACTGATCTCTTATTTCAAATCAAAGACATTAATACATTTTACCATTTCTGTTAATGTGCCCTTTTGCCAAACATACGAAATCTCAATTCAGGATTTTTTTTTTTTTTTTGACTTAATTCAGGATTTAAGTTGAGATCATTCAAGAAAGGCATTAATAAAATTAAAGTTAAGAAAGACATGACAGAAAGAAAAGAAAGTTAATTTAACATAACATGTAGCCTTAAATAATTGGGTCCCAAGTCTACGAGTACGGGAAGGCCAAAAGAATATATCATATAAAGGCGGACATATAAGATTGGGATCTCCAACAATTATATACACAAATTGCAAGCCTGGCCATCCAGTCATGTCGCACGTTCCACTCGGGCACATCTGCATGCATCGAATGCGGCTATATCTATAATAATTTTATAGATGAAGCTATAAGTCCACAGCTCAGTACGTAAATAAAAACTTCTAATCAAACTGTCAGTGTGACATGAGGCCTTGTGTTCTTATAAAATTTCTTTCTCTTTTGTTTTAATTTACTGAAAACAGCAAATACAAAATTGACTTAAATAACTTCCTTAACATAGATGCTCAATTTCTGAAAACAATAAAAGCTTTTGAGGTAAACTCCAATGTAAAATACATTTCCTAGCTGGAATCAAAATGAGAGAGCTAGACTTTAATTTTCTGCTTTACCTGAAATAATGAAATTGAACATGTTACTGGCCTTTTCTACTATCATGCTCAAATATTAAACCAACTATATTTACATACTGTTACCATACAATACATTTTCTAGCAGATTATAATAGTAAGCAACATACTTAAAACAAAACATGCTTTACATATACAGACGTATCTTTGCTCGATCCTTCATTTTCTCACGTCCAGAACTTTCTTGGAAAATGTAAATGATAATTATATTCTAAGGGCGTTTTAAGAATTTTGATTACAATATGATTGTATTCCGGTCCCAACGTATTGCATCAAACCAAAGAGTGGAATGCATATTCAGAATTCTATTCCATTGTTACAACAAATTAATGAATATGAATAGCTATTACATTCTAACTTCTTTCATTTTTAGTAATAGCTATTTCATTTTTCAATGGAATGACCATTCTGCATGCTAAACATTCCCAAAGTGACAACCACTAATATTCCATGCGCTTAGTGACGCCGGATAGAATAGCGATTATTCTGTAGGCTAATCAACAAGCAATTTGTAAGGAAGAAAACATGAAAATTACCCCAAAGAAAACAGAGACAAACTCTGAATTTGATAAAATTATCAATAATCAACAACTGTTGGAAAACGCCCACAAACCGGGTTAATATAGCTGAAAATTCAGTCTTTAGCAGAATTTTACCAAAAATAGCAAAATCCCGAAAACCTTAATAAAACGAAATATGGAATAAAATAAGCAATCTGCCAAAAAGCTGGCCCAAATCGGGCTCAGAATCACCTCCTAAACAATAAACGAAAAATTACCATACATGGCAAAAAATATCTAAAATTAGGGTTTTGGAAAGGAAAATAGCGGATTTTGGGCTTGAAACGAGACGGACCGAGCATAGCTCAAAGGCTAAGACATGCGCGCCGAAGAGAGCTTTCCAAATTGGGGTCATATGTGCGAATCGGATACTCGTAGCCAAAGTTATGGCCAAAATACTGCAGCGCACCCGGAAATCGCCCCAATTAGGTAAGATTATGATTTCTTGCCAATTTTGTGCTGATCTGCCTACTCCAGGTAATTCAGCACCATCAATGTGTAATCTGACAGCTCAGCATCTTCTGACTCGGATCCCCCTGCATCAGTCACCCCGGGTTGGAAAGAACTCGTCCTCGAGTTCACAGCAATATCATCGGAATCCGCAAAACAAGGACTCAAGTGTTTCACATTAAAGACATCAGAAGTCTTCAAATGACTGGGGAGACGCAACTTGTAGGCGTTGTCATTGATCTTCTGCAATATTTCACAGGGTCCGATCTTCCGCTCCTTAAGCTTATTATACTCGCCAACAGGGAACCGATCACGAGTTAAAACTGCCCACACAAAATCACCAACATCAAAAAGTACTTGACGATGATGACGGTCCACTCGAGCCTTGTACTTGTCATTGCTCTCCTGAATAGCCAGTTTCACTTGCTCATGGATGCCCCGAAGATGGTCAGCTAGCTCGTCTGCTTTAGGATTCAAACGACCTACACGTGGAACAGGAGCTAAGTCCAGTACTCCGAATGGATTCTGACCATAGACAATCTCGAATGGGCTCATCCCTGTGGTCCTGCTCTTCGATCTGTTGTAGGAAAATTCTGCTTGAGGTAGGGCCAAATCCCACTGGTTTGGTTTAGTCCCTGCCAAACACTGCAAAAGGTTACCCAAACTCCGGTTCACCACTTCTGTCTGACCATCCGTTTGGGGGTAGTAGGCACTGCTAAAATTCAACTTTGTCCCCATTTTTCTCCATAGGCTCCTCCAAAAACTACTGATAAATTTGGTATCCCGATCTGAAGTGATGGATCGAGGGACACCATGGAGACGCACAATCTCTCTGAAGTAGAGATGGGCGATCCGAACAGCATCCATGGTCTTCCTGCAAGCTACAAAATGGGCCATCTTGGAAAACCTATAAACCACAACCAAAATGAAATCACAAGCCGGTTGGGTACGGGGCAAGCCCAACACAAAGTCCATGCTTACATCGAGCCAAGGAGCGTCAGGAACCGGTAATGGGGTGTACAAGCTTGCATTGGTGAGAACACCCTTGGACTTTTGACACACATAACAACACTCCACAAAGTGAGCCACGTCACTGGTCAACTTGGGCCAATAGTAGTCAGAAGAGATAAGAGCCAACATCTTGTCCCGCCCGAAGTGACCTTCATTATGAAGTTCACTAATAATCTGCTGCTTTAGTGAACAATCTGGAATGCATAACTGTAACCCACGAAACAGATAACCATTATGCAAAATAAAATCAGAACGATGACCATCTGTTACCTCCTGAATTATCTTCGCAAAGGAAGGGTCGGCTGCATACATAACAGTAAAAGTGTCAAACCCTGCAACTCTAGTACTCATGGTAGTGAGGAGCATCGTACGACGGCTCAGGGCATCTGTGACACGGTTTAGACTTCCTGCTTGGTGCCTTAGTGCAAAGGTGAATTCCTGTAAGTATGCCACCCACTTATCGTGTCGTCTACTCAGCTTGTGTTGACCATTGATGTACTTCAGATCCTCATGATCGGTAATAAGAATAAATTCCTTATGTACCAAATAGTGACGCCAATGCTTCAAAGACTGGATGATGGCATAGAACTCAAGGTCATAAGTGGAATAATTCTTCTTTGATCCTGACAGCTTCTCACTGAAAAAAGGCTATGGGACGCCCCTCCTGACTGAGAATGCCCCCAATGCCAACTCCGGACGCATCGCAATTTACTTCGAACACCTTCTCAAAATCAGGGAGTGCCAAGACTCGTGCCTCGGTCATCTTCTATTTGACCAGTTGGAAACTGATCTCTGCCTCCTTAGACCACTGGAACTCACGACCCTTGAGACATTCTGTGATGGGAGCGATCAGGGTGTTGAAATTCCTGATGAATCTGCGGTAGAAGGACGCCAACCCATGGAAACTCCTGACATCGTGCAAGGTCTTTGGATGGGGCCACTCCAAAACTACATCTATCTTGGATTGATCTGCATGGACACCATCAGTAGATACAACAAAACCAAGAAAAGTTACAAAAGTAGTGAAGAAAGAACACTTCTTCTGATTGACGAAGAGGCGCTCCGTCCTCAACATACTGAAAACAGCACGGAGGTGCTCAAAGTGTGACGCCCAAGTCGGATTGTAGATGAGGATATCGTCGAAGTAAACCACAACGAATTTTCCCATAAAAGGCCGCAGAACCTGATGCATGAACCTCATAAAAGTGCTGGGTGCGTTGGACAAACCAAAAGGCATCACCATCCACTCGTACAACCCATGCTGCGTCTTGAATGCCGTCTTCCACTCATCTCCAGACCTTATTCTGATCTGGTGGTAGCCGCTTTTAAGATCAATTTTTGAGAAGACCTGAGAGCCGGACAGCTGATCTAACATATCATCCAAGCGAGGAATTGGGAACCGGTATTTTACTATGATCCAGTTGATTGCTCTGTTGTCAACGCACAAGTGCCATGAACCATCTTTCTTTGGTACTAACAGGGCAGAAACTGCACATGGGCTCATACTCTCACGGATGTAGCCCTGCTCCAACAACTCTACCACTTGTCGCTGCAATTCTTCCGCTTCTTTGGGACTGAGGTGATAAGCTGGCCTATTAGACAAAATCAACCCAAGAACTAGGTCAATCTGATGTTGGATATCTCGCATAGGTGGTAGTCCGGGAGGAAAATCTTCTAGCATGAGGTCAGAAAATTCTACTAGCATCTGTTGCACATCTGGCGGTAAATCTGGAGCCCCGTCTACTGCACTATTCCCACAAGGCAGTAAGGCAAAAACTCTATCTTCACGCTCAACTTCGACTAAGAACCTGGACATAGAAAGTAGGTTAGAATTATCGGCTACCGAGGCAGGATTGACTCCGTCCCGGCGAGGTGCTAACACAATCTTCTTCCCTTTGATGCTAAGGGAATATGTATTCTTCCTGCCATCATGCACCACATTGCGATCATACTGCCAAGGTCTGCCTAACAATATATGACAAGCGTCTATAGATACTACATCACACCAAGCATTATCAAAATATTTCTTGCCAACAGAAAAAGACACTAGGCATCGTCTATCTACTTTTACCTCACTCCCCTTGCTGAGCCACGACAGCTTGTATGGCTTGGGATGACGTTCTGTCTTCAACTGCAATTTCTGGACAGCCTCGTCAGACACTACATTCTCGCAACTGTCACTGTCAATGATCATCTTGCAGACTTTGTCAGCCACTGTGCAAATTGTGTGGAAAATATTGGTTCTCAACCAATCGTCTCCAGAGTCCCCCTTGCGAGTCAGCAGACTCTTACGAATGACCAAAGTCTCTTGACCGTCCCCATACAGTACATCTTCATCTCCATCTTCTTCATACACTGGATCCCTAGTCTCCTCATACGTGTCATCTACCATGTCTTCCTCAAGTAGGAGGTTCTTGCCCTTTTGGCTGGCAGGTTTCCTGCAATCACTTGCCCTATGCCCCTGTTCACCACATCTATAACATTTAATATTAGGGTTAGAATTACCCTGTGTTGGCGGCTGGACAGGACGGGATTCTTGGGGCCGAACCGGGCGATTGCCTTGATTGTTTCTGACCACTGGCCACTTGTTCTGCTGCTTCTCTGGACAAGTGCTCGCTGATAGGCCTCAAAAACAGTCCACAACGAGTGCAGGCTGAGGGCATCTTGTAGGGGCTATCGCAATCCTCCCAAATACTGCGCCACCATCTACTCTTCTGTCTCAGATAGATAGTTCCGTGCGACCAACTGATAGAACTCCTCGGTGTAATCATCCACCAATCTCATACCTTGCCTCAACGAGTGAAGTCGCTGAAACAGGGTTTGAGTGTAGCCGAAAGGAAGAAAGTGACTCTTCATCTTGATCTTCATCTTTTCCCCATTGGTGATCTTGGCTTTGCCTTGCCTCTCTCTTGACCGCTTCAACTGCTCCCACCACGCAGATGCTTTACCCTTTAATTTGATGTCGACCAGTTTCACTTTGTCACGATCGGGGACTTCCTTATACTCGAAAATCCGCTCTAACTCATTCAACAATAGATGAAACCTTCTACTTCTAACGTGCCAGAAAACTCGGGCAGGTCTACTTTGAAACCGAGGGCTCCATGATGACGTTCCTGACCATGGTGGTCCCGGTTTGGAGCGGGATTGTGATGCGGGTTGTCGAAGGTGGAATCGGAATCAGAGTTCTCCATCTCACGATTGCCGAATTCTTGCACCACAAGGCGCTGGGCTAACTCTGCAACTTGCCTCTGCAAATCCTCAATCATCACATCCTGAATGTTACGATCACGGTGCGGAGCTTCCTCATTCGGAAACTGCCCATGACGACCACCACGAGCACGACCACCAACCATCGAAACTGATGAAGAACTCGTTTCAGGAAAGTGCTGAAGTTTTGATACCAATTGACGCCGGGCAGAATAACGATTATTTTGCAGGCTATTCAACAGGCAATTTGCAAGGAAGAAAATAGGAAAATTACCTCAAAGAAAACAGAGACAAACTCTGAATTTGATAAAATTATCAATAATCAACAACTGTTGGAAAACGCCCACAAGCCGGGCTAATATAGCTGAAAATTCGGTCTTTAGCAGAATTTTACAAAAAATAGCAAAATCCCTAAAACCCTAATAAAACGAAATACGGAATAAAATAAGTAGTCTACCAAAAAGCTGGCCCAAATCGGGCTCAGAATCACCTCCTAAACAATAAACGAAAAATTACCATAAATGGCAAAAAATATCTAAAATTAGGGTTTTGGAAAGGAAAACAGCGGATTTTGGGCTCGAAACGAGGCGCACCAAGTGTAACTGGTGGGCACGACGTGCACGCCGAAGAGAGCTTTCCGAATTGGGGTCATATGCGCGAATCGGATACTCATAGCCAAAGTTATGGCCAAAATACTGTAGCACACCCGGAAATCGCCCAAATTAAGTAAGATTATGATTTCTTGCCAATTTTGTGCTGATATGCCTGCTCCAGGTAATTCAGCACCATCAATGTGCAATCTGACAGCTCAGCATCGTTTGACTCGGATCCCCCTGCATCACTTAGCCTAATTAAGGACTCGATCCTGATCACTGCTCCTTAAGAAAATTATTAGAGAAGCGTTATTTTCAACATCTTCAATTGTTAGGTTTCGAGCAAACCCGACTAAAAAACGAGGTATGTCCCAACGTTTGGTATAGCAACGGCTAATCAAAACTTCACGAGTGAGGAGGAGTGTTCAAGAATTAATTAAATGATTAAATTCATTATTACTTACTAGTTTAACTTTTAAAATAACTGGTGATTTTACAGATCTAATTTCTTTAATTAAGTTGCAACTCACATTAACTTAATCGGGGAAAGAGGATGGTTGGGCCAAAGTGTGAGTGATTAATATATCATAGTTGAGCATAAACCTATAGGATTAAGCTTTTGGATTGGGTCGTGTCTCAACATGTTATATTATGAGTTTATTAAAAGATTGCTCAAAATATCAATCTCACTAACAAGTAGCATAAAAATTAATGATAATGTGTGGTATGGAGTGTCGCATGCACGGACAAGGATACATGGAGAGATTGATAGCCATTTTTTAATATTTCAATGTTTCGAATTTGCTGATCCCTTCCCTCCACCGGCTTCTTTTGATGACTCTGATGGTACTACTGGTTCAAGCATTTTTTTTTTTTTTTAATTTCTCGGATGAATACCGGTTCAAGCATTGACTTTCGTACTTTATTATATATATCCAAGAGGAACAGAAGGCCTTCCAAGCCTCACCGTCTCTCAGACCCAGAAAGCCAAGACACAAAAGAGTGTATAGGGGCGACCTGACTTGGTGAGAAAACAGACAGATGGCTGCAACAATGAACCTGACACTTCTTGTTGTAGCTCTGATTGCAGCAGCAACTGTGCTACCTGGAACACAAGCTGCCCAATATGTTGTAGGAGATACCACTGGTTGGAATCCTTCCGGCGGCGCCACCTTTTACACATCCTGGGCTGCCAAGCATAACTTTTCAGTTGGTGATATTCTGGGTGAGCTAGCTCCTCTACACATACAGAAACCTATATTCCATCATTTTTCTATGGCCTCTCTATTTGCTGAATTATGTAGGGAAAAATTATATTTAGTCCTGAAGTTTCCATAAGATTTGGATTTAGTCATTGAGTTTTCAATTTCAAGAATAAGGTCTTTAAATTTTGTCCAAATTTTAAATTGATCCCTCTATGGCTTTACTGTCAAAGTTAACGGTTTTTCATCTGTCACGTGTATTTCATTTCACACGTCAAGGTCCATGCCAGCACCCAAAATCAATGTCAACATCAAAGTTAACAAATTTCCTCTAATAGTACTACAAATCTAGAACATTAGGATGGTGAAGGAGATTGTTTTTTGTTTTTAGTGTTGGATATTTTGTTTTTTCTATGGATGACTTGTCGTTTAATGATATGGCAGTGATATTAGGTAATGATATAGATGCTAGCGTGTCAATTGAGATACATGTGACATATGGCACCATTAGTTTTGATGAAAAATTAACAGATGAACCTATTTAAAATTTGGGTAAAACTTAAAGACTATATTTTTGAAATTAGAAACCAGATGACTAAATTTAAATCGGATAAAAATTTAGGTCCTATATGACGCCGGACAAAATAGCGACTATTCTGCAGACTATTCAATGGACAGTTTGCAAGGAAGAAAATAAAATAATTATCCTCAAAATACAGAGACAAACTCTGAGAAAAATATCAATATTCAATCATTTGTTTCAAAACGCCCACAAGCTGAGCTAATATAGCTGAAAATTGCCAAAAATAGCAAAACCCTACAAACCTTAATAAAACAAAATATAGAATAAAATAAGTTGGTTGCCAAAAATCTGAACCAAATCAGACTCAGAATCACCTCCTAAACAATAAATGAAAAGTTACCATAAAAGGAAAAAAAAAATCTAAAATTAGGGTTTTTAAAGGGAAAACAGTGGATTTTGGGCTCGAAACGAGGCGTACCGAGCGTAGCTGGGTGGCCAAGATGTGCGGGCCGAAGAGAGCTTTCCGAATTGATGTCATATGCGCGAATCGGATACTCGTAGTCAAAGTTATGCCCAAAATATTGCAGCGCACTTGGAAATTGCCCCAATTAGGCTAGATCACGATTTATTGCCAATCTTGCACTGATCTGCCTGCTCCAGGTAATCCAACACCATCAATGTACAATCTGACAACTCAGCATCTTCTGACTCGGATCCCCCTGTATCACTATATATATATATATGATTTTTCCCAATTATGTATAATATATGCATGGAAAACAAGCTGAACAGTCCAAAATTTTATTGGTTTTAACTTTACTTTGGAGTCTTCTAAATATAGTCTTTGATGCTTTTGCAATTCCAAAATCAATAGGAAATTTAATACATTTGGTGATAATTTTGCTGTTTTTGCAGTCTTCAACTTCACCACTGGAGTACATGATCTTGCGACAGTTAGCCAAGTCGCTTTTAATGCCTGCAACACAAACACTACTATCACCCGTATAACCACTGGACCAGCCAATTTCACCCTCAATTCCAACGTAAGCTACTACTTCATCTGTACCTTCCCACAGCACTGCTCCAAGGGACAAAAGTTAGCCATTACTGTCAAGGCTTCCTCCGGCACTCTACCACCTCCAACCGGAGTTACATCAGCACCTCCGCCTCCACCGAGTGCTTCATCTGCCTCATCTCAAGCTTCTACTTTCCTTCTTATTCTCATGACCATTGCCTTACCTATCTTTTATCTATTTTAGGTTTTTTTTTTTTTTTTTTCTTGTCTATCTCATAGTTTTGTTTGTTTGTTTGTTTTCTTTTTAAGTGATGAGCTTATGTGGGTTTTGTCACTTCATATATACACAATTTGCATTTGATGATATTATTTGTGTATGAATGAATCTTTTCGATATGTAATTAAATAACTTCTTAATACATGCAAGATGATTGACTCGTGTTTGATCGAAACTGTTTGACTTCGATCTAGAGGAAAAAAAAAAAAAAAAAAACCTTTTGCCTTAATTTAGAGCGTCGATCAGCAACTAAAGCCCTTTAGAATGCATTTGGCATTGCATTGGAAAATAGAATTTTAACCTATAAAAAAAAAAAAAAAACGAAAGTCTTCTAAAAGTTTCATTTTCAAGCTTTCTCTAAAATCCAAT
This sequence comes from Alnus rubra, assembly GCA_028654335.1. NCBI lineage: Eukaryota > Viridiplantae > Streptophyta > Magnoliopsida > Fagales > Betulaceae > Alnus > Alnus rubra. Next base: position 2,486,760 of record JAJPGS010001263.1, read on the forward strand.
TTTGAACATTTTTTAACTAAAAAAATTATTATTATTATTTTTTAACCAAATGAACTCTTAATCGTGGATCAGTAAAGCGGAAAATAATGATCTGAGACAAACTAAAATATCTTCTGAAATGTCATTAAATATCATCGATACAAACTTAGAGCTTTCAAAGAGAAATTAATACTACATTATTTAACAACTTCTAACTAATCTATGTAAACTTGACAATATAGACCATTTACCCCGCATCTTCATCCTAGTAAATACTTAACTCAACAATCTGACATACCTACTAATATGCAAAGAACCAAGATTTTTTACAAGTGGAAAAATAATTGGGTAAATCAACGACTTAGTAATTAAATTATCACAAAACTTGATATGCAATGAGGCTCAATTGACAAAATATATCTCTTGAACTTTGGTAATTGAAGATGATAAGGGTTTTACAAAATTGCTAAGTTGCTTTTGTTATTATGCCCCTACGAAAAATTAGTTTATTTTGAAACAGTGTATGCATATCCCAAAGACAATTCGCATTAAATGAAATCATGATAATGGAAATCTTATACATAATTATAAACATAGTCATAACTTTCCTCTATATGGTCTGTTCGAGCACTTAACCCGTTCTCGATAAGGTTGGTGCTGTCCCGAGAGATGTATAGTTTAACATTGGTGCCCCAATGAAGCACTCATATCATACATTACTAGTAGGTTGACTGGGTCTGACCCTGAGTGGTCCATGCTACTAATAATGTCCGTGTATAGTGACCACTAATAAACATTTGTTAAAAAAATTAGGTTCGTAACATAATTACTTAATAAAAGTGCGATTTTAAATAAACATATCGCATGGTAAAACATTTATCCGTTCTGTTAGCATTTACTTACCTTCGTCGATCATTTTCAATCTCAGACATCCTAACTTCACTACACAACAAATCACATTCTAATATTAGGCATATACAATACTGGAAACCTTAAGCTTACACATGGAATCCTACTGAAGTTATGTAAACTCGAATCTAACATTTAAAAACCCTAATTACAAGTTTCTGCCAATGTTGATTGTTCAATGGTCAAACGTTCGACACTCTCTAATATGTACAAAACCAAAACCCTGCCCTTCAACCTAATCGCAAACCTTTAAGACAATTGATTACAATCCTAGAAGATCCAACAATAATCATTCATCAAGTTATAAAGTGTTAAACACAAGCATACGTGACAAGTATCGATAAAAGAAATAAGTATTCTAACCCATATCTTGCAAATCTTAATTATTTGCTAATGATCCGAGAAAAGTGCATTAAAATGTAGTTTGATGTGTTTTTATATATGGTTTCTTTATTAACAAAAAATCAAATTTTTAAATCTATAACTTTTATGCATAGGTATACTCTCTTTACTAATATAATAAATATTAAATTTAGGCTCTGTGCTTTGCTCCTTCGACTGGACTGTTCACATCGGATCTCAGGTTATCTATTGCACTCCCAAAGTTATTACTTTAACATCATGAAATTATAAAAAGTAGCTAAGCATATTAAAATACAGTATACAGAGTAAAAATTATGCTTAAAACGAACTTAGAGATTGGGTTTAGCTTTTCACCACAATGGTAGAAGCTTCTTCAAAATTTGAGGAGCAATCATCCAATGCAACTCTGTAGCATCCCAAGTCCACTAGGGTTAGGTTTGTCAACTTCCTCTCTTAAAGGCACAAAGATTTATAAGACTTACTAGAACAATTAACAAAAGGTATAGTAGTAATAAATGGATGAGAGAAATAGTTACATTTCAAATAAAAATTTAAATCACTTGTTGCTGAAACGCCAAGTCAGAAATTTAAATGTTTGGCAGAACCTCCTTCAATGGTTGTGCCCCATCATAACAATGGTATCAATCGCTTTCTTCTAAGACTTTTTAGGCCAAAACTATCTTCTCCACATACGTACCCTCATCTTATAAAACATTTCTCATCTCTTTTTGTTTTTCTTGATATCTTTGGGGCAACATGTAGGAGGGTTTTATGTCTTTCTACTTCTCATATTTCTCGCTTTCTACGAGCCGTGCTTTTTCGATTTGGGAACCTTTCAAAGATAATAATTACTATATTTAGAAATCATTTCATAGATAGGAACTTTCTAAAACAACATATGCTCTCTAGAGATAATTTACTATAAAAAGCTTTTTCATTTTAAAACTCTTTAAAAACCTTTCATGCAAGCAAGGTCAATTCATAATATATACATAAAACAATTATATATATATATTTAAGGTGCTTAGAACAATAGATGAAATAATATGACATGAAATAACCTTAGAAGGGGGGAGGGGATCTATTTACCTCTTCATTGTAGTTAAAAGTAGCCCTTTAACAATTAGCTAGTCACTTGAATAAAGGTTCAGGCATATTACTACTTTAATTAATTTCATTCTCGCTATTAGGAAAACATGCTCTTACAACTATGGGTTAGGCTTAGCTTGCTAGTCAATGGAGAATCAACCCATTGAGGTATTTTGAATTATTTTGGCATGTTAATATATTACAATTCCATAATTTAAATTTTCCCTTTTGAGTAAAAATCTTGTGTCTAATCACGGAACCTCCATTCTAAAAAATTTGGAATCGATGCAGGATACACGTACTTCACTATTTCTAACATGTTTCAATGTGCTTTAGGTGTAGAAAGTGGCCCCTTCAATTCTCTGTCCTAATTCTCTGTCCTAACTGAAATTTATAGACCAAATTTTCTAAACAATTTCTCACTACAAGAAACCTGGCCTGTAGCAATGACAATAAATCGTTGCTAAATATCACTTATCAAAATTGACTCACTACAAGAAATTCGCCCATTAGGGGCGACACTATTAGCGTCGACATTAAGTCAACGCTAATAGTTGACTATTAGCGTCGACTTTTAACAGTCGACACTAATAGTCTACTATCAGCGTCGACCTTTGACACTATTAGCGTCGACATAAAAGTGGACGCTAATTCTCCAAAAAAAGTGACTATTAGCGTCGACAACAAAGTTGACGCTAATGTGTCGTTGCTAGTAACCTGGCAGGAAATTTTGCCTCGCGCGGGTTGAGAAATTGCAGTGACATTTCAATATTAGCGTCCACTAAAGTTGACGCTAATAAATAACTATCAGCGACAACATTGGTGTCGACGCTGATGTGGTATCTAATGAACCACATCAACGTCGACACCAAAAGTGAACGCAAATAACCTATTATCAACGTCCACATCTAGGTGTTGACACTGTTAATAGGTTATTAGCTTCGACTTTGGGGTCGACGCTAATGATTATGTATAAAAAAATTGATTTTTTATTGAAAAAATTGAAAACTATCATCGTCGACATAATCAGCATCCACTTTAGGTCGACACTAATGATCCTACATAACAAAAATATATATATAAACCTTATTAAATTTTTTTTTTTTTAAAAAAAATAAATATTGAAACCTATAAAAAAAAAATACTTCTTTTTATATTATTAGTAAAGTTTTTTTTTTTTTTTTTTTTTTTTTTTTTTTTTTTTTTTAGTTTTTAATTTTTGGGTGTTTTATCTAAAATTTTAAAGTTAACTTTTTTTTAATAGGTTTAAATGATTTTTAAATAGCATAATTTTTATTTAAGAAAAAACTACTATTAGTGTCGACACACACTTGTCGACGCTGATAAATTTTTATCAGCGTCAAGTTTAGTTGACACTGATATATAAACTATGCCGTTTGACAAAAACTTTTAGGCGGGATGCTTGGCGCTACTAATTGCAGACGAAATTTTTATCTCTACTCGTTTTCCCCAATTCAAATATTCCTTTGCCCTAAAATCACGATTCACACCTCTATCTCTCTCTGTATCTCTGCCTGGGCTTCGAGTCCTGTAGAACTAGATGGTCATGGTCCCCTGTAGAACCCACTGACCACCATGACCGCCTAAAAGAAAAGAAGAGCCAACGGTCCAACACCAACGCCAACGCCCAACAGTCCAACACCCCTTCTCCCTTTTCAAACTCGAGTCCCTCTTCCCTCGCAACAGTACAAAATTTCTCCATTTTCTTTTTCAGTAATCACCGAAGGCAGGAAACCAAGAGGGCCCCTCTTCCCTCCCAACAGTACAAAATTTATCCATTCTCTTCTTCAGTAATCACCGAAGGCAGGAAACCAAGAGGATTTGGTTGGGCAACTACTTGAGGTAATCCTCTCTTTCTCTCTCTCTCTCTCTCTCAAATCTTGCTTTCTTTTCCTATTGGAGTTCAAATTTCAATGTTCGTTGATAATGATGAATTGGTAAGCTTTCTTTGAATGCCCATTCAAAGATTTAAGTCAAAATTGTGGCGAATTGTAGAAATTTCAGAGGTTTTGGGGAAACATGTGTTCAGAGGTTTAGAGCTAGAGGACGAAGGAAGAAGACAACTCAAGTCTCCTACCAAAATGGTGCGTCAAACTTAAGTAGAATCTTTGTGTTTTAATAAGAGACAAACGTTGCGTTTTAACTCAAGTTATAAACCCCTTAAAAAAAAAATCAAGTAATAAACGCTGGTGCGGCCGGTTGCAGTGGCCGAAAACGTTTGAGTTAAGAGCGAAGTGCACATGCAAGACTTTTTCCTTTTGCTTTTTTTTTACTCTTGGCACATACTTCGATTTGTCAAATTGAGGTATATATTTAAAAGTTAAAACCTTGATGTGTGAAGCACTAAAACTTAATGCTATTTGGGTATTTACAATTTGTCAAATTATCTTTCTTTAGATAAATAAGAAGCCTTTCAACAATTCAACAATTTGTGATTTTGAATTTTTTTCTTACATAATTTCTTCTTAATTACTTCAATGCCTTTAACAATTCAAATTAACTGCTCAGTTTTTTTTTTTTTAATAGAACCTGAGAAGTTAGCAGTATGTAATCAAACTTTTACTTTAATTAAGCTTTTATATTTAAATTGCTCTTTTTAAAATTAATTGTTTATGAATATATATAATTTTTTTATATGTTTTAATTATATGAAGTATATAATTATAGTTACCTAACATTATAGAGAACATCAATGATTATATTGAGTTCCAATTAAATTATAAATTAAGACACTAGGCACGAGAATATATTATCTCTATAACTAAACTGTTAATTTGCGCTTGTCATAAGAAAGTCTATAATTATTTCTCATATCCATAGTATGCTTCTTTGACAACACTGAAATTTCTCAACAATTATTGTGGTGTTTGAAAAATTTCACCGCTTGCAACAATTTGAAAATCTTTTATATCTTTGCAGCTTTGTTTCTGTTGTATATCTCCTAGTTGGAGTGTACTATCTTGTTCCTTGGGCTATTGGTCTACCAAAACGTGCTGTATGTTTCAATTTATTCATGTACTATCTTCTATGCTCCAGGTACATGCATTATGGCTTGCACTAATGACATTCATTGGACATGTTTTTTATGGCTTGCAAATGTTTCTTATGATAATCTCATTGATATTTTCTGTCTGTTGGTCTCTATGAAATTCCTTTGACATAACTCTGAATGTAGCATACATGTGTTTGTCTACATTTTTTAGTGTCAGTTGCCGGCATCATATGTCCAACTTGAAAGGACGCTGTCCTATTTTCATATTACTGACTTTGATGTCCTAGAGCTGGGGACTATCCCACTCAACCCAAAAATTAAAACCTTGTTGTGCTTGTAAACCTCATGCTTGGGCTAGATGATGGTGATGGTGAGTTGATTTTGTTGATATTCATTGGTGTGTGATCTATCATTATATTTATGTGATATCATGAAACATAATCCTGCATAAGTTCAGGAAAAGGAACTGCAAGTAGATATAACTATTGACAATTTTTGCATTGCCTTTTATTTTTAATTTGTTAGTAAAATTTGTACTTTCTATTAAATCTGTTAAATTTATTTGATGTATATGTTGTGTGCATGTCTCTTTGATCAATGATACCTCAATGTATTTGGTAAAGTTGAGAGACAATCAAGTTTATGATAGTTTTTAGTTCCTAACTAGTCTCAATGTTTTTCTTGCAGCTCTGGAGCCATTCTTCAATGCTTCTGCCTCTCAGTTTGTTTTAGGCCATCAAATTCCCTTGTGTTTTCTTTGTAACATATTTGACCAATCTGTCTGGTTGTTGCTTATTATGTTGTTACTTTTCTTCAATATGTTGGAATATTTAGGTTGTTGGCTCTCGATGTTGGCCACTAATTTCAAGGTACTGGGCATTTGCAAGAACGCAATCACCTAAAGTGGATATGATTGATGCTTTATATAGTTTTGGATATGGTATTTCTTATTAATCATCTAAGCAAAAATTGGATTCTAACAAATAAACTCAATTAATATTTTTGGAGTTCTTCCTCTGCGTCAAGTGTCCAACTATTTTGTTCAGTTTCGTAAGGTGCTGCATTTTACGATTTTGGAGTTCTATATATTCATTTATTTACTTCAGATCATTTAAATATTGTGTTTATCTCTAATCTAGCTTCTGGTCTGGTATGTTTTACAGTGATGAGGACGTTGTTTGTTTGATAAAAAGTTACACCCAATGGGTGCGTTTGGCTTTGAATGTCCCTTGGATAGAGTAATTGAAGAACTTAAGAGTGACAATGACTTTTCCATTCACCGGATAATTATTTTGGATCCTGTAAATGTCTCTTTTTATTTTGTTATGTATTCAAAGATTTGATGGACTATCTTCTATATAATTGCACATTTTTTTCTTCTCAATGGTTGTAAGTGAAATTCTATGTTGCCTGTCTATGTTGTAACTGCTAGTGCCTTTGATTTTATGATATATTTGTAAAATGGTTGGAGTCGAAGTTTGATGTAAATGACAGATTTCACATTTAGGTAACTCTAAATCAATGCGTTAATTAGTTTGTATGAACCAAGGAAGCTTGTGTGTGTATTTCTTTAGGTCTCACCAGCTCTTGAATTAGAATTAGTGTTTACAACCATATAGTGAAATGTAAGAGACATTAGTACTTGGGAAATTACTGTTCATCAAGCCAAAATGGGTAAATGAAAGAAGATACTGAGTAGCGAAGTTACTTCATGCTTTTAACTTGTAGTTAAAGCTATCAACATAATAGAAGTTGCTCATTTGAGGAGAGTTAATTGAGAGTGGTTTTTATTTGTTAAAATTTTATGTTAACATATACAGTTTTGTTTAGTGCTTAGTACTTTCACTTATAACCTCGAAGATGTGGTTATCCATATAGTGCGAAGTCAGGCTTCTTCCATGAGGACAATCGGGCAAATTTATTTCAAGTTGAACCTGAGTTTGGGATGCTACTTAATACTGATAATGGCTCTTCTATGCCTCAGGTCAATATAATAACGTTATCATTTCTTGTGTAGCATATCTACCACTATATGGTGTTGTGTTTTTTTGTCCTTGTATTAATTCAGTTTATGTTTATTAACAAGGTGGGAAGTACTTCACCAATACCAGCTTCATAATTGAACCATCACAATTGGAAGCCTCGATATGCAATGCCATTAATCATTATTTTCTCCACTCTATTCTCACTTAAAGTAATTGTGTGCTGGGAACCTAGAAGCCAAGAGTTTAGCATGCCAAGTTAGCAAGCATTTGTAAATCATGTGTACAAATTAAAAATTTAACCCCTGTTACCCCACAGATCGATGTAAGATATTGACTACATATGATGGTTGTACCACAAAATTTTCCATTAATTGATGTTTTTGATTAGTGGGGCATTAAGGGATCAATATTGTGGCTAGCTGCTTAATTAGAAGTTGTCATTAGCCTTTGTTCCCTTTTCATAGAAGGATCAATTCTTGCGCTTGATCACAGGAAGTATACTAATGGCATATTAATTTTTTTTTATTTTTTTAAGGGTATTAGGCATTAGCGTTGACATTGTCGACGCTAATAAATTATTAATTTTTTTTTAAAAGGCATTAGCTCGACTATGTCGACGCTAATGACCTATTAATAATTTTTTTTATATTTTATTTTTTGTGTATCACCGTCGACTTATAGTGTATGTGGTATAAGTTTTAGCGTCGACTGCATATAGCATTAGTGTCGACATATGTCGATGCTAATAATCTATTATCAGCGTCGACCCTTGAGTCGATGCTGATGAGCATCAACGTTGACTTATTTGCGTCCAAAAGTTGACGCTAATACTCATTAGCGTCGACTTTTGGACATTTAGTGTCCACTAAGAGTCGACGCTAATGAGTAAAATTTTTTTAGTGACTTTTGAAAGTTGTTCCTGATAAGCGATCTGTAACAACGACTTTTATGTCGTTGCTGATAACCCACTATTTATCAGCAACGACATAAATTTCGTGGCTAATAATCCCCACTAACAGCAACCACATAAGTGTCGTTGTTGATAACCCACTATCAGCAACGACATAAATGTCGTGGCTGATAATCCACTATCAGCAATGACTAAAAGTTGTTGCTATTAAGCCACTATTCGCAACGACATTCAAGTCGTTGCTGATAAGAGCACACTATCAGCAATGACACCCATTTTGTGTTCCATTTTCGTTTTGAAGGGAGGAGCGACGGCACCAAGCTTATTAGCGATGACTTTTGTCAATGCTGATAGGCGTTATCAGCGACAACGCAAAGTCGTCGCGGATGAGCAACAAGGTCCATCTTTTTGCAAGGACTTATTGGCAACGATGTGTCGTCGCTAAAAGTGATTAGCGACAACATGTACACTATTAATTAGCAACGACAAATTGTCGTTGCTAAAGACCAAGTTTCTTGTAGTGGTGATCTGATACTGCTTTCAATACTCACAGAATAATTGTTGTCACAAAAAATAAAAAAAAAATGACAGTATCGATCTCGAAGAGACCAGCCAAATCATGTCCAAAGCCATGGGCGTGAGTGTTTTAAGAAATTTAGGGTTAAGTATCTTTTTTGTCTCTTGTGATTTAATAATTTATTTATTTATTTATTTTAGGCCTTGTGGGGGTAGCCGAACCACCTCTATTTTGCCTAAAGGAGTGACTCGATCCACCCATTTTTCATTTCTTTCAATTTTGTTTTAATGCTTTTAACAGTTTTAGTATTTTTAGTTTTATAGATTTTTTAATTTTTTTACTGAGACATAGGAATACGTGTTTGTTTTTTAAAGACATTCAAGTAGACTTTCGTCGATTTATAAATAAAAGTTAGACAAAAATACCAATAAATTACTATCTACCATACAAATAGAAACCTAAACAAGTAAAAATAAAATTATTAAACCACCAGATCCAGTTTTCAAATTTAACCAAAAAATTTAAGCCAACTGGGTCTTTAGAAACGTTAAAACATGGATGCATAGTGTTCCAAAAAAACAAAAAAAATAAAAATAAAATAAAAAACCTGCCCGTCACATGTAGCAATCAGACAAAAACATGTAAATCATGGGGTGAAAAACATCAACTTTCCAACATGGCAAGTTGGCAACATATAAAGAAAGAAAGAAAAAAAGGTTGGGAACCTACACGTGTTATTCAAAGGAAGTATCGCTAAAAGACAAAAAAATAAAAAAAATAAAAAAAAATAAAAAGACCATGGTACCGATTCCCTTCTTGCCAGTTGCCACCTTTCTTTATTTTAATTAAATATCATTTTTTATGAGTGTTGGAGCATCTATTTTAACTATTTAAATATAAAATATTGAAAGGAATCGATTCTTTTTGTAAGGATTTTGTGAGAAACCGAAAGAAAATAATTAAAAAAATAAATAGAGAAAGGATTTGAGAGGTTAAATATAGAGAAAATATTTGCCATTTACCATTTTAAAGAAACTTTAAAGAATTTGTTGAGTGGAATGTTTTGACAACTTTTACTTAAATTTAGTAAAATTTTTAAAGTCTTTAAAGTCCATTGAAGATGCTATTAGGTTTTTATCTTTTTCTTTTATATTTTGAAGAGAAAAAAGACAAGGGAGAGAGAAGGGTAGGATAGGAAAAGAAAGATAATGAGGAGTATTTTCTACGCGTGAGACTAGCCGACTAGGGACTTTTTTTTTAAAAATAAATAAAACTAACCGTGGTGGTTAGAACTCGTGGTCAATATAACGTATAATTAATAGACCATTGACTCATGTGACATGAATGTCGTTTCTGAAAGTCTTTTGAAATACATTTTTTTATTTTTTATTTTCAAATCATTCAATGATCTATTCTCATTATTAAATTGAGGGATTATATGTTTATAACTTTTATATAACTTTAATAATTTTTTTTTCTTCAAACTAACTATTAAATTTCTTTTTCCTACACGTTCCGATAATTAATTTTAAAAAAATTGTTAGAATTGTATAAAAGTTGTAAATGTATTGTATCTCATTAATATAAGATATTAGTTTTACCCAAACTCATAAACTTAAGTTTTTAGGTTGAGTAGTGTTTCAACCTTTTATATTATGAACTTAGAGCATTCATTGCGGTCTCTATATAAGTGTTCTGTTTTCTAAATTTTAAAAGAAATTTTAAGGAAGTCACAAAATAGCTACTTACCTCAACTTTTTATATTTTTTTATCCCTTAAAAATGTTACGGTGCTTCCCAATGAACTCTCATAACTTATTATAATGATAAAAAAAAAAAAAAAAAAAAAACTAAATCTCTCTACTTTCATGCATTTCCACACAGCGTCATCCCAATGTTGGCCCTTTTTACTGCTCGACTCAATGGATATGGTGGATCCAACGTTGAATTGAGCAGTGCATCGCCTGCTGTCACTCAAGAAGTGGTGCAAGAAAGGGTCGTAGGATTGGCAAATGACCGACGAATGTTCGAAACGGACGGAAAGTGAAGAAGCATCCGGCCCAGGGGCGTTTGTAGCCCCAAAATTGTCCAATGCCTCAAAAATTTCCCCTTTAAACGGCATAGAAAAGGTCACGGACTCGTCCGGGCGGTGGATTCTGGGAGGCTGTTTTGGTGGCTGTGGCTCTTCTTTGGTTTCCATCGCAAGTGGTTAGCGTCGTGGGTTTCCATGGTTCAGACTTGAGACACACATAGAGTGGGCCGGGAGTGAGAGAGTGAGACTTGAAGAGTATTGATAAAATATTAAATAATTAAAGATGATAATTAAAAAGTAAAAAAATAATATTTAATTGATATAGGGGAAGATAAACGGTATGTAGTTTTTTTTTTAATAAGAAATTAAAAAGCTGTTTTATTTCCTATATTTAAGAAAAATAGTTGAAAAGATGCTGTGAATATAAATTTTTGTGACAGAAAAGACGCGTTAGAAAATGGACAAAGGAAGAAGGGGCCAAGAGAAACAAAGGGACAAGGAGAAGAATGGGATACTAGCGTGGAGAGACCACAAAGGGTACGTAAGTGATGGCGGAGAGGCTCATGAGTCATGGAAGTCGCTATTGAGAAAGAGAGAGTTTTCTTCTTTTTCTTCTTTTTTTTCTTTAAATGTTTCCTATTTTTCGTACTTCCTGGTCCCTTTTCTCCACCGACTTCTTTTGACCCGTTCAAGCAGGGACTTTACTACTTGATCAACTTCTTGAACCATATGTTAGGACTCCCTTTATATATATATATATACCCAAGATTTTGCAGAAGGCCTTCCAAGCCTCACCATCTCTCAGACCCAGAAAGCCAAGACACAAAAGAGAGTACAGGGGCGACCTGATCACTGCTTGGTGAGAGAACACACACAGATGGCTTCAACAATGAACGTGACACTTCTTGTTGTAGCTCTGATTGCAGCAGCAACAGTGCTACCTGGAACACAAGCTGATGAGTTGGTGGTAGGAGATACCACTGGTTGGCAAGTTCCTCCTAACACTACCTTTTACTCCGAGTGGGCTGCCAAGAATACCTTTTCAGTCGGTGATACTCTGGGTGAGCTAGAAACCTATATTCCAACTTTTTCTATGGTCTCTCTATTTGTTGAATTAATTATGCATGGAAAACAAGCTGAGCAGTTCAAAATTTAATATATTTGGTGATGATTTTGCTGTTTTTGCAGTCTTCAACTTCGCCGCTCCACTACATGACGTTGCGACAGTTACCAAAGCCGCTTTTGAGGCGTGCGACAAAAACAATCCTCTCAACAGTACAACCACTGGACCATACAATTTCCCCCTCACCGCCGTCACAGAGTACTACTTCATCTGTACCATCGGACAGCACTGCTCCGGTGGACAAAAGTTAGCCGTTAATGTCACGGCTGCTTCCTCCGGCACTCCAACTCCACCCGGAGTACCTAGTCCCCCGCCGCCTCCTCCAAGTGCGCCCTCATCAGCCTCATCTCTTGCTGCTACTTTCTCTTTTATTCTCATGACCATTGCCTCGACTATCTTTTATCTATTTTAGTTTCGTTTAATTTCTAGTCTATCTCATGTATACACGGAGCTTAATTATATATGTGGGGTTTTGTTATTTCATGTATACACAATTCGCAATATTTGCTGATATTATTTGTGTATGAATAAATTAAATATTTTACATGAGCAAGCCGACTCCTGTTTGATTCTCTTTTATTTTTATGTTTTTTGGGATAGATCTGTCGGTGTCGTTTAACAAATCTAGAAGATGAGGTTTCCACTTTATTCTTTGAAAATTACATAATGGGATTGATGAGGTTGATGAGGTTGAGGCCTTAATATATTATTATCTTGAAGATTTAATTTTGATCTGTCGGTAATAAAAATGAATAGTTTTGCTTTTGGATCATGCATCGATCCTGACTCGATCAGAAAAGATAACCTTATCCCCAGGACCACAACTAGGTCTCTGTTCTCCTTTATCGTTGCGAAACTCTATTGCTGTGAGAAGAAAAAGGACAACCACTTGTTACAAGAGTGTAGACCCATGAGTCATCCTTGTCAAGCAGCGCGCGTCTGTGGCTTAGCTTCAAGTGATTTAAAGAAGCTTATCCAATTACGAAGAAAATATCCGTTCAATGGGCCCTCCATTAATGGCATGATATTAAGTCCTTCGGGTAGGTAGAACGTGGCCTCCGGTACCAAAAAATAATGCAGACCTAAAAGCATGCATCAACAATTACTTCTTTTTGTTTTTTTATTAAAAAAAATAAAAAATTATTCATCCAGATTTACTTGCAAGTACTGCTGTAAGTCTAAAAATATTTGTAGAATACTTTATTTATTTTAATAATTAACAACAAGAAGAGAGAGGAAAAGGACGATTACACCAAAAAACCAAAAAAAAAAAAAAAAGAAGAGAAAATATAATTTTAGCCCTTCAAATTATTACTCGTTTTTCGTCTAGCCCCACAAACTGCAAACACTCCCACTTCGGCCCCCAAACTACGAAAACGTTTGAAAAATGTCACTTTTGGCGAAATATCCCCATATTACCCTTGTCACGGTTTATTTTTCAATTAAAAAATAAAAAAAAACTAAAAAAATAATTAAAATTTTATATTATTTTATTTTAAAAAAATAGAAAATATGGTGTTTTGGGGGTGGCTGCCACCTTACTCCCAGGCCACTAGAGGTAACCGCGTAGCCAACCCCCCCCCCCCCCCTCGAATTTTGGGGTGGCCTGAAAGCCACCCCCAGGTCATTGGGGGTAGCTGCGCGGCCACCTTGGCCTGGCCCCAAGGGTGGCCGCGCGCCACCCCATATTTCTTTTTTTTTTAAAAAAAAAATCAAGTTTTTTTTAGTTTACTTTTTTTTTAAAAAAAATATTTTTTAATTGAAAAATGACACGTTACAGAGGTAATATGGAGATATTTCACCAAATGTAACTTTTTTCAAAGGTTTTGGTAGTTTGGGGGGCCGGAGTCGGAGTGATGGCAGTTTGTGAGGCTAGACACAAAACGGGTGGTAATTTGGGAGGCTAAACTGTAATTTTCAAAAAATAATAATGTAGAAAATGGATTGGACAACCCAACATAAAAAGTCTCAATACAACAAGATCAGAGCGGGTACACAAAAGTTTAAAGGGAATGTGTCCAATGAATTACACAGTCCTATAAATTATAGCACGAACACCAAGAAAATTGGCCGCCAGTTAAGGTCGTTTGACATGGTATATCAGGCACATCACAACTAAGAGGCACATGAAGGGGCACGAACCTCGGAAGGTACCTCAATCCTTTCCGAACCCACACAAGGAAATAATAACAACCACTAAAAGGAAGTTGAAGGAAAAACACAAATATGGATCTAAACAAAATAGAAAAATCATAACCAGCACTTCAGACAAAAGGCCAAGAAACAACAGCATTGGTCGACAACAGATTGGAATGTGGGGGGCATGCTTAGTCGTGTGAGGGCCACGTGTAGGCGCATTGGGGGACTTGCGGGCACATGAGGGACATGCGAGGGCACGGAGGGAGGTGATGGAGAGGCACATTGGGGGTGAAGACCAACAAAGGAAGACATATTTGGCTTGTAAGACCCAAGATTCGGACTCCAAATCTGATGTGTTAGTATTTTTATTAGCTACATTCTGGATAAAACAAAAACACTTTATGTAATGGTTGCTTTTTAACAAGATAGTCGGTTTTTCAATCTTCATGTTTTCGGACAACGGATTTAAAACTGAATCTCCATATATTCAGACATCTATTGTTCACAAGCTTCTAGTAGTTATCCATGAAGAGTCCTTTGCAAAAACCAAGACAAATCAGCCGGTTCTTGTGCAACCGTCCGGATGGGCCTTTGAAGGCATCCAGACGCCCCGCAGTGTCCTACAGATAAACATTGAAGACGTCCGGACGTCAGAGCAACACCGTCCGGATGCTCGGTCAATCAGTATTCGACAAGGAGTCTATTTTCAGAAGTCGACACTGTTTGGGAAGTCTCTGCAATCCGTCCGGACGACTCGGCATCACGTCCGGACGATGTCCTGTATTTGCAGACCGTCCGGACGACTCAGCAATACGTCCGAACGATATCCAGTAGTTCAGATAACTCTAGAATTCCGTTTGTACGCGGAAAGGTTTTAGCGAAGACCGTCCGGACACTCGGTCAAGCCATTCGGACGCAAACCCGATAAGGATAGAATTGCTCTGTTTTTGAAGGATATCGCAGAAACCCGTCCGGACGTGGCAAACTTCCGTCCGGACGGTCGACAGACAGAGTCCGATTTTCAGTTGTTTTCAAGGTCTCTTGAAGCCTATAAATAGGGGGCTCTAGGTCTATGTTTTGTACAGAATTCAGTAGTGAATTCCATAGTGCTTTGAGAGGGAGTTTAGGGAGAATCGAAGATCTGCTAGCTCTCAAGATGGTGCCAGTGTGTGCTCATTTTCTGAATTTGCAAGAATTTCAAATTGTGAAGTTGCTAAAGATGCATGGCAAATTCTAGAAACAACATATGAAGGCACAAAACTGGTAAAATCTGCCAAACTTCAAATGTTGATTTCTAAATTTGAAGAAATTAAGATGTTAGAAGAAGAGACATTCAGAGAGTTCTACACTAAGGTTAGCGACCTAAGAAACTTAATGGTGAGTCTTGGGAAGCAAATCTCGGATTAAAACTTATCCAAAAAATATTAAGATCTTTGCCTGAGCATTTCAGGATTAAGGTGACGACTATTGAAGAAAGCAAAGATCTGGAGGAGATGAAGATTGAAGAGCTGGTAGGATCTCTTCAGACATACGAATATTCCTTACCTCCGGTCAGAAAGGCAAAGACAATTGCCCTCAAGGCATCTAAGGCATCTAAGGCATCAAAGAAGAAATCTGTAGTCTCATCTGACAAAGACTCCGATGTTGATGAAGATGCAGTGGCTATGTTAGCCAAGAACTTCGAGCGGTTTATGAAGAATAATAAATTCAAAAGGAAGTTCTCTAACAAATTAAGAAAGGCTCCTCATATAGCTGATACAGAAGAAGCAGAGAAGAAAGATCCGAGGGGTCCTCAATGCTTCAAATGATCAGGCTTTGGGCACATCAGGACTGAATGTGCAAATCTGAAGAAACAAAGAGGAAAAGCCTTTAATGCAACTCTCAGCGATGAGTCTGAGAAAGAAGAAGAAGCTCCTAAGGAAGAAAAATTCTTGGCCTTCGTGGCCCCGCATGAAGATAAGGAGGATTCTCAGTCCTACTACTCTGAGAACAGTGAAGAATAAGATATGCAATCAGCCTATCAACTTCAATATGTAGAGTTTCTAAAGCTGAGGGAGAAATACAAGCAGCAAGTACTATAGCTGAACAGCCTCAGAACTGAAAAGACCTTTATGCTCATAAAGATCAATGAGTTAGAAGAGAGGCTATTGGAGACACAGTTACAACTGGAGAGAGTCTCAAACGAGAAGCTCACTCACATGCTCTCCATTCAGAAGTACCCAACTGACGAGACTGGAGTTGGGTATGTTCCTACTTCTGATACTCCTTCTACTTCCAAGACCATTTTTGTGAAGCCAGTTATTCCTGATACTCCACCCCCAAAAGTGGATAAGGGAAAAGCTATAATGGAAGCAGAAGTTCCTTTCATCCCTCAGCCTCCTGCCAAGCTTCCTATCAGAAGAAAGCCTCTCACATGCCATCACTGTGATGAGCCAGGGCACATTAGACCCAACTGCCCACATCGGCAAGTTCAAAGGAAAAAGAAATGGCAAGCTCCTAAAACTCCCATGTGTCACCAATGTGGAGTTAGCAGTCATGTCAGACCAAGGTGTCCTCCACCTAAGCCTCCCAAGCATCATAGGTCTCCGCCCAGAAATCATGTTTCAGAGCTTCAGCAGCTGCAGAAGCCTACTCAAGTGAAAAAGACTTGGGTTCCCAAGAAGACTGCAGCAAGGAAAATCTCCAGTGAAGGAACATCCTTCGCCAGTACTTTCATGCAAGATCTGGTCAGATTTCTAACTCTACAGCTTCAGAAGGAAGGACAAGACAAGGATGAAGACACTCACTCCCCGAGGGGGAGCAGACCTACCGAGTAGGTAAGGTCACACATGCCTAGGATTTTGGTTCCTAAATCCTAAAGCATGACAGGTAAACTTGGAGAGTTTACTTTATTTTGATCATCTAATAAATATTTTGCATGTTGTTATGGAACCATATTTTCTATTCCTATATTCCCTCTTGGGTTGCCTTGAGGAAACTCTATAGGTATTAAACAGGGATGATAGTAAAAACACGTCGAGCGGCTGTTTTTCTATCTTGTGACTCTCAAATCTCTCTCCCCGAGGTCAGGTTTGTTTGTACCATACATGCTTGGTCAACACTACTCTCTTTATGTTGAAAGCATGTTTGTTTTTTTTATATATAAAAAAAGAAGAAGTGGGGGATTAAAAGGATGCAGAAGTTTATTGTTTTATAACTTCTAGATATCTTATGTATGTTTAACTGATGTCTCAGTTTCTGATGCATTTATTCAATTGCCATTATATAACTGAGAGTTGTTCTTCTTCTGTGAAGTTTTTCCAGTGGCATCCATACTAGATAGTTGCTTTTCTCTTGCAATGAAAAATGTGCACTATCCAAGGCTCTCCTAAGGTATTTGTGTCTCTCCTCTGACTTTTAGCTTCTGATCTTTTAAATGGAAGAGATTTTGTTTTGCCAAGATGATCAAATTGACCAACTCGCTAGTTGAACCTAGAACCCATAAATTCTGGCATTCTCTCTAGGTTGCAGCACCAAGTGATAAAAATCATTCAAAACTGAATAAATATGGATAAATAAAAAGATCCACTGCTTTTGTGCTATAAATTTGTTCTTGAACTTGTCCCTATAGAAACAGTCAGTGGCCAAATCATTGCAGAAAAAGACGGTCACTAAAGGACAAAGTAAAAAAAAGTGTTGCAGCTTAGGGAGAATGTATCAGATGAAGGTGGTTAGGCC
This sequence comes from Alnus rubra, assembly GCA_028654335.1. Lineage (NCBI taxonomy): Eukaryota > Viridiplantae > Streptophyta > Magnoliopsida > Fagales > Betulaceae > Alnus > Alnus rubra. Next base: position 2,504,535 of record JAJPGS010001263.1, read on the forward strand.
TTAGTAAAATAAGGTTTGACTTTTGACTGATCAAACATTGATTTTCTCTCTTATTTAGAAAATCCGAGTGTTTTAAGTCATATCATCATACTTCATACCTTATTGAGAAGTTATATACACACGCACGCATTGCTTGAGTTAAGTTTACTATTGAAATGTTCTTCCGTAGGGAAATTTTTGTGGTGTTTAAAACATAACAATCAATTATATCTTGGATATTTTATGAATGCTAATTGAACTAAGATATCAGTGTTATATACATGCATGCTCTGGAAATTATTTGGGAAATATTTTTCTGCTCTTTTTTCTTTTTCAATTTTTGTGTGTGAAGCGTCCAGACGATGTGTAGGAATGTCCTGACAATTATCTTGGATGTCCGGACGGTGATTCTGGTTGTCCGGACGATACGGTTGTTTCGTCCGGACGCTCATGGTTCTTGTCCGAACGGCCGTGTTTTTGCGATCTCTTATGTGGCACCACGTCTGGACGTCACTTATGTTCCTTCCGGACGGTGAACCCTATAGGGTTAAATCGCTTTCTCCCCGCGCCGCAGCCCACTTTTTCACCTCTTTTGGTTAGTTTTTGTCGTCTTGTGCCTTTTCTCTGTGTTTTTTATGCAAAACTCTCTAGTGCATGTGTCAAATTTGCAGTTTATCTCCACCCCAGGTATAGTCTTACTCTTTTACTACCTTATTTTAAGTTTTCTTGCTTAAAGTAGGTTGTTTTTAGGTGTTTACTATTTTGAGTTTAATATATATATTTTTTTTTCTCAAAATATACTATTAGTTGGGTTGAGATTATTTCTATTTGGTTCTCTATATGGTTGGGTTGTGTTTTCTTGATATTGTAAAAATTTTGGATAGTCCATTTTACAGCCATTATAATGCCCAATTTTTTTTTGTACTAACTGGAATTAATGTTTTCATGGATTTGTGTCTGTGTGTCCAGAATTTATGTCTTCAGACAACTCTCCTCCCAGAGTCAGGCAAAGAATTGAGGAATCAGTTGCAGACCGGGTGCACTGTATGCAATCCCAACAGGTCTTATCTGAGCGGAATCTTCTCCGAGCAGATTTACGTGACTCAGTTCTGCTTCCTATTGCACAGATGCTCCTGGAGAACAACTGGGAGTACCTTTACAATTGTGCCTGCCAGGCCTTTCCCAGACTGGTGCGGGAATTTTATGGCCATATGATCGTTACTCAGGATGATGATCATGGACTGATTATGCAGACTATGGTCAGAGGCCAGACTATTCTGATAGACCCCCAGCTTATCAGTTTTGTGCTCGGGGTCCCTGTTCTGCTAGTCTCTAGAGCTCCGTTTCCTGATGAGGCTCCCAGCATTGATTTTCTCCATGACTTCTTTGGGACGAGGCCACAGCGTGAGGACAAGTCCCACTCCTAGATCAACATCGGTGCCTTTGCTCCTATGCACCTCTTTTTAGCAAAAGTTGTGGTGACAGATCTTTGGCCTCAAGCTTGACGGAGTGAGCTTACCTTCAAGAAGGCCACTCTTCTATATGCCATAGTGATGTGGACTCCATTTTGTCTGTGCAAGTACATCTTGCACACTATGCTCGAGGTTCGAGATGAGAAGACCGAAAATGTATTTCCAAACTGGTCAAGTGTTTTTATCCCAGAATGGCCAAAGGGGGAGTTAGTATTTTTATTGGCTACATTCTGGATAAAACAAAAACATTTTATGTAATGGTTGTGTTTTAACAAGACAGTCGGTTTTTCAATCTTCATGTTTTTAGACAACGGATTTAAATCAGAATCTCCATATATTCAGACATCTATTGTTAACAAGCTTCTAGAAGTTATCCATGAAGAGTCCTTTGCAAAAACCAAGACAAATCAGCCGGTTCCTGTGCAACCGTCCGGACGGGCCTTTGAAGGCGTCCGGACGCCTCGCAGTGTCCTACAGATAAATATTGAAGACGTCCAGACGTCAGAGCAACACCGTCCGGACGCTCGCTCAATCAGTATTCTACAAGGAGTCTATTTTCAGAAGTCGACACTGTTTGGGAAGTCTCTGCAATCCATCCAGACGACTCGGCAACACGTCCGGACGATGTTCTGTATTTGTAGACCGTTCTGACGACTCAGCAATACGTCCGGACGATATCCAGTAGTTCAGATAACTCCCAAATTCTGTTTGTACGCGGAAAGGATTTAGCGAAGACCCTCCGGACGCTCGGTCAAGCGTCCGGACGCAAACCTGATAAGGATCAAATTGCGCTGTTTCTGAAGGATATCGCAGAAACCCATCTGGACGTGGCAAACTTCCGTCCGGACGGTCGACAGACAGAGTCCGATTTTCAACAGTTTTCAAGGTCTCTTGAAGCCTATAAATAGGGGGCTCTAGGTCTGTGTTTTGTGCAGAATTCGGTGGTGAATTCCATAGTGCTTTGAGAGGGTGTTTAGGGAGAATCGAAGATCTGCTAGCTCTCAAGCCGGTGCGAGTGTAGGGGTTGACCCTAAGGTAAAGGAATCCATCAAAAACCCCTTCAGGTGGTAGATTTGGTTGGGAAGCGTTCGTGTTGGGCTACACGTCAGAGTTAAAGGTATGACTATTGTATAGGGTTATGTGAGTACGAGTGTCTTGTAACTAGCTTTATTTTTGGATAGTGAATTTCCTGGGTTTGGCTGCCCCGGAGTGGTTTTTTCTCTTCATAGAGTTTCAACTTCGTAACTAATATCTTGTCTCATTTAAATTCCGCATTTAAGATATTTGTTTGCACACAAACACACACTTGGTTTGAATTAGAAGTCAATAAATTATTTTCATGATGAGGTACCAACCCCCTAAATCTTTGTCAAAATGATTTTGTGAGATTACGGTTATTCAATGTCCTTATGCCTGTATAGTAGCAACCTTTCAACGATTTTATTTATCGATAATAGTCTTGGTAGGCCCCCTTTTCATTGGCTCCTCTCTCGATTTTGAATAGAATGTGGACCGTCCTCTTTGGGTCCAAGAATAGCCCTCAACAAGCTTAGATAAGTTAGAAAAATGCTAGAGGTACATATACTTTTACAAGGGATACTTACAAACTAACGTGGAGCCTTATGTGAGGTTCTAAGTCTATTTAATGGTAAAATAATTAAAACAAATTTCAGTACATATAGACAAAACTACCTTTCTCATCTCCTGTTGTACCTAGCAAGCCGGAAACCCAATATGCCGACCGAGGACGACTCCGACCTTGACCACCAGCATGCTCCGGACACCGCTAGTCCTGTTGTACTTGTGCACCCTGACCCACCAAACCCACGCCGGTGTGCGTGGGTTTCCGGCCGGACCAACCAAACCCATGCACATTGGCGTGGGTTTCCGGCTGGATCTCTCAAAGGATGCACAACGCAACTAAAGCAAGCCGTAAACTCTTTACTCCGACCAAGGGAGTTTTCGACACCGTTGGTGTTCTGGGGTGGGCGTTTTTCGACTTCCACCAAACCCACACCGGTGTGTGTGAGTTTCTTGACAAAGGGAGATCCGCGAGATCTCGCCTGTTTCCGACCGTGTCAAGAGCTTTTCGGTGGTTGGGGTCTGGTCACCGAGGTGATGTGGCTGGAGGACCGGACATCCAGCGAGATCTAGATCTTTTTTCGTTGACAAGGAAGAGGATTTGGATCTTGAGGCATTTCTCTTGGGGTTGTAGATTTTTGTTGGGGCTGGTGAAGGGCATTTTTGTCTTTATGTAAGATGCTATGTCAGTTTCTAAGCCTCTCTTTGTAAAAGTGTAAGTACCTATAGCATTTCTCAGCAAGTCATGAGCAAGTGGATTCTTGTAAGAAATCTCTATCTTGATACAACTCACGTAAATCTTTGTAGGTTGTTGATAGAACCCAATGAATGGTTATAACCCCAAATTAATAAAACAATCACAAACAATTTCTAATTAAAAATCTAATAAGAGAATCATAAGAAATGAAAGCTAAATTTCAATCACACAACCCCAACACACAAATCTGTTGACGAAATGGAAAACCCTTTGGACAATTCAAAGGGAAAAACCATTTCGAGGCAGTCAAACAAGGGAAATAACTAGCCAAGAAGATCCATATTACAGACACAATAAATATTTACAAAACCCCATTTGTAAATCCTAGACTCTACATGACAACAAGCAATTTGCTTGCTTCCAAGCTCGGCAATCTTCTTGTAGTCCCTTCCTTACAGACATCTTCGATGGACTCTTTGATGGACAGAGGATATATATGGCGTGAATTAAAAAAACTCAAGAATGAAATCTGATTTGAACCCGTAGAATCGAACTCCCTTGAACCCACAATCAAATTGAAACTTACCCAAGAAAGCCAAGAATCATGTCAAGAAGATCTAGACCCGTTGAAATCTTGTTTCAAGAACCTAGATTCGGTGAGAATGCCACAAAGGGGTTTGCCTTTGATAAGTTCTTAGTTCAATCAAAAACAAGTAGATAAAACTTTTTAGTTTTCTATGAAGAACAAAAAGCTTCATTCACATTCAACTTGTCTAGCAAATGCGGCTACAAGTCTTTTTAAAACCTCTCTATGAAACCCTAAACCTACTAAGGCCTACATCAATTAAAAGACATGGGTTGAATATCTTCAAGCCCAAAACATCATAAACTACACTTCTATAACTAATAAAAGAAGTCCACTTAATGAAATAAATTGGCCAAAAAGCCTACAACCATAAAAACATAAAAATAGGCCCACACGCCTATACTTAATGAAATAAAGAGTCTACACTAAACCATTAGGCTATGCCGCCCCCATCTGTCGCTTGTATCACATGGATTAAAGTTGGTTCTTCTTCTTTCAAGGCCATCTTGAATGTTGGGGTTTTGCTCGATAAATTTGCAAACTCAGCCCAAGTGGATTGCATCAATCCTTGCATTGCTTTCTTGATCTTCTTGCTCTTGACCTTGTGATTGGCCCATCTGAAATTTGCAAAGGATCTTTAAGATTCGGTCTACCATGGGGCCCATCAAAATCCCAAGTGGTAGAAAAGCTTTTAGCTTTTTGAAATCTTCACTTGGGTAAACAAATGTGAAGGAAGGCATTTATCTAGAAGGATTTTATAATGAATGATCTCATCATCTTCTTCACAAAAAAGGTCCAAATCTTCCTTGAGAGCAATGTGAAAAGAGAGATAACCCAAAAGAAAGCTAGATCGAGAAATAAATAGTTTGAGGACATTTTGTTTTTCCATCATGACAAGCAGCTAAGGTTCCATCGCTAAGTCTTTAACATTTAGTAGGTTTTGTACAAGCGGCGTCATGATGGCATTTGAGCGGGATGTGCACGGGACCAAATCGAGAGCTCTTTATGGCTTCCCGTCACTTGTTCGTCATGATGGGCTGTGCACGGGAGAAGGCTGAGATCTCTTTGTGGCTCTTCGTTATTTATCTGTCGTGACACCTTATGAATGGCAAGAGGCCGAGGGCTCTATGTGGCTCTCTGTTACTTATCCGTTGTGATGGGCTTTGAACGGAAATGCATAGAAACTCACTAAACAACTCAAAATCCTTATAATTTCATATCAAAACACAAGGTAATGAAATGTAAATAACATAAGATTTTGCACACCATATATAGCCCATTTACTAGGACTTAGCCCAAATTGTCATGCTTGTATCTGTATCGGTGCAATTTTGACTTTTTCACCGAAGAAAATGACTCATGGGTTGAAGGATGTCTTTGACCCGCATCTAGGAGTGTAATTCTGGACTAGTTATAACCGGCCAGGAAATCGTAACCGGGCATCAATCAGTTCCGGGTAACCGAAAAATCGGGAAACCGGTTTTGTACCCGGTAATTTATAACCAGGTACTCGGAGCCGGAGCCGATTAACCGGTTCCGGGCATATATATATATATTAAAAAATATAAAATAGAGAGGGAAACGTGGAATCTGGCAATCTGGTAACTGGGTGAGGTTGGAGTGGTAATTGTAAGATTCCGCATTTTCTTTTATGCTCCGTTTGTTTCAGTGTAAAATGATTTCTGGAAAATGATTTCGGCATTTTACTGTGTTTGGTAGGGGCGAAAATAATGGTCAACGAAAATGATTTGTAGTTTGATTGTAAAAGCTTCTTTAATTTTCGGAAAACGATTTATGATTTTTAAAACCGTAAATCATTTTCTGAAATTAAACTCTTCATCCTTACACGCACGTTTGATATCTGATCATCAGAATTTAGCAATTGTCGATCGTCGGAATCCGGTCGGCGCAGGAGTCCGACAACATCCGGTTGTCGGTATCCTGCCGGCGCCGGAATTCGGCCATTGGCGGACCAAATTCCAGCCGGAATATTGTCGGATTCTGGCCAAGCCGGCCAGATCTGGCCAAAACGGCCGGGATCCGGCCGGATCTGGACGGATCTGTCTACTGATCCGGTCATTGATCCGGCCGGATGTTGCCGGATTCCGTTGACATTTGCCAAACTCTAATTTTGAATTTAGTAATTTTTTCGTGCGAACCAAACACTGAAAAATATTTTCGAGAAAATCATTTTTTCTGAACCGAAATTATTTTTACGACGAAAATCATTTTACGTCGAAACAAACAGAGCATTAGTTTTCCGGGATTTCTCAGCTACCAAATAGAGCATTCAACGGGGTTTTTTGTTTTGGTTTCATATGATAATTCGCGTGTTGAAAGCATAGGGGCCTGGTTTCTACTAGTAGCTGAAAGGAAGGTGGTACAGTTTAGTTGGTGGTAAAGTCAGGATCTTTTATCTTGTCATGTGTTATATATACACCAATTCAAATTGAATATTTACCATGGAATTGGTTGTTTGCTCATTGTAATTGCAGAATAATTGCCCACCAACCTGTGAAAAGTTTTTAAAAAGTTATTTTTTTTTTAAAAAAAAAAAAATCATTACCTGGTCCGAATAACCGGTTTTACTCGGGGTGTCCGGTTTCGGAGCCGGTTATTGAAATTTAATAATCGGGAACCGGCTCCGGGTTTACACCCTTACATGTATCTCCGGCCTTTTAGGCCATAAGCCCAATAAAATATGATATGAGCATCAAACCAAATAAAAAAAAAAAAAAAAAAAACTTTTTGAATACTTTTCACAGGTGGGTATGCAATTATTCTGCAATTACAATGAGCAAACAACCAATTCCTTGGTAAATATTCAATTTGAATTGGTGTTTATATAACACATGACAAGATAAAAGACCCTGACTTTACCACCAACTAAACTGTACCACCTTCCTTTCAGCTACTAGTAGAAACCAGACCCCTATGCATGCTTTCAACACGCGAATTATCATATGAAACCAAATAAAATATAAACATTGTTTATGGAGATGTTATGGGCTCTTTTTAACGAGACTTTAGCCTAAATTTTTATCCAATTTGAATTGACCTCAAAGTTCGTGCCACTTGATCGATCGGAGAAAAAAAAAAAAAATCACCCGTCAACAAAAGTCAAGCAAGGCAAGGTGTTATGAGATTGCGTGGCTAACATGTTTCCTGTTGTTATTTATTTTACTAAGATGTCTATTTTAATTCTAGTAGAGTCAGTAGAGGCATTTAGAGTTTTAGTCCGATAGCAAGTCCATGTTCTATTCGAATACTGCAATGTGAAGGATGAAGGGAATAGGATTTTTTTATCTCCAAACTCCGCATTAATCTTCTAAATTTCTACGAGTTAATTAACAATCATAGGTTTGTTTAGATCCAACTTCTTTCTAGTTCAGAGGTGAGTTACAAGATCTGTTAAAATCCCTCACGTAACACAAGGTTATATATTTTGAAAGACTTCGTGTTTGTTGACAATATAGGCATGATATGTTTAATTAAAGTAGCACGTCATGGAAGCTTCCGTGAAGTTCATGGAAAAGGTCGGAAAGTAACAAGAGCAAAGAAGGATTCAAAAGTTTCTAGAAATCTTTTTGTCACGTTGGAAGCAAGCGGGTGGCATCAACTAATTAATAATAATATTGTTCAAACTGGCAGGTGTTGCCCAAATTTCAAAGGGACTGCCTTAAAAAAATAATGCTTGAAAGATCTTTTTCTCAATTACTTTTCTTAACGTACATGATTTATATATTTGTTTTCAACGTGTAATTTCAAACCTTGGTGCATTATTTTCTCTCTTATATATTTTGTTTATTTGGACAAGAACGAAGGAGAAGGGAAGAGAAGGTTTGTAGAAAGAAGTGATGGCTATTCCATTAAAAAGAATAAAAGATAGCACATGCAGGGGGAGACATATTTGACTTTAATTCCAAATCTGATCTTTGAATGGACTTAAATGGGCATCAAATTGATTCAGCCTAGATTTTTTTAGCTACTTTATGTATAAGGTCATAATACATTTCTTTTATTATTTTTGTAGACTGGCAACTTACGTGCACTAAAAACGGATCACATTATCGGTCCAGGTTGATTATTCACGTCAAGTGTTAACTAAACAGAACAATTAAGAACTCTGCAAATTCTTTGTAACATCCCAATCCTAGAGCAATGAGAAAAAAATATTTGGTCTTTAGATTATTTAGGTTTTATTAATATTATTGAATATTTCATTAGTATTTTTAGTAGTTGTATATTTTATAATTTAATGATGGGTTTGGCCTAAAGTCAGTTAAATTAAGGTTATGATTTTTTGTTAATGAGTCTTTTTAAGTGATCTTTTGTACTTCAATGAAAACTTATTATGATTGAGAAATAAACACGTTTTGTTTTTGAGAGTTGTGATGGTAAGATGCCATTCCCCTTGGTGTGACGCCAATTCCTATGTTTGGGAGATGCCAATCCTTTTTATGGTTTCTGTTCTTAATCTGTGCAGCGTCACTGACCTAATTCAATTGATCAAATGTTATAAATTTGCTATAACAATTGTAATTGGTATTGGTGTTAGAAAATTTTGAAAGTTCTATAATTTTTGAACCCTAGATATTGTAACACCCGAGAATAAAATATGAAATTTTATTCAAAAAATTCCGAACTTAAACAATGAGAAGGGGAGACTTTGACGCGGGAAGGAATTCTACGACAAGAGGAGTAAGTCTTAAAGCTTCTCTGCCTATTTTTAGATTAGCACAATAGTTTGAATATTGTAATTGTTGTCATTCTAACATCTAACGGCTAGCTATTGTTTTGATTTTGCATGGGAGGGTTGAAGGAGGGGTTGTGATAAGAGTTGATTATTATTTTTGTAAATGAGGAAAACTATGTGTTGGTTTTTATTTATTGGCTATATTCTGTCATAAAAAATGTTACCATATCAGGGACTTCATACTTCCAGAAGAATATTGCAAGTACTTTAATCAATAAAAGAAAGGACCGAAGAAGGGAAGATTTGCAATATATTTCTCAAGACAAGAAAGAATTTACTGAAGATCTTTTGAAGACTTTAAAGAATTAGAAAAGTCAGTTCCCGGACGGCCCATCCGGATAGCTAAGATCAGTGTCCAGACGGAAGCCACGTATAGTTCATGTTCGGTACGTGTCCAGACGGCCCATCGGACGCAAGCCATCGAGAGTTCATGTTCGTTACATATCCGGACGGCCCAGCAGATGCGAGCCACATAGAGTCCTTGTCTGCAAGGATGTCCAGACGCAAAAGTGAAGACTGCAGACGGAGAAGCTTTTCCATGCAGATGTCCGGACGCTAGGTCAGCCTGTCTGGACGCGCTTCAGCAAAATATGATATTACTAATACCTATCCGGACGCCGCCGCCTAGAAATCTGTTTTTGACTTGTTAGGATTTCTAGAGCCTATTTAAAGGTGCTTCTAGGTAGATAATGATTCTTGTAGAGAATTCCAGTGTGCTAAAAGAAGAATATTTAGGCTTAAACATTCATATGTATTTCTCTTAAAGTTTTATTTGTGTTGTAACCGTTCAACTGTTGAAGTATAATTAGAGAGGAGCTCTAGTTAAGGAAGTCAATTGAAGAACTCTCCAGATGGGTTTGGAAGAGAGGCAGACATGCAAGTAGGTGCTTATTAGAGTTCAAGAGAGTGACTACTGCAAAGGGTTGTGAGTAAGAATTTCTTGTAACTAGCTATTTCTTCTGTTAGTTGATTTCCTCGGTTTGGCTGTCCCGGAGTGATTTTTCTCTTTGGTGCAAAGAGTTTCCACTTCGTAACCAAATATATGTGTTTTTTCTCTTTACTGTTTTTTATATTTAGTTATCTGTTTGGTTGCGGTTATCTAGAAGTCTAGATTTATTTTCACTATGGGTTTTCCACAAAAGATGGATTTTTATGTAAAACTGGATGTGTTAGAAATGTATGTTGGATTTGTGAAGGTTGTGTGGTGTAAAAGAGATGTTTGGTGAAAAAATAGAAAGTTAATGGAAGAGGAAATTTGAAGCAAAAACAAGGTTTCTATGATGCCTCGTATGAACTATGCTAGATGTCATCTAGGTGACATCGAGATCAGAAAGCCTTAGTCGGTATCTCGTTCGGACGAGTCCGAGGGAAGGGTAGATATAAGCCATCATCGAGGTGTTCGGTTGATTGTCCACTTGGACTAGGTCTGAACGAGGTGACTATGGACTAGGAACCGAGAAGCTCAGTTGGTAGAGCCGTTCGGACCAGGCCCGAACACAGCTAAGATCAGTGTCCAGACGGAAGCCATAGATAGTTCATGTTCACTACGTGTCCGGATGGCCCATCGGACGCAAGCCATTCCGAACGACCCAGCAGACGCAAGCCACATAGAGTCCCTGTCTGCAAGGATGTCCGGACGCAAAAGTGAAGACTGCGGACGGAGAAGCTTTTCCATGCAAATGTTCGGACGCCAGGTCAGCTTGTCTGGACGTGCTTCAACAAAATATGATATTACTAATACACGTGGATTAATTAGTCACGTGTATAATAGCCACATTGCCAATTAGCCACGTGTCAAATAAGACACGTGGCTAAAATATTCATATTTTTTTAATTTATTAAAAAATTATTAAAATTTTTTAATTTTTTTTTTAAAATTTAAAATTTTAGTCAGGTAGTTTATTGGCCACATCGCCAATTGGCCACGTGGCACATAAACAACATGGCTAAAATATTCTTAATTTTATTTTAATTTGTTTCAAGAAATAATTTTTTTTTTTAATTTTTTAAAATTTAAAATTTTAACAACGTGCTTTATGACCACGTTGCCATTTGCATGTTTTGGGGGGAAGGGTCCCGCGCCTCTGTTTGTTTTACATTTGTCTTTGATTTCAATTTTTTAATTTTTTTTTTCATTTCCTCTTAAAAGCCGGATTTGTCGCCTAAAAAAGGCGACAGATCTGGCTTCTTAATTTTTTTTTCTTCTTTTTTTTAGAAATCTCTCGTCTCTCCTCATTTTCTTCTTTTTTTCTTATTTTTTTCAACTCTCGTCTCTCCCCATTTTCTTCTTTTTTCCAGCTCCCACGTCTCTCCCCATTTTTCATCAAAAAAATTTCTCACTTTGTTTGTATTTTTTTCTCAGCAGACGACGACTCACCCCCACCCGGACGCACGACTCGATCGCCAATACCCGGAGAAGCTCGTTTTCATCGTCGGTGATGGAGAAGAGGCCGGTGGTTTATGGGTCCTTTTGATGGTGATTTTTGGTCTTTTTGTTAATTTTTTTTGGCCCTTTTTGTTAGTTGCCGGAGTAGTTGGTTTCTTTTGGTGTTTTCTGCTGATTCTCGGTCAAATGGGTATTTTTTTCGATCGGTGGTGTGGGTATTCTCGCTAGCCCTCGTCGGATCTTGACGACGTCGTCGACGACGAGTTGGACGAAGATCCGGCGCGGATCTCGCAGGATACACCGGCCCTTTCTCCGTATACCGTATACAATATCAGAAAGAAAAAAAAAATGAAGAAGAAAAGAACAGATTGATATCTGTTCTTTTCTTGTATTTTTTTTTTAACAAAAAAAACTGATTTTGGCGACATGGGTAAGGAATAGGTGGCTAAAAATATATAATTTTCCTTTTTTTTTTTAAAAAAAAAAAAAAATACATTTAGCCACTTAAGAATGGCACGTGGCTAAAAGTCAAGTGGCTAAATAGCCACATATATAAAATTACACGTTGCTAAATGTACGTTTAGCAACAACCGGATTCACCACGCGGAACCCACATAGCTAACTGCTAGCCACGTGTATGACCCTCATGCACGTGGCTAACTGCAAGTGACTAAAAGACAAGTTTTTTGTAGTGTGTTCCGGAGTGATTTTTCTCTTTGGTGCAAAGAGTTTTCACTTCGTAACCAAATATATGTGTTATTTCTCTTTACTGCTTTTTATATTTGGTTATCTGTTTGATTGCGATTATCTAGGAGTCTAGATTTATTTTCACTATGGGTTTTCCACAAAAGATGGATTTTTACGTAATACTGGATGTGTTAGAAATGTATGTTGGATTTGTGAAGGTTGTGTGGTGTAAAAGAGATGTTTGGTGAAGTTAGAAAGTTAATGGAAGAGGAAATTTGAAGCAAAAACAAGGTTTCTGTGATGCCTCGTATGAACCATGCTAGATGTCACCTGGGTGACATCGAGATCAGAAAGCCTTAGTCGGTATCTCGTTCGGACTAGTCCAAGGGAAGGGTAGATATAAGCCATCATCGAGGTGTTCGGTTGATTGTCCACTTGGACTAGGTCTGAACGAGGTCACTATGGACTAGGAACCAAGAAGCTCAGTCGGTAGAGCCGTTCGGACCAGGCCCGATCGAACGAGCTGCCAAGATTTTGAGAAAAGTTGATTTTTTTTTATTTTTTTATTTTTTTGTTGGGAAAAGGGGTTATTGGGAGCTTGATAAAGTCTTAGAGCACTAGAAAGGCTTCGAATCTAGCAATTAATCGAAATATAATGCAGAGAGTTGCGAACTACAAACTGAAGGAGTAACAAAGAAAGGAATAGCAAAACTAAAAAATAAAATATGACTCCTGAAGTGTGTGTAATCACAACTAAACATGCAACCAAAATATAAAATGCGGAAAAGTAAAGAATACAGATATTTTTGGTAACGAAGTAAAAATTTTTTGTATAAAAAAGAAAAGCCACTTTGAAGCAGTCAAACCCAAGAAATTCACTAACAGAAGAAACAACTACTTACAAAGCAGTCGTACTCACATAACCCAATGCAGTAGTCGTACTCATATAACCCAATCTACTAACAAAAGAAATCCACAATTTTTCTACAGAAAATTAAATTTGAACAATTTACTCAACTCATGTCATGTGTATCGTGTGTGAAAGCTTTCTCAATAAGGCAACATGTTCACTGATAAGGTTTAAAACACCGAATTTTCTGAATAAGAGAAAATTATTGTTTGATTAGTCAAATATTATCCTACTAGGGCCTGGCCACCCTCATCTGATACACTCCCTCTAAGTCACAACACTTTTTCTTGTACTTAGTCTCTCAGTGATCGTCGATTTCCACAATGATTTGATCATTGACTCTTTCTATAGAGACAAGTGTAAGAACAGTTTAACAGCACATTCAGCAGTGGATCTTTTTGATATCCATATTTTTTGAGAATTAATTTGCTTTTTATACTTGGTACTATAACCTAGAAAGAATGCCAGATTTTATAGGTTATAGGTTCAACTAGCGAGTTGGTCAATTTGATCATCTTAGAAAAAAAAAAAAAAAAAATTCTTTAAAGAATTTTTAGTGTCAAAACCAGAGATTAAAAAAAAAATTTACCTTAAGGGAGCTTTTGATAGTGCACAAATTCATCGCATGACAGGAATAATATATCAATTTTCAGATGCAGCAAAAAAACTTAGCAGATATCAAGCTAAAACATCTCAAGTATATGTAAGAATATTTCATCAATGCACAAAGACTAAGATATCAATTAAAAAGACATGAAATATCTGAAAAGCTATCAAAAGAAAAAAAAATATATAATAAAACAAAAAAAATAAAATCTATTACTGCATCTTCCCACCCCCACAGACCTTTGTTTTTTCGTTGAAAAAAATAAACATACAAAATAAAAACAACAAAAACATGCTTTTCCAAGAATTAGACTAAGATACCAAAGATTAAAACTACCATGTAAAGAAAAAACAAACATGTCCTCACAAAGAGGCTTGATACTACTAGAAAAGCAGCCGTCCGCCATGCTTTTTCTGTTATCCTCATGAAAACCTGCTAAAACTCTCTTAAAGTACCAAGAGAAGTATGAGGATAAATAAAGTTCCAAATAGAGATGCAAAGCATGAGCAAAAAGTATGACAATGAATGACTAGATGCAATGCATATGTCCTGACATGCTCTAGGATAAGGAACCATGATCCTAGGCATGCCATGTACTCACCTACCTCTAGGTGAGTCCACTCCCCCTCAATGGGTGAATGGTCTCATCCTTCCTTACCCATACCATTTTGACCCTAGGTACAGGGTTGTGAACCTTGTCCAATTTGTCCAATCTGCTAAGGACATTCTTCATTATGCTAAATATCCTTTTCATAGAGGTGGTTATCCCTGGGCTCACTTGGCTTCAACTTGAAACAATTGGCTTTGTTATGGCCAATCTTGCCACAATGACAGCAAGTGGGAGCAAACCTCTGATAATCTTGTCGCTTTTGCCGAGGAGCGTGATGAATCTTGAAAGTTCTAGTGCCGAATTTACCCTTCTTTTGCTTTTGCTTCTTGATCCGAAGCTTTTGAGAGTGGATCTATGGACAATGTGGTTTAATGTGACCAGAGGCGCCACAATGGTGGCAGGTAGGCAGGCTTCTTGATTTGGAACGCTTCATCACAGGCACTGCAGGTTTAATGTTAGCATTCTACAATAAATAATAATTGCCTTACCTTTGTCCTCACAAGCATTCTGGGTTTCTGCAACTTCAAGCTTCACAAAGATAGTCTTAGAAGTAGAAGCAATGTTAGAAGTAGCAATTTTATTAAAGCCTAAACCAAATTTATCAAATGAACATTTTTGTCCCTTTAACATTTGAATCAGTTTATCATTATAAATTTTTTCTAATTTAACCATTGATTCAATTAATTCTTCTTCTAGGCTTTTGATTCTTTCAATATACTTACTTCTCTCTGTCTCATAAAGATTAAGCTTCTGAACATTCTGTGGGTTTACTTCTATTAATTCCATGAATCTAATATAAAGCTTATTGTAAACCCTTTGAAGCTTATCTTTTTCATTCTTAGAACCACTACTTTCAGAGTAATATTCATTTGACTCTTTAGGACTATCATATGATGAAACAAAAGCCAAAATATTAGAGTCCTTAACTGGAGTCTCTTCATCCTCAGAATCATCACTCAGAGTGGTATTGAGAGCCTTGCCTTTTGCCTGCTTGAGGTTTCTACAGTCTGCTCAGATGTGCTTAAAACCTGAACATTCAAAACACTTAGGACCACAAGGATCCTTTTTGTCAGTTTCAACTTTTTCTTGTTCAAAACCTTTGGGGTTACCTTTCAAATTATCAGTAAATCTTTTAGATTTCATCAATTTACTAAAATTCCAGGCTAACACGTCTATTCCATCCTCATCATCAGAAGAAATTTCGCTCTTACCTTTTGTAGCTTTGAGAGCAATGGATTTAGCCGGCTTGATAGGGGGCAAGAAAAACTCATAAGTTTGAAGAGAACCTATAAGCTCTTCAACCTTTATCTCATCAAGATCTCTGCTTTCTTCAATGGTGATCACCTTAATTCTGAACCTTTCAGGCAAAGATCTAAGAATCTTCTTAATGAGTTTTGCATCAAATATTTTCTTACAAAGATTTATCATAAAATTTCTCAAATCACTAAGCTTGGTCTTAGTATTTTAATTGGCTTCATTTTGGATAAACAAAAACACTTTATGTAATGGTTGCAATTTAACAAGATGGTCGGTTTTCAATCAAGAATCTTCATGTATTCAGACAATGATCAAATCAAAGACAATAACTGATCACAAGCTTCTTAAAGATGTCCATGAAGAGTCATTGTAAAATCCAAGAAAAAACAGCCGGTTCCAGTGCAACCGTCCGGACGAGCCTTTGAAGGCGTCCGGACGCCCCTCAGTGTCCAGCAGATCAGTGTCCAGTAAATAACGATGAAGACGTTCGGACGTCAGAGCAACACCGTCTAGGCGCTAGGTCAATCAGTATTCAATAAGAAGTTGGATTTCAGAAGTCGACGCTGTTTGGGAAGTCTCTGCAAGCCATCCGGATGACGTGGCAACAGGTCCAGACGATGTCCAGTATTTCAGAATATTCCAGAGTTCCGTTTAAACGTGGAAAGGATTTTAGCGAAGACCGTCTGGACGCTCGGTCAAGCTGTCCAAATGTGAACCTGATAAAGATAGAATTGCACGGTTTCTAAAAGGATATCTCAAAAAACCGTCTGGACGAGGCTAACTTCCGTCCAGACGCTCGCCAGCCAAAGCCTGAATCTCAGCAGTTTTAGGTTTCCTGTAAGCCTATAAATAGAGGGCCTTAGGCTTGTGTTTTGTACAGAATTCAGTATGAATTCTCTTAGCTTTGAGAGGGAATTTAGGGAGAATCAAAGATCCGATAGCTCTCAAGCTGTTGCCAGTGTGTGCTCAACTGTTCGTGTGAAGTCTATCTTAGGGATCGGCCCTAAGGTAAAGGAATCCATCAAAAATCCCTTCAGGCAGAAGATCTAAGCATTCTATAGAGAGAAGCCTACCTACATGTCATCATTGTGGGATAGTGGGACATATTAAACCAAATTGTGGTCAGTTAAAATTCCCAAGAACTTGGAATATGAAGAATGCTCCTAAGAAGGAAGGAGTTGTCAAAGAAAGATTCTGCTAGCACCAGACCTCTTAGGAAGCATCATGCTCAGAGGAAACTATCAAGGTATGCTTCAGTGTACAAAACTCCCATATGTCAACAATGTGGAGTTCATAATCATGTTAGACCCAGAGGTCCTCAGCCTCAGAAGGACCCACCTAGAAAGACTGGACCTCATACTAGATATCCTGCTCCAAGGCATCAGCAACAACAACAGATGTTTACTCCTGTAAAACAAGCCTGGTTGCCAAAGAAGAACAAATTTCAGCATCATGAAGAAAAGCCGCAGAAGCCTAAAAAAGATCCATCCTATGAAGAATTACCCATTGCTGGTAGCTTTATGAGGAGCTTGATCAGATATACGAAACTGCAGCTGAAGGATGGAGGACAGGATAGGCACACTCACTTCCCTAGGGGGAGCAGACCCACCTAGTAGGTGAGGTCACACATGCCTAGGATTGTGGTTCCTAAATCCTAATGCATGTCAGGTACACTTGCTTTGCATCTTTTATATTGTCATATCTTGTTCATGCTTTGCATATTTGTTATGGAATCATTTTTTCTATCCCTATAGTTTCTTTTGTTATCTTGAGAAAGCACGTCGAGTGGCTGCTTTTCTGTCTTGGTATAGGTAAACATCTCTCCCTGAGGTCAGGCTTGCCCCTTACCTTACATGCTTGGACTAGATTTTTCTTTTCCTGTGTAGAATGTTTTTGTTGTTTTTCTACTTTTAATTTTAACAAAAAAAAAAGGATTTGTTGCAAGGTTTCTTCTAAAAGTTTTTAGCTATCTCATGTATATTTATCTGTTTCGACAGTTCTCTGTTCTTTGATAGAATATACATTCATATGGTTAAGATTCTAAATCTGATGTGCTGAGTTTTCCTGTTGTATCTTTACTAGATAGCTGCTTTTCTCATGCGATGAAAAATGTGCACTATCCAAGGCTCCCCTTAGGTTTTTTTTTTCTCTCTGACTTTTAGCTTCTGGAAATTCTAATGAGAGATTTTTTTTGTTAAAATGGTCAAACTAACCAACTCACTAGTTGAACCTAGAACCCATAAATTCTGGCATTCTTTCTAGGTTGCAGCACCAAGTGATAAAAAGCATTCAAATCTGAATAAATATGGATAAATAAAAAGATCAACTACTTTTGTGCTATAAATCTGTTTTTAAACTTGTTCCTATAGAAACAGTCAGTGACCAATCACTGCGGAAATAGACAGTCACTAAAGGATGAAGTAAAAGAAAAGTGCTGCAGCTTAGGAGGAGTGTATGAATGAGGGTCGCTAGGTGATGAGTGCCAAATATTGTGTATTTGAACCCCTTGATTTACATTAGTTAGACCTTTAGCCTTGTTATTTTCTTATGCTTTGGCTACTTTTTGTGTTTTTATGTTTTGTAGGTCAATAAGTGAGCAATGACAAAATTCATGTGGAATTGGTTGGAAAATTCGAAAGTTCTGAAGAACTCGATCGATCGAACTTAAATTCAATCGATCAAATTTTGCCCGAAGTCGATCGATCGAATATTAATCGATCGATCGAAATTTCCCAAAACTTACTTTTGCATAAGCGCGCCAGAACACCCAATCTGGAGCTTCTTCATGACAAAAAGCAGTTCTCCCTCTGATTTTCGCAACAGAACACGCTGGTTTCGTGTTCTTGGTTGTCTCTAGCAAGAGAGGAACCCTAGAGGGGGCTAGAGGAGTCATTTTACATGGGTTTCTAGCCCTAATTTCCTTCTATAAAAGCCATAGCAATGCCTCATTGTTGGAGAGTTCAGAGAACAGTAGCTATGTTTAATTTCGTTCATTTCATAATGTATTTCAGTAGCTTTTGTTCTTAGACACTTTCTCTTTGTAAAACTTTTCTTTTATTTCCATGTTTGTTCTTCATTTTTTTGTGGTGTTCTTAGTCATGGAAGGCTAGTAACCTCAACTAAGGTTGAGGATAAAACCTTTCCATTGATGACACTCACACTCTTGTTATACTACTTGCACATTTGATGATATATCATATTTGTTGTTCAAGTTCCATTCATTTTAATGCTTTATTTTTTGCAATGAATGTGTTTGTTAGTAGATATAAGACATTTAATGTGTTTCAACCGATGGATACATTGTTTTATTGATTTGAATGATGATATCTATTGTGATTTGTCCATTGAATGGATACATTGGATGATTTGATTTCAAATGGGTACTCTTTGTGATTTATCTTTGAGTTGGATTCATTTAATGGTTCTAGAGTTTGTAGTTAAGACACTTGAATGACATCCAAAGCTTAATGTTCTTTGGGTGTTCAAGTGGAAACCAAGAGTGTGAGTTGTTGGATTTGGTTTGGTAGATTCCTTAGCCTTAGTTCCTTTTAATTTGCATATTTAGTTTCATCTATTTTATTTAGTCTTTTACTCTTGAATCAATTCTCAAACTTTTGGAACTAGGTTAAAATGAGGTTGATTAAACAAGACACCAACATTTGACCATTTCCCTGTGGATTTGACCTCGCACTTGCACACACTATATTGCAAACGATTCGTGCGCTTGCGAGTACTCATTAAAACACACATCAAGTTTTTGGCGCCGTTGCCGGGGATCTCGGTTCAAAAATTGGTTTTTGTTTGATTGATTTTGTTTTTCTACTAGTTAGATAGATTTTTGTTTCATTTTTCTGTTGTTTAGCTTCTGTTTTGCATTCTAAGTTCTTTCTTTGTTTCTCCCGGATCTGTTCTGCAGCTTCTGCAACTTATTGGGTACCCTGAAGAATCGATCGATCGAAAATAAATTCGATCGATCGATCGGGTTAAGCATCTGCCTAATATAAAATCGATCGATCGAAAATATATTCGATCGATCGAAATATACTTCGATCAAACGAACTTTCTGCACAGCAGCAGCTCGGAACAAGGTGAGTATCTCTGTTCCAGTACTTCTTTTAGTCCATTTTGTTCATAATTTGTTTCTGTTTAATAGTATTTTGCTGTTTGTTTAATTTTCTTTTAGTTCATTATAATTTAGTTCAAATTTTGTGTAGTTTGTGTTTCATATTACCTTCAATTTGTTTTATTTTGTTCTAACAAAGAAAAGAAAAAAAAGAGTTTCTGTTCTGTTTTTGTTCTTGTTTCTGTTTCTGTTCCTGCACAATTTAAATATTCGATCGATCTACTACAATTTCGATCGATCGATTTTATATTTGATCGATCGACCTCAACTCAGAAGGCAGCTCCTGGATAAGATCAGTAGCAGAAATTTTTACCAAAAATTCTTTTTGGTCCCAATTTGTAAGTATTCTTATTTTTACTTTTGCTGCTATCCTTGTATAAATTGTATGCACTTTTGTTAGTCTTTACCTTTTTATCTTAGTTGTGTTATTTTTCTTTTGATTTAAAAAGAAAAAAAAAACATTTTTTTTTTGCTAGTGTGGGTCTACTTAGCTATCTAAGGGCAATAACAAGGTGAATTCTGGCAAGGAAAGGTCTTGGGATTTAAGTGTGTCCAATGTGACCCCCCTCACCTACCTGGGAACTAGCCTAGATTGTACATTGAAGAACTTTGTTCCCCATTAGCAAAATTCTTTTCTTTATTTTTGTTTGTCTTTTGGTTAAACATTTGTGTATGCTTGGTGCATGCTTGGTAGAGGATCATTGAACCTAAACTTGACATCTTTAGATCCCGAAATTGAAAGAACTCTTAGGAGAAGTCTTAGAAATTCTGTTGAGATGGGAGATAACATGCATGCGAATGAGAATGAGAGGAATCGGGGAGAAAACGTTGATCATACTAGGACACTTAGGGATTTGTTTGCACCTGTCGCAACAAATTCTCCTTCATGTATAGTGTTACCCCCAATCAATGCCACTCACTTTGACCTCAAGCCTCATGTCATCCAACTCTTACCCGCATTCCATGGCTTGTACCTCGAAAATCCTTATAGCCATGTGAAGAAATTCAAAGACATCTGTGCCACCTTCAAATTTTAAAATTTTTCTGAAGAGTCTGTGCATCTTAGGCTTTTCCCTTTCTCACTCCATGATAGAGCCAAGGCATGGTTGGATTCAAACATGCTTGGTTCCATCACTTCTTGGGAGAACTTGCTAAACAAGTTTTGCAACAAATTCTTCCCCATGTCCAAAGTCAATGAGTGTAGGAAGGAGATAAGCTCATTTACTCAAGAAGAAGATGAGAAATTTTCTGAGAGTTGGGAGAGATTTCAAGATATGCTGATTAAGTGCCCTCCACATGGATACGAGAAGTGGAGACTCGTGCAATTTTTCTATCAAGGATTAACTCAATCCAACCGTAGCATGATCAAGTCGATGAACGGAGGCGCATTTCTGAGTTTGACGGGAGAGGAGGCGTATAGGACCTTAGATCAGTTATCTGACAATTCCCAACAGTGGGATTTTTCAAGCTGTTGAGATAAAGCTGCTCGCATTCAGAAGAAGGGAGGCATCTATGAGGTTAAAGAGGATATAGAATTAAAAATGAAGATAGATGCCCTTACCAAAAAGGTCGAAGCCCTAGTTGTTAGCAAATCCATGAATGCTGCCAATCCATTCCATGTTGACTGCTGTTCCATCTGTGCTAGTCCCATGCACTTAGCACAGACTTGCCTATCATTGCCGGCTTTTGTCGAGTCACCAATGGAGCAAGTGAACGCTTTCAACGATTATCGGAAACAATCCAGTGGACCTTTCTCTGAATCATACAATCTAGGGTGGCGGAACCACCCTAAATTTTCTTGGAAGCAGAACCAGCCTATGACTCAAGGGGGAGTTCCTCACCAATCCCATACTCAATACCCCCCTGGATTTCATCAGCTGGTTCACCATCAAAGTCGTCCATCCCAGCCAGCACCATCATACCAAGCCCCTACTCAAGTCTCTGCCTTTTCTTCACAGTCTTCTTTGGAAGGCACTCTTAAGGGTTTCATCCAGCTTACATGCCAATCCATCAATGACGTGAAGAATGCTACCATGGTGAACACTCAAGCTATTGCCAAGATGGAGACCCAGATCGGGCAAATTGCTAGTCACCTGGGGGAGAGAGAGAAGGGAAAGCTCCCTAGTCAGCCTGTGCCAAATCCAAAGTTGCAGTTCCATGAGGAAAGTTCATCAAATGCAGTGCATGGGCTGGAGCATGTGCAAGCCGTTGTCACACTGAGGTCAGGGAAACATGTAGACAACCAAGTGGTTCACCCTGAGAAGAACCCTGCTGCACAAGAAGGACAAGGAAACATGAGCATTGAGAAAAGAGATGCCGAGGCACCTACATTAGCTCCGACCATAAAGACTCCTCCTAGGTTGTTCATACCTAAGGCGCCATTCCCTGATAGACTTCTCGCGCCAAAGAAGGGAGGAAAGTTCGAGGACATTCTGGAGGTGTTCAAACAAGTGCAGATCAACATCCCGTTCTTGGATGCCATCCAGCAAGTGCCGTCTTACGCTAAGTTCTTGAAGGATTTGGTAACTGTAAAGCGGAAAACCAACGTCCTGAAAAAAGTTTGTTTGACCGAGCAAGTCAGCTCAATCCTCCAGTGTAGGCTGCCTATCAAGTATAAGGACCCCGGATGTCCTACTATTTCCTGCACAATAGGCATCAGCCACATTGAGAAGGCGCTGCTTGACCTTGGAGCCAGTGTCAATCTCCTACCCTTTTTAGTTTACTTGCAATTGGGGTTAGGAAAATTGAAGCCCACCTCCATGACACTGCAGCTGGCTGACCGGTCAGTTAAGATACCACGGGGAATAGTGGAGGATGTTTTGATTAAAGTGGACAAATTTTATTTCCCCGTGGATTTTATAGTGCTAGATACTGAGCCGGTACAGAACGTTAGAGTTCAAATACCGGCGATCCTCGGGCGACCATTCTTAGCTACGGCTAACGCCTTGATCAACTGTAGGACGGGGGTAATGAAGATCTCCTTCGGCAATATGACAATGGAGCTGAACATCTTTGACATCAGCAAGAGGCCGAGGGAATGTGATGAGATCGAAAGTGCCTGCTTGATTGAGGAGATCATAGAGGAAGAATCAAGCACCAAAGACCCCCTGGAGGCATGCTTTGCTCAGTTCAGAAAGGATCTGGACTTGGATGAGTAACTTGAGCAAGCAAATGCCATTTTAGAGTTTGCTCCTCTGGTGAGCAAGGAAGAAGAGGAGGCAACAGTACTTGAGCCTCCTAAGAAGGAACTTAAGCCCCTGTCGGACAATCTTAAGTATAAGTTCCTAGGTCCAGCCGAAACTTTTCCTGTAATCATAGCTTCGGATCTACATGCTTCTTAGGAGGAGAAATTGTTAGACGTATTGAGAGAGCATAAGGAAGCTATAGGCTGGACCATAGAAGATATTAAGGGAATCAGCCCCTCGGTGGTTATGCACAAGATACATCTGGAGGAGGACACCAAACCATCGAGGGAGCCACAGAGAAGGCTCAACCTGACCATGCAGGAAGTCTTCAGAGGAGAAGTAATCAAGTTATTGGATGCATGAGTCATCTACCCAATCTCTGACAGCAAATGGGTGAGCCCCATTCATGTAGTGCCCAAGCGAGCTGGAGTAACGGTCATGCAGAACAAGGAAGGCGAGTTGGTCCCAACTCGAGTACAGTCTGGATGGAGAGTCTGCATCGACTACCGTAAGCTGAACACCGCCACCAGGAAAGATCACTTTCCTCTTCCGTTCATTGATCAAATGGTGGAGCGGTTGGCCGGGCACGAGTATTACTATTTTTTGAATGGTTATTCTGGATATAACCAGGTCCCTGTGGACCCTGAAGACCAAGAGAAGACGACCTTCACTTGTCCGTTCGGGACGTTCGCCTACCGACGCATGCCCTTTGGCCTATCCAATGCACCCGCTACTTTTCAGCGGTGCATGATCAGCATCTTTTCTGACATGGTGGATCGTTTCCTGGAGGTATTTATGGACGACTTCTCAATTTTTGGGTCATCTTTTGAGGAGTGTTTGCACCACCTCACGTTAGTCTTGGTGAGGTGTAAAGAGAAGAACCTGGTACTCAATTGGGAGAAATGCCACTTTATGGTACAACAAGGAATTGTGCTCGGGCACGTCATCTCTCGTCGGGGGATAGAGGTAGATAAGGCGAAGGTAGACCTGATATCCAACCTTCCGCCCCCACGGACGGTAAAAGAGGTTCGCTCTTTTCTGGGCCATGCAGGATTTTATCGGCGATTCATCCAGGACTTCAGCAAGATCGCCCCGCCCTTGTGCAAACTGTTGGTGAATGAGGCCCCTTTCATTTTCGACGAGGACTGCAAGAAGGCATTTGGGGCCTTGAAGGCAATTCTGACGTCCACACCCATCATTCAGCCCCTAAGCTGGGGTACACCTTTCGAGATCATGTGTGACACGTCCGATATGCGTTGAGTGTGGGGCAACGCATTGACAAACTTCCCCACGTCATTTATTATGCAAGTCGAACTCTGAACGACGCCCAGCTGAATTATTCGACCACTGAGAAAGAGCTGCTGGCAGTCGTATTTGCTTTGGATAAGTTTTGATCCTACCTACTAGGATCAAAAGTCATCATCTACTCGGATCACGCGGCATTAAAGTATCTTTTCTCCAAAAAGGATGCTAAATCTCACCTCATCCGATGGATTTTGCTCTTACAAGAGTTCGACATTGAGATTCGGGATAAGAAGGGTTCCGAAAATGTGGTGGCTGATCATCTCTCGAGGATAACCGTGGACTTCATGGAAGAAGCCGTCCCCATTTCTAAGACCTTCCCCGATGAGCAGTTGATGCATATTGCTCATGCTCACTCACCATGGTTTGTTGACATAGTGAACTATCTTGTCACTGGTCAAATGCCTTTGCATTAGGGGCGGCAAGATAAGTCCAAATTCATGTCCGTGGTGAAGGATTTTTTCTGGGACGATCCTTACTTGTTCAAGTATTGTCCCGATCAGATCATTAGGAGATGCATTCCCGAGCTTGACCAATCCAGTGTCATCTCCTTCTGTTATGATCATGCCTATGGAGGCCACTTCAGTGCAAAGATGACCGCTGCAAAGATTTTGCAGTGTGGTTTTTACTGGCCTACCATCTTTCAAGACGCTCACACTTATTGTGTTTCATGCGAGCGCTGTCAGAAGCTAGGGAGTATTTCACGCCGAAATATGATGCCCCTCAACCTCATTCTTATTGTCGAGATCTTTGATGTGTGGGGCATCGATTTCATGGGACCTTTCCCACTCTCCTTCGGCGATCTGTACATTCTGGTTGCAGTGGACTACGTGTCCAAATGGGTGGAGGCGGTTCCCTACAAGACCAATGACCACAGAGTTGTGGTTCAATTTTTCAAAGACACTATATTTGCTCGTTTTGGTACTCCTCGAGCAATTATTAGTGATGGTGGAAAGCATTTATGCAATCGGGTCTTCGAGCAGTTGATGAAGAAATATTGTATCACGCACAAGGTTGCCACTCCCTATCACCCTCAGACGAGTGTACAAGTGGAGGTTTCAAACAGAGAGATCAAGAGGATTTTGGAGAAGACGGTGAACCCGTCAAGGAAAGATTGGTCTCTCCGGTTGAACAATGCATTATGGGCATACCGGACAGCTTTCAAGACACCGATTGGCATGTCACCTTACCGTATAGTGTATGGGAAAGCATGCCATATGCCTGTAGAGTTGGAGCACAGAGCCTACTAGGCCATTAAGCAGCTGAATTTCGATCTCACAAAGGCTGGCTCACAGAGGAAGCTCTAACTCAATGAATTAGAAGAGCTGATGAACGATGCTTATGATTGTGCTAGGATGTACAAAGCACAGATGAAGAAGGTTCACGACTAGAACATATTGAGGCTTCTTTGAGACCGGTCAGAAAGTCCTTCTTTACAATTCACGTCTGCATCTGTTTCCAGGGAAGCTCCGATCTTGATGGACAGGCCCTTTCATAGTTCGATCAGTGTTTTCTTATGGGGCCATTGAGATTGAGGATCCAAAAAATGGCAGCACGTTCAAGGTGAACGGGCAACAACTGAAGCCATTTTTGGAGTTACAGAGCTAGGAGGTTGAGACGACCCTTTTAGAAGATCCGAGTTACTCGGAGTGATTGTCGTCAGGATGGAAAGTCTGGCTGAAGACTGAAAACTTAGCGCTTGTGGGAGGCAACCCTCATCATTTTTTCTTATCATTTGATTTTATTTCTTGTGTTTTAGTTGTGATTTTCAGGACAGTGTCTGCCGTTCAAGTTTGGGGGAGCGCTTCTCTTGCAGTGTGCCCAGCTTGCATCACCATTTCGGTATTGTATCTCTAGCCACATTGGGGACAATGTGTTATGCTAGTTTGGGGGTGGGGTAGACATTTCTGTCTATTTTCATTTAATGTTTGCTTTGTTAATACTTGTTAATGTACATACCTTAGTGTTAGTTGAGCATGATTACATCTTACTATGGTCTGCATCTCATTGGTTTGTTTAACATGTTGAATTTTGCATATCATTAAAATCTGAGAACTTTTGACTCATCTTTGGATTAGAGAGACTTGACATGTTTAAACTTGTTTATCACAAGCACATTAGCATTGTTTCTGTGGGGTGTGAGATTTGAATTAAAAATAATGTATCTTGAGATTTGTAGGATGACTTGTTGATGAAACCTTGGCTTATTGTTATATATATATATATATATATATATATTAAAAAAAAAAATCTGCTTAGAATAATATCACCAATTTGACTTCTCATTGAGTAACCGGGCCCCTTGCCTCATTAAGCATTGGGTGTTCGCGTAAAAAGATGAGAATTTTCAGCTTGGATGTTTGTTTGGTTAGTTTGACTGCGTAGCCTTTTTGACTTGAGTAATTAAGCCCTTAGGGATGTTTTTACATCTAGTGCCCTAAAACCATCTGGTTTAGGAGTCACTGGCCCAACACTCGTTACATGGGTCAATTAGAAAGCTTAATGGAGTCAAGCATTGCATAGCCGACACAAAAATAATAAATAAATAATAATAAATGTAAGATAAGCCTTGGTTATTTGATGGAAGTCCTGCGAATTTTTGGATATATGTGCTTTGAGGAAAATCGAAGCCCCATGAATCTATGTTATTCACACCTTACACTTTTGATGTGTTGTCTCAATTTTCCCTCTATGAGTTGATCGATTTTTGATAACATGATAATATGATATTCATTTTGTTAAATATACTCATGATGTGTGAACCATGTGTTTGAATGATGATTTTTGCTCAATTGATAATTCAGTACTTCAATGTTTGTGGGTATCATTTCTGGCAAACCCTCACGAGACTTCACTCGACCACTAGGAAGTCCTAGGGGTTTAAAATGCTTGTTGCATATGCTAAATGCAATCGTTTCTCCCACGAAAGAGGATTTATGTTTCATGCTTTGATTTTGTTTTCCATTTTGTTTTTGGTAAGGGACTAGCAAAATGTAGTTTGGGGGTATTTGATGAGTGCCAAATATTGTGTATTTGGACCCCTTGATTTACATTAGTTAGACCTTTAGCCTTGTTATTTTCTGATACTTTGGCTAGTTTTTGTGTTTTTATGTTTTGTAGGTCAATAAGTGAGGAATGGCAAAATTCATGTGGAATTGCTTGGAAAATTCGGAAGTTTTGAAGAACTCGATCGATCAAACTTAAATTCGATCGATCGAATTTTGCTTGAAGTCGATCAATCGAATATTAATCGATCGATAGAAATTTTCCAGAACTTACTTTTGCATAAGCGCGCCAGAACACCCAATCAGGAGCTTCTTCATGACAAAAAGCAGTTCTCCCTCTGATTTTCGCAGCAGAACACGCTGATTTCGTGTTCTTGGTTGTCTCTAGCAAGAGAGGAACCCTAGAGGGGGCTAGAGGAGTTATTTTACATGGGTTTCTAGCCCTAATTTCCTTCTATAAAAGCCATAGCCATGCCTCTTTGTTGGAGAGTTCAGAGAACAGTAGCTAGGTTTAATTTCGTTCATTTCATAGTGTATTTCAGTAGCTTTTGTTCTTAGACACTTTCTCTTTGTAAAGCTTTTCTTTTATTTCCATGTTTGTTCTTCATTTTCTTGTGGTATTCTTAGTCATGGAAGGCTAGTAACCTCAACTAAGTTTGAGGATGAAACCTTTCCATTAATGACACTCACACTCTTGTTATACTACTTGCACATTTGATGATATATCATATTTGTTGTTCAAGTTCCATTCATTTTAATGCTTTATCTTTTGCAATGAATGTGGTTGTTAGTAGATATAGGACATTTAATGTGTTTCAACCGATGGATACATTGATTTATCGATTTGAATGATGATATCTATTGTGATTTATTCATTGAATGGATTCATTGGATGATTTGATTTCAAATGGGTACTCTTTGTGATTTATCTTTGAGTTGGATTCATTTAATGGTTCTAGAGTTTGTGGTTAAGACACTTGAATGACATCCAAAGCTTAATGTTCTTTGGGTGTTCAAGTGGAAACCAAGAGTATGAGTTGTTGGATTTGGTTTGGTAGATTCCTTAGCCTTAGTTCCTTTTAATTTGCATATTTAGTTTCATCTCTTTTATTTAGTCTTTTACTCTTGAATCAATCCTCAAACTTTTGGAACTAGGTTAAAATGAGGTTGATTAAACAAGACACCAACATTTGACCATTTCCCTGTGGATTCGACCTCGCACTTGCACACACTATATTGCAAACGATTCGTGCGCTTGCGAGTACTCATTAAAACACACATCACTAGGCCTTAGTAAAATCAGGTTTGACCTTTGACTGATCTAACATTGATTTTCTCTCTTATTTAGAAAATCCGGGTGATTTAAGTCATATCAGTAAACTTCTTACCTTATTGTGAAAGCCTTCACACACACAAGCATTGCATGAGTTAAGTTTACTATTGAAAAAGTTTTGTCTGTAGTCATTGATTACTTAACTCTTTTCTATATGCTTGCATATTTTTGACTAGATATCTGACTGTTTTCACAGGTCTAGATACATGTGTGTGCTGATTTCTCGTTGAAGACCTAACCTTGTTCTTTTCTCCTATTTTTGTTTTTGGCTATGGTTTTAATTAATACTTTGTTTACCCTTTGTCATTGTGTGAAAAAAAGGGGGAGTATTGGTTGTTTTTGGTATTTAGACCAGGAATGTGTTTCCAAACCGGTCAAGTGTTTTTGTCCCAGAATAGCCAAAGGGGGAGTTTGTTAGTATTTTAATTGGCTACATTCTGGATAAACAAAAACACTTTATGTAATGGTTGCAATTTAACAGGATGGTCTGTTTCAATCAAGAATCTTCATGTATTCAGACAATGGTCAAATCAAAGACAATAACTGATCACAAGCTTCTTAAAGATGTCCATGAAGAGTCCTTGCAAAATTCAAGCCAAAAACAGCCGGTTCCTGTGCAACCGTCCGGACGGGCCTTTGAAGGCGTCCGGGCGCCCCTCAGTGTCCAGCAGATCAATGTCCAGCAGATAACGATGAAGACATCCAGAAGACAAAGCAACACCGTCTGGACCCTAGGTCAATCAGTATTCAACAAGGAGTTGGATTTCAGAAGTCGACACTGTTTGGGAAGTCTCTGCAAGCCGTCCGGATGACGTGGCAACACGTTCGGACGATGCCCATTATTTCAGAATATTCCAGAGTTTCGTTCGAACGCGGAAATGATTTTAACCAAGACCGTCCGGACGCTCGGTCAAGCCGTCTGGACGTGAACCTGATAAAGATAGAATTGCGCTGTTTCTGAAAGGATATCGCAGAAAACCGTCCGGACGAGGCTAACTTGAGGGCCCTAGGCTTGTGTTTTGTACAGAATTTGGTATTGAATTCTTCTAGCTTTGAGAGGGTGTTTAGGGAGAATCGAAGATTTGCTAGCTCTCAAGTCATTGCCAGTGTGTGCTCAACTGTTCGTGTGAAGTCTATCTTACGGGTTGGCCCTAAGGTAAATGAATCCATCAAAAACCCCTTCAGGTAGAAGATTTGGTTGGGAAGCGTTCACGATGGGCTTCGTGCCAGAGTTAAAGGTATGACTACTGCATAGGGTTATATGAGTATGAGTGTCTTGTAACTGACTTTGTTTTTGGATAGTGGATTTCCTGGGTTTGGCTGCCCCGGAGTGGTTTTTCTCTTCATAGAGTTTCTACTTCGTAACAAATATCTTGTCTTATTTAAATTCTGCATTTAAGATATTTTGTTGCATACAAACACAAACACTTGGTTAAATTAGAAGTCAATAATTATTTACACTTGGTATAAAACTCATTAGAAGATTCATCCTCAAGCATCTTAATTCCTTCAAATTGGGAGACCAACATTTGAAGTTTGACAGATTTTACAAGTTTTGTGCCTTCATATGTGGTTTCCAGGATTCCCCATGCTTTCAGGGCAGTTTCACAATGAGAAATTCGTGAGCATTCAGATGGTGAAAGTGCTTGGCAGATCGTATTTAAGGCTTTGTCATTCGAAATACGAGAATGAGTTTGAATGATAGTCCATTCAGCAATTGGTGCTTCTAGTAGGATCCATCCAGACTCAACTATGTGCCAAACGTCTATAGATTTTTATTTTTATTTTTTATTTATTTTTTAAAAAAATCCCATTCGTGCTTTCAATAGCCATAATTAGTATCATCAAAAGCAGGGACATAATTAAGATTTTGAGTCATGGTAGGAGTCATAGAAAACACTTAGGAAATAAATTCAAAAATGAATGAACCCACTCTGATACCAATTGAAAAATAATAATGACTCCTAAATAATCAACCGCAACTATGCATACAACCAAAATATAAAAGCTGTAAAGAGAGACGGAGATATTTTGGTTACAAAGTGGAAACTCTTTGCACCAAAGAGAAAAACCACTCCGGGGCAGCTAAACCCAAAAAATATACTAACATAAGAAATAGCTAGTTACAAGATAGTAGTACTCACAATACCCTTGCAGTAATCGTACCTTGAACTCTAAAAAGTACCTATACTTGAGCGCCTCTCAACTAGACCCTTGTCTGAAGAGTTCTTCAATAGATCCCTTTAATTAGAGCTCCTCTCTAGTTAGGTTTCAAAACGGTTGAAATGTTACAACACAATAACTCTAATAAGAGAATTAGAACATCTAACAATATCTGCCTAAAATCATTCTCTTAGCATAATGAAACAATACCTAGAAGCCCCTTTAAATAAGCTTCATAAATCATAATTCTACACAAATTTGGATTTCCATAGGCGGCGTCCGGACCGGAGGATATTAGTAAGGCATTTATGGTATATGAGGGGGGCGTTTATGGTTATAGCCGAAGGATATTAGTAAGGCATTTGTTGCATTTTATCAAAACATGCTCAGAGCTGGAGGATATTAGTCACGCAGTTTATTAGAAGATTAGTAAGCACATACATGCAGTATTATGCAATAGTTTACTTGTCAAATGACAATGCAGAAAAATCATATTGCTGATGCAATATAACTATAATATATGATATCTCAAGTGACCAAGTAATAGTTAGACATCATATGGTCTATTCGAGCCTTTAACCCCTTCTCGATAGGGTTTACGCGTCCCAGAGGACTTTGGTACAATATTGGTGCCCCGTTGAAGCACAATAGCAAGCCACCATTACTAGCTCAACCGGGTCCAACCCTGAGCGATCCACACCACTAAAAATGCAGCAAGGCATGACTCCCACTAGTACATGGTTGCACCGGTCACTAAGAGCCATTGGATTCAAGGCCAACAAAATAAAAGTAAACTATGAATGATAGGGTCATCCTCATATAAGGGTAAGCTTATTGCTATCATTTGTACACAGGAAGCCATGTCATACGAAGCAATTAATCATTATCTTTTACATGCATGCCCTTATAAAACTCACATGATGCAACATTCCATTTACAAATGCTCTCTTTATACAAAAAATAGAGTTTACAATATTTGCAAAGTATTTCATGCGAGTATAAAGCATGCATGTTTGATAAAAATAAAATAAGTATGCCATAAAAGAGTGACAAGTATCCGTACAAGCTTAACTCACCTTTTTTTTGGTAAAGGCCTTCTTGGTAACTGTCCTCGTAATCACCAAATCCAAAGTTTGCAAAAGATTCTATCATGAATCTCATGTCTAAGCTAAAACGCACCAAAAACCTAAGCTTTTTAGACTTTCTACCAGATGACCAATCGATCCTTGCAGACAACGATTAACTGTTGTCTGACCATTCAATCATTCCGCTGTTGATCAATAGTTACTGGCAGAAACTCTAATCTCCCAAAAGGTCACAACTTCAACCCTTTTAACACTTCCTAAGGTCCTAATACGACTCCCAACACTGTCTTAAGCATAAGATAGACCTTAACATGAGATTTCCAGACAGGAGTTCTCACTTTTCTTACCAAAAATCAAACCCAACAACAAATCTTCCTGAAAGAGTTTTCAAAACATGTGTAATTACACTTAATCATGTAAAACTGTAAGTCATGCATAATTGAGCAACAAAATAACACATATTTCCCCGAAGTTTACAACTTCTTAAACCTAGAATCATCATCAAACTACTAAAACCTATTCTAAGATTCTCTAACAACAAAACACACAGACACACATAACTCGAGATATAAGCTAAACAGAAACTAATCACATGCTAACAAAGTTTAATATGCAAAAATGAACGAGATCAAGGCTTGGGTTTTACCTCCCTTGAAGGTAGAGTCCTTACTCCTTCAAGAAAACCTCCTCCTATTCGTCTCTCTGTCTCTTAGGGTTTCTGGGCAATGGGAGCTAAGGGACGTTAGGATCCTTAAATAAGCTGATAAGTCTTGAATTGTTCTATTCAAGACCCCTTAATTTACATTTGTTATGCCTAGTTTGTGTTGTAAATATAACGTTTTGTTGTAGTTTTGTGTTTTGTCTTATTTTCAGGTCTTAGTTGAAATCTAGTTCAAAACACTTGAATTAGACTTGAAAATATATCAAGGGTGATTT
The DNA here is from genome assembly GCA_028654335.1 of Alnus rubra. NCBI lineage: Eukaryota > Viridiplantae > Streptophyta > Magnoliopsida > Fagales > Betulaceae > Alnus > Alnus rubra. Next base: position 2,537,195 of record JAJPGS010001263.1, read on the forward strand.
GGTCATTTCCAGAGTTCAAAGTTGCTCATGCCAAGTGAAGAATCGGCTAAGGCAAATAGATCGATCGACTTTATAATCGATCGATCGAATCATCAGTCGAAGAAAAATCAATCGTGTGAGATGCGATCGATCGAGACAGGGCAACCACGAATGCAGTCGATCTGGAACAATGTTGACATGTCACTCTTCCTTGATATTTTAAATATCTTAGATATTTTCTAGATATTTCCTAGATATTTTTAGATATTTTTTTAGATATTTTCAGATATTTTCAAAATATCTTAGATATTTCCAAATATCTCTTATCTTATCCTATCATATCCTATCCTATCCTATCTTATCCTATCCTATCCTATCCTATCCTATCTTATCCTATCCTATCTTATCTTATCTTATCTCTTATCTTATCTCTTATCTTATCTCTTCTTTAGATTTTATTTTGTAAATCTCATCCTCTATATATATGAGGCATGGGTGAGAGTAATAGGCATGCATCTTCTTGGGACTTCCATTTTCTCAGGTGTATCTTCTTAGTTAATTTTAATGTTTTTCATTTCTTTTATGTAATCCGAATTCCATACTTTCAATATATTGTTTTTAGTTTATTTTGATCGTGTTTCTTTATTATTTTTTATGCTTAAATTAGTTTACTTCATGTCTAGCTAAATTAGTTCTTAGGGTTTGATCAAAATCTTCTCCAAAAACCATGAAGTGTTCTTGATGTTCTTGAGATTTTCTTAATATGTTGATGATTGTGTAAGGCAAGAGGATTGCAAAACCCATGCTAAAAGGTTTTGTTTTCAATATTTCAATCCATTTATTCATGAAAAAGAGTCATGCTTGTCTATGAGTTTTCTTGGATTCATGAGTAAAATCAACATTTTTGAAAGAGAATGATGTCTTGTGCAATGATGCTTTTTGACATAATGTGTGTTTTCTCATTAGAGTCACCTTATAGGTATACTAAGGAATACCGGTCATTTCATACCTTTGGTAGTTTAAACCGTTTTTCAATTATAGTGTAACTTTTACGTGATGCGTTCGGTGTAAAACTAGATACCTTATCATTGTGGCCTAACTAGGGTTTTCATATATTGTGTATGCTTATTAGGATGTGTTGTAGAGTAGTAAGCTAGGGAGCATTAATCACTCCGCACCTTTCGTAGTGTAAACGTTTTTCAATTATAGACTAATCTTTACGTGGAGTTGATTAATGTAAAACTAGGTGCTTTATAACTACGTCTTAACAAAAGTGTTTTCATGTCGAGGTCGTCGTAATGGTTGACGCCCATTACGCGCTCATATCATGTATGTTAGGAAGATCCATATAAACTTTAAGCATTTCATTGGTTGAGGATTGGACAAGATCAATACCCTAAGTTTTCTCTTAGTTTGTTTTCATTTTTCGCTTTCATTCCTTCACTTTATTGTTGTAGCTTCAATTTTACAACCTTTACTTTTATTTTTATCTTTAAGTTAAGTTAGATACGCTCTTTAACATTCCGTTACGCAAAACAACCAATAATCTCTGTGGTTCAATCACCCTTACTATAGTACAATCGATACGTACTATTGCGAGTGGTAAACTTATAAATCTAAAATCCACGTAGCCGGTTAGTCCGCTACCATAAGCCCTCCCCCATGATCAATCCCATGTTGAGATATCCATTTTTAATTCACATGCAGACTGTACCTATCTATCCTTACTTCATCGATCGATCGTTAAGGCTGCATTTACACTAATTGATCTTACCCTAGACCGATCAAGTCCATTGCAGATTCTCACTAAAGTCCAAAAAATAAATCCCACTTCTCCCACTTTTATACGTAGAACCAACACTAACTTACTTAGGCAATAATTTAAACACTCTTAACCCTAGCTAGCTTAGAGAGCGGTGTTACAACCTAACTACGCCAACAATAGTTGATGAATGGCTGTCTACTTTGGACACACAGGTCACTGATGAGATGAATGAGTAGCCATTAAAGGCATTTATTGTGGAGGAAATTGCAATAAATTTATCCTAGATGGAGCCTTTAAAAGCTGTATGACCTAATGGATTCGCAACATCCTTTTACTAGATATTTTCGACAACTATAGGAGGCGAGGTATGTTATGCTGTACTTAGCTTATTAAATATTGGTTTTTTGGGTACACCCATTAATTTCACTTTTATAGCTCTCATCCCGAAAGTGAAAAATCCTTCCAGGTTTTCTAAGTATAGACCTATTAGTTTGTGCAATGTTTTGTATAAATTAATTAAAAAAGTGTTAGCGAATATGTTAAATAAATTTTTTCCCAAAATTTTTTCTCAAAACCAGGGTGCCTTCATTCTTGGAAGGCTGGTATCTGATAATATTTTAGTGGCTTATGAGTTTCTTCACACTATGAATGCGAGGATGAAGGGGAAGACATGATATATTGTAACGCCCCAAAATTAGGCAATTGTGTTTACTTAACTGGGAAGGTTACTGGCAATATCCTTTAACTCAATTAATTGGTAATTAACTGGGAAAATTACCCTTGAACTAAGTTAGAGTAAAAAGGGCCTGCGGAAACAAAAAATTCATGATCTAAGATTTTGTAGTTCTAAATTCACAATAATCGCATGTATCATCAAACTTAGACTTATAGCTTCTAAACAAAAATTACTATAACAATTAAATTCTAATTACCTGAACCCAACCATGAGTCATCCAGCCACCTAGTGTCGTCATCCCAACGAATTTCTGACTCTATCCTTATGAAACCTGCTAATCTACAAAACACAGAGATGTTTCATAGTGGATGAGAAATAATTGCGTAAGTTGACGAATTAGTAAATAAATAATCACAAACCAACTATTAAATGAGCCTTGAGTGACTGTTTATCTCTCTCGAATCTTAAACGTGGATTTTCACAAATGATGTACATTGCTTTCGTTATTACGCCCAGATAGAAAAGTAATTTATTTTGAAGAAACGATGAGGCATAATTCTGATAACAATAATAATATTTTAATGTAGAGGAAATGTGCTATATATATATATATATATATATATATATATATATTATACATAATTGATATTCTCCATTTGGTCTACCATAGATATTAACCCCTTCTCGCCAAGTTTGGCGCAGTTCCGAGGTACCTGTAATACAACACCGGTGCCTCGAATATTGTACTCTACTGCCCATCACTAGTAGCTCGACCGATTCTGACCTCGAATGGCCCACGCCGCTAGTGATGTCCATCTATTATGATTACTACTCAAGCATGGATGCGTCCGTCACAACAACCATTGGATCCAAGGCCAAACATCATTCCAAGTAACCTCTATGACCATAGGGTCAGGCCCGTATAGTAAACCCATAACCATTCTACCACATGTACTGGTGTACCATGTCATACAATGCAAATATTGTTCATTTCTTAACATTGTAAAATATGTATCAGTCAATACGAAGCAGTATAAAAACAGTAGGCTCAAAAATATTTATTATGAAGAATAAAATATGTGACGACCCTTTTTATATATATATATACAATACAAAATGGAATCGTCATAGTAGTATGATGATTAGTCACAGAGCCAACATATGCTACACATCTAATATGTACCTAGCAAAATTAGAGTATGACATCTATGCAGCGGAATACAAATTTGTACAACGGAAATCAAATCTTATAAAACTACCAATTGATGATCACAACGAAAGAGTCATACAATAGTCTATTTGTTTAAGGCTTAATCAAATGTTAATTACATTTTTAAAAGAATGGCTTTACAAAATAATGTGTCACAAGCGACAGAAACCATGTACACAAGTCTACAAAATATGGACTAGCTGTGAGTCTGAAACATATGACTGTCGCGAAGTGCTTCAATCATAGTATCCCTAATACAGTGCGACTAGGTCATCATCTACGTCTGTTGTACCTGTAACCAAAGGAACAATGTCTGCACAGTCGTGGTGTTAGCCACATTCGCATAGGTGAAAGAGTGAGTTTACCAACTCAGTCGTATAATACTCACTATGTTTTTACATTGAACTGACATTTCTTATTCTATCATACCTTTAGAATAATAGTCACCATTTATTAAATCCTTCTCTTCAAAACATTTCGTAGCTGATAACATAAACACCGATCACTACAAAGAACTCCAATATTAGTGGCGTGTCTACAGTAGTTACTTTTACGACATGCCACTAATTAGTGTTGTGGCAAGTTATAGCAGGCCACTATTTTATTTTAGTGGCGTTTATGTTTTGCCACCTTACTAATTAGTGGCGTGTCTTTAAGATCGGCCGTAGATGAAGCGGGTGAAAGCAGAGAACAAGGTGGCGACATGCACTCTATGTTGCGTGATGTATTTGGTACGCATGAAGTTAAGGAGGAAAATTGTGAGCCTAAGGTCGTAGTGCATAGAGGTGAAGAAATTGTGAATGAAGAAGCTGCTGAAGGTGAAACACTGAAGTACTACAACTTGCTTGAAAAGGCGGATAATCCACTCTGTGAGGGTACTAAACATAGCAAATTGAGTGCTACTATACACCTTTACAACTTAAAGTGTGTTGGTGGACTTAGTAACAATATTTTCTCGGATTTCCTTGAGCTTATCATCCAGTTAATGCCTACGAGTGATGAGACTTTGCCAGTAAATACATATGAGGCAAATAAGTTTCTCAGGGACGTGAGGCTCAGGTATGAAAAGATTCCTGCCTGCCGTAATAACTGTATGTTATTCTGGAGGACAACTCCAAGTTTGATTCATGTACAGTCTGTGGAGAATCTAAGTGGAAGGATGAAATTTATTTAGACGATGATGGTCAACCCATAATGTTGAGCAAGAAACGTCTAGTGAAGGTGTTGCGGTGGTTTCTACTCATCCCCCGACTACAGAGGCTATTTATGTCGGAACATACTGCGACCCATATGAGGTGGCATGTAGATGGCCGCACTAAGGATGGTAAATTGAGGCATCCGGCCGACGGTGAAGCATGAAAGTCATTCGACCTATTACATCCGGAATTCTCAGCGGACAGTAGGAACAGAAGGCTTGGACTTACCTTAGATGGATTCAATCCATTTAGAAACATGAGCACTTCCCACAGCACTTGGCCCGTAATGCTTGTTCCGTACAACTTGCCTCCTTGGATGTGCATGAAACAAACGTCCTTCACCCTATCCTTGATTATCCCAGGCCGAAGTTCACCTGGAATGGATATAGATGTCTGCCTACAACCTTGGATGCACAGTTGATGTGGACAATTAATGACTTTTCGGCATATGCAGATTTGTCCGGGTGGCCTAACAAGGGTGAGAAGGCATGTCCTTATTGTATGAATTCGACAAAGTCTAGATGGCTAAAACACGGTAAGAAATATTGTTTTATGGGGCTTAAACGATACTTGTCCATGGATCATCCATGGAGGAGAAACAAAAGAACATTTGACAGCACCCAAGAATTAGAACGTGCCCCCAATGTGCAAAGTGGAGATGAAATCTTGAGATAGTTGGAGGGGATGGTATTCGATGTGTAAAACTTAAAGAACGTACAATATGGGGGTTGAAGAGTCATGACAGCCAAGTACTGATGCAACAACTTCTACCTAGTGCATTGCGCGGATCACTGTCGGGTAATGTGGTGAGACCTCTAGTCGAGATGTCTGCATTCTTTAGGGGTCTATGCTCAACAACATTAACACAACTGGATATGGACCGACTAAAGGGTGACTGATGTGTTTTAAATAGTACTCGCAAGTGCACGAATCATTTTTGCAATATAGTGTTATGCAAGTGCGAGGTCGATCCCACAGGGAAATGGTCAAATATTGGTACCTTGCTTAATCAACCTCATTTTAACCTAGTTCCAAAGGTTTGAGACTTGATTCAAGAACAAAAGACTAAATTAAAGAGATGTTAGGGAATATGTAAATTAAAAGGAACTAAGGTTAAGGAATCCACCAAACCAAATCCTACAACTCACACTCTTGGTTTCCACTTGAACACCCAAAGAACATTAAGCTTAGGGTGTTATTCAAGTTTCTTAACCATAAACCCAAGGACCATTAAATGAATCCAACACATTGACAAATCACAAAGAGTACCGATTGAAATCAAAACATCCAATGTATCATTCAATCACAATGGATATCATCATTCAAACCGATAAAACAATGTATTGGTCGGTTGAAACACATAAAATGTCCTCTAACCACCACTAACCACATTCATTGCAAAAGATGAAGCATTAAATGAATGGAATTTGAACAACTAAAATGATATATCATTAAATGTGCAAGTGGTACAGCAAGGTTGTGAGTGTCATCAATGGAAAGGTTTCATCCTCAACCCTAGTTGAGGTTACTAGCCTTCCATGACTAAGAACACCACAACAAAATGATGAACAACCATAGAAATGAAAGAAAAACTCTACAAAGAGAAAGTATTCTGAAAATGAATTACTGAATTACACTATAATAAGCACGAAATTAAAACTAACTACAAAGTTTCTGCTCTATCCTACTCTCTCTACCACTCTCTCTACTAGTCTATAACAAGGGGATGGCCATGGCTTTTATAGAAGGAAGCCATGGCAAGAAATGACTCTTCTACCCTTCCTCTGCAGCTAGAGACAACCCCAAACACGAAACCAGCGTGTTCTGCAGCGGAAATCAGAGGGAGGACTGCTTTTTGGCTTCTGATTGGGCGTTCTGGCGCGCTCTGCAAAAGCAGTTTCTGGGAAATTTCGATCGATCGACTTTTATTTCGATCGATCGACTTCGGGAAAATATTCGATCGATCGAATTTTAAGTTCGATCGATCGACTTGTCAGGGTCTCCGAATTTCCAGCTATCTTCTTATGAAATTTGCCATTCCTCTCTTATTGTCCTACAGAAACAGAAAACACAAAAACTAACCAAAACATTAGAAAATAACAAGGCTAAAGGTCTAACTAGTGCAATTCAAGGGGTCCAAATACACAATATTTGGCACTCATCAGTGACGTTCGTGTTACTTTGTGTAAGATGGAACAATTTCCTCCCAATTATTTTACCAGCATGATTCACTTGGTCGTGCATCTTGTTCGTGAATGCCAACTCGGGGGGACCCGTACAGTATAGGTGGATGTATCCGACAGAAAGGTAAAATTTATGCATGTATATTAATTATCATAATATCCTGATATTAGAATATAGTGACTAACTGTAGTCATTGCATAATGTTCATATGTAGGAACCTTAGGGGGTTCAAATCTAGTGTGCGCAATAAAGCAGCTCCCGAGGGCTGCATTGCAGAGGGGTACATAGCAACCGAGTTGGTGACATTCTACTTGAGGTATCTAGATAACGCACCAACCATCCACAACAAAACTCTAAGAAATCCTAATGGTTCAAAGGGGGCGGGAACACGAGTCATCCTCAACTGTATCACATTGATCCAGTTGCACCGATATATTACGTTCAACTCGGATGAGTTCCTTCAACTGCGGACGTAAGATAATAAGACTTTTTTAGGTTGCATGTTCAATGATGTTGCAGCATTTCAAGTGACCAATAAATAATATAACCAAATTTCAACAGTAGGATGCACATGGATATGCTTAGGCGATCATGCAACAAGGGGTGAACTACGGATGATCAGTTGCAAGCCTAACATCATGAGATGTTCTGCGATTGGTATCGTGAATACGTAAGAATAGTGTTATTTTTACAGTATATTACGTGTCTCGTATGCTAAGCTCATAGATGATACCAACCAATCAAGACATTTTTTACGTTGTATACTCGCAAGTCGATCTTTTGGCCGATCGACATAGGAAGGAACTGAGTGAGAAATTGGTTATGCATTGTAGAGGGCCAAAAGAGACAGCAATCAGATATAATAGATATGTTGTTAATGGCAAATTGTTTTGCACTCTTGCACATGATGCGGGAAAGAAGACTCAGAATAGTGGCGTGTGTGTGCCTACCGTTGATGGCGATATATACTACGAAAAGTTAATTGAGATAATTGAGGTCGAGTACTATGACAGGACCAAGTACGTGTTGTTCGAGTGTGATTAGGTGGACACCAGGAGGGACATAGGGTACAAGGTAACGAGTATGGACTTGTGCTTGTCAACTTTAAAAACCTTGTCCACAAGGGAGAGCGGATTACTGATGAGCCGTACGTGCTTACTTCACAGGTTGACCAAGTATTTTACATCGAAGATGAACGTCACCCAGATTGGGCTTGTACCGTAAGGACGAAACCCAGGAACGTATACGACGTTGGTCATGGTGAAGTGTCTCATGATGCTTGTGCCAACTACCACGAGTGCGAGCCGCTCTTATTGACCAGTAGTAACTCTGATAATAGGGGAGATGACTTTGAACACGACCGTCCTAACGTAGATCCGATTCAAATATACGTGATTCACATTATATTTCAATTTCACAATTGTGATAACTAGATTCACAATTGCGATAACTTGATTCTATATTGATTGGTAATTTGTTAACTAGTATTACATAATTTGTAAATGATAATAATTAATTTGTGCTAAATCTTATGAGTTGTCATATATATATATATATATATGCGTGTGTGTGTGTGTTTCCCCTTGTAACTCATTGTAAACTGTGAAATACAACAAATACTCAGATTTAATATATATATATAAGTCACAGGGGGAAACACACAGTAGCTCATGGACCACATCAGCACAAACAGTCTACAGCATAGGGGTCAGGACCTAGCGACTATCGACACGTTGAGGCAGGGTATCGACCTGTATTCGAAGATCATGACCAAAACCAGCATCATGCCACGTACGATACATTTGATTCATGCCTGCCGCCTAGGTTGAGCCAATTAGGGGTGTGTCCCCTTGGTTAGGTGGTGCAACATTTCCCCTATAATGGAACACATTTGATTCTCACGATAGTGATGAAGGGCAGGCGCCAAACAAGAGTGAGACACAGGCGCCAGACGAGAACGAGACACAGGTGCCAGATGACTTCAAGACACAAGCGCCAGAGGTCCTGCATGGTGCGCTGGCCAATGATCCAGCTACCCAGGCATTACGCGACGACCAGATCCAGATGATCAACAAGTATAAATTTTTATGATAATATCAATATATAAACATATATTATTTTTTTTGCGTAATATTTCAGTTCCAAATAATTAAAATCGCTCGGTGTCAATTATTATGTTAGGTACAAATTTGGATGGCACCACTCAATTTGAAGTGGTGACAGTGCACAATAGGGACAACTTGCTGGGGATCCCCGCGGGGAAAAAAATTGTAATGGAGTACAATTTAGCATCCCAGCCTGTTGGACTAAGTGCGAATAAATTTAGACGGGAGACAAGTAAGCTCATTAGAAGTGGAAACTATGTCAAAATGAGGGACAAATGGGCGCGTGTACTAAAATTAATGAAGGACAATATATGGGAGGCATTGATGGTTAGTTTAAACTTGATGTTATCGTAAACGTACGTAACATATTGTTAATATTGTTTTGATTTTTTTTATTTATCAACTTTTGAATTATGCAGGTACACTTTTACATCCCGGACACGTGCAATCTAGAATTGGTACAACGTGACGCGTTTCGGGATATGGGCCTAAAGCAAAGGAACCGAAGACACACTTTCAAATATAGTCTTAATATTCAGCCAAACGATACACCTGAAACGATACGGACAAGAATGGGGGAAGAGAATATCCTGAAGCATGACCCGCTAGACTTGGAGGTTTTGTTAGAAAAATGGTGTACCCAAGAAAATAAGTTAGGTCATGAATTATATTACTATTTTGTATAGTTTCATTTATTTCATGTAATTCTTTTAGTGGATGACATATTAAGACTATTAATTGTATAGGAGTTTGCTGCCCATATGCAGCAATTGTGATATTTGAACAATACTCCTCACTGTAGTGGTACAAAGAGCTTTGCAAGGATAGCACATAAGGATGTACGTGCACTAATTCACCATATATATATATGTGTGTGTGTGGGTGTGTTAATGTTTGATTTTTTTATTTTTTTGTCCTGGCAAAGTATCAAGGATGGCACTCCTCCTACTAGAGCAGAAGCCTATATTAAAACACATAAAAAAAAAAGAAGAAAAGAATGGAAGTTATCCAAACGACATAATAAGGGAGAGATGCGTATGTTACTCACAAGCACTCTATATTGTTTTACTTATGTGTGTGATTAAATCTTTACTATTGACATACTTGAGTGATGCACTAACATTTAATACAGCATACAGGAGAGGCTAGAGGAGCTCATACCAACCGACCCTGCTGCATCCTTGAGCATCACTCAAGGTTCGGTACTCTGGACACCGAACGATGCGTACGACTAGGTGCACGGCAATAAGCCCGAGTACATTGGCACTATTCGGCAAGTTGGGCCGAATGTTCTGCTGTGCGGGGGACTATATATTCATATCATACACCCTCGTAGGCACAATCACAGAGTTTGAGGCAAGGCACTTACTCACAAGAATATGTCGAGCAGGCAATCGAGAGAGCAATAATGATTGAACGGGCTGAATGGGAGGCCCCGTTTTAGAGCCTTTGAGTCACATGTCAACTCTAGGATTTTCGAGCCCGCGGTCACTCAACAGATAGCATCGCATGACAAAGCTTTTGAACCTGGTTTGTTTAGATCTCTAATTTTGACAAGATATTTTTTTTTATCTTGTGTGTTGATTTTGTTTGTTTTACTATTTTCAGGTAGTGCAGAGCATGCTGTGAATACGCCCGGTGAAGATCTTGGTAACAACCTCAATTAACCAACTAGGTAATATTATATTTTTATTATCATCTTTGTTTCCCTTGATAATATTATATATCAATTAACCATTAATGCTAATTATTGGAAGAAAGTTGGTGTTAGTTTTCCTTGCAATAATAAGAAAAAAAATATTGCTTACACTCCTATTCTAATGCACAGCATGAGCATTGGCAGGATGAGCAGTACCAAATCGTAGTCAATGATGGGCATATTAGCCTGTAGGATGCCTTAGCTTAAGGTTGTAGTAAATAGTAGAGACTGCTGCTCCCATGATCATACCTGACACAAACAGGGTTATTTTCACTGTTGCGGCTGTTGTATAGTGCACTAATTAGCATATCTTTTGTTTTATTCAAGTATATGACTCAAGCTCTTGAGCTCCATAAACTGCGATCTTTGTGTGTATTGTTGTTTATGTTGACCCGCTATTTGGGAATGATGTGACGAATTAGGTGATTGTTGGCTTGTGGATTTTGTCTGTTGTGGGGAACTGGTGCAACTTCTTGTCCTTGTTCTACATAGGTAATCTAATGGGATTGCAGTAGTTAAAAACATGAATAGATTAGCTCTTAACACTGTTTTCTTGATTTAATTTATTGCAGCATTTGTTTTGCTACACACAGTGCCGGTGCTCTATGAGGAGTATGAGGACCAGGTGGACTCATTTGCTGAGAAGCTAGGCACATGGCGAGATCAAGAAGCAGTACATAGTTTTTGATGCAAAGGTTTTGAGGAAGATTCCTAGGGGACCATTGAAGGATAGGAAGAAGGATTAGAGTGGCAGACTTCATGGCCATTTTCAATTAGCTGACAGTGTGTCGTCAAAGGTGGTGCTCATTTTTATCCTTTGTTACCTAGAGCCCTGCTTTCTTTTTTTAGTACTTGTTTTTGCTACATATATATATATGGCTAATTTTTAAATGGGTCTATTTGCTATCGGTTACTTGGTTATTATTGGAAGAAAGTGGGTGTTAGTTTCCCTTGCTTCATCTGTTGAAGTAAATTTCTCTGGAACGATTATTGTGGATGCACTCAGTAATCCCCTCACCCCGCATTCTGAACAAAAAAAAAAAAAAATTGATGTTTCATTATGTTCAAGTTGGAACTTAGAAAATAGTGGACTAATTTTTAAATCAACACTAATTTTTAAAAATAATTATTTAAAGACTGATGAACACTGCCGCATTAGCCCAATAAAATACGGGTGGGATAATGATGTGGTATGCAATATATATTGAGTAACCTCCATTATGAGATAATTAAGGTAGTTGCTTGTGATCTCACTATATAGGAGAATATTTTAAAAATTTTAAGCTGTCTTAACCCTTTCCATGCCACTCAAGCTTAGAGCAATCCAATGTCATAGATATTATTGTTATCATATTAGTCCACCTACTCCACAATATACAATTATTGTTAGTATAATTTTTCTCGGGAGCTCTAAATATATAAACTCTATTGACTTGCTCTCATGCCTGTAAATGTCATTGTCATGGTTAATATATTCACTTACAAAATAACTACATTTAACTTTTTTATTTAACATTTTTCTGTCTTTATAATGAGTCCAATTAAGAGTATTAAATAATGAGCGGTATTAATATAGTGAAAGCCACCGGAAATTTCTATTGTTATTAGCGCGCATTGACCACCTAAACTGGCTCTCTTCCATTTGCTTTGTAAACTGATTCACACTTCCCAGGATATCTAGAAAGGGAAATACTCTATTTCTAAGTTTTTTTTTTTTTTTTTTTTCCTAAAATTAATTCTCAAGTAACGTGTGACCATCCCATAAGATGGTAATACATTTAATTTCCAAAGAAAAATGATATTTTTACATATCCAATATATCTATTATACATTTCATTTTTAAATTCACTTTTGAATTTATGAGATCCACATTCGGTCCCACAACTCCAATGGTAGATTTAAAAAATAGTTGTATACAGATGTACAAGAGATGTATAGGAAATGTAAGTATATCATTTCTCTTTTCCAAAATAGTAGATCTCAATAGGGATGAAAATGCGGGCGGATAATAATTGTTCGCATCCGCTATCTGCACCTAACCGCTATCTCCTATTCGCACATGCGGATGCAATTAATAACCGCATCCGCATTCCCTTTACATATATATATAAAATTAAATTCACAAAAACAACGTCGCTTTGGATTTAGTAAGTTTAAGACCTTTAGGTTATGTTAGGTTTTTTTCATTATCATCTCAAAGTCATACCTTATTACATTTACCATTTTTTTCTTTTATTTTCTTCGATAATCCAAATTTCAATTACTCTATGAGACAATGATCCTCTATGACTGATAATCGTGAAATGTGTAACAACTTAAATCTTAATTTATTTAAGGTTGCATATAGTAATAATTGCATTATTTAATCTTGCATATAGAACTAAATAGTAATTCAAAATGCTCATTACCTCAAATGCAGACAGCGAATAATAACCTCATTTATTAACTACAATAATCGCGCGGATGCATATAGTAATCATATAATGCGGATGCGGATGCGGATGCGGATGTTTGAAAGTGATAACTGCATTTTGCAGATGCGGATATGAATATTAATAATAATCGCATCCGTATTTTCACCCCTAGATCTCATCCATTATTGACATATCATTTGAAAATCAATTTTTTTAAAAAAAAAAATTGAAAAATAGAAAAAGAAAAAAAAGTGTGTGTAGCGCTTCTGATCTAGAAAAGCAAATTTCCAACTTTCTAGCTAAACCCGGATGACTTGCTGAACGAAGGTTGATATAGTTACCTTTTCATTGGCTGTGAAGGTGGGAACTCAAAATTCTTTTATTAGGATATTATATTAAATTATTAATTATTTTAAAAACTTAAATTGATAAGAAATTAAAAAAAAATAGTTATTTAATTTATATTCTAACCTATAGCTTAAAAAAACAATCATGCCGTCATAGGCTAATCTAAGGGAAATCATGTCCCATTGATATCAAGGTCATATATATAGGCTAATCTAAGGGAAATCATGTCCCATTGATATCAAGGTCATATATATAAATGGTGTCTCTCTTCAAGTTAGGGGTGTCGGTCCATGTTCATGTGTTGGGTTCGGGTCGCATCGAGATATGGGTATAAGACTTTATAGGTCCACTTTAACCCGATTCATTTAATTAAATGAGTCAAACTCCTCAACTCTAACTCTCTAATTTTGTATTGGGTTCGTGTTGAGTTTACAGGTCATATCAAACATTACTTTCCATTATGTTGTGTGTCCGGTTCGAGTTGTGTCGAAGTATAAGTATAAGACTATATAGGTCAATAATAACCCAAGTTATTTAATTAAACAGGTCGGGCTCGTCAGTCATAACTCTTTCATTTCGTGTTAAGTTTATCTCGAATTTGCAGGTTATGTAAAAAATTGACAGTCTTACTTCAGGTCACCCTCCTGGACAATGATCATTTTCATTTTAATTCAAATTAATAATATCTATTTCAGGATCAAAATTTAAAGTTAGAACATTTAACGGTGTACGTACATAATTTCACAACATTTAAATTTTTTAAAATCTTAACTATGAAATAAATAGCATCAATTTTATTTGAAATTGAGAGGATGATGTTCCCATAATCGTAATGCAGCCTTAATGTGAACGGAAATTACTTGAATTGAAAAAGCCATGGATTTACTTCCGAGGGTAACATGGGTCTTTTTCATGGGATTTAATTTGGAAGGTGGGCAATTTGAATTTTACATGAATTGGAGAATAACAGTTACGTCATGCATCATCATTATTGGAAAACAATTCCTCGAGCTTGGAAGAAGTAGGATGCATGTTTAGATTGACACGCAACTCAATCTAAAATTAATTTATTAATACTAATACTTTAATTTTCAAAGATCTAGATCCTTTCTTTTTCCCCCAAGAAAAGTTGATATGGGAGGCATGACAAACCTTCCCTCCAGGAAACTACATAAACACACGACTTTAAAGTGAGACTACAATAACAGATAATCCTGTGCAACTAATTATTGCCATTTTGGGGAGAAAAAGAACATGTCGACTTCCTGCACTTAAGGATAGAAATTACTTTTTCTTTTTCTTTTTTTAATTTTTTATAATTAGTATATAATATTAATTTGACGGTTTTAATTAATTTTTGAATCAGTTGTTGTCGAAAAAAAAAACATCAAAAACTAGTTAAGACTGCCACATCAATATTATCAAATAATTGTGAGATAAAAATATGATATATAACATTTTTCTCTCATAGCTTCTGGTGGGAAGGTTAGAATGAAGCTTTCGGCCTTGTCAATTACAAAAGAGCAAGTCTATAAACCATATTTTTATCCCGCAATTATAACACAATGATGGTGTGTTAGTCTTAACAAATTTTTGAATTTTTGAATTTTTTTATTTTTTTATTTTTTTATTAACAATGACTGATATAAGGATTGGTTATAGCTAACATATATATAAGCATTGTGAGATAAAAAAAAAATTGGTTTTAACATTATTCATTACAAAAAAATGAATACTATACTCGCGACATTTTTATTCTACTATATTGGCATACATTGCGCGCAAGGTCTAATAACTATTTATTATTAGTTTTTTTAATAGTGACCGATCAAAAGGCTATATACTATACCTTGTCATATCAATATAGTAAAATATTTATAAAATATTGATGTAGTATATAATATATTTCTTAAAAAAAGAGGGCGGCCGGTGATGAAGACTATATATTGGGTGACAATTCTTCATGAAATTAATAAAATAAAACGAGTTAACAATTAATGCCATGCATGCCAAGTCCACATGTGGGCAGGGAAGATCAATATATAATTTTGGAATTGTAGAAATGGTCAAAAACGTGGTAGGTGAAATACTCGATTTTCCCTCTTGATCCTTTAATTTTATAAGCGATTTTTCCTCTCTCTTGGCTTTATGGCAATGGAAGCATATAATGGAAAGAAATTCCATTAAGACGGCTTGTGAAAAGTCAATCCTTGTTCCTGATTGTGATACAAGACAAGTCTTTTTGCATTTTGGTATACATCTTTGTCCAGTTACTATGCTTCATTCACCTTTAATTAACCAAAGAAATCAATAATTAATAAAATATGCTAACTCAAAAGAGATATACGTACACAAAATGCAAAAAAGCATTTCTCTTCTAATAGTTTATACGGCATAGCATGATCGCACATACATGATGCATCTATCGTATATCTATCTAAAAATTAAACTAGACTATTATGATATGGAAATTATTATTTATTCTAAAAGCTTAGAACACATTAATCAGCATCATATATCTTGCATACTACCATTTTTAGTGGACCATGAATGAAAGATACATCATGTCCCCAATTTAATGAGTCACAAATTGCATATGCAAGTCTAATGCATATATACATGCATGATACATGATATATGCATGTGGCCTTCACCAGATCATTTGCCGTAAGAAATATGTCAAAAAAAAAATACTCTCTCATAGATTAGTTTGGTGAAAATGTTCTAGAACTCACTGAGCTACATACTGACCAATAATTGATTTGATGGAGGATATAGCGTGGACAAGTACTAGGTGATAAGGTGAACCTTAAATAATAATTTTGGTAATGACGAAACCTTCACCATATGTTTCTTTCTTTCTTTCTGAAACTCTATAAAAAGATCACGATTAAACCAATCAATATCCTCAACTCCTGACAACACATAAGAAACAAGACACACACAGAAACAGGTTGCATCTAGACAAACTCATGGCTAGAATGATCAGATTAGCCATTCTACTCGTCGCACTTTTTGCTGGATTCCAAGCCACCGCTGCAGTGACTACACATGTAGTTGGAGGCAGCACAGGGTGGCTGGTTCCCCCTCAAGGCCCCATCTTTTATGCTGTTTGGTCTGCCAATCAAACATTCATTCTTGGCGACATTCTGTGTATGTACTATAGATATATAAGATCAAAACACGTTTAATTTTGAAAAACTTACAACAAGCCAAAGGGAAATAAATTTTTTAGATAATCCCATTTCCTTTTGCTTTTCTTTTCTTTCGTTGATCTCGTTGATTTATTTATTTATTTATTTTTCAGTTTTTAACTTCACGACTGGAGAACAAGATGTAGCCAGAGTCACGGAGCAGGCTTTCTTGACCTGCAATTCAACAAACCCCATCTCTCTTGTCAAAACTGGGCCGGCGAACTTCACCCTGAATTCCACCGGAGCGTACTACTTCATAGGGACCTTGGACAACAACTGCCTTAATGGTCAAAAGCTGGCAATCAACGTGACCACATCTCCCGGACCTATTCCTATTCCTACTCCCAGAACTGTACCGGAAAATTTTACCGTCGGCGAGAGATTGGGATGGATCGTCCCACCCCTTGGCGAAATCACGTACCTCACATGGGCTTACAACAAGACTTTCATCATCGGAGACACTCTAGGTAAACACTAAACTAAAACCATGTAACTTACAAAATAAATAAATAAATGCATGTTATTTTTTTTTTTTAAAAGAAAACTTCAATTACTTATGATTTTTTTTATCACTTTTACAATTTTAATCTTAAACTTTAAAAACTATCAATTTAGTGTATCTATCTTTCAATTTCACACATCCATTATAATTTTCTGTTAAATTTTGTCAAAATTATCAAAATATGTCTCTTTTAATATATATATATATATATATATATATATATATATATATAATTTCAAAGATTCAGGCATGGATATTTTTGTAAATTCCTTTAAATTCTCATCAACGCCTAAATCCTTTCAATTTTATTTTATTTATTTATTTATTTATTTTTGTATTTTAAGAATTTTAACAAGCCTCTGTTAAGATTTAACAGAAAATTCTAACGAAAGTATGAAATTGAAAATAATTGAAAGATGAATACACTAAATTGACATTTTTTAAAGTTTATGTGTATGATTGTAAAAGTAATGAAAAATCATAGGTAATATATAAGTGAATTTTTTCCTTATTTCTTCTTTATATAACCCGGATGTACGTTCTGGTTTCGCCCTGACTAGATTCGATCTTAAGACACCTTGCAAAGTGCCCCATTCATATAGGTTGGATAAATTTCAAAGTTTGGGATGTGTTATTCCTACATCATATTACCCTACATCAATCATACACCAAGATATATGGGGTATTTGGGATCCACATATATGGGACTCACATGCATGGGTCTCACACCCTGTGTCTTAGTGTATGATTGATGTAGGGTAATATAATATAAAAAAATCATTTCCCACAAGGTTTTGTATGCAATATAGCATAAAAAATTGTTTGCATTAAAAAAGGGTTAAACTGTAGTACCAGTTGACTTACAACTTGACAACCACTTGGGTTTAAAAAGCATGTTATTCTGGAACTGCTTTTCTTTTTGGGCAAGAAAGATTGAATATAATCTTCATTCTTCCAAAACAAGAAAATTACTGTCTCTAAGCCAAAGCTTAAACTTTTTTGCAGTGTTCAACTTTCACAATGGATCAGATGACGTTGCCGTGGTGACAAAGGACGCTTATAATATTTGCAACACTAGCACCAGTCTCGCCGTTTATAACAACAGTCCGGCAGCTATAACCCTGAATACGACCGGCGAGCATTACTTCACAAGCACCTACAACTACCACTGCGAGTTGGGTCAAAAACTAGCCATTAACGTGACCGGCACCGGCTCTGGCTCTAGCCCCGGCAGTCCATCTTCTGGCACACCTGGTCCCACCGCGGCTCCACCATCAGTAGGTGCATCCCCGGCTAGGATTTCCAGTAGCTATTTCCTCATTGTCTTTACCATTGCCATGGCTGTCTTCTAGTAATTATTACTGGATTTGTTGTTTCTGTATGGTTGACTTAATTTGTTCCTTGTTATTTTGTATCCATTCATATCACATATGTTATACGTGTATACCCAGCTGAGGCTGTACTCATTCTATTATTCAGTTTATATATAGATTTTGTTTTTGTAGTTACATCTTCGTCCTTGAACTCATTATATATGCTTCTTTTCTCCGAGCTTTGTTACGAACAGTACTACTAGTAGTAGTAAATCCTACGGTTTTGTTGGTTCTGGGTAGGGCTGAATTTTAGCGTGTTTAGACTTTGAGATTATGATTTGGCAGATTATAAAAAGTAAAATTTTAAACTAAATAGCATAAAATGTATTATTAAATTGTGCATGCATTTAAAAATTGAAACTTGAAAGCGTAAAAAATCTACATTTTCAAATCGTGTTTTGAAGCGAATGCATTTTCAAAAACACTCCATTTTAAAGGATAAACTAAAATCGCACTTCTTAAAATAACTATTTTTAAAGGGTAAAAATGTATGATAAATCCTTGAGTAAATGAACCATTTGAAATCACTCCCTCATTTTTTAAAAATCAACTTCGCAAATTTAAAAAGGATCCTTCCATGTGTTTTCCGTCAATTTTTGTAATGTCCGTTAGTGTCACTTCAGCATTTTGCCACATCACCTAAAAATAATATTTTTCTATTACAAAGTAAAATTAAAAAAAAATATCTTAAAACAAAGAGGGGCAAAAAAAAAAAAAGTAAACCAAGGGAACATCTCACCGTTGGCCACCCCAGCGGTGGGAGTGCCCCCCTTGGGGATGGCACCCAAAGGTTTGGACAATTCTTGATGGGTTCATCGTAAACGACATGATATTTCAATGTAATTTGTTGCCGACTAGACTGAAACAAACTTATCCTCATAATCTGTTGTAGATATTTTGTTTTAGATATTTGAATTCAAATCTCAAATGTACATCTGATAAGGTTCTAAAGTTTAAAAATACAACATTGTCTTTGTTCAAGATAAAGCTACTGGTGTATCTGAAAGTTGTTGTTTATCTTCAAGTGTTTGGTGGCTAAGATGTCGCATGTCTTCATGGGATTCGGTCATTTGTTGATTGAGATGTCGCTGATCATTATGTGATCCAATACGCCCCCTCAAACTCAACGTGGGCCGAATGTTGAGATTGGATGTGAGGACACTGAATCGTTTGGTGGCCAAGGGACTTGTGAGTATATCTGCAATTTGATCTTTGCTAGATAAGAAGTGAACCTCCAATTGTTTTGCTGCTACTCGATCCCTTACAAAGTGATAGTCAATGGCTATGTGCTTGCTTCGAGCATGGAATAGTGGATTGGAAGTGAGGTATGTGGCTCCAATGTTATCACAACGTAAGATGAGGATACGAGGAAGTGAAGCACCAAGTTCTCCAAACAAAGATTGCAACCAAATGAGCTCATCCGAGGTGTTTGCTAGAGCTTTATATTCAGATTATGTACTTGATCTAGACATAACAAGTGTTTCTTTGAGCTCCAACTGATCAGATTTCGACCTAAGAAGATGCAATATCCTGAGGTTGAGCGCCTGTCATCGGGACACCTTGCCCAATCGGAATCTTAGTATGCTATTAGCTTGGTGGAAGAGGACTTGTGGATGTAGAGGGCGTGATCAAAAGTGTTCTTTAAGTAACACAATATGCGTTTCATAGCAGTCCAGTGAGTATCTCGTGGATTTTGTATGAATTGGGAGACTTTATTTACTGCAAAGGCAACATCAAGTCGTGTTAAAGGCAAATATTGGAGTGAACCTACTGTGCTTTGATAGAGCTGAGGATCTGTGATGGTGGTGCCCTGAAATGTACTCAAAATCATGGAAGATGATGTAGGGGACTCGATAGGCTTGGCTTATGATATATTTGTTTTCTTGAGCAAGTCAGTGATATATTTTTGTTGAGATAGGCGAAGTCTACTAGCATCCCACTTGGCCTCAACACCTAAAAAGTAATGTAGAGGTCCTAAATCCTTGGTTGCAAATTCTGAATTAAGATCCTGTATTAGCTTGGATATAACACACATATTAGAACTTGTTATAATGATATCATCCTCGTATATTAAAACAAATATAACTTGAGTAGATGGCCCAAAAATTAAGAGTGAAAAGTCAGCTCTTGAACTATGAAAACCCAGCTCTATTAACAGTGTACTTAATTGAGAGAACCATTCACGAGATGTCTGTTTAAGGCCATATAATGCTTTCCTAAGTTTGCAAACAGCATAAGGAAAGGTAGGATGTGTAAACCCAGCTGGTTGTGACATGTAGATATCCTCCTGCAGAACACCATGTAGAAAGGCACTACTCACATCAATTTGATGAATATGACAGCCAGCAGTCACTTCAAGAGATAGAACTGTTCGAATGGCTATTGGTTTTACCACCAGGCTATAGGTTTCATCATAGTTTATGCCAGGTTGTTGATAAAAACCTTTTGCAACTAGCCTTGCTTTGTATCTTTCTATATTTCCATCAGCCTTCCTTTTTATACGAAATACCCATTTACACCCAACAACATTTTGAGATGGATAATAGGGAACCAATGTCCATGTATAATTTCGTAGGAGGGCATCGAACTCCTCATTCATTGCTTTCCTCCATTCGGCTTCCTTGTCAGCATTGGAGAAGCAAGTTGCTTCAATTTCATTTGGAGATAAGGAAACAGTAAGAGCAGCTGGTGTAGGGTACCGAACAGTACCATCTCCAAATGTTTTGGGTTGAAAAACGTGATTCTTCGATTGAGTCGCCATTAGATGTGTGTTTATTTGAGCCACTGGCATAGAGGATACCTTATTGGTAACAGAGGGCAACGAATGCAATGCAGGGGGGATGTAGTGGACAATGCAGTGGAAGGCAGAGGTGGAAGACTAAGTTGCTGTGGTGTTTCAGTGTCAGGAGGAGGATAGATGATGTTTGAGGAAGTTGGAGCTAGTAGATTGAGTGATGAAGGAACAAAATTGAGCAAGCTTCCTGGATGAGTAGTCTGTGGGTGTGATTTTTGAAGCTTGGAGAATGGAAAAGATAACTCATTGAATATATATCACATGTCTTGCAATGTAGATGCGGCCAGATTGAAGGTTGAAGTATTTATAACCATGGTCGTTTTTGCTATAACCGATGAAAACACAAGGTTTGGAACGAGACGAGAATTTGTTGGAGTTGTAGGGCTTGAGATATGGCCAACATTCACAGCCAAAAACCTTTAAGACTAAATAATTTGGAATACTATGAAACAGAGTTTCAAAAGGTGTTTTGTTTTTGGTGACCGGAGATGGTAACTGATTAATTAAGTAACATGATGTTTGAAAAGCTGAATCCCACATCCACAAGGGAACCGAGGCATGGGCTAGCAGTGCTAGTCCCGTATCAACAAGATGCCTATGTATACATTCAACATAACCCATTTGATGATGAGTACGGGGGCAACTGAAACGATATGAAACACCCATAGAGGTGAGTTGTCTTTGAGGTGGGAGAAATTATCTACCATTGTCACTTTGGACAGATGCAATTTTGCATAAAAAATAATTTTAAACCTTATGAATGCAATGGTGACATCTGATTTTGCAGTTAAAGGAAACACCCACAAGTACTTACTGAAGTCATCAACAATGCAAAGATAATAACGATTTTTATTTATAGAAAGCATTGGGTTAGGAACCCATACATCAAGAAATAACAATTGCAATGGATGAAAAGATAGACCACAAACTTGAAAAGTGAAGACGATGATTTTTGCCCACTTGACACAGAGAGCACATTGTAGTGGCTTTGGACGTGAAAACTAGAAGCTTATTGGAAGCAAGAACTTTACAAAGAATTGAAAAAGCTGGATGACCCAAGCAATTGTGCCATTGATCCATCAAGGCTCCCTCTCCAACAAAGGCAGCTAGATTTTACGCGAAAGAGTAGTTGGAAGGTTAATGATACATTCCACTCTTACTCGAGCCTTGGAGTAGCAAACGATGTGTAAGACAGTCCTTAACACAGAAAAAATGAGGATGAAACTCAATGTAAACATTATTGTCTTTGGTAAATTGATTAGTAGCGATTAAATTTTTCGTGATTTCAAGAACATGTAGTAATGAAGTAAATAGAAATTGCGTTGAGTAGAAGGAAGAAATTAAGGCAAGGCCATGTATGGAGAATATGCAAAACTTGTCCATTACCAACTCGGATATGCTCATTGCTAGTATACTCATCAGCTCTGATATTTAGATTGACCAAGTCATTGGTCAGGTAACTCATGGAGCCAGTGTTTGGATACCACAAATAGTCTAGAGATTGTGGTGGAGTAGTGATGTACGCAGACAGTTGGGAAGTATCACATTGATAGGCATGATCAAAGCGATGCCAACATGTTGAGGCTGAATGAACGGGTCGCTGATAGACCTGACATGTGGTTCACTAAAATCCAGAGGCGCTAATGCAAAGGTATTGGAAGGGGGACCTCCTCTGCCCCGTCCCCTGCCTCTGCCACGGTAAGGGTTCCATGAGCTATAGCTCCTAAAGTAATAACTGGATCCACACCTTTGTCACTATGGAACAAAATTGTTGCGCTGATCAACATTTGGAAATGCAATAGACAAGTCAACAACAAGTGGTATTGTTCTATACGAAGCTCATGTGAGAGCAAATGACCATAAACTGTAACGCCCCGCTTTTTACAAAAAAACGTAAGTGAAAATTTTGATTTCCACGTGACATTACGACATCATCAGAGTAAAATATTGGCAGCGGAATATACTTCTTTTTTCTTTACAAAGGCACATCAAAGCTGACTAAATAACCTTAATATAAAATAAAAAATGAAAATAATTATTGACTTCTAATTAAATCAAATGTGTGTGTTTGTGTACAAACAAATATCTTAAATGCAGAATTTAAATAAGACAAGATATTTGTTACGAAGAGAAAACTCTTTAAAGAGAAAAACCACTCCTGGGCAGCCAAACCAGGAAATCCACTATCCAAAAACAAAGCTAGTTAAAAGACACTCGTACTCACATAACCCTATGCAGTAGTCATACCTTTAACTCTGACGTGTAGCCCAACACAAACGCTTCCCAACCAGATCTTCCACCTGAAGGGGTTTTTGATGGATTCCTTTACCTTAAGGCCAACCCCTAAGATAGACTTCACACGAACACTTGAGCACACACCGGCAATGGCTTGAGAGCTAGCGGATCTTCGATTCTCCCTAAACACCCTCTCAAAGCACTATGGAATTCTCTGTCGAATCCAGTACAAAACACAAGCCTAGAGCCCCCTATTTATAGGCTTAAAGAGACCTCAAAAACTACTGAGATTCGAACTCTGGCTGTCGAGCGTCTGGACGGAAGTTAGCCACGTCCGGACGGTCTTCGCTAAAATCCTTTCCGCATACGAACTGAACTTTGGAATATTCTGAATTACTAGATATCGTACGGACGTGTTGCCGAGTAGTCTGGACGGCTTGCAGAGACTTCCCAAACAGAGTCGACTTATGAAACACAACTTCTTGTTGAATACTGATTGATATAGTGTCCGGACGGTGTTGCTCTAACGTTCGGACGTCTTCAATGTTTATCTGTAAGACACTGTGGGGCATCTGGATGAAAACTTCTCTTCGTCCGGACGGATGTTGCTAACTGATGAGCGTCCGGATGGGAACACCACATCGTCCGGATGGTTGCTTGGGATCCTACTTCTCTGAGTTGGAATCTACACATAATCTTTCCTTGAACACTAAAATGGTCTTCATGAAGCTTGTGACACTTACAACTTGTCATAATATGGCTCTTTCCACATCAGAGAAATAAATTCTGAATATCTGAAAACTCTGAAATAAACGGCATCCCTATGAAAGCAACAACATTACATAATAGTGATTTTGTCAACAGAATGCTGCCAATCAAAAACTAACAATAACCTTTCATTCTGATACAATAATTACATTCAAAAATCATAACATACATGCCACAGGCGGCACTAACATTACACAACCATATATTATTTTAATACAAACTAAAGGTCTCTACTTTAATCAACCTAGCAGCTGCTCCCTTCATTCCAGCAAAAACTCACATGTGATTGTGGTTAACACCACAATCTCATGTTGTGGTCGAGTGAGTCAACGATCCTCAACCACATAGTGACACACTGATTTATCTAACAATATACAATGCATCTAAATGATGACAGTTATATCCACATACATACAATCATATCCGTATACAATCATGCTCGTTCTTTTACTTTAACTCTTTACTGCTCAAAGTCATATCTCTACTTATCACATTATTAGTGCCACATGTTACCACTAATTACTGAGCCATACTTTCTTTACTAGAGCCATACCTCCATTATTGGAACCATGCTTCCCATACTGGAGCCATAACCCCATTACCGAAACCATACTTCCAATGCCAGAGCCATAACTCTACTTACTTACCTTATCTCACTGTTACTCCTTCAACCTTTGGTTTATCCATCGATCCTATCAGTGTATTGATGCCTTGATACTTAAACTTTCTTTTATCCATTGATCTCCTCAATTGACTGACGCCTTGCTACCTAAACCTCCAATCTTTTAATTAATAGACTCATATACCACAGTATACTCATGCAAACAACATCATATACATAATTTCAACCAAAACATGTTAAACATATTAAATGCCAAACATCACACATACAATTAAATAAAACAGCAATCACTACATTGCTAAAGACTAAACCACACGTATCATCTTCAGTGAGTAAGAAATACTCACAGTTATATATTGCTTTCAAAAAGTGTTCATAGATAATTGTTCACTGCAAAATATATTAGTACAAATAATAGTGAATTAGTATAATTCACTAAAAAAGCATTTTATTACTAATCTTTTATACGGACTTTATTACGGCATTTATCTAGGCCCTTAAATATTAATTTATCAAAACAGATCTCATAATAGCATAATACTCTTTTTATCAAAATAAATATAACAGTTTAAAACTCACTGATTTTACAACAGAGCTTTACAACCTAAAATAACTTGATCATATGTAAGAAATCTTAATTGTAGACAACAGTTATTAATCTCATCAACCATAGCATTTCACACAAAAGCTTTTATAAAAATTGTTTATTTTACTTATAGCTCTATGTCATTTCTAGACTTTCTATGGTCAGTTCTAGTGGTCACCAGAGCAAACTGCTCTGATACCAAACTGTAACGCCCCGCTTTTTACAAAAAAGCGTAAGTGAAAATTTCAATTTCCACATGACATTACGACATCATCAGAGTTAAATATTGGTAGCGGAATATATTTTTTTTTTCTTTTCAATGACACATCAGAGCTGACTAAATAACCTCAATATAAAATAATAACCTTTCATTATTCTAATACAAACTAAAGGTCTCTTCCTTAATGAACATAGTAACTGCTCCCTTTATTCCTGCAAAAACTCGCATGTGAATGTGGTTAACAACATAATCTCATGCTGTGGTCAAGTGAATCAACAGTCCTCAACCACATAGTGACACACTAATTTATCTAACAATATACAATGCATCCAAATGATGACAGTTATATCCACATACATACAATCATATCCATATACAATCATGCTCGTTCTTTTACTTTAACTCTTTACTGCTCAAAGTCATATCTCTACTTATCACATTATTAGTGCCACATGTTACCACTAATTATTGAGCCATACTTTCTTTATTGGAGCCATACATCCTTTATTGGAACCATGCTTCCCATACTGGAGCCATACCTCCATTACTGGAGCCATAACCCCATTACCGAAACCATACTTCTAATGCCAGAGCCATAACTCAACTTACTTACCTTATCTCACTATTACTCCTTTAACCTTTGGTTTATCCGTCGGTCTTATCAGTGTATTGATGTCTTGGTACCTAAACTTTCGTTTATCCGTTGGTCTCCTCAATTCACTGACGCCTTGGTACCTAAACCTCCAGTCTTTTTATTAACAGACACATATCATACCATAGTATACTCATGCAAACAACATCATATACATAATTTCAACAAAAACATGTTAAACATATTAAATGCCAAACATCACGCATACAATTAAATAAAACAGGAATCACTACATTGCTAAAGACTAAACCACCAGTATCATCCTCAATGAATAAGAAATGCACACAGTTATATCTTGCTTCCAAAAAGTGTTCACAGATAATTGTTCACTGCAATATATATTAATAGAAATAATAGTGACTTAGTATAATTCACTAAAAATGCATTTTAATCCTATTTTCATTTCTGACTTTTAAACCTTAATATAATTTTCTATTTTTGCTAAAACATTATCACAACATATAAAATTAGTCCATTTGCATTTTATTACTAATTTTTTATGTGGACTTTATTACGGCATTTGTCTAGGCCCTTAAATATTAATTTATCAAAACAGATCTCATAATAGCATAATACTCTTTTTATCAAAATAAATATAACAGTTTAAAACTCACTGATTTTATAACAGAACTTTGCAACCCAAAATAACTTGAAACTTTGATTAAATTATATCAAACCAGGTACTGTTGCAGTTATTCTAATTGAAACAGTGAGATACCAAAATATATTTTAGCCAACATATGGCTTATTTTAAATCATATAAATTTAATAACTTTCTTAATATAAATAATGTCTAAAAATACTTTTTAGAATTTCGGGCGACGTAACAGAGCTTTTATAAAATAATGACTTTTCACTCGGGCATCACAATGGCGTGTTTTATATTTTAATCACTCCGCTTTGAAAACCCTGTTTGAAAACACAACTTAAAATGTTAGTTAATTTATCTAATAGCTAATAAAATCACAAATATTAAAACAAACTTTACTTAAAAACTAAATATCATTTCCTTATATTTTTATTTTCTTTCTTATCTTTTTCTTTTCTTTTCTTTATATCTCACCGCCAGCCCACCAGATATTGCCTTCAGTGTGGGAGTTTGTGCTCATTTTTAGGCAAATCCAAAAGAATCTCACCTCACTGCAGTCAAGCATATCATCAGGTATGTAAATGATACTCTTCTCTATGGCATATGGTATTCCAGGGAAATAAATCTTGTTGTTGCAGGATACTCTGATGCAAACTGGGCTAGAAATGCTGATGATAGGAAAAGCACCTCGGGAGGATGCTTCTATGTGGGAAACAATCTTGTAACTTGGATGAGTAGGAAACAAGCCTTGATTTCTCTCTCCACTGCTGAGGCTGAGTATATTGCTGCGGGAAGCTGTTGTACACAATTGCTGTGGATGAAGAAGTTGCTATGTGACTATGGATTCACTCAGGATACCATGATTATCAACTGTGATAATACTAGTGCTATAAATATTTATGAGAATCCTGTTCAGCACTCTCGGACCAAACACATTGACATCAGACATCACTTCCTGCGTGATCTTGTGGAATCCGAGGTAGCTTCTCTCTCTTTCATTCCCACTGATAACAAATTGGCTGACATTCTTACCAAACCTCTGGATGGTAGCAGGTTTGAGTCCCTTCGAAAAGCCATTGGTGTGTGTGACATGTCAAAGACATGCTTTTCCTTCCTAGGATTAGACTTCTTTGTGTTTCTTAAGTCTTATCCTCTAATAGCATGATTTAAAAAAATAAATAATAAAAAAAAAAAAAAAATTGGGGAGTTCTGGAGCAGGGTGGTTCCTTTTAACGTTTGTCAGCTATCTCATGTATCTTACTCTTTTTTCTTGGTACATTATGCTTTGATGAATTATACTTACATGTGGTTGAGAACATAAGTCTGACATATGCAAAGTTTTCCTGCTCACTTTCTATGATTGATAGTTGCTTTTCTCATGTGATGATATTGTGCACTATGCAAGGCTCCTCTAATGTACATTCTTTCCTCTCTGACTTCTTGGTTTTGGAAATTCTAAATAAGAGAGATGTCTGTGATGAGATGGTCAAATTGACCAAAATGCTAGTTGAACATAGAGCCTAAAAATTCTAGCATTCTCTCTAGGTTACAGCACCAACAATGACCAAGCAGTTATTCTTCTGAATTATGTGTTATATGCTTATATTCACTGCTTATGTGCTGAATTAGCTTTATATCTTGTCCTTCATGGTGCAAGTAAAATTTTTTCCTTGTCCTTCATGGTACAAGTTGAAAATAAATATTGACTTCTAATTTAACCAAGTGTATGTGTTTGTGTGCAACCAAATATCTTAAATGCGGAATTTAAATAAGACAAGATATTTGTTACAAAGTAGAAACTCTGTGAAGAGAAAAACCACTCCGGGATAGCCAAACTCAGGAACTCCATTAACCAAAAACAAAGTTAGTTACAAGACACTCGTACTCACATACCCTTATGCAGTAGTCATACCCTTAACTCTGACACGAAGCCTATCGTGAACGCTTCCCAACTAGATCTTCCACCTGAAGGGGTTTTTGATGGATTCCTTTACGTTAGGGCCGACCCCTAAGATAGATTTCACACGAACTGTTGAGCACACACTGGCAATGGCTTAAGAGCTAGTTGATCTTCGATTCTCCCTAAACACCTTATCAAAGCTAAGAGAATTCAACACCGAATTCTGTACAATTTACAACCCTCTATTTATAGGCTTACAGGAAACCTAAAACTGATGATTCGGGCTCTGGCTGTCAAGCGTCCTGACGGAAGTTAGCCACGTCCGGACGGACTTCAGCGATATCCTTTCAAAAACAGCGCAATTCTATCCTTATCAGGTCCATGTCCGGACGACTTGGCCGAGCGTCCGGACGGTCTTCGCTATAACTCCTTTCTGCGTTCGAACAGAATACTAGAATATTCTGAAATGCTAAACAGCATCCAGACGTGTTGCCACGTCGTCCAGACAGCTTGCTGAGACTCCCTAACAGTGTCGACTTCTGAAATCCAACTCAGTGTTGAATATTGATTGACCTAGCGTCCGGACGGTGTTGCTCTGTCGTCCGGACGTCTTCAACATAATCTGTTGGACATTGCAGGGCATCCGAATGCCTTCAAAGGCTCGTCTGGACGGTTGTAAAGGAACTGGTTGATTTGGCTTGGATTTTGCAAGGACTCTTCATGGACATCTTCTAAAAGCTTGTGATCAATCACATGCTTGATTTGAATACTGTCTGAATACAGATTCTAAAATGAAAACCGACCATCTTGTTAATTCACAACTATTACATAAAGTGTTTTTGGTTATCCAGAATGTAGCCAATATAAAATACTAACAAACTCTCCCTTTGGCCATTCTAGGACAAAAACACTTAACCGGTTTGGAAATACATTCCCGGCCTAAAAACCAAAAAATACTCCCCCTTTTTGTCACACAATGACAAAGTGTAAACAGAGTATTAATTAAAACCATAAGTGTTTAATGAAATAAAAAACGTCATCATAAGTTTAAAATTGTTTTAAAACAAAACAATAATAAGTAAAAAAAATCAATCCTCATCATCAGTCTTGGGGTAATGGTACTGCAGGCACTCCCTGATGTCAATCTGACATTGTTCAACACGCTCTCCTATAAGATTAACTTCACGCTGGAGAGCTCCCATGGATGACATAAGCTAAGTAAATCCAGCTTCTATATCAAATGAAGGAGACACAGCCTGTGATGATGATGCAGCTGCTGGTTGGGGAACTTTTGGAGGCTGAGGAACGCCACCTTGAGCCTCATGCCGCAACTGTGCATTCGATTTCATGAGGGTCTGAATGCCAAGAGGATCTAGAATCCGTGATCTGGGCTCAAAGTCTAAAATATATGTCACGACCTGCAGACAGATTTAAGTGATTAAACACCCAAAAGACAGACTCGTGTTCTTCTCATCTCGAACCTCAAGCATAGTGTTCAAGATGTGCTTGCACAACCAAAAAGGAGTCTGCATCACAATGGCATAGAGAAGGGTGGCCTTCTTGAGAGTAAGCTCACTCCGACGAGCTTGAGGCCAAAGGTTTGTCACGATAACCTTTGCTAAAAATCAGTGCATAGGAGCAAAAGCACCAATGTTGATCTGGGAGTGGGACTTGTCTTCTCTCTGTGGTCTCATCCCAGAGAAATCATGAAGAAAGCCAATGCTGGGTGTCTCATCACCAGCAAGGAAAGGAACGCCTGAGACTGGTAGAACAAGGACCCCGATCACAGAACTGATAAGCTGAGGATCAATTAGAATTGTCTGGCCTCTGACCATAGTCTGCATGATCAGTCCTTTGTCATCATCCTGGATGACGATCATGTGGCCATAAAATTCCTGCACCAGTTTGGGAAAGGCCGGGTAGGCACAATTGTACAAGTACTCCCATTTGTTCTCCAGAAGCATCTGAGCAATGGGGAGTAAAACGGGATCCCTTAGATCTGCGCGGAGAAGATTCCACTCTGATAGGACCTGCCTCGATTGCATGCGATGCAGCCTGTCAGCAACTGACTCTTCAGTTCTTTCCCTGACTCAAGGAGGAGAGTCATCTGAAGACATAATTCCTAGGCTAAAAAAAAAAATCACAGAAACAAATCCATGAAAGCATTAATTCCTGTTAGTCCAAAAAAAAATTTGGGCATTATGGCGGCTGTAAAATGGACTATCCCAGAAATTACAACAACAAGAAACACAATCCAAACAATATCAAGAACCAAATATGCAAAATCTCAACCCAAATAATAAAGAATTTTGAGCAATAATACATATTAAACTCAAAATAATAGAAACCCAAAAACAAACTATTTTAAGCATAAAAACTTAAAATAAATTAGTAAAAGAGTATAAAAACATACCTGGGGTGGAGATAAATTGCAAAGATAACACGTGCACTTGAGAAATACCCATAAAAAGCACAGAAAAAACGCACAAGACGACAAAAAGAACCAAAGATGCGAAATGAGAAGGCTGTGGCGCAGGGGGGAATGTGATATAACCCTACAGGGTTCACCGTCCGGATGAAACTTAAGTGACGTCTGGACGTAGTGCCACGTAGGAGATCGCAAAAACACGCTTGTTCGAATAAGGAGGAGGGACGTCCGGACGATTCAACCTTACCGTCCGGATGCTTCACACAAAAAAAAATAGAAAAAGAGAGGAAAAACAGTAGAAAATATTTCCCAAATAATTTTCAGAACACGCATGTATATAAAACTGATACCCCAGTTCAATTAGCATTTAAAAGATATACCAAGATATAATTGAGAGTTAAGTTTCAATAAGCACAAAAATTTTCCTGCAGAAAGACATTTTTCAATAGAAAACTTAACTCAAGCAATGCGCGTGTGTGTGTGTGTGTGAAGGCTTTCTCAAAAAGGTTTGAATTTCACTGATATGACCTAAATCACCCAGATTTTCTAGAGAATAGAGAAAATCAATGTTAGATCAGTCAAAAGTCAAACCTTATTTTACTAGGGCCTAGCCACCCTCATCTGATACATTCCCCCTAAGCTGCATCACATTTTCTTTTACATCGTCCTTTAGTGACCGTCTATTTCCGCAATGATTTGGTCACTGACTGTTTCTATAGGGACAGAATCAAGAAGAGATTTATAGCATATAAGTAGTGGATCTTTTTATTTATCCATATTTATTCAGTTTTGAATGCTTTTTATCACTTGGTACTGCAACCTAGAAAGAATGCCAGAATTTATGGGTTCTAGGTTCAACTAACGAGTTAGTCAATTTGACCATCTTAGCAAAAAAATCTCTCATTAAAAAAAATTCCAGAAGCTAAAAGTCAGAGGAGAGAAAAAAAAATATCTTAGGGGAGCCTTTGGATAGTTCACATTTTTCATCGCATGAGAAAAGCAACTATCTATTATGGATGCCACTGGGAAACTTTGCAGATATCAAGAGAAACTCTCAGTTATATAAAGGCAAAAGAATAAATGCTTCAAAAACTAAGACATCAGTTAAACATACATAAGATATTTGGAAGCTATATAATGGAACAACAAAACTCTACATCCTTTATCCCCCCCCCCCCCCCCACTTTTTGTTATTTTAAAAAGAACGCAACAACATGCTTCATAATAAAGAAGATAGTATAGTACAAGCATGTAAGATAAAAGCAAACCAGACCTCATGGAGAGAGGTTTGACGGTACCATGATAGAAAAGCAGCCGCTCGACGTGCTTTTTCTATCATACCTATTTAATACCTGCAGAATTTCCTCAAGACAAACACGAGGGAATATAGGGATAGAAAAGATGGTTCCATAACAACATGAAAATATTTTATATGATGCTATAAAAATGCTATGCAAGTGTACCTGTCATGCTCTAGTATTTAGGAACCAAAATACTATGCATTTGTGACCTCACCTACTGGGTAGGTCCGCTCCCCCTTGGGGATTGGATGTCCTCTTTCTTGTCCTGTCCTTCCTTTTCTAGCTGTAGTGCCAGAAATCTGATCAGATCTTGCATGAAGGAACTGATAGAAGATGTTCCTTCATAGGAGATTTCCTTTCCTACAGTCTTCTTGGGGACCCAAGTCTTTCTTGCTTGAGTAGGCTTCTTTAGCTGCTGATGCCTTGGAACATTATTTCTGGGTGGAAATTTATGATGCCTGGGTGGTTTAGGTGGAGGACACCTAGGTCTAATATGACTGCTAACTCCACATTGGTTACACATGGGAGTTTTAGAAGCCTGCCACTTTTTCTTCCTCTGAACTTGCTGATGTGGGCATTTAGGTCTGATGTGCCCTAGCTCGCCATAGTGATGGCATGTATGAGGCTTTCTTCTGATAGGAAGCTTGGCCGGAGGCTAAGGGATGATTGCTACTTCCCCTTCCATACCATTTTTTCCTTTATCCACGATTGAGGGTGGAGACTCGGGAATAACCGGCTTCACAAAAATAGTATGGGAGGTAGAAGGAATATCAGAACTAGAAGGAGGAACATACCCGAGTCTGGTCTTGTTGGTTGGGCACTTCTGAACAGAGAGCATGTGAATAAGCTTCTCGTCTGAGACTCTCTCCAGTTGCAACTGTGTCTCCAAAAGCCTCTCTTCTAAATCATTGATCTTTATTAGCATAGAGGTCTTCTCAGTCCTGAGGTTGTTTAGCTCTAGTACTTGCTATTTATATTTCTCCCTCAGCTTTAGAAATTCTACATATTGAAGTTGATAGGCCGACTGCATATCTTCTTCTTCACTATTCTCAGAGTAGTAGGACTGAGAATCCTCATTTTCTTCATGTAGGGCCACGAAGACCAGGAATTTTTCTTCCTCAAGAGTTTCTTCTTCCTTCTCAGACTCATCGCTGAGAGTTGCATTAAAGGCTTTCCCTTTTTTTTTCTTCAGATTTGCACATTCAGTTCTAATGTGCTCGAAGCCTGAACATTCGAAGCATTGGGGACACCTCGGATCTTTCTTCTCTGCTTCTTCTGACTCAACTGTGTGGGGAGCCTTTCTTAGTCTGTCACAGAATTTCTTCTTGAATTTATTATTCTTCATAACCCGCTCAAAGTTCTTAGCCAACATTACCACTGCATCTTCATCAATACCAGAGTCTTTATCAGAAGAGACTCTAGATTTCTTCTTGGATGCCTTAGATGCCTTGAGGGAAATAGTCTTTGCCTTTCTAACTAGAGGTAAGGAGTATTCATATGTCTGAAGAGATCCTACAAGCTCTTCAATCTTCATCTCCTCCAAATCTTTGCTTTCTTCGATAATTGTCACCTTAATCCTGAAACGCTCAGGCAAAGAACTTAGTATATTTCAGATGAGTTTTACATCCGAGATTTGTTTCCCAAGACTCACCATCGAGTTTCTTAGGTCGCTAATCTTGGTGTAGAACTCTCTGAATGTCTCTTCTTCTAGCATCTTAATTTCTTCAAATTTAGAAATCAAGATTTGAAGCTTGGCACATTTTACCAATTTTGTGCCTTCATATGTTGTTTCTAGAATTTGCCATGCATCTTTAGCAACTTCACAATTTGAAATTCTTGCGAATTCAGATGGTGAAAGTGCTTGACATAGTGCACGGAGGGCTTTATCATTGGAGAGACGTGCGCTTGTTTGAGTAACAGTAATTTCGTCTGTTTCTTTTGGTTTAATCCAACCAATTACAACAATTTTCTAGAAGTCAATTGATTTTAAAAAGAAGTGCATGCGGGCTTTCCAATAGCCATAGTTCATCCCATCAAAGGGCGGAACTGAATTAAGATTTTGAGACATTTAAAAAATAAACAAAATAAAAGTCAAGAGATTACACTCAAGAAATAAATCTAAAACAGAGTGTACCAAACTCTAATACCAATTGAAAATAAATATTGACTTCTAATTTAACCAAGTGTGTGTGTTTGTGTGCAACCAAATATCTTAAATGTGAAATTTAAATAAGACAAGATATTTGTTACGAAGTGGAAACTCTGTGAGGAGAAAAACCACTCTGAGGCAGCCAAACCCAGGAACTCCACTATCCAAAAACAAAGCTAGTTACAAGACACTCGTACTCACATACCCTTATGCAGTAGTCATACCTTTAACTCTGACTCGAAGCCTATCGTGAACGCTTCCCAACCAGATCTTCCACCTGAAGGAGTTTTTGATGGATTCATTTACCTTAGGGCCGACCCCTAAGATACACTTCACACGAGCTGTTGAGCACACACCGCCAACGGCTTGAGAGCTAGCTGATCTTCGATTCTCCCTAAACACCCTCTCAAAGCTAAGAGAATTCAACACCGAATTTTGTACAATTTACAAGCCTAGGGCCCTCTATTTATAGGCTTACAGGAAACCTAAAACTGCTAAGATTCGGGCTCTGGCTGTCGAGCATTCGGATGGAAGTTAGCCATGTCTGGACGGACTTTAGCGATATCCTTTCAGAAACAACACAATTTTATCCTTAACAGGTCCACATCCGGACGGCTTGGCTGAGCGTCCAAACAGTCTTCGCTATAAATCCTTTCTGCGTTTGAACAGAACATTGGAATATTCTGAAATACTGGATAGCGTCCGGATGTGTTGCCACGTCGTCTGGACGGCTTACAGAGACTCCCTAACAGTGTCGACTTCTGAAATCCAACTTAGTGTTGAATACTAATTGACCTAGCGTCCGGACGGTGTTGCTCTGTCGTTCGAAAGTCTTCAACATAATCTACTGGACACTGAGGGCCGTCCTGATGCCTTCAAAGGTTTGTCCGGACGGTTGCATTCAAAGATTCTGAAATGAAAATCGACCATCCTATTAATTCGCAACCATTACATAAAATGGTTTTGGTTATCCAGAATGTAGCCAATATAAAATACTAACACAAGTAAAAACAATTAGGTGTTGCATCTTAGGGAGAGTGTATCAGATGAGGGTGGCTAGGCCCTAGTAAATAATAATGTTTGACTTTTGACTGATCTTTCATTGATTTTCTCTCTTGTCTAGGAAATATGTTTGCTTTAAGTCATATCAATGAATTTCAAAACTTTTTGAGAAAGCCTTCACACACACACAAGCATTACATGAGTTAAGCAAGCTATATTAATTATGATGTTTGCAGGGAAATTTTTTCCTATCCAATGCTTGTATATCAACTCTATGTCTGTGTAATTCTAACTTGCAATTTGGCTGATTTCTCAGAATTGGATACACGCGTGTGCTGATGTACTTGTGAAGGAACTAACCTTGTTGTTTTTCTCTCCCTTTTCAGCAAGTTGCTTTCTCTTTTAAAAGGTTCTTTGGTTTTTAGAATTTTTGTTGGATATTTTATTACTCTGTTTACCCTTGTCCTGGTGAGACATTTAGGGAGAGTAATTTATGTGTGGTTTTTCTTAATACTCTGTTTTACCCTTTGTCCTTTTGTGACAAAAAGGGGGAGTAAATTTTGATTTGGACCGGGATTGTATTTTTAACCTGTCAAGTGATTTTTGTCCTAGAATGGCCAAAGAGGGAGTTTGTTAGTTTGTGATTGGCTACATTCTGTTGGACAAAATCACTTCTATGTAATGATGCTTTTTAGACAGGGATGCTGTTTTATTCAGAGTTTACACTTCAGTTTTGTTCTTCAAAGAAGACTCTATGCAGAATTCAAAGCAGTTAGTGCAGTTCCCTTGCAACCGTCCGGATGACGTGTTATACTGTTCGGACACTCAAATGTCCAAGCATCATCCGTCCGGACGATGAGAACTTTCCATCTGGACCTTCCCCTGTGTCGAGAAGCTTCGAACTGCTTCAGCTTGCATCTGTCCAGACGTCGTCCAGTGTTCGATCACCTATGGGATTTCTTTTCAAAACACAGATATGGGAAGACAACTGCAACCGTCTGAATGATGTGTGTTCCTATCCAGACGAGCTCATTCATAAGGCAAGTCGTACATTCAAAATCCAGACGTCCGGACGTTAGTCTTCATGGTTCAGACGTGAAAGCTTCATATATGGAAATTGCGTGTATCAGATCAACTGTCCAGACGACAAATGTTATGATCTGGACACGCCAAGTCTTGATATGAAAATTGCGTTTAGCTAAAGTCCAACCATCCGAACGCTAAGGCAACACCGTCCAGACGCGGCTTAATTCAGGAAAGAATTTCAGCGAATTTGGAAAGCCGATCGCACAGTTGTCCTTTCGAACGCCTTATGTCTACCGTCTGGACAGAGCCTAGGTATTTCATGTCAGACGCTCATTTGAACCTGTAGCCTATAAATAGAGGCCCCTAGGCTTAAGAATTGTAAGAATTTGGTATTGAATTCCGTAGTGCTTAGAGAGTTATATTTTAGAGTTATTGTGCTGAGTTAGTCTTTCTCAAGCTGTTGCCAAGTATTGTTGCTGAGCTGAACTGAAGTCTATCTTAGGGGTTGGCCCTAAGGTAAAGGATTCCATTGAAGACCCCTTCAAGTAAGAGACTTGGTTGGGAAGCGTTCTTGTTGGATTACACGTCAGAGTTCAAGGTACGACCACTACATAAGGGTATGTGAGTGCTACTGCTTTGTAACTAGCTTTGTCTTCTGAATAGTGGATATCCTGGGTTTGGTTGCCCCGAAGTGATTTTTCTCTTAATTGAGTTTCCACTTCTTCAACAAAATATATGTCTTTTTATTTTCCGCATTGTGATATTTTGTTGCACACTTTTGCACACACTTGTAAAAATTAGAAGTCATATATTTTTCACAAAGATCTTTTTTTAATCATCCTGATTATAAATTGCTGAAACTTTCATTGTTTAAAGATGTGCCTTCACCCATGATAATTAATAAAGGAACAAACATTAGAAAAAAAAAATTATATATATATATAAAGGAACAAAGAGAAATGATACACACTCTTTCACTCCCGCACTTTTAATTGCACAACACTCCTTGACGTGGTAGTAAAAATTACTTTCAAATTTTGGATAGATAACTATTAGAACATAGATTGATCTCTCCCCCCCCCCAATCCAAGGATCAATCACCCAGGCCAAAAACTGGCTCATGTGTCATTTTGAGTCCATTTCTCCATCCTCTCAAGCCAAACTTGATCTTGGTCCAAATTACTGATTTCTTAACCCTAGTTTAGGCCACGGTGTAACACTTACAACTTAAGCATAATCTCTTAAATAAATCCTTCGTACACCAACTTCGTATCTTTTATGCATTTATATCGTATCAAACGATTAGATTCTAATCTTCATTTTGAACCATAAGACCTCTATCAAACCCTAGGATCCTCAAATACTTTGAAAAATCTCAAGAAAAAACCCCTGACTAGGCTATCAAGATAACATAAAGTTTTTGTAACAAGCTCGGTCGACGGGGACTCTGAGCTAGGTCGACTGAGGTGTCTAGAAAACAACATAGTTTTCTAAAAACAATCTCGAACCCTCATTTTGAAAACCTCTTTTCTTGTTAATGGATCTACACACTTCGCATATAATATATATAACATTACACAAGCATCTTAACAAGGCTTTAATGATTGTAGTATATCCACGTATGAATTCATATGGGCATTAGGCACTAGAACAATATATCATTATCATGTATATATGTTTATCGCGCATTATAAATGCGCTATAAACACGTTGTTCAACTACATATGACTTTATATGAGTATTACAGTGACTCTCTCACAATTACACCAAAGGAAAAGCTAGAGTTTAAACTTTATACCTCAAAAACTTTGCTTTCCCCAAGCACTTTGGTACTTGTACATTGAGAATCCACTTCCACAAGGCTTTACCACTCGAGAACCCTTCCCTCACAACTCACAAGTATTTTAGATATTCTAGAGAGAGAATAGAGGTTTTGGAGTGGTTTTTCTACTAAAACTCTGCCCTATTTATAGAATTTCCAGACTGTTGGTTTATTTTAATTGGTTACATTCTGTTTGACAAAAACGTTTCCATATTAGGGATTTCCATAACAAGGACACTATATTTCTAGAGGACTTCCAGAAGAATATAGCAAAATATTAATTCCAATACGGAAATGACTAATCAAGGCCTGAATCTGCACAGAATATCCCTAAGAAGACAAGTTTATGTTGAAGGGAATATTTCTGGAGACTTTACAGCTCAGAAAATCGGTTTTCCCTACAGCCCGTCCGGACGCCCAGATACCAGAGTCCAGACGCCTAGCTCAAAAATTCATAGTCCTTTGAAGTTCCGAACGGCTCATCGGACGCGAGCCACAGAGAGCATCCGTCTGCAAGAAGTCCGAAAAGCTCGGCGCACGCGAACCACAGAGAGCACCCGTTTGCAAGGAAGTCCAAACGCTGATGCAATGACTGTGGATGAAGGAACTATTTTATGCAACTGTCTGGACGTTAGGGTTGCCAGTCCGAATCCGCTTCAGTAATTTCAGGAATTTTTAGTTGCAGGTCCGGACGCTGTTAGTATTTTATATTGGCAACATTATGGTTGACAAAAACACTTTACGTAACGGTTGCTTTTTAACAGGATGATCAGTTCTTTTTAGAGTCTTCATGTTATATGGACAGTGTTTATTTCAAGCCATATGACTTGATGTGAATTTTAAATGTACTCGCAAGTGCACGAATCGTTTGCAATAAAGTGTTTTGCAAGTGTGAGGTCGATCCCACAGGGAATTGTGTTTTTTAAGAACAATTTTATTTCTAAACTAATTAAATCTTAGCCTAGTTTTTAAAAAAAAAAGGTTTGATTTTAATAAATAAAAGAAAAACTTAAAAAAATAATAATAATAAAACAAAAGAAAAATACTAAGGTTTTGGAACCCACACTCACCGAATCATAACAACATACTCCATGTTCATCAATATTAATCCGAAGTTCTCACAATTAAAATCCTAGGTATGTTTTACTTTGCTTCAAACAGTTAATCAAAACATCTCATGTATCCATTCTTTACACAAATCACAAAAGATATCCGATTTAAACCAAACCATCAAATGTATCCATAGAATAAATCACAAGGGATATCCAATTGTTTTATAAATAAAAACCAAGCAATCAATTCTGTGAAATTATCTCAAATCATCAAATGTATCCTTGAATCACAAAAGATATCCAAGAATCATTCCACACATTGAAAATAAGTAAAACAATTAAAATATTAAACCCAATAAAATCGGACAATAAAAACTTACATGGAAGTATTGTTGTTCTTCATTGATGATGCTTCATCCTCAACCTTAGTTGAAAATCTAGCTACACATGATTATTGAAAATAAAACCTACCCTAAAACTCAACTAAAAAGAAAAGAATATATTTGGTCTCTAGCTTCTCACCCTTTTTTCTTGAGGCTTAGAGGTCTATTTATAGGGAGAAAACAAATCTTAGAAGCCCTAGATATTCTAGAAAAATTAGAGGTTAGTCTTCTAGTTTGAGTAAGAAACTCAAAACTCAATCCAAGAAGGAAAAGGACTCAAAATTCGTCCAGATTTGTGGTCTTTTATTGTGGGATACTTTTGGCATAGCAGACGTCCTAATTAGGAAAATTCTATTTCACAATGATTTGTAGAAAATTGAGATAGATTTCCAACGCCGCTTGATTCACTTCAATAAGATATTTGAGCTGAAAGTTATAGTCAAAATACTATGACATGTGCAGAATCTGAATTATAATCCAATCCGATTTTGACTCCAATTAGAGAAATTCCGATTTAGTCCTCTCCTTGATTTGGTTGAACATAACCACATCATCTAGGTCTTCTCAAAGTGTGCTTTCTTTCACCTTAAAGCTATTGTTTTCTCTCAATGACCTGCAAAATACTAAAATACCAAAACTAACCAAAAACATTAGAAAATAACAAAACTAAAGGTTTAGTAAATGCAAATTAAGGGGTCCACATATGCAATATTTGGAACTCATCAAATACCCCCAAATTACATTTTGCTAGTCCCTTAGCAAAAAAAAATAAAAAATAAAATCAAAGCATGAAAGATGAGTCCTCTTTCGTGGGAGAAACGATTGCATTTAGCGTATGCAACAAGCCTTTTAAATCCCTAGGACTCCCTAGAGGACGAATGAAGTCTTGTGAGGGTTTGCTAGGAATGATGCCCACAAACATTTTAAAGCACTATGTTGTTGTCAAACAATGACTTTCACACAAACACATGGTTCATATATCATGAGCAAGTTTAACAAGATGAACATCACACTCACATCATTAGGACATTAAAAATCATTCAACTAATAGCTAAAAAATTGAGACAACTCATGCTCAAATAAGTGTAAGGTGTGATTAACATAGACTCTTGAAGTTTCAATTTTTCTCAAAGTTTGTGTACTCCTAAATTCATATGAATCTCATCAGATGAAAGTAACCTAGGCTTAAATCAAAATGTGCATTTTTTTCTCTCTTTTTTTTTTATTTTTTTTATTTTTTAGGCTGTGCAATGTCTGACTCATTTAAGCTTTCTAATTGACCTATGTAACGAGTATTGGGCCAGTGACTCCCAAACCATATGGTTTTAGAGCACTAGATGTAGAAACATCCCTAAGGACTTAATTACTCAAGTCAACAAGGCTACGAAGTCAAATAGCCATACGATCAACCAAATTGAATTTCTCATCTTTTGACGCGAACACTCAATGCTTAGTGAGACAAGAAGCCCAATTACTCAATGAGAAGTCAAACTGATGATATTATTATTATTTCTTTCTTTCTTTCTTCTTCTTCTTTTTTTTTTTTTTTTTTTTTGAATTTAAGCCAAGGTTTCATCAACAAATCATCCTACAAATCTCAAGATACACATTCATCAATTCAAATCTCATACCTCATAGAACCAATGCTAATGTGCTTGTGAGAAATAATTCAAACAAGTGAAGTCTCTCTAATCCAGCCGGTGAGTCAAAAGATTCAGATTTCTAATGATATACAGTGTTCAACATGTTAAACAAACCAATGACATGCAAACCACAGTTGCGATGTAATCATGCTCAAACAATAACATAACACAAATTTTTTTTTTTTTTTTTTTGAACAAAAAGACAAATAAACAAACAAACAAATAGACAAAGTGTTTTTCCATACCCCCAAACTTAAATTACACATTGCCCTCAATGTGTAGTATAGAAATACATTACCAGAAGTAAGGAAACATCAAGGTGTGAACAAGGCCAGGGCGTCTCCCAAACTTAAACACCAAAACACCTGTCAACAACACTAACAACAATATTTTTTCATAGAAGCAAACATCAAAAGGTTAATTGCTGTCAGTTCAAAAAAAAATAAAAAAATAAATAAAAATAAAAGGACAAGAAATTAAATGAAAAAAGAAAAAGAACTCAGAAATTAAATGCGAAAAATAAAAATAAAATAAAAATTACCATACCTTTCCCGATCATGTGGATGTCCAACCAATCCCTTCTACCCTTTCTTCTTTAAAATCATGTAGCACTCTAGGAGGATGTTTCGCCATCTTAGGTAGCCAACTTGCTTGCTTGGAAATATTTTCTTGGGACGATGATTCCTAGATTTGTGCGCTTGTCTGCATAAATCCTTGAGAATCTTGGCATACGATGGCTCTTTGAGACATTGAAGAATTGAAGCTTTGGATTCATGATGTGTCTCGAAAGGGACAATGATGAAGGAATGAGCTTCAGTACTTACTTCCTTGCCATTGGACAAACTTGTATCTGTTGGGGGCTCAATTTTCTCTTTATGCTCATCTTGCTCAACTTGCTTTATTTGCTCCTCTTTGTGCTCAGCTTGCTCCTCTTTTTCTTCCTCATTGTTATCCAAAATTTCCTTACTCTCGGTTATGGTCGTGCCATGGATATGGTCATGACAAGAATGCGTAGCATCATCCTCATCAATCATGTAGTGATCTTGAGCCATTAGCTGACTTTGAAGCTCTTCTTCCTCTATTCGGTTGAATTCAGCAACCAAATAATCAATTTCTCCTTCCATCTTGACAATAGCTTGATGCGTGAACTGATTTGAATCTCTGATCTCATTTGTAAGCTCTTGTATATTCTGGCTATCTCTCAAAGTGGCGGTCTTAAGTTCTTGTATAGTATGGTTAAGCCCTTGTATATTCTTGCTACTTACTTGTATGAATGCTTTGACTGTGTCTTCAAATGATAATTCTTGTGCCGGATAATTATAGGATGAAGGATTGGAAGATTGGTGATCGAACTGTGGATATTTAGTATGGTACAGTTCATGGTATTGGGGAGCATAATTTCCCGTGGCTTGAGCTTGCCACGAAAAATCAGAATGGTTGCTCCAGTCCGGGTTGTAAAAATTGGAATTTAAATCAAACCTCGGATTGGAGAAATTTGTGTTCATTTGTTCATATGAAAAATTGGAGCCTTGTCCCCAGGATGGACAATTACTAGAACTATGATAAGGATTGAAGCAATATGAACATGGTTTATGTGGGTAAAAATTGTGAGTGTAGTTGGTAGGAGCAGGGGTACTACCACTAGGCGAAGCATGTTGTGCAGAAAAATTACTATAATTGTCAAAATAAAAATCCATACTTCACTCACATCCTATAACATGCAAATATCCCAAATAAAATACAAACCAAGTTTTTCTCTAGTTGAAAAAAAAAATACAAGTGGGGTAGACAGAATTCTCCAAGGACCCAGGTGCGTTCCCAGGAAAGTGAGGGGGGTCACATGGACCACTTTAGTCCCAAGACTTTCCTAGCCATAACTTGCCTAGACACTTAGATAGCGTCGTAAGACCACACTAGCAATATATATATTTTTTTTTTGTTCCTTTTTTTTTTTAGAAAAAGAAATAGCAAATAAAAAAAAAATCCTAATTATAACTAGTAGAAAGATAAAATCAATTTAGAAATAAATTGTTTTCAAAAATCAAACAATTCCCCGGCAACGGCGCCAAAAACTTGATGTGAATTTTAAATGTACTCGCAAGTGCACGAATCGTTTGCAATAAAGTGTTTGCAAGTGAAGGTCGATCCCACAGGGAATTGTGTTTTTTAAGAACAATTTTATTTCTAAATTAATTAAATCTTAATCTAGTTTCAAAAAAAAGGTTTGATTTTAATAAATAAAAGAAAAACATAAAATAAAAAAAAAAAAAAAAAAAAAAAAAAACAAAACAAAAGAAAAATACTAAGGTTTTGGAATCCACACTCATCGAATCATAACAACATACTCCATGTTCATCAATATTAATCCGAAGTTCTCACAATTAAAATCATAGGTACGTTTTACTATGCTTCAAACAGTTAATCAAAACATCCTATGTATCCATTCTTTACACAAATCACAAAAGATATTCGGTTTAAACTAAATCATCAAATGTATCCGTAGAATAAATCACAAGGGATATCCAATTGTTTTATAAATAAAAACTAAGCAATCA
This sequence comes from Alnus rubra, assembly GCA_028654335.1. Lineage (NCBI taxonomy): Eukaryota > Viridiplantae > Streptophyta > Magnoliopsida > Fagales > Betulaceae > Alnus > Alnus rubra. The sequence goes on from JAJPGS010001263.1 coordinate 2,581,567, forward strand.
ATTATGTAAAATTATCTCAAATCATCAAATGTATCCTTGAATCACAAAAGATATCCAAGAATCATTTCACACATTGAAAATAAGTAAAACAATTGAAATATTAAACCCAATAAAATCGGACAATATAAACTTACATGAAAATATTGTTGCTCTTCAATGGTGAGGCTTCATCCTCAACCTTAGTTGAAAATCTAGCTACACATGATTATTGAAAATAAAACCTACCCTAAAACTAAACTAAAAAGAAAAGAATATATTTGGTCTCTAGCTTCTCACCCTTTTTTCTTGAGGCTTAGAGGTCTATTTATAGGGAGAAAACAAATCCTAGAAGCCCTAGATATTCTAGAAAAATTGGAGGTTAGTCTTCTAGTTTGAGTAAGAAACTCAAAACTCAATCCAAGAAGGAAAAGGACTTCAAATTTGTCCAGATTTGTGGTCTTTTATTGTGGGATACTTTTGGCATAGCAGACGTATTAATTAGAAAAATCCTATTTCACAATGATTTGTATAAAATTGAGATAGCTTTCTAACGCTGCTTGATTCACTTTAATCTGATATTTGAGATGAAAGTTATGGCCAAATTATTATGATATGTGCAGAATCTGAATTATAATCCAATCCGATTTTGACTCCAATTAGAGAAATTCCGATTTAGTCCTCTCCTTGATTTGGTTGAACAAAACCACATCATCTAGGTCTTCTCAAAGTGTGCTTTCTTTCACCTTAAAGCTATTGTTTTCTCTCAATGACCTGCAAAATACTAAAATACCAAAACTAACCAAAAACATTATAAAATAACAAAACTAAAGGTTTAGTAAATACAAATTAAGGGGTCCACATATGCAATATTTGGCACTCATCAGGACTGGTCACAAGATTCTAGAAGATGTCCATGAAGATTCCATGCAGTTTCCAAATCAAAACAGTCGATTCCTGTGCAACCGTCCGAACGGTCTTTTATGGCTTCCAGACGCCCCTCAGTGTCTAGAAGCTTCAGCGTTGCAACCGTCTGGACGATCGACCAACACCTTCCGGACGCTAGGCCAAGCTACTCCGAGTTCAACACGGAGTTGGATTTCAGTCGACACCATTTGGGAAGTTTCTACCAGACGTCCGAACGACGTGGCAACACGTCCGGACGCTACCCAGCGTTCTAAAATATTCTGAGTTTCCTATACGAACGCGGAAAGGAGTGACAGTGAAAACCATCCGGATGCTCTGCCAAGCCATCCGGACGTGGTCCTATTTTGGGAAGTATTGTGCTATTCTGGAAAGGCGGTCGCAGAAGACTGTTCAGACGAGGGTAAGTTACCATTCGAACGAGGGTAAGTTACCTATAGCTCTTGTATCATTCCTAGACTTTTAAAGTCAAACCTTAAGGTCTTCAGTTTAGAAATCAGAGTTGTTTACTCTAAATACCAAACTGTAACTTACTAAGGTCACCTTATGATATTAAAGGTTCACTGTAACTTACTCAATTTCCAATATGACACTAAGCTACTTTAACCAGTCCTCAAAGCGTAATGCTCTGATACCATACTATAGCGCCCCGCCTTTTACAAAAAGGCTTAAGTGAAACATTTCAATTTCCACGTGACATTACAATCTCATCAGAGTCATAAATTGGCAGGGGAATGTATTTTTTTCTTTACAATAATACGTCAAAGCTGACTGAATAACCTCAATAGACAAAATAATTACTTTCGTTCTGATATAATAATTACATTCAAATTAATAACATATGTGTCACAAGCGGCACTTAATAAAGTATCAATCATATCGTAATAAATATCACAACACCAAAGAAACATATGAAAAGAGTCTGACACAGGTGCATGAATGGATAGACTAAGCAAGGTAGTCCATCACATCTAAGAATCCACAACATAGGAGGCATCCTAGCCTCAAAAGACCTCTACTAGGAACCATCTAAGCATCTGAATAGCTCTGATAGACTGATACTCTTCGTCCTCAAACCCTGTATTAATAAATAATACAGATATATATAATAATACAAAAATACCTAAGTGAGTCCGCTGTTTTCAATAATATAATGAATGCTTATTTATTTATGAAATGCAACACAATGAAATAAAATAAAATAAAGATTATATATATATATATATATATATATAGACAATTTATGGCCTATGGTTGCAAGTCATAGTCATAGATTGAATATCTATATATATATATATATATATATATATATATATATATATATATATAAATAAAGAAATAGCGTGACAGTTTTATATGCAGAGTTTTAATTATATCTTTGAAGCACTCCTCTCGTTATGGATCCTACGGTCTGTATTAGCGTGTTGATTGGGATCCTACGGTTCCCCCTTTTACGAGTTATCTCACCTAGTTTTATTAATCTTTTACTGCAATCCTACGGTTCCAGTATAACTGAAATCCTACAGTTTCAATGGCTTGTTTATTATTCATTCATGGGAGCCTAAGGTCCCACTGACAACCATCACTCCCCCCCCCCCCCCCCCCTCGACGACTGCATACCAGCTGTGTTATTAACAGATTAGTTCAAAAAGGAAAATATGCAAATTCACATGCGCAACCAAATAAATAAAACAGTAAACACAATATTAAAGAAAATGTCCACCAGCATCACCCTTAGTAAGTATAAAGATACTTACCTTCTTCTGCTTCCAAAATGATTTCCACACAATTGTTGACAAAGGCTTCTAGAAAAATTGCTAAAACTGCAACCTTGCTGTAGCACACGAAACATAGTATTTTTCTGTTTTTCTTCTAAAAGTGATGCAACCCGTGAGAGCAAGAAAGTGTTTCTTCTCTTTGTTTTCTTCATTCTTTTCCCTTTCATTAACATCATAAACCAAACACACAAAAATACACTGCAATATAATTCAATGCACACAATAGTGAATTAATATAATTCACTAATAATACATTTTAATCATATTCTCATTTCTGATTTCTTAATCCTATTATTATTCTGACATGGTATCGGCATATAAAATTAGTCCAATTACATTTTATTACTAATCCTTTTATGCGGACTTTATTATGGCATTTATCATGTCCCTTAAATATTTATTTATCAAAACAAATTTCATAATAGCATAATATTCTTTTTATAATATTCTCTTTACCAAAATAAATATAACAGTCTAAAACTCACTGATTTTACAATAGAGTTTTGCAACCAAAAATAACTTGAACCTTTAATTAAATAATATCAAAACAGATACTATTTCAGTTATTCTAATTGAAACAGTGAGATACCAAAATAGATTTTAGCCAACATATGACTTATTTTTTTATATTAAATAAACTTAATAACTTCGTTAACGGGTTTTATACTTTAAAAACATGTGGATTTAGAATAACTACATAATTAACTCTTTTATAAAATTGGGCAGAATAACAACATTAGTATTAATAATGCCTAAAAATACTTTAAATATTTGGGCAATGTAACGACGCTTTATAAAATAGTCACTTTTTATTCGGGTATCACAACAGCGTGATTTATTACTTAAATAAGACACTTCAAATACCCTGTTTAAAAACAACATGAAACATAAAAACATTAGAATACTTTTATACTCATAAAATCATAAACATTTAAAATACTAATAACTTTAAAATCATGAAATATATAAACAAAGCTAAATAAGAAACTTACCAAAGTTAAAGTGATATATTTTGTAAAGGTGCTAAAGATTTTTTTTTTATTTTTTTTTATTTTTTTTTTTATTTTGTCTCTTTTGTTTGTGGATCCAAGAGTGAGAGAGTTAAGAGAATTGAGAGACTCTCACCGTACACACACACTTGTTTTCTTTTCTTTTGTCTTTATTTATTGCTTCCTTTTTCCCTTAGTTGACCAAGACTCTCTTCTTTACTTTTCTTTCTTATTTTTTTTGTTCTTTCTAAAGACACACCCACGGCCACAAGAAGAGAGAGAAAAGAGAGTGACTTACGGTGAGAGAGAGGGGGTTTGTTTCAGTTCTGGCCGAGTGAGGGAGCAAGGAATATTTCTGGTTTTCTTTCCTCTAGGTTCTGGTCATTGGAGAAACAAAAGAGAAATGGATGATTAATTCCTCCGATTTTTCTGAACTGCCAAAAAGGAAGAGGAGTTGCAGAGAATTTTTGCTGTAAAATAAAGGATACAGAGAGGAGGTTAGAAAGTTTTTGAAAGAGTTCTCTTCTTTGTGTTGGCGTGAGCTGTAAATAAGCAAAGATGGAAAGTAAATATTCAAGGGGGGAAAATCTACGAGTATGGAAGGAGATGAGCGTGCACCGATTACAGCTTGATATTAGGCATAATGTGTGTATAGACCAAAAATAGGATGAATGTAAATTCTATTTAACTGTATTGATTCAATGGAAATAATATGAAGAAAATTTATCCCCTAATTGTTGACATGGTATCAAAGCAAGGAGTCTGATCCCTGCTCCTGGAAAAAACCCTAGCCGTTCTTGCCTAACCCTATTCATTCAGCCATGACCGACTCTGTCACCGGTTCCGGTGATAACCCACCACCAACAACCTCCATTCTAACCAATCTCACCAACCAAATGACAGAAGCCCTATCTAAAGTTCAGACCCCAACCTATTCCACCGAAAGTGCTACGGCCCCGATTGGTATCAAGTTGGACAGTTCCAACTACGGCCTTTGGTCCCAAGTTGTCGAGATGTATATCTCCAGCAAAGACAAACTGGGATTTATCAATGGTGACTATCCGCCGCCGCCGCCGACAGACCCATCCTTTCGAAAATGGCGAACCAATAACGCCATCTTCAAAGGATGGTTGATCAACTCTATGGACCCGACACTCATCGGAAATTTCATCCGATTTCCCACTGCTAAAGCAGTTTGGGATGCTATTGCTACAACCTTTTTTGATGGGAGTGATACCTCTCAGGTCTACGAACTCCGGCGACGTGCTGCTCGCTTGAAACAAGCCGGCGGCTCCCTTGAGAAGTTCTACACCGATCTGCAAGGTCTCTGGCACGAGATTGACTTCCGGTGGCCGAATCCGATGGAGTGCCCTACCGACATCCACCATTACAACTCCCTGCTCCAGGATGACCGGGTCTACACCTTCCTTGACGGGATCGACGATCGACTTGACCACATCCGGAGTGATGTGCTCCAGATGCGGCCCTTCCCCTCCATCGAGCAAGCCTACGTCCTGGTCCGTCGGGAGGCTCTCCAACAAGCTGTCATGAGCGCCGACGAACCCCACACCGCCTCTAGCGCGGTTCTGGCCACCAAGGGGCTACGATTGCAGCCGACCAACTGTGTGGGTTCCGGTCCTGGTGCGGCTTCCAGCCCAAACTCGAGCAAATCTATCGTGACCTCTAGGTCACGCAATTCTGAAAATGTCCCTGATGGGGCTAAATGCTCCACTGTGGAAAGAGGAATCACACTATTGCTACTTGTTTTAAAAAAAAAATGGGTATCCTGACTGGTGGTATGATTTGCAGGCAAAGAAAAAAAAGAATTCTGGGGGTGCAGAAACAAATACCGGCACTGTAGGTGTCATGTTAGTTGAGCCTCATCTGTCTCTAGTTCCTCAAGTCAAGCCCCTGGATGCGGACCCAGTCTCAGATATAGGTAAAATTGGCTCTGGTTTTGCCACCTCCTCCAGTGATGGTAACCGCAATACTTGGCTTCTTGACTCAGCAGCCACCGATCATATGACCTTTGATGCAACAGATTTTACTACGAGATCTACCCTGCGACGCACTTGTGTTGAAAATGCTAATTGGGTGGTCTCCCCAGTTACAGGGGCTGGCACCGTGTCCCTGTCCCCGTCTCTCCAACTATCTCATACACTACTTATTCCATCACTCTCACATAAGTTACTGAAGCTGTTTGGTAAGTTGTGGAAAATTGAATGTTTTATTTGAATAGTAGTAATAAATGATTGATGTGATATAGAATTTAAGAATGTTTTATAGAAAAGTGAAAAAGTTTTGTTTTGTAGTGAATTTTTAATTTGAATAGTAATAAAAAATTATTGATGTGATGTAAAAAGTGTAAAAAAGTTAGAATGTTTTTTATTTGATTTTTTTGGGAAAAGTGAAATGGAAATTGAAATTGTTTGGTTTGGTTACCAAACAAGTCCACTGTCTGTTGGCCAAGTTACTGAAGAACTAAATTGTGTGATCCTAATTTACTCTCATTTTTGTCTTCTTCAGGATATTCTCACCAAGGAGATAATTGGGCGTGGTACTAAAAGGGGGGGCCTATATTATGTGGATGACGTGAGCACGGGTCATGTTTGTCACGTACGCAGTGATGGACAGGAATGGAAAATCCGGTTATGGCATCAACGACTGGGGCATCCAAATTTTGGCTATCTGAAACATGTATTTCCTGAACTTTTCAATAATGTAGTGGTATATGAATTAAAATGCTCTACCTGCATTGTAGCCAAAAGTCATCATACTTCTTATTTGCCAAGTTTGAATAAAAGCACTGTCACGTTTACACTTGTTCACTCTGATGTATGGGGTCCTTCCCCGGTTTCTATTGTCTCGAGAATTCGTTGGTTCGTTCTCTTTGTCGATGATTGTACCCGCATGACATGGCTTTACTTGATGAAAAATAAAGATGAGGTGTTCTCAATTTTTCAATCATTCCATGCAATGATCCAAACTCAGTTCTCTGCCAAACTCCGAGTTATTCGCTCTGACAACGGCGGTGAATTTATTAATCAGCGTTTCCGCGCCTATTTTGACCATCATGGACTTATTCATGAGACGTCGTGTCCTCAGACACCACAGCAAAATGGTGTAGCTGAGCGGAAGAATTGTCATATTCTTGAAACTGCCTGAGCTCTACTCCATGGAAATCATGCGCCAACTCGATATTGGCCCGATACGGTATTCACCGCTGTTCACCTACTTAACAGACTTCCCTCCAAAGTCCTGCAATTTCAGACCCCACTCCAGGTCTTGGCGTCCCATGTCTCCCTACCCACGACCCTCATGCTCCCTCCCTGAGTATTTGGGTGTGTGGCTTATGTACACCTCCACAAGAATCAACGAACTAAACTGGACCCTTGTGCTCTACGGTGTCTCTTCTTGGGCTACGCCATGCATCAGAAAGGTTACCGGTGCTATGATCCCTCTACCAGTTGTCTCTATGTGACTATGGATGTCACCTTCTTGGAATCTGAACCTTTCTTCTCCGGCCCCAATCCTGCCCTTCAGGGGGAGACACATGATGAAGAACAGAATTGGGTGCACTTTAACTGGCCGAACAGTAATACAGTGACGAGTGAAAAACCACATGGTGAAGAAGAAGAACCACACTCAAGGCCAGTTGTACAGGTAGAACCAAGTACATCAGAACATGACACTGTGAGCCCCTCCCCAGTACCCACAAGTTCTTCTCCTGAGAATATTCCTGAGGTAATCACACTTGACACACATTTAGATAACAGTAACTTGAATTCCTCTCCTAGATATGTACTACCTTTCAGGACAAACCGTGGCAAGCCACCGAAAAGATACTCCCCTGAGGAAGAGCAAAGATCAAGGTATCCAATTGCCAACTATATGTCAACCAAAAGATTATCTGAACCCCTCAGAGGATTTGTGCACATACTTTCCTCAATTCAAGTCCCAGCTGGAATTCAGGAAGCTTTGTCTGATCCAAAGTGGACACAGGCAATCAAGGAAGAAATGGAGGCATTGCTAAAGAATGACACATGGACCCTAGTTCCACTACCTGAAGGGAAGAAAGCAGTAGGATGCAAACGGGTATTCTCCATCAAACACAAGGCAGATGGGTCAGTAGAGAGATACAAAGCAAGATTGGTGGCAAAAGGCTATACACAAACATATGGGGTCGACTATCAGGAGACTTTCTCACCAGTAGCAAAACTCAGCACTGTAAGAATTTTGCTATCTCTTGCAGCTAACCTTGATTGGCCACTACATCAGTTTGATGTAAAAAATGCCTTCTTACATGGCAAACTTGAAGAGGAAGTCTACATGGACCTTCCCCCGGGATACACGACATTCACGGATGCCAAAGTTGTGTGCAAACTACAACGGGCCCTATATGGTCTGAAACAATCACCACGAGCGTGGTTTGGGCGATTCAGCATGGCAATGCGAAAATATGGGTTCAAGCAAAGCAACTCAGATCATACACTATTCATAAAGCATAATAGAGAGAAGCTGACTGTGTTAATAGTCTACGTGGATGACATGATTATTACAGGTGATGATAAGGAAGAGATATCGAGACTACAGGAGGAACTGACCACCGATTTTGAAATGAAGAATTTGGGAGGACTCAAGTATTTTCTGGGAATTGAAGTTGCCCGGTCTAGGGAAGGAATATTCCTTTCCCGAAGGAAATATGTACTAGATGTATTAACTGAGGTAGGGATGCTAGAGTGCAAGCCAGCATATACTCCAATTGTTCAAAATCACAGACTTGGAGAATACCCAGATCAAGCTCCAACGGACAAAGGAAGATACCAAAGGTTAGTTGGGAAACTAATATATCTCTCACATACTCGTCCAGACATTGCTTATGCTGTGAGCGTAGTCAGTCAATTTATGCATAATCCCAGTGAAGATCACATGGATGTTGTAATCCGGATACTAAGATACTTGAAGGCATCACCTGGAAAGGGACTAATGTTCTCAAAGAATAGTCATTTAAAAATTAATGGCTATACAGATGCAGATTGGGCTGGAAGCATTTCAGATAGAAAATCTACTTCAGGTTATTTTATGTTTGTAGGTGGAAACCTAGTCACTTGGAGAAGCAAGAAACAAAAAGTAGTAGAACTTTCCAGTGCTGAAGCTGAATTTCGTGGAATGGAAAAGGGACTGTGTGAACTACTGTGGATCAAGAGACTTCTTACTGAACTTGAATTTACTCCTACTTCAAAAATGGAGCTCTTCTGCGACAATAAATCTGCCATAGCAATATCTCACGACCCAGTCCAACATGACCGTACAAAGCATGTGGAAATGGATCGACACTTCATCAAGGAAAATTTGGAAGATAAAATAATCCGCTTCCCATTTGTGAAGTCTGAAGACCAACTAGCAGATATACTCACTAAGGCGGTATCAAGTAAAGAGTTTACAACTCACTTGACAAGTTGTGCATGAGAGATCTATATGCATCAACTTGAGGGGGAGTGTTGGCGTGAGCTGTAAATAAGCAAAGATGGAAAGTAAATATTCAAGGGGGGAAAATCTACGAGTATGGAAGGAGATGAGCGTGCATCGATTACAGCTTGATATTAGGCATAATGTGTGTATAGACCAAAAATAGGATGAATGTAAATTCTATTTAACTGTATTGATTCAATGGAAATAATATGAAGAAAATTTATCCCCTAATTGTTGACACTTTGGTCATGAACTAGCCGAACAGAGAGAGAATAGCTGCTGTTTGGGGAAAGAAAACCAGAGAATGAAGAAGTGGGAGCTTGCTGTTTTTGCTGAGGTGAAGAAAGAGATGCAGAGGTGTTTTTCTTCTTTCTTTGCAAACCGAAACTGAGAGAGGTTGAGAGGGAGACAACTGCTGTTTTTCTGTCCTTTTGGGTGCTTTTGCTGCTGCAATACCAACTGAGAGAGAAACAGAAAGGGAGAAAAGAGAGAAGAGGGCTACTACTGTTTAGTCAAGAGAAAACAGAACAAAAAGGAAGAAGAAGAAGGGAATTGGAGTGAAATGTGAAGGGAGGGGTGCTCTACTTATAAACACAAATGGATGGCTATGATAGCTTGTTTTTTATTTGATCTAAGGGCTGAGAAAGGTTCTTGGGCAGCAAGTTTGGTGAGGTGTTGCGCGAACATGTGTGAAGAAAGAAAAAGAAGAGAACCATGTGAACAAGGGAGCTGCACCTACATGGTAAGGTGTCCATGTAATCATGAGCTTGATATGAGAGAGAATCAAAGAAAGGAAAGAGAAGAGAATTTCATGCGTGGATAAGGGGCTTCACCTGGCCATATGACTCATCAAAAGAATCTTAAGTAATCATTAATCTTATCATATCTCTTATCTATAACTAACTATCCTTTATTTCTAACTTAGAGAACTTAACTAGTAGTTAACTTCTAACTAAACAATTAATTTGCTATAGCATTCATAACTTTTAAGAGCTGGAAATTAAGGGACTAAGTTCATGGATGGACTAAATCATCAATGGGTAATGATGATTTTGATAAAAATCAAAGGCCCAATAATTAATAATAATATATATGAATTTTCATCCAAAACAGGGGTACTATGTTTCGCAGGTATTTTCGCGCCCTTAACGAAGTCCAAAAATTATGAAATCCAGAGGTAGATAGAGGACTTTAAGAAGAGCGTTCAGGCTTTTGAATCGACCAAAACGGAGTTCGTTTGACCCTGTTTCCGTCGTTCCAAAGTTCAAGGTTTGTTTGAACTTTTATCAAATTGAAACTATAAACGCTTCTTAATAAATGAATATTTATTTTCATAAATATTCATATTTATTCTTTTGCCTTATTATTAGGTCTTAAATTATATTTTAAGATATTATATTTAATATCTTAAAATACGGGGTATTACACCCCTAAGATAAATTTCTTTATCTCTGGTTTTTAACACTGAAAATTTTGTTAAGAGATTTTTTTGGCTAAGGTGATCAAATTGACCAGCTCACTAGTTGAACCTGGAACCTATAAATTATGGCATTCTTTCTAAGTTGTAGCACCAAGTGTTAAAAAGTAATAAATTCTCAGAAAATATGAATAAATAAAAAGATCTACTGTTGATTGTACTGTTAAACTATTCTTACACTTGTCCCTGTAGAAAGAGTCAGTGATCAAATCATTACGGAAAGAGACGATCACTAACGGACTAAGTAAAAGAAAAAGTGTTGTGACTTTGGGGGAGTGTATCAGATGAGGGTGGTTAGGCCCTAATATGATAAGGTTTGACTTTTGACTTATCAAACAATAATTTTATCTTATTTAGAAAATTCAGTTGTTTTAAACCTTATCAGTGAATATGTTGCCTTATTGAGAAAGCTTTCACACACGACATGCATGGCATGATTTGAGTAAATTGTTTAAATTTCATATCTGCAAAGAAATTTTGGCTCATAAAATTACTTGACTCTCAATTATATGTTTGCATATTTTTAATTTGTTGTTTGACTGGTTTATCAGTTTTAATTACATGCGTGATCTGGAGCAGATGTTAGAAAAATTCTTTTTCTGCATATGCAATTTTTCTAAAAGAAAAAATAAAATTGATCATTTGTGTGAAAGATTAACTTTGCTTGTCTTTTTATCTTTTTCAGAAAGCTGCAACAGGATTAAGTGCTACGTCACATATTTTTGTTGCATCAGCGGACACGAACCACAGAGAGCACCCGTTTGCAAGAAAGTCTGAATGCTGATGCGATGAGTATGGACGAAGGAACTATTTTATGCAACCATCCAGACGCTAAGGTTGCCAGTTCGGACGCACTTCAATAATTTCATGAATTTTTAGTTGTAAGTCCGGATGCCAAAAGTCAAGGTCTGGATGCCGCCTAGGGAAATCTGAATTTGTGTAGAATTAGGATTTCTGAAACCTATTGAAAGGGGATTTTAGGTTGTGTTATTAAAAGAATTCTAAATAGAATTCCAGTGTGCTAAGAGATGGTTTTTAGGCAAATATTGTTAGATGTGCTAACTCTCTTAAAGTTTTATTTGGTTTGTATTGAACCGCTTGAAGCCTAACTTAGAGAGGAGCTCTAAGTTAAAGGGATCTATTGAAGAACTCTTCAGACAAGGGCCTGGTTGAGAGACGCTCAAGTATAGGTACTTGTTAGAGTTCAAGATATAACTATTGCAAGAGTATTGTGAATACTACTATCTTGTAACTAGCTATTTTTTTTTTGTTAGTAAATTTTCTGGGTTTGGCTGCCCCGGAGTGGTTTTTCTCTTTGGTACAAAGAGTTTCTGTTGAGACAGTTTCCGGTAGGTGACGTGTCGGTCAGAAGTTGGTCTAAGTTGCTCCCGGTTGTATCTGATTCACCTGAAAAGTAAAGCTGCGTCGGGGGGTTCCGACAACCCCACTCCGATGCTTAAGTAAGTGTATGGTTCTGAGAATAAATACGCAGAATAATGCCAAAGAGACTGATTAGCATGTACCTTAGCATTTGAAGTAGTTCTTGTATTTATAGAGGCTGTGGAGCAGTTCCATTAGCTTCGCAATTCGTGCACGAGGAGGTTGAAGGAGACGTGGCTCCATGTAAACGGATGTTCCGGGTTCCGTAGATCTCGGTGGCATCATGGGGTCCCACGACATGCATCGTATCCCTAAAGTTCCGGGTACCGCCGAGAAGCATGACTTCCATGACGTGCATCGTGTCCCTTAGATTCCGGGTACTGCCGAGACGCTTGCAGATGCGGATACCAACTAGTATTTGGATCGCCAACTCAGGCCAGTTGCAACAGACTTGGGCCCAAGTGGCCTCAATGGGCCCGGGTAGATTATGCTCTTTTTGATATTTTGGGCCTGGTCGGGTGGATCAGAGAGGGCCCACTTCTCGGATTGGGCCCAACTGCCGAGAAGATCTATATTTGTCCCAACAGTTACCCCCCAATTCTCTTAGGTAAATTTTATACTTGAGAGAATTTTAGGAATAATTGATTGATCTTTACTCTGATGCATCTTGAGTTTTGGGTCGGGCGTATAATACCGAGAACAATCAATGACCCATCTCCGTTTTCATCCCGGAAGCATTGTTTTGTCGGTTGCTTTGACTTGTCCATATCTTATCCACCCGAGAACCTTCGCACGCCATTTTCTTTTTACAAAATTTCCGCTTTTTCCTTTCATCTCGCAAATCCAAATTTTCAAACTTTCGAATTTCCTTGAAATCCGAGAGCCGCGTGTCAAGTACGATCTGGACGCCGGTTCGTTTTTCAAGGCGCGTCTAGTACGATCTGGACGCCGGTTCGTTTTTCGAGGCGTGTCTTGTCTCGTTTGGCAGATTACCGGGGCTTTCTGGCTGCCGGTTTTGGAAGAGTAAATTCAAACGAGACCGTTCACCTTCCGGTGGACTGCAACCGGTCAACCTCGTGGTCCTTTCGATCTGTCGACGTGCGTCAGCGGCACATTAAAATTGATTTGACGTTGGTTCGCCTTTTGAGGAGCGCTGTGGTGTCAGACGTGTAACCGGCGACGGTTCAACTGCCGGTTTGGGGGGACGAAATTTGTTTACGTCTCCCGGTTGTTCATGACCGGCTTTCCCCTGTTGCCTTGGAGTATAAATTCCCTCTTCCATCTGCATTTCGCATTCTTGTCTTGATCTTTCTTATCTTTTTCTCAGAGCTCATACTTTTCCTCTTTTGGACGCTCATACAAACCTCTCCGCACCATGTCCGACACAAGGGAGCTCCAAACGGTTGTCGTTACGGAGTCTGAGGAAGAGGAATTATTATCCGAAGACGAGGTGGTGCCCGAACAAGTTGAACGTCAGATGCCTCTTGTGCCTCTCGACCACCGAGGAGTTTCAAAGGTCGGTACCGGGGATGAATTTCGCCTCCGGAACAATTATGATATACCCCCCACAGTTTTGTTGCATTTTCAAAATCCTGTTACCCGAGAGATTCGTGGGGGCGATCTCGTTTTTTATGAAAAAATGCTCTTAGCCAGACTGCGATTTCCTTTGCCAGACATTGCCCGGGAACTTGTACTATTTCTTGGAGTGTCCCCAAGCCAGCTTACACCGAACGCGTGGAGATACCTCCTCGCCTCTTTCATTCTGTGGCGAACAGTGTTGGGAGCTCGGATGACAATTCCGGAGTTCTTCAATATCTATCGGGCGGCATATAAAAGAGAGGGGGTTGTTGAATTCACTGTTAGGAACAACCCCATCTTCATATACCTTTGTCCAAGCTACTCCAACAACCGGGGTTGGAGGTCAGATTTTTTTCGGGTCTCGGGAGATTGGGAGTCGGTAGCGCCCTTATCACCCGACCAAAGGATATCAAGAGTCTGGAGTCCTATCCGAGTTGACCTGCGAGAAGCTCCGGCCTTGAATGCGACCGGCAAGAGAAGAGTGGCCACAATGTTGCTGTTCTCTCAGACTCCAGGGAACGATACGAAGATAGATTATGACAACATAGTCACCGATGAGAATATGCGAAAGGTTTTCGGGTATCAGATTCCTACCGAGAAGGTTTGGTATGATCGGAAAGGGAAACAAAAAACGAAGAAATCTGAGGGTGAAGCGGCCGGCCCTCCACATCCGAAGGCGTCGAAAGTGGCTTCCGGGCCTAAGAAGGTCATAAAACCAAAGAAGACCGGTAAGGTGGCCCAAGTTCCGAGGACGCTGATTGTACCTCAGGATAGAGCTCCCAAGAATACGGTTCCGAGTACCTCTTTGTCGGCCGTTAGTAATCCCGTTGAGGTTAGAAATCCAATGGAAGCATCTGGTGGAGAGACCATGGTTGTTCAGCCCAATGATCTTTCGATTGGGGTCGTTCAGGCGTCCGATGTGATAGAAATCGGAGACAAACCTGAGTTAGAGCAAGAGGCTTCCGGTGTTCGGAGCACGATCAAACGCAAAGGGAAAGAAGCAGCGTCCGAGTCGCTGAAGAGGACCCGGTTTGCCCCAGATCCTTTGGAATATGCACTTACACGGGCTATTGAAGCCGAGCTTCTTTTTGGTCGGCCGCGCTTTGTATTACCCACTTTGCCGGTTACTCGGGAGGAACCGGTTGAAGAATCCGAGACTCTGGATCGATCTCCGGCTAAGAAGATGGAAGCTCGCTTGGAGTCTGATGCCGGCTTGGCCTCCGAGAATCACATTCCATCGGAGCGTGAAACACTTTTAGAACCCCAAGATGAACCGAAATCTGGGGAACATGGGGTGAAGGAACCGGAGGGTCCTCTGGAGACCGTGGAAACAGACTTGTCCATTCCAGATGGAGAAGGTTCGGATCGAGTTGAAGTTGCGGAGTCCTCTGGACCCGAAACTTGTGAGAACCAAACGGAGGCTCGAAATCTTTCTCCGGGATTTATGGAAGCCGGAACTTCCCGACAGGGAGCGTTAATTAGTTCTTTGAGGGAAGGCCTTCTGGCCTGTCCTCTAGAGACTTTAATGGGCTTGATCCCAGAGGGGTCTTCCTCAATGTCCGGGACCGCGTCCCCCGGAGGACTAGTGGAGGCGATGCTTCATACCCAATTGAAGGCAAGCCTTGTGATTTCAAAAACATCTTTCTGCATGGTTTTTTTTTTTTTTTTTTTTTTTAACTTTTCCTTGCGTTTTTCCAGTGTGTTATGAGGTCGGTTGCCTTGTGGCGTGACCACCGGGGTGTTACTGAAAATCAAGCTGCTCTGGAGGCTAAGGTAACCGAGCTTCAGTCCCGGGTTCAAGAGCTGGAATTCGAGGTGTCCCGAACAACGGACTTGGAGTCCGAGATAGAGACCCTGAAACAAGATATTCAGACCAGAGACCAGATAATAAAGGCTCGGGACATGGATCTGGCTCAAGCCCGGAACTGGCGGATACATCTCATGCTCAAGCACTTGAAAATGAGAAAACCCTCGACAGAGTACTGAGCAATCTGACCGAGGCTAACGAAGTCAAAACGGCACTGTCTTCCCGGGTGGAAGAATTAGAGCGGGAGAAGGACTCGCTGGTGGCTGGTAAGCAATCTTTGTCCGAGAAACGGAAAGAAATCCAAGCTCGGTGTAAGAGGCTTCGGAGGAAGGGTCATCACTATAAGTCCAAGTCCCGGCGTTTCAAGAAACAACTTGCTCTGGTTCCGTGGCTTCGAGGCCTTAGTTGGGGCCGAGGATCCAACTGGGGTTTCGAGAGATTGAGGACCATGCTCCTTCACCCGGAAGTTTTCGAGGTCGATCCCGAGACTGTGACTCCAGAACTTCTTGAGTTGCCCGAGACTGCTACCAAGGAGTTGCAGAGTCTGGGAGTGGAATTTTTTCCGGACGTGGAGGACTGGACCGAGGATGCTCCCAATCCTTATCGAGATGACTTGACCTCGGGACCCTCTGTCTCGGAATGCACTCCTAGTAGGGAAGAAACGGAGGAACCTGGGGCTGGCGATGTTGGGGACTCGACAGGGAGCCCACTTCTGTAATATATTTATTCTTCTTTTGGGCCGGTAGTATTTTGGAACGAAAACTAATGTAAACTTTTGATGTGTTCATATAAACTTTTGATGTGTTCATATAAACTTTTGTTGTGTTCATATAAACTTTTGTTTTGCTTATGCTACCGAGTTGTATTTGATCTGGTCTGGTTTGATTTGAACCGAGGCATTCCTAAATGACTACGGACAAATTTGGGGATTTGTCCGAGTCAAATTTGAGGATATGACCGGTGCGTGCTCCGAGTCGGTTGTATTTTGAACCGAGGGAGCGACGCTTTGATTTGATCTGGTCTGGTTTGATTTGAACCGAGACATTCCTTAATGACTACGGACAAATCCCAAATTTGTCCGAGTCAAATTTGAGGATATGACCGGTGCGTGCTCCGAGTCGGTTGTCTTTTGAACCGAGGGAGCGACGCTTTGATTTGATCTGGTCTGGTTTGATTTGAACCGAGACATTCCTTAATGACTACGGACAAATCCCAAATTTGTCCGAGTCAAATTTGAGGATATGACCGGTGCGTGCTCCGAGTCGGTTGTATTTTGAACCGAGGGAGCGACGCTTTGATTTGATCTGGTCTGGTTTGATTTGAACCGAGACATTCCTTAATGACTACGGACAAATCCCAAATTTGTCCGAGTCAAATTTGAGGATATGACCGGTGCGTGCTCCGAGTCGGTTGTATTTTGAACCGAGGGAGCGACGCTTTGATTTGATCTGGTCTGGTTTGATCTGGTTTGAACTAAGATTCCATGCTTTGAATTGATCTGAGAATAAACATATATCGACGATGCCTATCCGGTAACAAAAGTAAACATAGTACAAGCAATTCACATAAAATACTTCTTTAAGTGCTCGGCGTTCCAGGCTCTCGGTAATTCTTTGCCGGTCGCATCAATCAAATGGTATGCTCCTTTGTCATGGCATCGTATAACTCTGTACGGACCTTCCCATTTTGCTCCGAGCTTTCCTTCGACTGGATCTTTGGTAATCGGGCTCACTTTTCTCAAAACCCAATCCCCGAGTTGGAACTTCCGGGGGTTGACTTTCTTGTTGAAGTAACGGGCAGCTCGGTCTTGGTACGCAGCCCATGTTACCTGCGCTTCATCTCTTCTTTCTTGTAGCAAATCCAGATTGAGCTTGATTCCTTCGTCGTTGAGTCCTGGATTGTAGTGTGATACTCGGAAGCTGGGTGATCCGACTTCGGCGGGGATGATTGCCTCTGAGCCGTAAGTTAAAGAGAAAGGAGTAGCCCCGGTGGGAGTGCGTGTCGTGGTGCGGTAGGCCCAAAGTACCTCGGGTACATATTCTGCCCAAGCTCCTTTCTTTTTGCCGAGCTTCTTCTTTAGTGTTCTGAGAAGAGTCTTGTTCGTAGCTTCTACTTGTCCATTCGCCGGCGGGTATATCGGGGTGGAGTAATAATTTCTGATACGGAGTTCGGCGCACCATTTTTGAAACGGTCCACAGTCAAACTGTTTTCCGTTGTCGGTAACAAAAGCGTGTGGGATGCCGAATCGACATATGATTGAATTCCAGAGAAACTTTATTACGTTGGCAGTAGTGATAGTGGCGAGTGCCTCGGCTTCAGCCCACTTGGTGAAGTAGTCTACCGCGACAAGAAGGAATTTTCGGCCACCTTTTCCCGGAGGCATAGGCCCGACAATGTCGACCCCCCATTTCGCGAATGGCCATGGCGAAGTGATTGGGCTTAGTTTTTCAGGGGGTTGCTTCATCACCCGGGCGAACCTCTGACATTTGTCGCACTTTCGGACGATTTTGACTGAATCCTTATTCATTGTTGGCCAGTAGTATCCGGCTCTCATCGCTTTGTGAGCCAACATCCGAGCGCCAGAGTGGTTCCCACAGACTCCTTCGTGTATCTCCTTTAATATGTATTCCGCCTCGGAACTTTTAAGACACTTCAGGAGTGGCTCGGTATATCCTCTTCGATAGAGTACCCCTCCGATAAGCACGTACCGGGCTGAATGCATTTTTACCTTCCGGGCTCGCAGCTTTTCCTCGGGTAGGGAACCGTTGCGGAGGTACTGAATGACATCGGTAGCCCATTCGGGTTCGTCTGATTCTTCTTCAATTTCCATCATGTCGAGTTGTGGAAGGATTGAAGGCTTGGTCTGTATCACCACCCCCCGTGTGGAGGTTCTGACGACTGGCCCGGTGCCGGAACCCATTTTGGAAAGAGCGTCGGCTCGGGCATTCTCTACCCGAGGAACTTTAGTTACGGCAGTTCTGTGGAAGTTAGATTGGCATTTGCGTACCTTATCGAGGTATTGGATCATCTTTTCGCCTTGTGCCTCTGCCGAACCCTGCACATGGCTGACTACCACCTGAGAATCGCTTCTGATTTCTACATTCCTTGCTCCCATCTCCCGAGCTATTGAAAGCCCGGACAAAAGTGCTTCATACTCGGCTTCATTATTGGTAGTCACGAAGTCCAGTTTGATCGCATATTGAAAAGTTTCTCCATCCGGGCTTGCCAACATGACACCGACCCCGCTCTTCTGGTTGGCCGAAGAACCATCTACATATGCTACCCATGTTTCCTTCTCGGGCAGTTCTTCGCTTTCGGGAGTATTGCTAAATTCTAGTAGAAAATCAGCTAGAGCCTGACCCTTGATAGAGGTACGAGGGTGGAATTCTATGTCGAACTGCCCCAGCTCTACCGACCAATTTACCAATCTCCCGGAAAGATCCGGTTTTTGTAATATCTTCTTCAGTGGGTGCTCGGTTAACACTCGTATTGCATGTGCCTGGAAGTATGGCCTTAGTCTTCGGGCCGAGATTATTAAGGCGAAGGCAAGTTTTTCAATCCGAGGGTACCTCTCCTCGGCTCCATGGAGTGCTTTGCTGGTGAAATAAACCGGTTTTTGAATGCCTGAGTCTTCTCGGACCAAAGCTGAACTGACTGCCGTGCGTGACACTGCGAGATAAAGATACAAGATTTCTCCTTCCTTGGGGCTGCTCAACAGCGGCGGGTTGGTCAGATATTCTTTTAACTTCTTGAAGGCTTCCTCGCACTCATTGCTCCATACGAAGGCTTTTCTCAAAATCTTGAAGAATGGGAGACACTTGTCGGTGGATCGGGAGATGAACCGGTTAAGGGCTGCTATTCTCCCGGTCAGCTGTTGCAGTTGCTTGGTGGTCCGGGGAGGTTGCATGCTGAGGACAGCACTCACCTTCTCGGGATTCGCCTCGATTCCTCTTTGTGAGACCATGAATCCCAAGAATTTTCCTGAGGAAACGCCGAAAGCACATTTGGCCGGGTTGAGCTTCATCGTATGGCTCCTTAGTGTCTCGAAAGTTTCCTCTAGGTCGGCTATATGGCCGGCGGCTCGTGTGCTCTTGACAAGCATGTCGTCAACATAGACTTCCACGTTTCGTCCGATTTGACTTTGGAACATTTGGTTGACGAGCCTCTGGTATGTAGCCCCGGCGTTCTTTAGACCGAACGGCATCATTTTGTAACAGTAAAGACCTCTATCGGTAATGAACGATGTTTTTTCTTGGTCGGCTTCATCCATGTGAATTTGGTTGTACCCTGAGAAGGCGTCCATGAATGTTAAAAGTTCATGACCGGAGGTAGAGTCTACAAGCAGATCGATCCGAGGTAATGGGAAACTATCCTTGGGATATGCTTTGTTGAGATCGGTGAAGTCAACACACATTCTCCACTTCCCGGTGGCTTTCTTGACTAAAACCACGTTGGCCAACCACTCTGGGTAGTTTACTTCTCGGATAAACCCAGCCCGCAACAGTTTGTGTACTTCCTCGGCAATGGCCTGGTTCCGTTCCGGTGCGAAAGTCCTTCTTCGTTGTTTAACCGGTCGATAGCTTGGATCCACCATTAGCTTGTGGGCTATTACGGATGGGGGTATTCCCGGCATGTCCTCGTGGCTCCATGCGAATACATCTTTGTTTTTTCTGAGGAATGCAACCAGGGCTTCCTTCATTTCAGGGGGAAGCTGCGCGCCGATACGGACTTTCTTCTTCGAGTCACCGAGCTCGAATTCTTCCAGTTCCTCGACCGGTTCCCCCAACGGTGATTGCTATTTTTCTTCATCTTTTTTCTTCTCTCCGAGTCTCGCGGCTTCCGGGAGCTTTTTCAAACTTGTATTGTAACATTCTCGGGCCATCCTCTAGTCTCCTTTTTCGACACCGACGCCTTCTTCGGTGGGGAATTTCATGCTCAGGTGAGGAGTTGAGGTCACAGCCCTAAATTCGTTGAGAGCTGTTCTCCCAAGAATGGCGTTGTAGGCCGATGGTCGGTCGATTATTAAAAACCGAACCATCACCGTCCTCTGCCTCGGGTACATTCCTGCTGTGACCGGAAGCTCAATGGACCCGAACGGGAGTACTTGCTCTCCTGTAAATCCCACAAGCGAATATCTCGCCGGGATCACCTTACTTCGATCGATCTTCATCCGCTCAAAGGTTGACCTGTAAAGGATGTCAGCCGAGCTTCCTGTGTCAACCAAGACGCGGTGTATTTTGTGGTTGGCTATGGCCAGACTTAGTACCAGAGCGTCGGTATGCGGGAGTGATACCCCTGCATAATCATCATCCGAGAACCCGATCACTTGTGCGTCCCGTTTTTGGGACTTTGGAGGTTTCTGCACCGAGTATACCTCAAAATCCCGTAATTGTTTTGCGTATGCCTTCCGCGCCGAGCTAGATTCTCCGCCTCCTCCGAAGCCCCCCGAAATCGTCTGTATTTCCAGAAGGTTCTCCTGCCGTTCTGGTCTGGCTCGGCTCCTACTTCTTTCTCGTGCAGCCCGAGGATCTGGCCTCCGTTCTGGTTCCCTTCCTCTTTCTTGATTTCTTCCCCGATCATTCCGGGGATTGTTTTGATCCTGATGGAACCGATTCTGATGGTGGCGGTTGCCGTGCTCCGGATTCTGCTGAATTCTCTGATCTGCGAGGAAACGGACAAGTTTTCCGTTTTCTATGAAACGTTCAATCAGGAGTCTCAAGGATATGCAGGCTTCTGTACGATGCCTGGTGGTGTCATGAAACGCACAATACTGGTCGGCGTATCGTGAATGCGGATTTGCGAGCACTGGTCTGGGTTTCCGGTACGTCGGGTCTCGCTTTATTTCCAGGAGAACATCCATAATGGGTGCATTGAGGGGTGTCCAGTTGTTACCCCTTAGGGACTCCTGATCCCGCTTTGGCCTGGCCTCTTCTTCTGGAACCCGCTTCCGTTCTTCCTTCCGAGGATTCTTATTTTTTGGGTTCCCGGAAGTGGATGGGCGAGTAGTCTCGGGTCCCAACAGAGCTCGGAGTGTCTCCTCCTGGTTAATGTACTTCTCGGCTTTACTCATAAAGCCATCTAAATTCTGGGGGGCTTCCTGGCTATATCTGCCATTAGTGCTCCATCTTTACGGATTCCCTGAAAGAGAGCTCCGTAGATGAAATCATCTGTTGCTGCTTCGGCTTCAAGTCTAGCCTGGTTGAACCTCATAAAGAAATCTCTAAGGGATTCCTCGGGTCCTTGATGCAATGACATTAAGGATCCCGACGGCTTTCTTCTGACCCTGCCGGCCATGAACTGCGTCAGGAACATCCTGCCGAGGTCCTCGAAATGACTGATGGAATTTGGCGGGAGGCTTCTGAACCAATCACGGGCATTGCCCGAGAGGGTCAAAGGGAAGGCTCGGCAGGCTACCATCTCGGGTGTTCGATGGAGATCTATGTGGGCTCTGAAATTATCTAGGTGCTCCACGGGATCTTCAAATCCCGTATAAAATGGGATCTCTGGGACTTTGAACTTCTCAGGAAGGAAATATTTGCCACCTCCTCGGTGAATGGAGAGGTGGTCTTCTGCAAATGGTTTTCCACCAGGGAAGCTTTTCCCTTATCGTTCCGCTGAATAGCTGCGGTCAGAACATTGCATCTTTGCTCCAACCGGGCAATCATGCCTTGTACCGCCCTTGCAGCCTCGGGTTGAGCAGGTGGAGGATTTCCTGGGACTTCTTCTTCATTGTTCGGCTCCTCAGAGCCTTCGACCCGGCTGCCTTCCTCTCGGTTTCCTGGGTCATTGACAGTCCGGTGAAATTCTGGAACCCGGGCCTGGAGGACAACATTCATAGTGGCCAAATCCTAGATGCTTTTGGCCATCTGTTCCATTCTTTCATTCAGGAGAGTGAATTGGGGATCGTTGGAGTTTCCTTCATCTCGGGCATTTCGGTCATCCCGAGGCATCCGGTTGGTTTCTGATCGAGTATTCACCATAACGGATTTGTTTTTTAGGAAAACGATATAAGTCGTTCCCACAGACGGCGCCAAACTGTTGAGACAGTTTCCGGTAGGTGACGTGTCGGTCAGAAGTTGGTCTAAGTTGCTCCCGGTTGTATCTGATTCACCTGAAAAGTAAAGCTGCGTCGGGGGGTTCCGACAACCCCACTCCGATGCTTAAGTAAGTGTATGGTTCTGAGAATAAATACGCAGAATAATGCCAAAGAGACTGATTAGCATGTACCTTAGCATTTGAAGTAGTTCTTGTATTTATAGAGGCTGTGGAGCAGTTCCATTAGCTTCGCAATTCGTGCACGAGGCGGTTGAAGGAGACGTGGCTCCATGTAAACGGATGTTCCGGGTTCCGTAGATCTCGGTGGCATCATGGGGTCCCACGACATGCATCGTATCCCTAAAGTTCCGGGTACCGCCGAGAAGCATGACTTCCATGACGTGCATCGTGTCCCTTAGATTCCGGGTACTGCCGAGACGCTTGCAGATGCGGATACCAACTAGTATTTGGATCGCCAACTCAGGCCAGTTGCAACAGACTTGGGCCCAAGTGGCCTCAATGGGCCCGGGTAGATTATGCTCTTTTTGATATTTTGGGCCTGGTCGGGTGGATCAGAGAGGGCCCACTTCTCGGATTGGGCCCAACTGCCGAGAAGATCTATATTTGTCCCAACAGTTTCTATTTCGTAACCAAAATATATGTATCTATCTTTTTACTGTTTTTATATTTTGGCTGCATGTTTATTTACCGTGAGTCATTATTCTTCATAGACCAACTACAATGCTTGGTCGACTGAAATTAGAGCTCAATCAACTGTAACCTTGATGATGGGCTAACAAGTAACAGAACACATGGGAAAAGAAGACCAATTGATTCGAATGGGCTAGCAATAACAGATCCCTGGCCCAAATCCAATCTATTGGTTCTCCCCTTTTTCCCTTTATGGGCCTGTCCATCAGTCGAAAGGCCCAGAGGCTCGAAACGTTGAATCACCTTGCCCAATTATTGCACAAGGGCATTGGAAGGTAACTGTTGGGCCTAAGACCTAAATACTCGGCCCATCGACTAATGGACCCAAATACAACCACGCAACATCACATTGGATCCATCTCTTAGTACTATTTCAGCAGTGGTCCCTACAATCCCAACAAAAAGTGATGTTTTGCAAGAATCACGGAACGAGGGAATGCGACAAGGGAAAGTCTCCAATCAGTGCGTAACACGACTTCCCTTTAACTATTATCCTCGATCATATTGATTTAATTAAGCATCAGAACAATTCTCCCGTCGACCCGCTCTTCCTAACTCTTGTGCTTATCTTTTCCCTTTTTGCAAGTACCTCCTATCACTAATTTCATCACCGTCAACTGTTCTAATAATATTGACGTCATGTAATGATATATATATATATATATATATATATATATCAAATTTTCATATTATTTATTATTTTAATAAAGTCAAATGACGTTCTGCACTATTTAATTTCCACGACGTGGTCCGTACATAAGTTTCTTTTTTCCCCGAAGTTTGGTATGTTGAATACTGTACATTGGCTTCCACGAACTTCATGAACTGGAAAACGCTAAAAGTCGTGTTCAGCTTTTTGGTAGAGATTTAACGCGGCAATCGAAAATTCTGCAACTCCCAACGGCAAATGATGCATGCACCATACAACTTCAAGACACATCAAATAAGGTCCTTACCACTTAATTCTAACATTTCCCACTTCCAAATCACGCAGCCGAAAACGACTTGGCCAACGACTCCTCCGAAAGCCAAACACCAATGTTGACCAAACCATACACGTCAGTTACGTGGCATCCATCGAGCGGCACAAGGTTCCCACGATTTCAACCCAAGTAGATGACCTCCCTCTATAAAATACAAAGACCGAGATGTGCCTCCAATAGAATTCTCTCTCCTCACAATAACACCGAGCTGAAGTTCAAGAAACAGAGCAAAAACAGAGTAACATAGACAGGGGCGACCTGACCTACAACACAACAGGGCAATGGCAAGAAGATTAAGCATGGTTTTTCTTTTAGTAGCAGCAGTAGCAGCTTTGCTACAAAGCTCAGCGGCGCAGACAACCCATGTGGTGGGTGACGCCATGGGGTGGGTCGTGCCTCCCAATGGTGCCACAGCGTACACAGTCTGGGCTACCAACCAGACCTTCGCTGTAGGCGACATTCTTGGTAAATAAAAAAAACCGAATTTCAACTTTATTTTTCCTACTGAGTCTAAATTACTTGATTATAAAACGAATCAGAGCGATGAACGACTGAGTATATATAAATTTTTTTTGACTTAATTTTATTTCTTTTTGAACTTATGCAGTCTTTAACTTCGCAACCGGACAGCACGACGTAGCTACTGTCACCAAGGCGGCTTACGATTCCTGTAATTCTACTGGTGCCATTTCCCTCCAAACAGCCAGTCCGGTGAATGTTACCCTCAGTGCGGCTGGGGTGCATTCCTATATCTGTAGCATTCCCGGCCACTGTTCCGCCGGTCAGAAGTTGACAATCAATGTCACTGCAGCAGCTCCTTCTCCAGCTCCTCAGCCTGGCGCTCCTTCACCGGCCACTCCTCCTTCCACCGCCACTCCACCGTCCACCGCCACTCCACCGTCCACCGCCACTCCACCGTCCACCGCCACTCCACCGTCCACCGCCACCCCACCTTCCACCGCCACTCCTCCATCCACGGCCACCCCACCTTCCACCGCCACTCCTCCATCCACGGCCACCCCACCATCCTCCAGCACCAGTCCTCCGACGCCCACCACTGCTACTCCTCCAGGCACAAGCGCCACTCCTCCTACAGGTGCTGATACTCCCCCTCCCCCTCCACCTTCAGGCGCTACATCCCTCGGTGTTACTGGCTTCTGCGCCGCCTCCTTGTCCATTGTCATAGCCTTGTTGTACTAGATATATAGGATGGTAGAGAATTAATGTGCTATTCATTTTACATACGTGATTTTTATTACCCAGATTGAGTTTTTTAGATTATAATAAAGGCCTGATTTTCACACATATTACAGCTTTGGTTGGTTTTCGCTATTGATTGATGTGCACTAGAATGAAAATTAGTGGGATCGATCACAAATTGTCAACAACCACTTTCCTATCACCCTTTTGTCGAAACATTTTGGCTTTCATACGGGTTGGTTTGGTTTGGTTTGGTTTGGTTTGACTCAGACGTGGGAACGCTTTATATGAAGTATCTACTTCCTTCCTGAACTGACAGGTGGAAGGTGGAAGGTGGAAGTCTTTTTTTTCTTTTCTTTTCTTTTTTTTCTCTGGTAAAGCAAGGAAATAATAATGATTACCTCACTTTGAGGACGTACTTACGTCAGTAATTGATTGGTGGACGTAGATTTTTTTCCAATTGAATGGTAAGAAATTCATATAAATTAGCTTTTAAAATTGATATATATTTTTTTACATGTGAGAAATATGTATTTTTTTAATTGTATGTTTCTCACATATATGCAAAAATTATAATTAGAGATATAATAGGTTTATAATTTTTATATAATTATTGTATAATTTAAATAAACCTTTTTTAAAAAATTCAATCTTTAAATATGTAAAATTTACGTATAAGAAAACAAATTCAAAAGTTAATAAAAATAATAATAATCATTGATATCAGGAAAATAAAATAAAAATAATCAAAAGTTAATTTTTTCTGTGCAACAATCATTGATATTCAGGAAAAAAAAAAAAAAAAAATTCCTGCAACCTTTTGACTGGGCTTCGGGAGCTTTCAACTGCCTACTTGCGTGGCACTAATGTCTTTTCAAATATTTATGAGTGAACTTTAATTAAAATTAGAGAAATTAAAACAAAACTTATTTCAAAAAACTCGAATTGAGACACGGAAGTGTCGGAGTACTAGGATCCACAGGACGACCATCAAAATTTATTTCACTTAAAAGTATTCGGTTTAAACAACTTTGGGAAACAGCTCAGAATAATGCTACAATTATCTCTTTATCCTCTTTTTATCCTTTTAAATTTGATGTGGCTCTTAAAATCACCATTGAATTTATGATAGATCATTATTGAATTTTGATCCAATGATGATTTTAAGAGCCACATCAATTTTGGGAGGATAAAAGGTGGATAAGAGGATGATGTGTAGCATTACTCAACGGCTCAAAACAATTTGAGGATAAAAAAAAAAGGGGGGGTTCAAAATACTTTTTTTTTTTTTTTTTGTAATGTACTTATCTCTTACCCATCTTGTTTTCCAATCTATTATTGGATTTGTAAAATTAACATTGGTTCCAAGTATTTAATTATGAATTTAAAACTTAGTTGGACGTAGATAAGTAATAAATGGTTAGCAGAAGAATATAATGTCTAATGTGTCCCCAATCAAATTAAACTAGGTACGTTGTGAAAATTTCATTTTTTAATCCATTGACAAGCCTCAACTGCCATGGAAGCGATACAATTAGAAGCGTCCTATTTTTTTTTTTCTTTTTTTTTTTTTTAAGAAAGCCTTGTAGATTTAATTAAGAAAAAACTTCACTTAACCCTTTGAATTTTCTTCGCATTCACAATTATCCCACAAAAGTTCAAAAACTCTAAATTTAATATATCGAACTTATAATTTTTTATAATGTCACCCCTCCATTAGGATTTTCTGTTAAATCTTAACAAATGGGTATAAAATTCTTAAAATATCTTCATTATTTATTAATTTTTTTTTTTTAAAAAAAAAAAATGGTATGATGGGTATGTGACCTACCCACCTTGTGACCCATGGCCACGGGTCTAGTGGTTACCCTCCGTGGGTCACAAGTAGCCCAACGTTGGATCCCTTGTGACCCATGATAAGGGATCTCTTCTTTTTCTTTATCTTTTGTATTAACTTTTAATTAACTAAATTTGTAATTTTATAAAATTTGGAGTATAGAGGTCATTTCACTCGGTTGTCGTCTAATTTAACTCCAAATCCTAATGATATGAGTGAAATTGCAAAAAAATTAGAAGTTGAATACACTAAATTGAGAGTTTTTAAACTTTGAAGAAGTAATTACAAAAGTAACGAAAATTCAAAAAAATTAAGTGAAGTTTTTCTTCCATTAAAAAATAGGGAAAAACAACTTGCTTAGCAAGTACATTGTCATATATAAAAACATGATATTCCTTCGTCAAAACTTGTTCCACGTAAGATTGAAACTAAACAAATATGGTAGATACATCACTTTTACAAGTAATTGGGAAAACCCAAGAATATTTACTATAGATCTAAGAAAAACATGAGATGGATAGGAGATGAAGAACCCAGAAGAAGAAGAGGGGATGGCCCTAAACGTCGGTTTACACAAGCTTGAGAGGCTCATTGATGCTTCATGTGTGAATCTTAGTTAAAGGAAGCTGTGGCCTTTGGAACTCAGACATGTCGTACGTGCGAGACTCAACCCGCTAGTTTTTTTTTTTTTTTTTTTTTAATTATAAAAAAAAAAAAATGTGTCCAATGCTTCTTTTTTTTTTTTCTTTTTTCTTTTTTGGCAATTACGGGTTTAATTTTTTTGGTATCAATTATGTCTCTGTTGGCTTCAGAAGCTATATATTATTAGAAATGGAGACGAAAATTCTATTCCCAAAAAATAATCAAACTCATAAGTCACAGTGGCTTGCTTACTCACCCTTAATGAAGGGATACAAAGCGAATAAATTAAAAAATTAAAAAAAAAAATCAGACACCAAGGACTCGTTTGGCAAATCTATTTTTCTTTTTTCTTTCTGAAAACTGTTTTTTAATACAATTTCTGAAAACAAAAAACAATTCTTACAGTGTTTGAACAATTGTTTTCAAAATAGTTTTTACTTAATTAAATTAAAAAATAAAAAATAAAACCCTAAATTGTTGGACATTTTCAATTTTGTGTTTTTACATTTTTTTTTCAATTGCGCGAATGACTTTTCTATAACTAAATTATGTGATACACCTTTTTATTTTATCGAAAATAAATTACGTGATATTTGCAACTTTAAGCTAGAATAGATAACAAAAATGTTAAAAAGAGACTTCATCAGCTTATGTATTCCAACTCTAGAATAGATTTTTCTTAATTCTATAAATAGTGGAACTCTACAAGTAGAGTTATACTATTCACTTATCTATTTTTTTTTTATTCTTTATCTCCACTTTTTTAGCTTTGTTTTTTTCCTTTTTCCCTCCACCACTCAACGTTCTTCCTTTTTTTTCTTCCTTTATAGTGGAGATCTAAGAGAAAGTGTGTAAAGTAGTAGAGTTATGAAACGGGACCCACGTGGAAAACAAATACTATAATGAAATAAATTAATTAAAAATAATATAGAGTTAAGAATAGATAATCGGATGTATAGTGCATTTAAATTTATTAGCTAAACTAGATAAAATAGATTTTGATTAGCTATTCTAGATTGAAAAATACATAAGCCATTGGGAATGCTCTAAGGCATGATGCAATCTTAACGTTAGAATCTAAAAATAAAAATTACAACCAATAATTTTGACATTCAATACAATAATATGCAACAAAAAAAAAAAAAAAAAAG
Organism: Alnus rubra; assembly: GCA_028654335.1. Taxonomy (NCBI): domain Eukaryota; kingdom Viridiplantae; phylum Streptophyta; class Magnoliopsida; order Fagales; family Betulaceae; genus Alnus; species Alnus rubra. The sequence goes on from JAJPGS010001263.1 coordinate 2,610,507, forward strand.
TCTCAGATTGGTCATTGACTGTCTTAATTACCTAAGAATAAATCAGAGATACTCGCTTCTTAAATTCAACCGGAACCGATCGATAAAATCATCTAATGGGTGCATCCAAAATTGTCCAATTTCTTTAACACAGACACACGTTGATACCTCATTCACAGATTAATTGCAAACCATCATCAAACAACCACGTGTCTCCATGAGCAACAAAGTAAGACATACTGATCATTGATAGATCTAGATTATTATTATTATTATTATTTTAGATACATGAAAAGAAATTACAACAAATAAGGGCTTGGCAACCCAAAATTAAACCTAAGAATGTAAGTACGCGAAGACAATGCTTCCGAAGATGCGGGCCTAAAGGTTCGTAACACGAATGCCAGAATCTGGGCCACCAGTGAAGGTGGTTTGTGATGTATATTGAGTCTTAAGAACCCAAACACCAAAATAATGGTAAACAAAAAGAAGTAGCAACAAAAAAACCCAAAAACAAACACATAAATGAAAGACATAAAAGCATGATGAAAACCCAAAATACATCATCAATGGCAGCCAAACCACCGTCAGAGATCGGCAAAGGCGGAGGAGACTGGTGGAGAGCAGCAAAAGCAGCAACAAGGTGACCCAGCGACGACGCGTGAGGTGCACGCTCCAGCAAGTGATGATCCTATGATGAAGCCGTTGCCGGTGGATCGAAGCTGGAGGGCCATGGAATCTAGTGAAGTGCTGGAGGTGTTGATGGAAATACATCCTGAAGTTAGTCAATTTGATTTGAAAAAAATCAGATCTAAAAACTTCAAGATACCAAGAAACCATGGTTTAGAGAGGGAGGAGGGGAAGACCGATCGAACGAGAGAGAAGCTGCCGCCAATGATGAAATGGGTGGATAGAATCTCCGAAGCTAGAGAAACCTCTAGCCGGAGAAAAACCACAAAGGAAGCGGTAGAGTTGGTTGGTTGGTTGGTTGGTTGGTGGAGAGGAAAGCTTGAAGCTTCCCTCCCATGGCTGGTGAACCAGCCAAGCTTTTCTAATAATAGTTGTTTTCAAATATTTTTAGAGAGAAGGGAGAGCGTTTTAGAGAGAGAGACAAGACTCTTGATTAGAGCATGATATTCCCATTGATAGATTAATTGAAAACCATTATCAAACGAGCACGTGTCTCGCATGAGCAACAAAGTAAGCCATGTCTCTCGTCAAGCAACACACTCAATTCTCAAAGAGAAATGCTACAAGCCTACAACTCATTCTAGTGTCTTTTTGGAGTTCTTCTATACTGACATAGCACCCTGTTTTTAATAATAAACAAAAATTACAGCTTAATTTCTCTTTTATGTTTTTATTATAAAAAAGAAAAAGAAAAAAAAAAAGATGCCATGTCAACATAAAAAGACTCCAAAAAGATACTAGAATGAGCTCTAACTAGCATTTCTTATTCTCAAAAGAACCCTAATGTTTGTCTTGCTCACTTGTACCATTCCCCCAATTTTCTCTCCTTCTGTCTAAATACGTTCAGGGCATAATGGCATAACACAATACAAGAGGCCGGAAGAAATTTAAGAGAGAGAGAGAGAACAAGACGTACAGATATTCTTTATGTTAGTTAAATATATGAAATAGAGAATATATGTGAAAGAGAAAGAAAGAGCGGAAGGGAATAATAGACTACATTGTATTAAGTCTTGTTTTTATAACATATTATAAGAGACCTCTATATATAGAGAGGCTATGAGTAATGACCAAGAAACCCTAGAGTAATTAAGGTAGGGAATAAACCCTGATAGAAAAAATAGGGTAAACATAATATTGAGAATATAAAATATTCTAACACTTTACATACATATATATCAAACAAGACGTACAGATATAAGATATTATTTTCCTTGCTAGTAGAAGAACAAGAAAGACAGATGAATTTATAATAATCAACAACTGTTATACTATGGGGACACATTAATTAATTAATATAGAGGAAAGCCAAGAAATAGATGACTGTGGTGGAGAGCACTGCAAATAAGGCATCGACGCTTAGAGATGAAGCAGTGGACGTGGGTTGTTCAGCTGACGATCCAATTACAGTGAAAGAAAACTTTTGACCTCGTGTACAGTGGTCATCAACGGTGCAAATAATATGGTAAGAACCAGCGGTTTGAGGAGTGAATATTATTGGGCTACCATATACTATACCTATAGCAGATATTTCCATCGTGCAGTTATTGTAAAAAGCCTTGGATACATTCACCATGGTGTGTGTCCCCGTCCCGTTGAATGCTGGTCCATTAGAGGGAAAACTACATGCAGTTCATATATATAAATGATGTCAAAGGTAAAACCATAGCTTACAAAGTCTGTCGCCAAGACGGAATGTCTGTAAATTTGAGGTAGCCCAGGTGGAGTAATAGGAGGTGTTTGGGGGAACAATCCAGCCGAGGCTGCCCCCAACCTCATAAATTAATTCAGCTGTTGCACCCCTCAGAAGTATACCTACCACGATGACAAAGAACCCGATCAAACCCATGCAGCTGCCCATAATATTATTGCTTTGTTAATTCGTCTATAAAAGATGTGTTTTCTTCTCTGAAAGTAGTGTCTATGCTAGATGAGGAACACTTTTGGATATGGATAGAGAGAGCTCAGATTAATAGATATATATATTGTTAGTTTGTAATTGGCTACATTCTGTTGGGAAAAATCACTTCTATGTATTGATGCTATTTAAACAGGGATTCAGCTATTCAGAGGTCTTCTAGAAGATTCTGCACTGTCTACAAGCCAGAGAAATCGGATCGCTTGCAGCCGTCCGGACGACGTGATATACTGTTCAGACGCCCAACTGTCCAAAGCATCATTCGTCCGGACGACGAGAACTTTTCGTCCGCACCTTTCTCTGTGTCAAGAAGCTTCGAACTGTTCCAGATTGCATCCGTCCGGACGTTTCAGCAGCACATCCGGACGACACTCAATGTTCGACCAGCTATGGGAATTCTTTCCAAAACACAGATATGGGAAGATCGCTGCAACCGTCCGGACAATGTGGATTCCCGTCCTGACGCGCTCATTCGTAAGGCAAGTCATGCATTCAAAATTTAGACGTCCGCACATCGGCCTTCATGGTTCGAATGCGTGAGCTACATATAAGGAAATTGCGTGCATCAAATCAACCGTCTGGACGACCATTCCCTTGGTCCGGACGGGCAAAGCCTTAATATGAAAATTGCGTGCAGCTGAAGTGCAACCATTCGGACGATAGGGCAACACCGTCTAGACGTGGCTCAAATAAGGAAAGAATTTTAATGAAATTTTGGAAAGCCAATCGCACAGTTGTCCGTCCAGACGCCTTATGTCTACCGTCTGGACGGCGCCTAGGTTTATCAAGCCAGACGCTCATTTGAACCTACAGCCTATAAATAGAGGTCCCTAGGCTTGAGAATTGTAAGAATTCGGTATTAAATTCCTTAATGCTTAGAGAGTTATATTGTAGAGTTATTGTGCTGAGTTAGTCTCTCTTAAGCCGTTGCTATGTGTGCTGTTGCTGCGCTGATCTGAAGTCTATCTTGGGGATTGGCCCTAAGGTAAAGGATTCCATTGAATACCTCTTCAGGTAGGAGACCTGGTTGGGAGGTGTTCGTGTTGGGTTACACGTTAGAGTTCAAGGAACGACCATTGCATCAAGGGTATATGAGTGCTACTACTTTGTAACTAGTCTTGTCTTCTAAATAGTGGATATCATGGGTTTGGCTGCCCCTGAGTGGTTTTTCTCTTGACTGAGTTTTCACTTCGTTAACAAAATATCTGTCTCCTTTAATTTCGTATTTTGATATTTTGTTACACATCCTGGCACACACTTGTTTATATTAGAAGTCATTCTAAATTTTCAATTGGTATTAGAGCTTGGTACACTCTGTTTAGATTCAATTCTTGAGTGTTACTCTTTTTAACTTCTATTTGATAAAATGTCTCAAAGTCTTAATGTTGTTCCTGTCTTTGATGGTACGAACTATAGCTATTGGAAAGCTCGTATGTGGTTCTTTTTAAAATCTATTGACTGTTGGAGTATTGTTGAAACTGGTTGGACTAAGCCAGCTGATGCAACTCTCGAACTAGTCACTGAGAAAAATACGCGACTTTCCAATGATAAAGCCCTCCATGCTCTTTGTCAAGCACTTTCACCATCTAAATTCGTAAGAATCTCAATTAGTGAATCCGCTAAAGAAGCGTGACAAATTTTGGAAACAACATATGAAGGCACCAAACATGTTAAATCTGCCAAACCTCAAATGTTGATTTCCAAATTTGAAGAAATTAAGATGTTGGAGGATGAAACATTTGGAGAGTTTTACTCCAAGATGAGAGACCTAAGAAACCAAATGGTGAGTCTTGGAAAAACCGTCTCAGATGTAAAACTCATCTGTAAAATTTTAAGATCTTTGCCTGAGTGTTTTAGGATCAAGGTAACTACAATTGTAGAAAGCAAAGATCTGAAAGAAATGAAGATTGAAGAGTTGGTGGGATCTCTTCAAACTTATGAACTGTCCTTGCCCCCAATTAAAAAGCTAAAAACCATTGCTTTGAAAGCTTCTGAAAATATTTATTGACTTCTAAAACAACCTAGTGTGTGTGTTTGTGTGCAAATAAATATCTTAAATGCAAATTTAAATAAGACAAGATATTTGTTACGAAGTGAAAACTATATGAAGAGGAAAAACCACTCTGGGGCAGCCAAACCCAAGAAATCAACTATCCAAAAACAAAGCTAGTTACAAGACACTCGTACTCACATAACCCTATGCAATGGTCATACCTTTAATTCTGACGTGTAACCTAACACAAACGCTTCCCAACCAAATCTTCCACCTGAAGGGGTTTTTGATGGATTTCTTAACCTTAGGGCCGACCCCTAAGATAGACTTCACACAAACAACGAGCACACACCGGCAATGGCTTGAGAGCTAACGGATCTTCAATTCTCCCTAAACACCCTCTCAAAGCACTATGGAATTCACCACCGAATTCTGTACAAAAAACTAGCCTAGAGCCCCCTATTGATAAGCTTCAAGAGACCTCAAAAACTGCTGAGATTCGGACTCTAGCTGGCGAGCGTCTGGACGGAAGTTAGCCACGTCCGGACGATTTTCTGTGATATCCTTCAGAAACAGTACCCTAAATCTGCTCAAACTCAGACTCTAACTGCGTACCGTCCAGACGGAAGTTAGCCTCGTTCGGACGGTCTTCTACGACCCCCTTTCAAAAACAACACAATTCTGGAGGACGTCCGGACGCTACTCTCTTTCCGTCTTAAAGGTGGACCGTTCGGACGCTTATTGGACGTTTAAGTTGTATGATTTTTTCCTAGCTTTCCAACGACACCAATTTCGTCTCAATCCGATACTCGAAAAGAGAGTTATGATAAAAACATTGAGACATGCGCATAAATCTTCCTAGAAGCCTGAAATGCATCCGGACGGTGTTGCCCTTCCGTCCGGACGGTTGCCATTTCCCCATCCGTGTCTGAACATGAAATCCAACTACTTGTCGAACACTGAATGGCGTCCAGACGGTATTGGCACAGTGACCGGACGGTATTGCCACGTCGTCCGGACAGTAATGCCACGTCGTCTGGACGGATGCACTTGAACACTAAATTCTTCTCGAACTCATAATAATGTTCGGACGATTTTCCATTACGTCCGGACGGGTGCAATCTTGAATAGTTCAAAGTTTCTAGACACTGATGGGCATCCAGACGGAAAGTTCTCGTCGTCCGAACGGATGTTGCTAATTGAAGAGCGTCCGGACGGGAACACCACATCTTCCGGACGGTTACTTGGGATCCGACTTCTCTGAGTTGGAATCTGCACAAAATCTTCCTTGGACACTGAAATAGCCTTCATGAAGCTTGTGACACTTGCAACTTGTCATAATACGGCTCTTTCCACATCAGAGAAATAAACTCTGAATATCTGAAGACTCTGAAATATACGGCATCCCTATGAAAGCAGCAACATTACATAATAGTGATTTTTTCAATAGAATGATGCCAATTAAAAACTAACAAACTCCCCCTTTGGCCATTCTGAGATAAAAATCACTAGACCGGTTAAAAATAAATTCCCTGTCCAAAAACTAACACATACTCCCCATTTTTGTCTCAAATGGACAAAGGGTAAATAGAGTATAGAAAGACCACAGTATTAAAATACTCCCCCTTGATGTCTCAACAGAACAAGGGAAACAGAGTATATAAAATCTATAGACAAAATTGTTCTAAAATCCAAAACAATAGGAAACTAGAGAAGAGTCTGCAAGTGGCCCAAAAGAGAGGAACAAAAATCCTCCAAGTACCTAAATCCTGCTGATCCACAAAAATCAAGTAACGGAGAGAAAACTGTATAAAAAGATGGATTTGAACTACTTCAACTTCTAGCTCTTGAAGCCGGGAAACCATAGACTGAAAAGTTTCAGTCACTTGAGTCTTCTTGCCCGAAACTAATCATCCGTAGAAAGAAATCCTCTAGACAAGTGGTCTGCAAGATGATAAAGAAGATTCAGCCCTGAATCTCTAATTGGTGCAGATCTAGAGGAAAAGGTTACGGAAGACTCTATATGAGCAGGGGGAATGAGCTCATCTAAAATTTGAGATCCCTGGAACATATGATTTCAACACTGGTCTGTTTTCCAAAGAGCTATCTGTCTGACACTATGCTGGAAGCCACCGGACAACATATTCCTAAAAATATTTAAACAGAAATCTATCCAAAACTAACACCACAAGGAAATATTAGATCCTGTTAGTTTCAAAAAGAATGTGGTATTATGATGGCTATCAATTGGATGCATAAAGAAATAAAAAAGTAGATATAGCAATCCAAAAAACACAGATTAGTAATATCCATCTAGCATAAAGACAGAAAAAGATATTCATGCACAATTTCTCAAATCATAATTAATTAAAGATTCCAATATTCTATAAAGAACCAAAGCCTAATAGAATAAGGAAAGTCAAAGGAAATATCTGGGAATGAGAAAAGATGTGCAGAGAATTCCAAAATCTCGGGATCAGTCTGAGAGAAAACACACACAACACAACATGATAGAACAGGCAAAAAGTAGTGTGTGTGTGTGTGTGTGTGTGTGTGTGTGTGTGTGTGTGTTTGGCGGAGAAAGCAAAAAGCTCTCATTCGGATGTGGTACATACTCGTCCGGACGGCATGCTGTCAGATAAAAGATCGACAGAGCTGAGCGCGTCCGAACGCAAGAACATGTCCGTCCAGACACTTCACACTAGAAGCTGAAAAATAGAGCGAAATATGAGGAAAAAAAATTTCCTAATGTTAGCTTCAGAACACGCATGTATAAATAATTGATAAAACAATCAAATAGCATTTCAAAAATATACCAAGATATAATTAAGAGTTAAGAGTCAATAAGCAAAAAATTTCCCTGCAGATAGAAAAATTTTAATAGTAAACTTAACTCATGCAATGCATGTGTGTGTGAAAGCTTTCTCAATAAGGTATGAAGTTTTTGATATGACTTAAAGCAACCATATTTTCTAAATAAGAAAGAAAATCAATGTTAGATCAGTCAAAAGTCAAACCTTATTTTACTAGGGCCTAGTTACCTTCATCTGATACACTCCCTCTAAGCTGCAACACTTTTCTTTTACTATGTCCTTTAGTGACCGTCTATTTCCTCAATGATGTGGTCACTGAATGTTTCTTTAGGGACAAGATCAAGAACAGATTTAGCACAAAAGCAGTGGATCTTTTTATTTATCCATATTTTTATTTTTTTTCAATTTTGAATGTTTTTTATCACTTGGGGCTGCAACCTAGAAAGAATGCCAGAATTTATGGGTTGACAATCTTAGCAAAAAAAAATCTCTCATTTAAAATTTCCAGAAGCTAAAAGTCAAAGGAGAGAAAAAAAAAATATCTTAGGGGAGCTTTGAATAGTGCACAATTTTTCATCACATGAGAAAAGCAACTATCTAGCATTAAGATGCACAGGAAAACTTAGTAGATATCAGACAAAAACTCTCAATCATATATAAGCATATTCAAATAATGCACAATGAACTGAGATATCAGGCAAAAACACATACAATATCTGAAAATCTATATATAAAAAAAATAAAATTCTACATCTTCTCCCCCAATTTTTTTTTATTTTTTTTAAAAAAATAAAAACGAAAAAAACAACAAAGACATGCTTAAAAGGAAAAGAACATATGTCTAGACAAAGCATGTAGGTAAGAGCAAACCTGTCCTCAGGAAGAGAGGTTTGACTATACCAAGACAGAAAAGCAGTGACATGTTTTCTCTGTCATCCCTAGAATGTACCTGCAGAAAATTCTCAAAGCAACCAAGAGAAAATCTAGGGATAGAAAATGTGGTTCCTCAAATAGAATGCAAGACAAAAATAGGATATATAAGATATGACAATCAATGCAATTCAAACATACTTGGTATGCACTAGGATTTAGGAATCAAAATCCTAGGCATGGGAGACATCACCTACTAGGTGAGTCCACTCCCCCAAAGGGTGAATGGTCTCATCCTTCCTTACCCATACCTTCTCTACCTGTGAGGTAGGGGTGTGAGCCATGTCCAAATTGATCAATCTGACTAGGACACTCTTCATCATGTTGACAAGCCCTTCATTGGTCTATTTCTTCTTAGACTTGTGAAGCTTCATTCTGAAGCATTCGGCCTTGGTGTGGCCATACTTACTACATAGACGGCATGAGGGAGAACCCCTTTGAGGATAATGATGTTGTTCCCGAAAAGCATGATGAGGCTTAGAAGGTTTAGAGCTAGACTTACTTGTCTTTTGCTCTGTTTTCTTGGTTCGAGGTTGTTGATGTCCGATTTGAGGACAGTGTGGCCTGAAGTGTCCAACGACACCACAATGATAGCAGGTAGGCTGACTTCTTTTGCTAAAATGCTTCTTGAAAGATTCTGCAAATTTAAGATTAGCATTTTCACAAATGAAAAAGTCATTACCTCTTTGAGATATATGCCTCCTATGGGGCAGGACATATTTATCTGAAGAGGTTTTCTCAATAAAGCCCTTTTTGGAATCCTCCTGCTTCTTCCAAGGTCTGTGAGATTTTAACAGATAACACTTTGGTCTAACATGACCAACCTTCCCACAATGATGATAAATAGGAACAAACTTACCTTGTGTTCCCGAATCCTTGGAGTTAGGCTTCACACAGTTATTTAAGCAAGAATTTTCAGAATTATCCAAACAAGCAGTGTCTACTATCACAGGCTTAAAAATAATAGAATCTAATTCAGAATCAGAAGCATGTGAAGTAGAAGCAATCAAATTTTCAACAACTAAATCAGGCTTGTTAGGAATATCTGAATGAATACAAAGCATGCTCTTTAAATTATCACTAGAGAATTTTTTTTCCAAGAGATCTTCAAATTCTTTTAATTTATTCTCAAGTGTATCAATAATGTCAAATAGCATGGTATTCTCATATTTCAAAGAGTCAATCAAAGTATGTGATTCAGATAACTGAACAATCAAAGACTCTTTTTCTTGCTTCACCTTTTTGAGCTCTTTTGGAGAAATAATTTTATCCAATTTAGCAAAAACTTTAGAGAGCTCAATATCATAATTTTCTTCAGATAACTGAGAGAAATCCATGATAAAAAGGTGTAATCAAAAATAGAAGTCACAAAAGAGATAAAGGATCACACTCAAGAAATAAATCTAAAACACAAGTGTAACCTGCTCTGATACCAATTGAAAATAATTTATTGACTTCTAAAACAGCCAAGTGTGTGTGTTTGTGTGCAAACAAATATCTTAAATCCGGAATTTAAATAAGACAAGATATTTGTTACAAAGTAGAAACTCTATAAAGAGAAAAAACCACTCCGGGGCAGCCAAACCCAGGAAATCCACTATCCAAAAACAAAGCTAGTTACAAAACACTCGTACACACATAATCCTATGCAGTAGTCATAACTTTAACTCTGACGTGTAACCCAACATGAACGCTTCCCAACCAGATCTTCCACCTGAAGGAGTTTTTGATGGATTCCTTTACCTTAGGGTTGACCCCTAAGATAGACTCCACACAAACAACGAGCACACACCGGCAACGGCTTGAGAGCTAGCGGATCTTCAATTCTCCCTAAACACCCTCTCAAAGCAATATGGAATTCACCACCGGATTCTGTACAAAACACTTGCCTAGAGCCCCCTATTTATAGGCTTCAAGAGACCTCGAAAACTGCTAAGATTCGGACTCTGGCTGGTGAGCGTCCGGACGAAAGTTACTCACGTCGGGATGATTTTCTGCGATATCCTTCAGAAACAGTACCCTAAATCTGCTCAAACTCGGACTTTGACTGCGGACCGTTCGGACGGAAGTTAGCCTCGCCCGGACGGTCTTCTGAGACCGCCTTTTAGAAACAGCACAATTCTGGAGGACGTCCAGACGCTACTCTCTTTAGATGGGCTGTCTGGACGCTATCCAGATGTTCAAGTTGTATAATTTTTTCTTAGCTTTCCAACGACACCAATTTTGTCTCAATCCGATACTCGAGCAGAGAGTTATGATAAAAACACTGAAACATGCGCATAAATCTTCCTGGAAGCCTGAAATGTGTCCGGATGGTGTTGCCCTTCCGTCCAGAAGGTTGCTGTTTCCTGATCCATATCTGAACATGAAATCCAACTACTTGTCAAACATTGAATGTCTTCCGGATGGTATTGCCACCTCGTCCAAACGGATGCACTTGAACACTAGATTCTTCCCGAACTCTTAATAGTGTCCGGACGATTTGCCATTACGTCCAGACGGATGCAATCTTGAACAGTTCGAAGTTTCTAGATACTAATGGGCGTCCGGACGAAAAGTTCTCGTCGTCCGGATGGATGTTGCTAACTGAAGAGCATCCGGACGAGAACACCACATCGTCCGGACCGTTGCTTGGGATCCGACTTCTCTGAGTTGGAATGTGCACAGAATCTTCCTTGAACACTAAAATAGCCTTCATGAAGCTTTTGACACTTGCAACTTGTCATAATACGGCTCTTTCCACATCAGAGAAATAAACTCTGAATATCTGAAGACTTTGAAATATACGGCATCCCTGTGAAAGCAACAACATTACATAATAGTGATTTTGTCAATAGAATGATGCCAATCAAAAACTAACATCTTCCAAGAAAAAGGTCGAAGTCTCATCTAGAGATGACTCTGAGGATGAAGAAAAAGCTGTGGCCATGCTGGCCAAAAATTTTGGAAGATTAATGAGAAATGAGAGGTTCAAAAAGAACTTTTCCGAAAAAATGAAGAAGGTCCCCAGAGAAGTTGAACCTGAGGAAGTCGAGAAGAATGATCCCAGAGGCCCAAGATGTTTTGAATGCTTAGGGTTTGTGCATATCCGGGCTGATTGTGGGAATCTCAAGCAAGGTAAGGGGAAGGCTTGTAAAGTAACTCTCAGTGATGAGTCTGAAGAAGAAGAAGCTCCTGAGCAAGAGAAATTTCTAACCTTTGTTGCTCTGCATGTAGAAGAGGAAGATTCTTACTCAGAGCATAGTGATGATGGGGAAGAACTCAAGGAGGCTTATAAAACCCTCTATGTGGAGTTTGAAAAGTTGAGGGAAGGTCGCAAGTAGCGTATTCATGATCTGAACAGTTTATATACTGAGAAAAGTTCATTGCTGCGCAAAATACAGGAGCTAGAGGAGAAGCTACAAGAGACACAGCTCCAATTAGAGAGAGTCACTAATGAAAAGCTCACTCACATGCTATCAATCCATAAGAGCCCAACTGACAAGATTGGTCTCGGGTATGTAGCTCTTCCTTCTGATATTCCCTCTACTTCTAGGACTGTCTTTGTTAAGCCTACAGTCCCAGAGCCTCCCCCCACTCTTGAGGATAAAGGGTAGGACAAAATTAATGGAGATGTTCCAGGCACTCAGAAGCCCCCTTCCATCAGAAAATCTCCTATATGCCATCACTGCGGTTTAAATGGGCATGTTCGACCCCAATGCTCCCTCCTCAAAGCCCAGAAAGCGAAAGTCAAGAAAGAAGTGCCCAGGCAAGCAAATTATGGCACAAGAGCTCTGGCCCAGCATCAGACTCCATGGTATCAGGCTCCTTATCATGCTCCATGGAATCAAGCATCAAGGCATCAAGCCCCTTGGCCTCATGCACCACGGCACCAGGCATCTCAGCATCAGTGGCCTCAGCAGCGATTTGTACCTGCCAATCATAGTGGCAAATCCAGGAACAAATCCAAGCCCTTTAAAAGGCCGCAGAAAGTGGAAGATGATCAATACTGCAGAAAGCCACCTATTTGGATGCAAAGCATGATAGAATGGATGGGTCAACAGATGAAGTCCTGCCAGCAACCACCCATAGGAAGGTAGGCTTGGGTCAGAAAGAAGGAAGACGTTCACCCCATGAGGGGGAATAGACTCACCTAGTTGGCGAAGGGACTCATTCCTAGGATTTGGTTCCTAATCCTAAGGCATCAGGTTTGATTGCTTGATCTATTACTTGCTATATCTTGTGCTTACTTGGAACTATATTTCTTTTGCCCCCTATTTCTCTTGATGGAATATTGTAGGTACTATCTGGGGAAGACAGAAAAAGCAGGTCAAGCAACTGTTTTTCTGTTCTGGCAACTTTGATCCTTCACAAGTTTAATCTTGCCTTGCATGCTTACTTTATGATATTATTTCCATAAAGCATGTTTTTAGTTTTTGTTTTTTTAAAAATAAAAATAAAAAGTTGGGGAGAAAATTGCATGAAATTGTATTTTTTTCTTTTTCTTTTTTTGGCATGTCAGATATTGCTTGTATTTTTGCCTGATATCTCAGTTCATTGTGCATTAATCTATTTTGCTTAGATATAATTGAAAGTTTACGACTATATCTGCCAAGTTTTTCTGTGCATGCAAAAGTTGGATAGTTACTTTCTTCATGCGATGAAAATGTACACTTTCCGAGGCTCCCCTAAGGTACATCTTTTCCTATCTTACTTTTTGTTTCTGGAGATTCTAAATAAGAGAGAGGTTTTTGATAAGATGGTCAAATTGACCAACTTGCTAGTTGAACCTAAAACCTAAAAATTATGGCATTCTCTCTAGGTTGTAGCACCAAAAGAATCAAGCAGCTATTCTTAAGATTTCGGTGCTATATGCTTATATTCACTACTTCTGTGCTGAATTAGCAATATACCTTGTCCTTCATGGTACAAGTAAAACAATTAGGTGCTGCAACTTAGGGGGAGTGTATCAGATGAGGGTGGCTAGGCCTAGGGCTGGCAAAACGGGTCTGCGGGTCGACCCGTTTACGACCCGCGACCCGTTTAAGCTAGACCCAAACACGACCCGTTTATGTTAACGGGTCGGAGCTCCAAACACGACACGGCAATTTCACTGGTCACCCGACACGACCCGTGAAACCCGTTTAGCATAATGGGTCGACACGACCCGTTTGACCCGTTTAGCTTAAAAGTGATTTTTTTTTTAAAAAAAATATTAATTAATTATTATTATTATTATTATTATTTTGTATTTAAATGAAATAATAATAGTTTTAGCAATTCATCTCTAGAAAATTAAACTCCTAGTAGGCTAGCACCAAATCACTTAATATGCTTAATTATCTAATAAAATAAATATAAAAAAAAAACAACATAATTGTATGGGTATCAACATATTCTTGACAATGAATGTAAACTGTAAAGCTTCATGTGATGTTGTCGCTAACAAGCAATTTTCGCATTATCTAGCGTTTTTGAGATGTCACTGATATATATATATATATATTTGCTTTTCTTCCCAGTAACTGGTGCTAATCCTGGACCTCATTTTCTTGTAATTGAATAGCCTTGTCTTTGTGAAACCTTATTCATATAGCATTTATATCAGATTTTGGCCAAGATGATTATCACTACTCTACGGTGGTCGAGATGATAATAAATTGACTGACTCTGTGGTCTCTACCTAATAATCGGCTAATATTCTAATAATCCCATTTCCTTTAATTTATTTTTATTTTATTTTAAAAAATAATAATCGTGTCTGGCGGGTCACCCGCGGGTGACCCGCGACACGACCCGTTAGGCCAAACTAAACGGGTCATAAACGGGTCGACCCGTTTATGACCCAAACCCATTTAACGTAAACCCAAACCCGCTAATTTCGTGTCGTGTTAGTGTCGGGTTGTCGGGTCGTGTCAAAATTGCCAGCCCTAGCTAGGCCCTAGTACCTTATAAGGTTTGCCTTTTGGTTGATCTTTCATTGATTTTCTCTCTTGTTTGGAAAATCTGGTTGCTTTTTGTCATATCAATGAATTTCATACCTTATTGAAAAAGTCTTCACACACATACGCATTGCATGAGTTGAGTAATCTATTTAAATTTTCTGTCTATAGAGAAATTATGTGCTGATTGAACTCTGAACTCTCTCTTATATCTCTGCATAGTTTTGAGATGCTATGTGACTATTTTATCAGTTGATTACACATGCGTGTTCTGAAGTTGACATTAGGAAAAATATTTTTCTGCAATTTTTCCTTCAATTTCTATTTTCAGTGTGAAGCGTCTGGACGGATGCGGCACAGACGGCCGAACGGTAAGGTTACATGTCTGGACGCGCGCGGCCTGTTGCTTGCTTATGTGGCAACGCGCGTCTGGACGGGTTAATGAGTCGTCTGGACGAGGGCCCCACTGGTTTGAAAAACCCTAGCCGCCGCATCTCTCAGCATACACCACTCGATTTCTCTCCTTCTTTTGGCTTTTAGTGCGTGGTTTCTAGAGATTTTTTGCTTTATCTCGAGCTATTTTGTCCTCTTGTGATTACATATGTTCTCTCTGGGTTTTTTTTTTGGCCTTTGTATTCCTTTTAGTATTTTGTTATCTATTGGAATATTTTATCTTTGGAGAATGTTTTTGAGATTATAAAGTGCATATTTGTGATATCTTATGTGTTGGGATTATATGATTCGGTATTATTTTGGACTGTATTGTGATATTTGCTGGTTGTAATTTTTGAAAAAGTCCATTTTACAGCCATTATAATGCCGGATTTTTTTTTGAAACTAACAAGATTCTAATCTTTTTGAGATTATTTTTGGCAAAACTTTTTGGTTATTTTTGCAGAAATATGTTTGCTGCAAGTCCACAACTCAGAGTCCGACAGAGGACAGACGGAGATAGGGCAGCCCTTCGAGCTAAAATTATGGACAGACCAGTCATTGCCGAGAGAAATGTGGTCCGTTCAGACATCATGGTGGCTCCTCTGAACAGTATCCACGACACTATTCAAACCTACCACTGGGGGTATTTGCACAACTGTGCATGTGTTGTGTACACCAGGCTTGTTAGATTATTCTATGCAAACCTCAAGGTTATTCAAACTAATGATCATGGTGCAGTC
This sequence comes from Alnus rubra, assembly GCA_028654335.1. NCBI lineage: Eukaryota > Viridiplantae > Streptophyta > Magnoliopsida > Fagales > Betulaceae > Alnus > Alnus rubra. Next base: position 2,625,926 of record JAJPGS010001263.1, read on the forward strand.
CTTCAGCCCTCTGTGGACGGACATATTATCACTGTTGATCCCCAGATCATCAGTCAGTTCATTGGAGTGCCAGTACTCCAGCTTTCTGCCAGTCCATATAATGAGGTAGTCTTGCCTCCATCTCTGGATGATCTCAAAGATTTCTTTAATGCTATCCCTCAAGGAGAAGAGCGTGCCACTTCTATTTGGATTGGTGCCCTGACTGCTCCATATCGCATGCTTGTCAAGATTGTTCAGCACAACCTTTGGCCCGTTGTTAGGCACAGTGATCTGATCTTGAAGAGGGCCCAGTTTGTTTATGCTATTTACGTTCGCTTGCCTTTCTGCCTGTGCAAGCATATATTGTGAGTTATTCTGGAGGCCCGTGATGAGGGCAATACTGGTCTCCCGTTTGGTTGCCTGTTCACACAGATTATTCTACATTCAAGCATTAGTATAGCTGGTGAGCCAAAGATGAAGATCCAGGATCCCATCAGCAAGCAGACTCTAATGAATTCCAATGCCCAGTTGCGACTAGACGATCCAAATGATGATGTGCCACCACCCCCTCATATTCCTGTAGCAGTCCCTGACATGGCCTCCTCCTCTCACATTGCTTCGCCACCTCAGCAGGATGTCAGTTATGCTCAGATTTTGGAGGCATTGGCATCTATATAGGGGGTATGAGTTCTATGCAGCTGACCATGTCATCTATGCAGCAGTCCATCTCTACCATGTAGTAGGAGGTTCACTCTATTAACCTCCGTGTAGAGTAGAATCAGCTAGATCTCCAGGAGTGCCTCAAGTACCATCATCCGTCCAGCAGTGATGATGAGGATGATGCGCCTATGGCAGACGCTGCATGACTTTTATGGTGTATTTTTTATGTTTGAGACAATATTTTGGATAATTTGTTAAACATGTGTTAACTTTTGGACTTTATTACTCTGTTTACCCTTGTCCTTTTGAGACATTTAGGGAGAGTAATTTTTGTGTGTTTGATTCTTATTACTTTGTTTTACCCTTTGTAAAATGGGGAGTAATTTTTATTTGGACCGGGATTGTATTTTTAACAGGTCAAGTGATTTTTGTCCCAGAATGGCCAAAGGAGGAGTTTGTTATTTTGTAATTGGCTTCATTCTGTTGGACAAAATCACTTCTTTGTAATGATGCTATTTAAATAGGGATTCAGCTATTCAGAGGTCTTCTAGAAGTTTCTGCACTATCTACAGGCCAGAGAAATGGGATCCCTTACAGCCGTTCGAACGACGTGATATACCGTCCGGACGCCCAACTGTCCAAAGCATCATCCGTCCGGACGACGAGAACTTTCCGTCCGGACCCTCCTCTGTGTCAAGAAGCTTCGAACTGTTCCAGCTTGCATCCGTCCGGACGTTTCAACAGCACGTCTGGACGACTCAATGTTCGACCAACTATGGGATTTCTTTCCAAAATACAGATATGGGAAGATCGCTACAATCGTCCGGACGATGTGGATTCCCGTCCGAACGCGCTCATCCATAAGGCAAATCGCGCATTCAAAATTTAGACGTCCGGACGTCAGCCTTCATGGTTCGAACGCGTGAGCTACATATATGGATTTTGCGTGCATCAAATCAACCATTCGGACAACCATTCCCTTGGTCTGGACACGCGAAGCCTTAATATGGAAATTGCGTGCAGTTGAAGTGCAACCGTCCGGACGACAGGGCAACACCGTCCGGACACGGCTCAAATCAGGAAAGAATTTCAGCGAAATTTTGGAAAGCCGATCACACAGTTGTCCGTCCGGACGCCTTATGTCTACTATCCGGATGGCACCTAGGTTTATCAAGCCAGGCGCTCATTTGAACCTGCAGCCTATAAATAGAGGTCCCTAGGATTGAGAATTGCAAGAATTCGGTATTGAATTCCTTAGTGCTTAGAGAGTTATATTGTAAAGTTATTGTGTTGAGTTAGTCTCTCTTAAGTCGTTGCTGTGTGTGCTGTTTCTACGCTGATCTGAAGTCTATCTTAGGGGTTGGCCCTAAGGTAAAGGATTCCATTGAAGACCCCTTCAGGTAGGAGACCTGGTTGGGAGGCGTTCGTGTTGGGTTACAAGTTAGAGTTCAAGGTACGACTACTGCATCAGGGGTATGTGAGTGCTACTACTTTGTAACTAGTCTTGTCTTTTAAATAGTGGATATCCTGGGTTTGGCTGCTCCGGAGTGGTTTTTCTCTTGACTGAGTTTCCACTTCGTTAACAAAATATCTATCTCCTTTAATTTCGCATTTTGATATTTTGTTACACACATCTTGGCACACACTTGTTTATATTAGAAGTCATTCTAAATTTTCATATATACTTGTGAAGTTGCATATGATAATTACCATGCAAAGAGAGAAATTTTGAAAAAAAAGGTTTAATTGGTACTGGCCGGGTTTGGCCCATTCTCCGTGTGGGCTCTTGGGACGCGCGTGGTAGAAGTATTCAAAGATAAGGGGAGAAAGCCGAAATAATTTGTATATTCAAAAAAGCAACCCAATAGATGCAGATCTTAATTGAGTAGAACTTCTTGGACTCTTTATGTATACACTTTGTACACGTTTTGTTTGGTGAATAACTTGGTATATTGATTAAGACTCCTGGGATATTAGCCAAAGATCATTCAGTGAATTTTTCGTCCATGTGATAAATGAAAGAAAGGGAAGTTTTGGATGCTGGTTTCATGCAAAAATTCAACCTGCATGGGCTTTCATTGTGCCCAAAATATCAAGGCGATATTGGCAGCACTTGACAAGTGTCTTTCTTTTTCTTTCTTTTTTTCTTTTTTTTAGGGGGGGGGGGGGGGGGGAGAAGGGGTCATTTAAATAAGAAGTGATTCTACGTGTACATTAAGTGTCCATCAAAAAATAAAGTGGCTTTTAAATCATCATTGAACGTGTGATTAATCAAATGATGATTTTGATCAAATGGTAATTTTAAAAGTCACTTCATTTTTTTATGAACACTTAATATACATGTAGAATTGCTCTTAAATAAAATATTGTATTAAATTAATTTCTTTTAGTCCTGTCATCTTCGATCATGATCATCTACTTGGAATATATGTATGTCAAAAATAGACAAAAGTAGAGTCGTTGGAAATTCCAGATGCCCACCTTGTAAGACCTCTTCTTTTCAAATAGAATGTTATTTAGCCAAAAAAAAAAATTTAGATGAATGAAACACTTAATAAAGCTCAAACACAACAATACAACCTCTCCAGTAAACACTGGATCCAACAGCTACAAAGGGGCATATCCCCTAAGCAGACAAACCCAACCTACCCTTGCTGAACAGATTGAAACGGGAAAAAGAGACACAGGGACACATAGAACAACCAAAGACAAGAACAACCTCAACTTGGAACAACAAACCAACCGAAACAACACAACCCAATAGCCGGCTGGAAAATCAAACAAAAGCCATTAAACCCGGATCAGAGTTTGGAGATTCCAGAGATGAACAAGACCAATTTTATCCCCTATCAGTTTCACAGATCCTTTAGCAAGCAAACTTGCCCGGACTTGCCATTTAATCTGCAAAACTATAGTGCCTTCTGATCTAGCAGGATTGCCATGGAGAAGATCGTTTCTCTACTTCTAGAGATGATACACTGCCACCCCTAAACTCATCCTACAAAGAGCTGATTTCAAGCTTTTATTATTCATCCCCCCTTTAAACCAGTTAACCACATCATTCCAGGAGACAAGAGGATCAACAACTCCACAATCTGTCAAAATCACCCTCCAAATTCTTCGGCTGAAACTGCAGCTAAAGAAAAGATGATCCTTGGTCTCTATGTGTCCATGACACAAAAGACAGACCATAGAACCAGTATATCCCCACAAGCTCATCCTATACTTGGTAGTTAAACCATCCCTAAAAGCCAGCCAAAGAATAAAAAAGTGCCTTGGAATGGCTAAGGGAAACCAAACAATATTGTACCAATCCACCTTCGGGAACTTAACCCTCAACTAGTTCCAAGTTTCAGAGTAGGAATACTTACCAGTACTAGACTTCCAAATAGGTGTATCCTTATTTCCAATAGAGATATCAGGAAGTCTGCACTGAATTTCCACCAACCTTTCCGAACGAGCAGATTTCCAATGCCATTCTCCATTTTTTATAATAGAAGATAGCATGGGTCCAATGTTATGTCCTGCATCATAAGTAGTTCTTAATCCATATTTCTCAATAAGACAACCAGCAGGGTGCCAAGAGTCATACCACATGAAGATCCGACTGCCAGTGCCAATCTTGAAACTAAGAAAAGGCCTAGCAAGGGGCCTAAGCTTCAAGATCTTCCTCCAACTCCAAGAGCTATTTTGTGGTATAGGGACTTGCCAAAAGCTTTTCCCTCTTAACCACACTGTTTCCACCCAAACAACCCAAATGGAACCGGCCTTGGCAAACAAATTCCATATGTGAACCATCATTGAAGCTTGGTTCCAAATTTCCAACTTCTTGATACCTAACCCCCCCTTCTCTCTTAAGAGCACAAACCCTCTCCCAAGCCACTTCAGCCCTAGCTTTAACATCTTGCCCACACCAAAGAAACCGATTGAATTTTTTTTCAATCAATTTGATAACCTTCTTCGGAAGTATAAAGATACGGGACCAATACACTTGAAGGCTATAGAGGACTGAAGAAATGAGATAAATGCGATATTTAGCAAAATTATCGTTATTTGGGTGGTCTACATCAATGGTCAACAATATCAATTATATATAGGATCCCTATTTTAGGTATATTATTACTGTAGTATCTTCATGAAAAGAATAATATTATTCTTTACACATCAGAATCTCGATTGACATAAACAAATAATGTGATACACTTATGCCTATGGGTCTAGATTTTGCTTATTCTTCCAAGAGTCAATTCTTGCCTCATTTATCAATAAAAGTAAAAGTGATTCTCTTTTTTATTCGGAGTTAATACTATGTATGGCCGGTGACTCTTATTTTTAAAAGAAAAAAAAAGTTATAAAAAAAAAATGATTAACTAACTTAAGCTTTGCCCAAAACATATTGTTAAATAGCTTTGATACCATGTGAAATATATTGGAGAAATATATGGAAGAGAGAATGTGCGGAAGAGAATAATGGACTACATTGTATTGAATCTTGTTCATAATAACAATATTCTATAGGTCTCTGTTTATAAAGATACAATGAGTAGTGAGCAAGAAACCTAAGACTACATAAGGTAGGGAATAAACCCCAATAAGAAAGACAATAAACATAGAATAATATAATATAACATATTCTAACATCCCCCCTCAAACACAATGTATGAGAAAAAGAAAGGGAAATATATATATATATATATATATATATATATATATATATATATATATATTTTTTTTTTTTTTTATTGCCCTAAAAGTCGCCGGAGTTTGGCCGGAAAGAGGCCGCCAGAGGCGGAGTACCGCGGCTGCTAGCTGCCGGCAACGGATGGTGGTGGATGCTAGTGGCAGTGAATTATTTGGGCCTTGAATTGGATCTGAGACTGGAGCCTTAAAAAATAGGCTAAATTGGGCTGGTTTAATTGGGCCAAAATAGGCCAAAACCCATGGACCATTGAATATGGTTTGACCCCTTATTAAGTGAACCGGGTCTAACCTGCTAGTTCGGGTTGGCAAACGTGGGCCAGTTAGAAAAAATGTGGAGGAACGGGGTCTAACCCACTGGTTCAAGTTGACAAACATGGGCCGGTTGCTTTGGCAATCCAAGATGAAGAGACCCGGGTCTAACCCGGTTGGCCAAGTTGATGAATTTGGACTGGGTCGGACGCTCTAATGTGGCTAGGGCTGACGTGGCACAAAATCATAGTAGACACGTGGTAGACACGCGCGGCATGAGGGTGGCGCATGGAAAGTGTGAAACAAAGATCCAGAGAATTCAGACGGCGCGTGGGGGTGCGTGGAAAGTCCAATGGCGAAGATCGAGGCTAATATGGAATCAGGCATGCTGGATCTAGTGATTGGCAGGGCCACATATGTGATTGGCTGAGACACAGCAGCGCGTGGGCATGTGGGCCAGAAGGCTCGAAGTCGTGCTCGGCGCATGGGGGCGCATTAGAAGTCTGATGACGGTGATCTCGGTGGCTCTGGAATGTGCGTCTCCTGATCTGTCGACTGGTGCTGTCACGGAGGCTATTGGACAAGTATGTAGGTGCGTGACAGCACATGCAATGTGCTTGAGGGGCACATGGAGGCACGTGTGGCTGTCGGCGGTGGAGGATCTTCTCTAAATCATATGATATGTACCTTGCAAACCTGATTTTGGCATTGGTTTTCCAGATGTGGCTACGATGAAGGCGTGGAAGAGACTGACAGCAATTTTAAAGGTGGAGCGCTTGGCAGCGTGTGGACGACTGAAAAAAATGGAGGTCGCTGGAGGGAGCACCAGGAAACGTCAAAAACGTTTATTGGAGGCCACAGGACAGTGGCTCTGATACCACGTTAAATAGCTTTGACACCATGTGAAATATATTAGAGAAATATATGAAAGAGAGAAGGAGCGGAAGAGAAAGAGCGGAAGAGAATAATGAGCGGCATTGTATTGAGTCTTGTTCATAATAACAATATTACATAGGTCTCCATTTATAGAGAGACAATAAGTATTGAGTAATAAACCTAAGACTATATAATGTAGAGAATAAACCCTAATAGGAAATACAATAAACATAGAATAATATAATATAATATATTCTAAAACATATATTTACGTAAATGTTTTTCTGTCAGAAAATGCTTTAAGAGAAATTATTTTTCAAGAAAACATTTTCCTTTGAAAATATTTTTTTGGCCTTTGGTGACCCAGTGTGGGTCTCAAAAAAAAAAAAATTAAAAATTAAGTTTTTTTAAATTTTTAGGGTTAAATAGCCTATTGGTACTTGATTTTTAAGCTTTTTTAAATTTAGTACCTGAGTTTTCATTTGTTTCATAGATGGACTTGAGTTTAGGGGTAAAAACTACTTTGGTATATACTTCTGTTATATTTTCTATCTAAATATTAACGTTCAACCCCTCTTAGCCAAAATGAGGGTGGCCGGCCATCCCATTGTGGCCAAGGGGCTCTTTTTTTTTTCTCCCAATTTTTTTTTTATTTTTTATTTTTATTTAAAAAAATTAATTAATTCTTTTTTTATATAGTGTCACGTGTCAACCTCAGCGGTTGATATGTGACAGACCGTTAATATTTGGACGAAAAATGTAACAGAAGTACCAAAGTAGTTTTTACTCTTAAACTTAGGTCCACCTATGAAACAAATGAAAACTCATGTACTAAATTTAAAAAAATTAAAACTCAGGTACCAATAAGGTATTTAACCCAAATTTTTAATTTGAAATTAAGAGTAAATTGATAATTTTATAAAAGTTTCAAGAGTATAAATGTCATTTCACTCATTTTGCTGTCTAATTTAACGTTAAACTCTAATGGAGGTGAGGCATTGCAACAAATTCAACGATTAAAGAATGACATTGAGAGTTTTTTAACTTTGAGAGAGTAGTTTCAAGTCGAGTGAAAGTTCGGGGAGATTTTGTGAGGTTTCTCTATTTTATAATTGTCAATTCTGCTCTTTAAATGGATGCCATAGTAGATAGAGGCCGGTTTGTGAATGAATCTAACTGGATTTTAATATGTTTTAGCATAAAATGTTTCATGCTTGAAGCTAGCCTTGTTAAAATGTTGCATGCTTGATTTTAATACGTTATAATTAGTAATCTTATGATCAATAGTGCCTCACGTCTCGCGTCCATTTTCTCAAATTTAGACATTGAGAAACAAGAACATGATTACCACTCATGACACTCGAAAGATTCAACTTGTCTAACAATATATATGGAACTGTCTAGGTGCTATTGTCGTTGTCTATATATAAACTGGGTTTTATATGCCAAGAATTTTTAAAGTAATTAATTACTTCAAGACCTTTTTTAATATAGACCAATTCAAAAAGCCTCGTAGAAAACTTCTTCAGGAACACTTGCATCACTTTTTTTGAATTTCATGGCCATATACTATAAATTCAAAGATTCAGAGATTCCTAGCTACTGATGCTGATGCTGATGCTGATGCTGGTAAAGCAAGTAATAGTGCTACAATATAATCTAAAAAACTGGTGGCTTAACACCATTTTTCTTGTACCGTAAACATTTAACGTTCTAGTAATTATCCTTGATGCCTAGCTAGGGCAGTTAACAAAAAATTAAAAGGAAAAACTTTTTCAGCCGGCCCTAGACTTTACTCCTCTTCCTCTCTCTTTCATTTTTTCTACTCCCCGCTCCGACGTCCCTCTCCCTCTCATTCTGGTTTTTTCTTTTGTTTATAGGTGTTCTCCGACTAGATCAGCAATTTTGGCATCTCTGCTATGCATCCATCTATTTACCTCGGTGATGTGCCATCATCTCCTCCCTGGTCGCTGCTGCTCTTTGCTTGTTGTGTTTTTGATTTGAATAAAAAATTTATAATCTCTAAATCTGCCCTCATGGGCGATCTATGAGATGAAAGTTAGTTAGGTGTAATGAGTTATCTCTCATGGCCAAGATAGTTTGGTGTGAGGGTTTATTTCTTACAGCCGATTTAAATAAATTTTTCTAGGATATTTGGCTACCATGCATTGTCTTAGATCTAGTTTGTTCAGAGCAGATCTGCTCTTTAACTATTTTTGTACATGTGTTAGTGGAAGATGAAAGTCATAGATAGCACTTTATTGTAAGAATTTTGTTTGTATCTATGACTATATAACCTCATAGCATATGACTATGATTTTGCAGAGCTTCATGCTTTGTGATGTAAGAGTTTTATGCTCGTGATCCTTGATCAATGAAATACTCATATTTTTTTGTTAAAAAAGTAAAAAATAATACAAAATTAAAAAAATTAAATTAAAAGGAAAATATTTGATTATGTTGATGTGCTCATGCGCATTTTATTCTAAATTATACATCGTAATTAATCTTTAATGGAACCCATGTTCTAAAAACTTCAGGAATGATTCATTACTATATATTAATTATTATGAAGTCAATCGTACGTCATGTTTCCCTTGCCAATTGATTCAATGGAGTGTACGTAACTTAGAGGAGTTCATTATTCATACCTTTTTCTTTTTTATTCTTTTTTTAAACGAACGCAATTGATTCAATGGAGTCGGTAATTAATTTCAAATCTCAGTTGGAGTCTAAACAAGCAAGGGCTCATCTATTTTCATTACCAATGACGTCTTTCCTATCCCTCCCATTAATCGTCCTCATTAGTCATTATTGGTCACATCAATTTTTATGAAAAAAAGAAAACAAACAAACAAAAAGAAAGAGGGTGCATATAACACATGTGCACAACATAAATTTTTTAATCTACTTATAAATAACATATAGCATAAATGATTTTATATATATATAAACCAATTAACTAGTTAGTTAAATATGATTAATATAAACTAGTTGACTATAAATACTTATACTTCACCTTACTTAATATCTTAATATCTTGAGTATAAGATATTAGTATTTATGCTTGCATTATAATATATATATATTGACTATTGATACTTAATAACTAATATACTATATAAGCAGTTTAGATATATACACGAACCAGCTAATAAACGAGTTAAGCCTTATACAAGCTTGTTGGGCGAATATTAATTAATTATGTGAGCTCAATTCTATACGAGCTTTGACCATACGCAAGTTCACAAGTATATGTCCACATATCTATTAATTATGTGAGCTTATTTTATTCGGCCATATCCAAAAGAGTTCCTGATCATCTTGCATAGACAGTTTTAGAGGAGTTTTCAGGGACGACCTGTACGTGCATGGAACATAGCATTACTATGGGCAGCCGCATGGGTTTGATCGGGTGCTTTGTCATCGTGGTAGGTACACTTGTGAGGGGTGCAATAGCTGCAACAGTTTATCAGGTTGGGGGTAGCCTCGGCTGGACTGTTCCCCCAAACACCTCCTACTACTCCACCTGGGCTACCACAAATTTACAGACATTCCGTCATGGCGACAAACTTTGTAAGCTATGGTTTTCCCTTTGACATCATTTATATATATGAACTGCATGTAACGATTTTGTTTTCCCTCTAATGGACCAGTTTTCAACTGGACGGGGACGCACACCATGACGGAAGTATCCAAGGCTTATTACGATAACTGCACGACGGACATATCAGCTGGTATAGGTATAATATTTGCTAGCCCAGTAACATTCACTCCAACCGCTGGTTCTTACTATATAATCTGCACCGTTGATGACCACTGTACACGAGGTCAAAAGTTTTCTTTCACCGTAATTGGATCGCCAGCTGAACAACCCCCGTCCTCCGCTTCATATCTAAGCGTCGTTGCCTTATTTGCAGTGCTCTCCACCACAGTCATCTACTTCATGGCTTTCCTCTATATTAATTAATTAATGTGTCCCCATAGTATAACAGTTGTTGATTGTTATTAATTCATCTGTCCTTCTTGTTCTTCTACCAGCAAGGAAAATAATATCTGTACGTCTTGTTGCTTTAATTTAGTACTACTTGCATATATGCATGTAAAGATGTGCTCCATCTGTTTCTGAAAAGCTACATATATATATATATATATATATATATATATATATATATATAAAGGTTAGTTGCACAACATAACATAAAGGTGTACACAAAATATATTTGTAGGACTTATGTATATAGGTTCTACCAATGTGTATTGTGGTGCAAATGTTATATACATTTATATTGTGCAAAAATTATTTTTCTTTTGAAAAATATGGTAGCTTGGAGGGAACGAAGAGCCCTAAGCCATGCACTATATATCTAGCTCCGCCCCTCATGCATTCTGCTTATACTACCATTTTGTAAAAGAGAAATTATATGTTGTCATCTTATACGACATAACTATTAATCATTTTTGTTATTTAAAAAAAATTAAAAAAAATAAAAAATAAAGAAAAGGCAAAAGTGATCATTAGTTGTATCATGCATGGGGTGACCAAGTATCATTAATCCTCTTTGCACAAAGGTTTCTGATTAATGACCAGGACTTTGTATGGATATAAAATTAACTTCATCAGATCGAAATAATAACAAACCAAATGTAACGCCTCCGCACTTCCAAAAACCGGAGTTTTGAGTCGTTCCATTTTTTGTCGTTTAATACAAACAACGTACGTGATGCATGTTAATTTTCACGCCGTTTAGTAAGTAACATCGTTAAAATATCGTCGTTTAAATTCAACCGACGTAAAAATATGTGATTAGAGTTGTTTCTTTTAGTGTCACTTTAGAAAGACGACTCTAATTTATCATTTTTACTTCGTTCCCTAAATCAAGACAGAACACGAGGCCTTTTCTCTAGACTTCCTCCACTAAACCCATCTTGAGCCTTACACAACGTGACACTACACTTTCCCCTCTTCTCCTGATGTCACGAGACTTTTGTTCCTCGAGCCACACGTTCTGAAACCGGCCCCTTCTCTTCCATCTTTCTTCTTTCTAATGCCTAAGAGCATCTCAAACAGCATAACCAAATCGCTGGCAATAGTTAAATTTAGCTATTTTTAACATTTTTTCCTCTTAAGCAAAATAGTCGAGCTATAGTTTTTGCATAGAATGATCATCTCCATTTCAAATGAAACGGAGAGCATCCTTTTCATTTGAGCAATCCGTCTTTTATTTTAGCAGTTTTAAAAACAATTCAAAACATAAGGTTGGTAATTCTCGGTTTGAGCCATTTTTTACTAAAACATCCAGTTCCAATTAGAGCCGTTTTAACCAAAACGGTTCAAATTAGACCCACTTTATCAAAATAATAATTTTTTATTTTATTTTATTTTTTTTTAAAAAAAAAGAAGCTTAGAAAAAAAAAATCATTATTTTCTTTTTGGAGTCATTTTAAGGTCTCTAAAACGACTCTAAATAATTTTTAAAAAAATAAAAATAAAAATTATTTAATTTTCTAAATTAATTCTACCTTTTTGATATTACCAGGCAAAGTTTGGGAACGTATTTCTGGCCAGGCAAAGTGTACACTTTCTTCTCCCTCGCTGTGGTAGTAGTCTTTGCAATTAATGTTTTTGATGAGCCTGATGTTGTTTTTGATTTTACCTTCACATTTAAGAACTTAATAATTATCGCACCCAGTATGATATTAACATAGCCGACAGGGAGGAGAAGATTTCCAGATAACAAGGACCAGAATCCATCAAAGACCCAATTAATTCAAAAATCACTCAATTCAGTACGTATTGCAATTTACCCAAAAAAATTTTCAAAAACCATATCCATATGACACAATCCATCACAAATTATTGAGAAATGTTAGAATATATGGATTTTTTTTTTTTTTTTTTTTTTTTTTTTTTTTTTTGTACTGGGAGATCTCTCTGAACAAAACCCAAAAACCCACTGCACAAGAACGCCACAAACAACTGCCGACAGCCAAACCTTCAAAAAATTTGCCCAAAGCCAAAGATCTGACCAAATTCAGCCAACAGCACCGACTCGCACAACCTTCGAACCAGAGATCCCACTAGATTCGACCAATTAATAGCACCAACAGCACCACACAACCTCCGATCGACAATCACTAGAACCAACCTAATAGAATTGCCGAAGAGAACCGCCGAACACCAGATCCTAGCAAAATCCTACCATCCACGCCAAAAGAGTAGTCATGCTGCCTACCACTTGGTCCACTTTGAGTCATTCAAGTCAACACTTTTGTTCTTAAATGTGGGGTGTACTCCCGGTGTGTTTATTAGAGGGTCATTCGGTGAAGTTTGTTTACGTTATTTTGAAATTAACTCTCAATTATATGGATCACACAATGAATTGAGAGATTGTCCCCGATTTGTAAGGCAATAAAAATTTATATATGTGCCAATTTATGTTCTTATAATTTGACAAAATTGCAAAATCAACATTATGGGATTTGAGGTTGTGACAAATAACGTTGTCAGCCATGCACGTGGAGTGAGTGAATCACAATTCGACCAAGTTTTGAACATTGAACTGGATCTATATATAATGATAGAGGCATGCAAATTTCTAACTTTGTTCGATATGCTGGAATGATCAAGACCGCAAGGCCAACACATTACCATGAACTATTTGACGAGGTTGCATGGCTTTTCTGCAGATGATCCTCGGGAACTTGTGCATTCACTTTCTTATTCGTACCAGACAAGCACAACTGCGGTTTATGTATATAGTATTAATATATTGAAAATTGTTATATTTGTTAAAGTATATATTCTATATGAGTAGTACACAACCCTAACCCTACAAAACGTATATATACTATATATAGCACTAAACTAGGGTTAGTGCTTTGATAATTAATAGTATATATACAGTAGGTATATATACTATTAATTATGTATATAGTATTAATTAAAACAAGTATATATTTTTAATGTGTGTGTGTGTGTGTGTGTGTGTATATATGTATGTATATATATATTTATTTATTTGGTACACAAATGTAAACCCTAGCCATACGTATATATGCATGCTATATAAATACTAAACTAAGGTTAGGATTCAAACCACATAATATACCAAATTTGGTATAGTAATTAAAAGTTGTACATATTTTAAAAATATGTATGTAGTATTAATTAAAAGTTGTATTTATTTTTGAAATGATTTATATTTTAAAATAGACAGTGAGAGGTATATCATTCAGGATTTTTTAATACGTCGAATATATTATTTAAATAATTAATATATTAGTGACGTGCCGCATGCAATAGGCCAATCGCCAAAAATGCCACGTGTTGGATTATTTTCTCTAATGTCAAAAAAAAAAAACAATTGTTATTTTTTAAAAATTACAATAATTAGCCATGTTGAATTCGTGCACGTGGCCAGTCGGCCACGTGGCTTCTGACACGTGGCTGAATGTGGCCACGTGGGATTCAAGCACGTGGCCACATGCAGGGGCGGAACTACTCTTTGGCTTGGGGGGGCCTGGGCCCCCCCCAAGCCAAAGAGTTTCCCCCAAAAAAAAAAAAATCTGAAAAAAAAAAATAAATAAATTAAATTTTACCCCTTATTTTTTTTATTTTCTTAGTTTTGGCCCCCCCAAAGTTTTTTTTTCTCAATTTGGCCCCCCCAATGTTTGAAACCTGGCTCTGCCCCTGGCCACATGGCCATGTCGCTGAATCATTCAGCGACGTATTCTTCTAGACCACATGGTGAGGTGGCCACATGGCTACAATAATGGCTACTGTAGCCACGTGGCTATCTGCTTCAATTTATGTAGTGATCATTAATAATTAATCATCTTCTACATATGATTAATCACTCTTGTTTGAACTCCCTATATTTTTGGTTGCTAAGAGCTTTGATTGGAGAAGTGTATATGACCCGTTGCTTATTTTGCAATGACATAGATACGGGGTTTTTCTATAAGCATCATGGGCACATTGAAAGAAATTGAGATAATTAACATGAATTTAGCAGAATGAATTTTCTCATTACCATTGAATTGTATATAAACACTTACAGTACAAGATAAGCTATACAGCTCCTTCCCCGTTTATGTACAAAATTACTTTTTTAAAACAAATATTTGTGGTATCATAACCATCTGAGTCGCTATATTTGTGTTCATGCTTTCAGAAGAAATCATTTTCTTGATTCTCTAAATGAAATGGTCAACAACTAGGTGAGCTTATAATGCCAAAGCTTGAATATGGACAATGACAATGCAACATCTTATCCAAGGAAACACTAACTTGCAAATAAGGAGGAGACAAACTACTTAACACAATCTACCCACATTGAAATCGAAGAGGTAACCAGTGAAAATCCAAAAGCCAAACCTGTAGTGATAGTTCGAAACCGCTCCTACCCAGCTGTGTCCCAGATTCGCAATTTAATTCGTTTACCCTCAAGCTCAATGGTTCTTATGTTAAAATCAATGCTGTCAAGAAAAATAGAATAGGGATAATTACACTTAACTCCCCTAATTTATCTACAGTGTGGCGATTTACCCCCCAATGTACCAAAATTGGTACATGACCCCCCCCGAACTTGCTAACGTGTGGCAAAATCAACATTCCGTCCAATCGATCGTTCGTTTGGACGGAAAGTCGGTCACGTGCAAGTCACGTGACTTGGGGAGGGTCTTTGTCTTAAACGGTCACGTGACTTGCATGTAACCGATTTTCCGTCCAAACGAATGGTCGATTGGACGGAATGTTGATTTTGCCACACATTGGCAAGTTCCGGGGGGGGGGGGGTCATGTACTAATTTTGGTACATTGGGGGGTAAATCGCCACACCATGGATAAATCAGGGGAGTTAAGTGTAATTATCCCAATAGAATATTAGAATCAGAAATATTAAAAAACACATAATGGAGCTTCTGAATTTTTCAGCTCAAATAAAAAGTCTTGTTCTTCCCAATAAGAATACATACATACATACATCCATTTATGGGGTACAACCAATTATAAACACTGTGCTAGCAAACTTGTATGTTACTCATCATATATCACCTTCATACAACTAAACAGAGGTGTCCATGCCATCCTATGTCTATAACTCACACACACCCCTTTACAAACCAAAAACATTTTCTTTCGAGCAAACCCATCAAAACTAAGCCCTTCAAATTACCAAACCTTGTCTCCATTACGGTTCCCAAGTTCAATACAAAATGCTTCTCACTCAATTTTTTCATAAGAAAAAATAAACACCACAGATAAAGCATGTAGGAAAATATAACACAAAGCTGGGCAAAACCAAGAATCAACAACCTAAACAGAAAACGCGAAAAATTCCGATAAAAATTACAGTCATCAAATTGAACCCAACAACCTAAGAACAATCAAATAGAAATGTACCGAATGACTTGTTCAATTTCTCCAAAATTGACTCAAATTAGCCCATAACAGATACAATATCACATTGACTCAAAGCATCCAAAATGCCACGGAATAAGAAATCACCCAAAAGTGCGATAAAAAACTTACAAAGAAGTTACCCAAACAAATGCACAGGAATCTGTAACAGGTTTTTTGGGGTTTTAGGGGTTTTTGGGGAGTGATGAGCGGATTGTAGGGGAGAAAGTGAAATGCAATGAATTTGGAGACGGAATTGTTACTGAATAATAAGATAAATTGGCAATTTCGAGGATGCCAGAGCCTCCAAACATAACCTCTGTCAACCAAAAAGCTGCCTCAGTCTATTACCTGCTGGACTTATATACTGTCCATTAGGTATTACAAAACACATAAGGAATTGAACTAAACGACTAGCCTTTACTGAAAGTATAAAACGACAATAATAATAACATAAAACGCAAGACACCAAAACGCCACCGTTTGGGCTTGGGGAGGGACGACTCCAGCTGGCACGCACCTTCCTTGAGCCACTCTCTTGCTGCCACGTACTCCCTTATCTTCTGAACTCATCTAACCCTTCCACGCCTTCTCTCTTCAATCTCGATTCCTCTTCAAGCTTCCACCTTCAGACTCCATCCTCAAAGCTCCACCATCTGCTTCAAGGAACAACGGTGACAGAATCGAATCAAACAAGCAAACCCACAGAAATCAAAACAAACCCACAAAACCTACAAACAAGTGCACTGATTGGAGCCGCCGCGACAGAGGAGTTGATCAACCTTGCATTGATCACAAAGCTTGGATGACAGCTTTTATCTAATCCTGATAGCTTCTGGGTCTAACAACTTCGGGCGAAATATATAGGCTTTGGCACCTTCCTATCTTCCCTAGACTCCCCCAAAGCTTCCTGGTTATGGAAAGGAATACTCCAATGCAGATCCACCCTCGCCTCGGGAGCATGTCTCCAAATCTCTTTGAATTCTCATTTCTCTATTTGGACTACCGCTTGGATTCACCAAATTTTAGACCATTCCCCAAGCACCCAGGTAATAGAGTGTTCCCTTCCTTGGTTATTATCTCAGATCTCTTTCTCTTTGGAACCCCACATCGGAATAATTCTACATCTTTTTCCTGTTTGATGAGTTTTCTGCACAAGAAACTCTCATACTTCACATTTATTCCCTTTTCCAAAATTTATGATTGGTTCAGCTTACCAATCTATCCTGGTTATAAATCATCTTGAGTTGGCTTCTACCTCATCTCAATGCTTTTGGAAGAGCCTCTGGAAACTGAACCTTAATGACAGACTGAGACTATTCTTGTGGAAAATTGCTTGGGACATCCTTCCTACAACTTTTAGGATCAACTCCATATTACCATCCTCAAATAGATTGCCGATATGCTTGCTTTGCAAATTAGGTGATGATTCCCTTCATCAAATTTTTTTCAATTGCATTTTTCGCGCGCACGATTTGTTTGGAGGCATGCATTTTGGTGTCTGGATTCATCAGCCAGCCTTCAACCTTATTTCGCTGACAAATTGGGTACAACAGATTATTTCTCTAGGGACATTTCTCAATATCCGTTCATCAAACCATCACAAGTTTCAAATCTTTGCAGCAGTGGCTTGTGACCTCCTATGGTTCTATAGGAATAAATCTTATCATGAAGGAATCATCATTGATATCCACCACATCTCCAAACATATCAATCTGATTGCTATGGAGCATTATAATACTTGGCATCCGTCTCTCCCCACTGCCAGCGAGATGGAGAAATGGATACCTCCTAACCCACCATGGTTTATGATGTGGTCGTTTTGTGTACAAAAATATATCAATAATAAATAACTCATCCCAATAGGACGAATCCTTGTAGGATAAGGTTATAGAGATAGTGTCGAACCTAAAGGACTGCATGAATTGCTATCAAGTTTTTTAAGATTAAATATAATTTAATTTAAAAAGATGTTTGATTTTTGTTTTCTAAAAATAAATGCATAAAAGTAAAAGACACAAATTTAAAGAGAGTATGGATGAGATAAAGAATATGGGATTGATTTCACCACTCACTGCATAACAATGGTCAATCATAAATTAACAAGGAAAATTTATACTATGCATGATATAGGGCTCGTCTCACTCAAGTAGTCAAGAAATTACCTCTAAAAAATAAGTATAATCCATATTCGGTTGGGACGGACCGTCCACCTAACCACTAAGATGCGGTATGGCCGATCCTCCCTAAGTATGGATTAGCTACATCTTCAATAGGATACACACAATCAATGAAAAAGTATAACCCATCTTCGGTTGGTATGAATTGTCCACCTAAATTACACTAAACTAGGGTAGAGTACAATCCGTCTTCCCTAGGCATGATCTATCTAACCCTCTTGATCATATGTCAATTAAAACCGTTGTATAACAATTATTCACATAATCACAAAAAATATGAAGGATTGAGTTCAATCAATATAAAAGACTTTCTAAGACACGAAAAGAAATTCATAATGATTGAATATAAAAATTAAGATCAATTTTCACAGTTATACAACCATCATGTATATAAAAATTTCCAAACTAAAATACAATCAAACCATTATTACTTGGAAAAGGGCTACATCAATATCCCAGTACGAATTTAGCCGCTCATCGTGGTGCTAGGATGGCCTCCTACCATGTTCTTCTCTTATTTAACTTTTCAAGCCTCCAAGAAAAATTTACTGTCTAAAACTAAGTACAAGCACACATTTTCTTGGAACTTAAAGGTCTATTTATAGAGATTATGAGAGGTCTAGAAGCTCTTAGAATTCCAGAAAAATCGACTATTGATTCTTCTTGTCAGAGTAGGAGATTGAAACTTCAATCCAAGTCGAAAAATGATTCTAAATTCGTCTAAAATTGCGGTCTTTTATTGGAGGGAAATTTTGGCATAGTAAATGTCCGAATTGGGAAAAAGCTATTTCTGACATATTTATTTAATTTTTTATTAGCTTTCCAAAGCTACTAATTTCATTGCAATCTGATATCTGAGCCAAAAGTTATAATCAAAACACTGAAACATATGTAGAATCCAAATTTGAATCTAATCCGAATTTGACTCTTAGTGGAGAAATTCTGATTTAATCATTCCACTTGATTTTATTAAACTTAATCACATCATATAGGTTTTCTATTATGATTGGTTAAGCTTAAACATACCTTCTAGGTCTTCTCAAAGTGTGCTTTAAGCTCAAAATTAAAGGAATTAATTGCATTTTTATTTAAAACCTGAAAACAATAAAAACAACATAAAATCAAACAAATAACAATGATAAGGAATTAACATATATAAGTTAAGGGACTTGAATGTGCAACATTCAACGCTTATCAGGTTACAATCAATTTTGATACTGCTATCAAAGATTCTTTCTTGATGCAAGCTGTAGTCTGTAAAAATTCACAAGGCTGCATTCTTCGTATGGCATCTCAACTCTCTCTTCCTTTTCATCCAAACTATGGAGAAGCACTTGCTGCCAAATTAGCTGTTTCACTAGCGTACTACAACTAGATCACTTTATTCTGAAAAGTGATTCACAAGTTGTACTATCAGCTCACTAAAATCTTGTTGTTACTCAAGATTGGAGGATCTCTTCCATAATTATGAGAACATTATGGTCCATTCCAGCTTCTTCCTCCTGAAAAGTTCATAAAATATTAAGAAGTGCAAACTTCTGTGCCTATCATGTGGCACATTGGGCCTCAACCAGATTCTTTTCTAGTAGCATTTTCATTTATTCTTTCACCATTATCTTTAGTTCTTATTGTAAGTGGTAAAGATTTTTTCTCTAGAGGCGGTCTTTTCACATAATTTTTTTGCTTTCCTGTTGTTTGTTTCAAAGTATCTATAACTTTAAAAAAAAGAAAAAAAAAAGAAAAAAAAAAGGAGATTTGTGTACATAAAATTCAAAGAGCAAACTGGCCGAGTTGGACTTTAGCAAGTGGTATGATGGTACTTCCACTTACACACTCTAGAGCAACATTTGCAAGGACGAAGTCACAAAGGGTTGTCTTGGCGAGGATAGATATAGAATATAGTGATATAATAGTCCCTATCCACCCGAAGGGGGACCCCACGGGCATGGCCTATCATCTTCAATTACAGCATAGGAGCCATTTTCAAGGAGATAAGGTTGATAAGGTTCTGAAAGTGAAAGTTGTGGGTGGACAGAATATAGCTGCTTTTTATGTGCTTTTTAGGTCTATAGGTCAAACCAGAACGCCACTTGCCAAACGACTATAAAAATAGATATATATATATATATATATATATATACAAAATATATTAATCATAATACATGACTATGATTAATAAATTGATAACTTAAAATAAAATAAAAAAAATTGAAGGAAAAAATTTGTTAAGACAATTGTCAAGCCTCACCAAATATTGATATAAATATATCTTGAGATCAGTTTCAATGTACTCACACAATTAATTATTTTGTTTTTGTTATCAATTTTACATATTTATGACATGATCATAAAAGAAAGAAAAGAAGAAAAAAAAAAGAGCGACTGAAATATGAATTCTCATCCTTCTTCTTGAGCATGCGTGATGGCACGAGTGATGGTTTAGGCTTAATTAATGACAAAAATTAGAGATAATCATGAGATAAACGTGGTATTTTTTTTTTTTTTAAAAAATAAAAATAAATAAATATACTAAAAATTAATAAAATGAGAATATTGTAAATGAGACATTATAGTTTATAGGATTTAAAGTTTGAAGAGTGGTTACAATTGATACCATATTTTAAGCTGAGAAAAGTAATATCATGTTTTGGCTATTTTATGTAATTTATAAAAAGAAAAAGAAAAAGGTGGGTGTTGATTGAAATTTGAGAGGAGAGCACTTATGTGTGGGCCTGGCACCAGCAAATGGGCCCTTTCCTTATGTTGAAGGAAAATGCTAAAGGTACTTAGAAACTCTTACAAAGAGAATTTTACAAACTGACCTGGCATGTGAGGTGGCATTTTATTAATTAAAAAATTCATTTATACTCATTAAAAAAAAAGAAAAAAACACATGTTTCTCTCCCTTTTCCCTCTCCCCCTCTTTCTCCAGCACTCTCTCTCTCCCCCCTTTCACCGGCCGGCCGGAAATTTGACCGTATCCGGCCAGACACCCACGCTCGGCCGACGTCAGTTTGAGAAATCCGGCCGAACCTCGGATCTGGCCGTGCGTGGGTCTCGGCCAGATCTGAGATCCGGCTGGATCTCCTGCCTCATACCCACGCTCGGCCGGCGTGGGTTTGAGAGATCCGGCCGGATCTGAAACCCACGCACCTTAAGATTTCCGACCAAGTGCCCATAACGCCAAAACCCAATACGCGTCGTTTCCATCTCACCGGATATCGTATCGACCATAATGGAGATCGCCGACAGCGCCTCCGTCCCGGTGGTCTTCTCCGACGGGGTGGTCAAAGATCCGGCCGGATCTCTGGGTTTCCGACCATCTCTCTCCGTCGCTGGTGGTCGAGTTTCCCTTTGTATATATAAGCCAAGCCACGTCAGTTGTAAATATAAGCCACATCACCTTCCACGTCAGTTTGTAAATTTTTTTGTAAGCTTCCCATTGTACCTGTAGCAGCTCTCTATGTTGAAAGCCATGACTTCCCTTCACAAGAGGTGGGGGCCCAGAGGAGTCCACATTAACGCGGGAGGTGGAAAAGGTGTGATGAGGACGACAGGCATATGGGAGTGTATGATGAGTATCTTTAGGTGACTCAAAATGACACTACCTCTGTAGTGTTATCTTTTAGGGGATTAGGTGGTCGGGGCTGTCCAGATTACGTGTCATTTACGATTACCATAGTACAAGCAAAAAATTGAGATCTCTATTGGATTTTGGTAATATTGTCCATTCTTCACCTTCAACAAACTAACTTTAGGTAATATTGTCCATTCTTCACCTTCAACAAATTAGTTATCTAGTAACAGCATGTTAGGACCCTATTTTTTTTTTTTAGTAACCGCATCTGCATCTGTACTTTGTAGAATCCGACTATAACTATACGTGTCGACAGTTTTTTTTTTTGTATTAACAGCTCGCGACATCTGTCTTGCGTTTTGGGCTCTCTCTCTCTCTCTTCTATTTTTATTTTTTTTTAACTATGAACTTAATTTATATGGCTTTTTTTTTTTTTTTTAATAAGCTTTTTTAGATGGGCTTAGTCCCATTTTTGAACAAAATACAAATTGAATTGTAAACATTGGGCACCACTCAATTATGTGCTTTTACTTAAAAGGCTGACAATTTTTAATTCTACATCAATTGAACACAAAATTAATAGGTTATGATTAAATGATTTGACACATTTAATCAAATCGGTCAAGTTAGAGATGACCTATATAGTCTTATATATAACCATGTCTCGACACGATCTTAACACGAGATTTATGGCTGACAATTTTTGACACGACTACGACTTGTGAATTCGACACGAACTCAACACAAATTAGTTGGTTAGGACTGAAGGGTTTGACTCGTTTAATTAAATGGGTTGGAGTAGAATTGGCCTATATAGTTTTATACTCATGTCTCGACACGACCAAAACACGAAATTTAGGGCTAGTAATTTTTAACACAATCTGTGAACCTGACTCGAACTCAACAAATTAGCGGGTTGGGTTGAAGAGTGTGAACCGTTTAATAAAATGGGTTGGTTTAGTGTTGAACTATTTAAAATGTGTATGGGTGTACGTGCGATTTCGCATATTAAAAGTACGATTTTAAATCAAATCCTAAAAAGTGTATCATTTGAGAATACTTTCTAACGAAGTTGTGATTTAAAACATAAAAAAAAAAAAAAAAAAAAAAAAATCGTGTTTTCAAATTGCAGTAAGTAGGTGCATTTTTAAAAATGTACAATTTTAAAAGTTAAACTGCGATTTTACTAAATGTTTAACTGCGTTTTAAAATTTGCGTTTTCAAATAGCACTTTTTAAACTAATTATTTTTTATCTCACTTTTTGAAACTGAAAACCGAAATGAACCTATAATCACACATATCTTGACACGACTCAAACTCGACATCCGAATACAAAATAATTATACCAGCTTGGCCTACTTGTACCCGTGGAAGAGGAAAGACAAAATCAGAACAATGTTAGTCATGTTCGAGTCAGAATTCTGCATAGCTGAGTCAGAAAGTGGTGTTTGGCTGGTCAGAAATTAACCCTATATGGAAAATATTCCGGAGGATGTGAAAAAAGTTTTAAAGATCAAGTGGGTCATGATGTGTACAGTTTTGCCCGTGTGCATGAACCAACCACGTGAGATGTTGGAGGATGATGTTGATACAATCACTACAAGAAATTTGATCATTAGCGGCCACATTATTAGCGGCCAACGCATAGTGGCCGCTAATGATCATATTATTAGCGGCCAAACACAATTGGCCGCTAATAGTCGCCGTTATTTGTAAACTATTAGCGGCCACCTAATTGTGGCCCCTAATAACTTGGCGGGGAGGTGCGGAAAATTCCGGGAAACTATTAGCGGCGACATTAATTATTAGCGGCCAAAACAGTGGCCGCTAATAATCCATTCCCCATCAAGTTATTAGCGGCCACTTTTTTGTATGGCCGCTAATAATATTTAGCCTTTTTTTATGTTTTCAAAATAATATGTGCAAACTTTTTTCGTTTTTTTTTTTTTTAATGTTTTCAAATTTTTTATTTTTTTTTGTTTTTATTTTAAATATATTTTTCATTCTTAATTTTTTTTTTGTTTTTCTTTAATTTTTTTTAATTTGTTTGTAAACAATATTTTTTTAAAAAAAAATTGGTTTTTTTAAAATAATAAAAAGAAAAGTTAATTTTTGGTTTTTCTATCAACAAAAAAAAAATCGTTCTTTTTCCTTTAAAAAAAGAAGATTAATAGAAAACTATTTTTTCGTTTTTTTTTTTTTAAAAAAAAAAAATGTTTTCCAATACTATTAGCGACCACTTTTTTGGCCGCTAATAATTGACTTTTTTATGTGGCCGCTAATAATATTTAGCGTTTTTTTATGTTTTCAAAATAATATGTGCTAACTTTTTTTTCTTTTCTTTTTTAATGTTTTCAAAATTTTCATTTTTTTAATGTTTTTATTTTAAATATATATTTTTCATTCTTTTTTTTTTGTTTTTCTTTAATTTTTTTAATTTGTTTGTAAAAAATATTTTTTAAAAAAATTGGTTTTTTTAAAATAATAAAAAGAAAAGTTAATTTTTGGTTTTTCTATCAACAAAAAAAAAAATCGTTCTTTTTCCCTTTTTTTTTTATTTTAAAAAAAAGAGATTAATAGAAAACTAGTTTTCTTTTTTATTTTATTTTTATTTTTTCGTTTGTTTTTTTTTAAAAAAAAAAAAAATTGTTTTCCAGAACTATTAGCGGCCACTTTTTTGGCCGCTAATAATCAATTATTAGCGGCCACTTTTTTATATGGCCGGTAATAATGGATTATATAAGTGGCCGCTAATAATATTTTTACTTTTTACTTTTTTGTTATTTTATTTTTCTTTTATTGTTTTTCTTTAATTTTTTGTTAATTTGTTTGTAAAAAATATTTTTTTTTGAAAAATAAAAGTTAATTTTTGGTTTTTCTTTTAACTAAAAAAAAATCATTCTTTTTTCTTTTTTCTTTTTAAAAATTAATAGAAAACTAGTTTTTCATTTGTTTTTTTTTTAAAAAAAAAAATGTTTTCATAATTAATGCAATATGGTCAATCAGATGGTTTATCAATCATATTAATCGTTCAAACCTTCATTGTGTGAAGTCTGATCAGTCGAACTCTATCACGATCGATCAAATGATCTATCGATCATATTGGTCTATCAAGATCATTCGATCACGATTGATCGGATGATTTATTGGTCATATTTATTGATTAGGATTGATCGGATGATCTATCGGTCCTATTGATCGATCACGATCGATTGGATGATCTATCGATCCTATTGGTCTATCAAAATCGGTCGAATGATCTATCGATTATATTGATAGATCACGATCGATCGGATGATCTATCGATCCTATTGGTCTATAAAGATGGAAGCTAATACACAAAAATATTAATATTAGTGTCGAAATTTGGGTCGCCGCTAATAACTTCGCGGGGAGTTGCGAAAAATTTCGGAAAACTATTAGCGGCCAAAAAAGTAGCCGCTAATAATTGATTATTAGCGGCCACTTTTTTATATGGCTGCTAATAATTGATTATTAGCAGCCACTTTTTTATATGGCCGCTAATAATCCATTATTAGCGGCCACTTTTTTGGCCGCTAATAATATTTTTACTTTTTTTTTTTTTGTTTATTTTTTATTTTTTCAAGTTTTTGTTTATTTTTTTTTTAAATATATATTTTTCTTTAATTTGTTTGTAAAAATATATATTTTTTTTCGAAAATTGCGTTTTTTTATTTTTAAATTGAAAAAAAATGTTAATTTTTTGTTTTTCTTTCAAAAAAAAATCTTTTTTCTTTCTTTTTTTTTTTTTTTAAAAAAAATTTAATAGAAAACTAGATTTTTTGTTTTTTTTTTTTTTAAAAAATTGTTTTCATAATTAATGCACTATGGTCAATCAGATGGTTTATCAATCATATTAATTGATCAAACCTTCATTGTGTGAAGTCTGATCAGTCGAACTTTATCACGATCGATCATATTGGTCTATCAAGATCGATCGAATGATCTATTGATCATATTGATCGATCGGATGATTTATTTGTCCTATTTATTGATCATGATCGATCGGATGATATATCGATCGATTGGATGATCTATCGGTTTTATTGATCTATCATGATCGATCAGATGATCTATCATGATTGACTGGATGATCGATCGATCCTATTGATCTATCACGGTCGATTGGATGATCTATTGATCCTATTGATCTTTCATGATTGATCGGATGATCTATCGATCCTATTGATATATCATGATCGATGTGATGATCTATCATGATCGATTGAATGATCTACCATGATTGATCGGATGATCTATCGATCTTATTGATCTATCATGATCGATCGGATGATCTATTGATCCTATTGATCTATCATGATTGATCGGATGTTCTATCATGATCGATCAGATGATCTATCGATCCTATTGATCGATCGGATGATCTATAATGACTGATCATATGATCTACCATGATTGATCTTATTGATCTATCCGAATTGATCATATGATTTGATCTACCATGATCGATCGTATCATTTATCATGATCGATCGAATGATCTATAATGACTGATCCATTGATCTACCATGATTGATCTTATTGATCGATCCGGATTGATCAGATGATTTGTTGTGATCGATCAGATGATCTACCATGATTAATCGAATGATTTATCAATCATATTGATCTATCATGATGGATCGGATGATCTATCGATCGTGAAAAATTAAAGAAAAATCATATAAACCTATTCTCATAATTAAAAAAAATAACAAAAAAATTGAAAAATAACAAAAAAAACCAAAGGGAAATTAAAAAAAAAAAAAAAGAACTTATATTATATTTTTTTAAATTGAGAAGAATCTTAGTTGATTAAAATTTTATTTTACTTTTATTTTAATCTTTTCTTGGAATAAAAATATGAACTCAATTTTTTTAAAAAAAAAAAAGATTTAATCATTTTAAAAATTAGAATTAATTATTTTCTCTCCTAATCTACAGAGAGAGATTAGGAGAGAAAAGTCTTCTCTCTTTGTGAGAAAATTTAGAAAGAGAGATAAAGGGGAGGTGTTTGTGCTTTTTATAGGTGGGGTGTAAAAAAAATATAGTTTTTTAATTTTTTTTTTTTAGTTTTTTTAATTTTTATATTCAATTGGAGTTTTTTTTTTGTGCAAAAACGACTCAACTGGAGTCTTTTCTCCCAAAACGACTCCGTTTTGGAGGGTGCGCGGGACACAAAATTTTCGTGTCCCGCGCAACCCTCTCTTTTTTTTGGCAAAATTTTTCAAAGTTTTTTCTCCTGCTCTTTTCTCTCTTTCTTTTTCTTTCTTCCTCCTTTTCTTTTTCTTCTACCTGCTTCCCTCTTTTGTTCGTTCCTTTTCTTCTTTTTTTCCGGATTGAGAGATCGGGAGAGGGAGATTGAGAGATCGGGAGCGGGAGATCAGAGAGGTCGAGGGAGAAGTTTCTGGTGGGTCGGCCGCCGCTGCAGAGGACGCCGACGCCGGCGAGTCACGGTTGATGCCGGCGACGCCAGAGAGGGGTTTTTTCGGCGTTTTCCCAGAACCCAAACAGTGGGTTTCCGATTTTTGGGCAAATAGCTTCTCAGATTTTGTAAGTGGTCAATCACAAACTTTTTTTTGGACTTGTTTATCCAAGGTGTAATAACCCCAACCCCCTTTCGAGGGTAGAATAGTCTTTACCACCTATGAGAATGGATAACTAGACGGGATTAATAAACACCTGATTTTATATATGATTTTTTAATTCTTGATATTAATTCATATTTCTTGATATTAAATAACCACTCCTATATTTTATTAAAACACCTACTTTTAAATTTAATAAATTTATATCAATTTAAGTTCCACTTTTATATTTTATATTTATATTAAAATATGAGGACCAGTTTTTATATTAAAAATATTATATATCTGATTTATTATTATTAAAATACCTGTTTTAGTATATAAAACCCTAGCAGCCAAAGAATGAAACTCTACTCCTATAAATAAATCTTTTAGCCGTCACTCTCTCCTCTCATCACAAAAAAAAAAAAAAAAAAAAGTTTTCAAGCCTTCTATCCCTCGCGTTGTACGTACAAGAATTTTTAGTTTCCTTCACTTCTATTTGCAGGTACTTTTTCATTCTCTTTGTTTTTCTTTTCTTCTCTTTTTCTTCTTTCTCCTTGCTGTATAGACGTAACCCCCTGGCTACCGTCTTTTTCCTCTTTTTCACTAAATTGGTAGAATCACAAGCTTGACTATTCTTCTCTTTTCTTTGAATTTTTATTTTCTTCCTTTTTTTTTTCTTCAAGTGCAAGCCTTAACGATTTGTCCTTTTCACCCTTTTACTTTTATTTTTATGTTTATTTTATTATGATTCCCTATTTGTGGTATGATTTCCGTAGCCTAGCATGAGTAGTCTTTCTAATTTATTTTGATTCTTTCCCTTCCTTCTATTTGCGGTAACATAGAATAATCGTGTTTTTCCTTGTTCTATACCTGAACATGTCCTTTGTCCATTGGTTATTTACACTCACTTCTTTTCTATGGAACATGGGACCGTAGTCTTGCATTTATTTATTTTTATTTTCTTTGTATTGAACAAGTCTGTAGTCACAGGAGAAATTATTTTAGCCAAGTATTCATTGGTTTTCCCCTCTTGTTACCTTACTCTTGGACCTTCTGAATTCTCCCATTCTATTCACAATAAGTTTTCTCATGCCATGTTTCTATCTTCCCAATTATTTTAATTAATTCGCATCTATTCCACAAAGTTATAAGAAAAAGAATTTTAATTCAAGGGTTTTGAAAGTTCTTGTAAATTCCTTAAAAAAATCATGGATCATTTTTTATAAATTATTTTACTTAAGGGTATAGTTTGTGATATCGGAATTTATTAAACTCTATAATTATAAAATAAAATATTTCTAATGACAATTACCTTTATGGAGTCGTATTCCTAATGTCAATAAAAGAAAACGTGTTATTACTTATTTAATGATTTAATTATTATTAGAATAATTAATGTCGTTAAACATATCTAGAGAATCCATTCTCAGTAGGTTAGCAAGACAAATCCTAGTGGTGTTAGTGTGTAGTTTAGTGTCTAGCACGAGATATTGATTTATATAGACCTGTATCAGGTGACTAGTTAGCAGTCGAGATAGTCCAGCGACTTATTGCAATCAGAGAGGTAAGGGATCCTCTACCCCTTTTCAAATTGTTTTATGTCATATTACTTTATCCTTTTTTTTTAAAAGTTATATTTGCAATTAATTGTCCTTGTTCAATATTTCAAATTATATTGATGCATGAAGGACTGTTTTAAAAATAGTTTTGAGATGAAAACTGTCGGTATAAATGTTAATCTTGAAATCACTGTTTTAAAATAAGCTTTGGTTATAAAGGATTTTCTTGTTATTCGTAAATTGTGTAGTTGGTTCCCGAAACGGGAAATTACAGTTTTTTTTGAAATTAATGAGAAAATGAGAGCAAAAATCCTCCCCACACGTTGCCTCCAGAGTTATCAAAGGAATAAGAATAATTTTTGAAAATGAGGCACGTGTGTGTGGAGAAGATTATTATTTTGGCCCCAGAGATATTCACAGAGATTTACAGAGTTGAAGCTCGGTTGCTTGGATGGAAGCGCAACCGCCCAGAGACTTAGAGAGAGCGGATTCATCCCTATGTCATGCTAAGTGCACTTCAATTAATTAGCTGACGGGGCAGGGCCTGTGGCCACAGTTTACCTGCCTGAGGTCGCAGTAGACCGCGCAACCTTAGTACACATGGCGTAATAGTGTACATGGGCCCTACATATGAGAAATTTATTTATTAACCAGTAATTTTATGTGTTAAGTAAAATGCTGAATTTTTATTTGTATTCTATAAATTTAGATTTCAAGTGTATTTTAATAATTGTTTTAAAGAAAATGAAGTTAACTCAACCGTTTTATGGTTGAGGGTTACCTTACTGAGCAATTTTCGCTCACCCCTTATTTTGTTTTCAGGTTATGAGCAGAGAGACCTAGGCGGCCGAGATGGGATCTAGGCTAGCATTAGGACATTGCATCTCAGTTACCTTAATAAGTGCACTTGCACAATAAATTTAGTTTTTCTTTAGATTTTCAATTATTGAATCAAACATAATTGTTCATTTCGAAATAACTGTTTCCGCATTTAGTAAAGCTCTGAGTTTTAAAATCTTTATTATTTTTGTTATTAAATTCAGCATATTAGCTAGGTTGTTGGCAGACCTTACGAATCTTTGCAGTTTGGTGTATGAAAATGGACGAACCTAACCCTTAGCGGTTTGGGGGCGTTACACAAGGAAACGAAAATTGTTCTCTTTACCGACTCTGGAAGCCTTGACTTGTGCTCTTGCTAAATCTATTTGAGGCCAAGAAAGGAAAGCTGGTTAAAAGAATTAAGATTATTTTGAAGTTTCTCTGATTTTCTAAGTTTTTGTTGCAAGAAGTTGATTCTCTTAATCTATCAATTGTTTGTCCTAACTATTTAATCGTAATATAGTTTTTGCTATTTACTACAGAATCAAGGTACGTAGTCTTTCTTGGTATATCTTTGATTCTCTTATATGCTTGGTTGCATTTCAAAAAAATTATGTATATGCATTTACGTAGTTATATATATATATATGTACATGTTTTTCTATTACCAGGCACGAGAAAATTTTGTGTCTTTGAAGAAAAATACAAGAGGAGAGATTGTTGCATAACTAGAAGAGGTATGCTTTGTATTCATTTTGACATTAGTAACTCATCTAACAATTTCCTGAACAAAAAATATCCATTATGACTATATTTTATATAATCTCTATTTGTGGATCTTTTTTCTTGACCGGTTACTTCTTCTATTGCATTTGCATTTTTCAAGTGTTGTCTTGCCGGTAATAAGTGTAGTTCATAGTATAACATCAATTATCTTAATATCAGACACTTATTACCATTATTGTGATTTAATGTGGGAGGATTACTGATTACCAATTTGAATTTATTACTGGTTTGGAGTTAGACCTAGAAACGGAGACAAAGTACACACACACATATATATTCATTTTTTAATAGTATTAGTTGCATATTGAGATTTAATTAATGCAGTGAAAGATAAATGGATCTAATTTTTTTTTTTAAAATATATATATACCCACTTTCACGCATGGTTAGGGATTGATGTTTAAGCTTTTTGGTTTTCAATGCATTATATTTTGAAGAGAAAGGAAATGTACGACATCTTAAACATAGTTGGTCTCTGTTAAGTTCATAATTTACATGAGAATTGAGGTGAACATATGGAAATTAATAATGTGGCCTTTTTAAAAGATTAGTACATCATGCTTAGTTTTGGAACACCTTAACAATTGAGGCATCCTGTTGTCCAATATCATAGTTCATCATTTTATTTATTTTTCTCTCTTTAGTAACAGCAAGAAAACATCCAGCAAATGAGCTCCCTTCTTCTCTCATCAAGCCATTGCAGATTGAAAGAGTTGGTGTACAAGTTCATTGAGCCACTGCTTAGAGACCTCTATCTTCATCGCACTTCTACCGGTGGTTATATATCTATTGATCATTTTCTGCTTACAAACTATAGGAGTTGATCCAAATTATTGTCTGCCAGTAATTTTGTGTTTAGAAATATATGATTATATATTAGTATCTGATTTTTTTTAAAAAAATAAATAAAGGGCTATTAATATTAATAGTATTTATTTTGGTTCCTAGCAATGGTCTCTATTCCGTTCGGGGTCTAGCGAAATAAATTTCATTTCCTTTTCAATTTTGTATGTTGTCATAATTATGCATTTTTTTTTCTTTTGCTTAGACTTCGACTATGTTCTTGGTTGTGCGTGGTTACGGATTGGGGGATTAGGCTTTCATC
Source organism: Alnus rubra (assembly GCA_028654335.1). NCBI lineage: Eukaryota > Viridiplantae > Streptophyta > Magnoliopsida > Fagales > Betulaceae > Alnus > Alnus rubra. Next base: position 2,657,414 of record JAJPGS010001263.1, read on the forward strand.
TCTTGCTTAGCTGTGATGATTTGGATCCTGCCATGAAATTCTATTGGAAGTCTTCACAGTCAGTAGAAAAGATAACATCGCTTAAGCTTGAGATGCAGGTATCTTGCTATTATATATTGTTCGATTATCCAGCAATGCTTCAAATGTCTTTGTTGTGGTGTTTTGTCCCTTAGGCTTTTGTTCATGTATTGCTTTACTGTATATTTTATTAACCACTAATGCAATGGTAAAGACAGCATCATTGAACTCGTCTGTTGACATCTAAAGCACATCAAGCCACCTCTCATCAAATTTATTTCTTCTAACCCATTACTGCTCGCTGAGTTCACATATTTGTTTCTTTTATGAATGCCTCAATTAATTGTGAACTATTTGAACTTGAACCACAAGTTGACTGCAGAGTAAATTATGAAGTCAGTTTGACAATCTTGAGTTTTATTCTAAGCTTGCATTAACATTTTAACTTTAACATAAGCACATGGAATTTCTATTTGTAAAATCATATACATAAAGCTTTTACATTATGTGACTGAATGTGCATGATCATGTGTAGGCGCACATGGGTAGTTAACCTTTTTCTTCGCAGCCATGAGATTAGTCTTTGCAAGATGATAAACTTAAAGCTATTACTATATTGCTTCTTGTAGGTACGACAAGAATGCAACTATCTAGCAGGATGGTTTTCTACAAGAGAAGCTGATGATAGAAGAGCACATGGATTAGAAAATCTTCAAGTAGAGCTTAGAACGGCACAAAGAAAGGTCTAAACATTTAAAGAGTTTTACTTCTGTCATTGGACTTTTGCTCAATCATAAAGTTACAACCTGTAGAGTGGACTTTTGCTCAAATGGAGAAGCAAAAAAAAAAAAAAAAAAAAAGAAAAAGAAAAAATTGATATGGACATTAATCTTTATCTAATGCTCTTTTTTCCTCTCTCTCTCTCTCTCTCTCTCTCTCTCTCTAGCAATATTTTTGCATTATTCTTGGCTTGTATCATATCAATGTAACTCCACTTGAATTTTATCTTATGAAGTTCTTGCTTTTGGGTGTGATTTCAGATGCATAGGTTCTGTGATTGCTCACCATCTCTCTTTCTATGGATGAACATATCCACTGCTTTGGATCCTGACATTTACAAACTGCTCTGGGATATGATAAATTATTATAAATTATGACATTTAAAAACAAACATTATATCCTTCTCGAATAGAAGAACAAGTTCTTCCGAATGTTTTAAATTTATATAGGTTCCCCAGGGCACTACATTTGGGTAATGAACATTCGTGTCAACCTTGCATAGGTTGCTGTCCTGTTAGACACTCTTTGGACATTCTTAATTACAATTTTCTACCACTACTTTCGCTGACAGTTCTTCTGCTGATTAGTGATATTTTCCCTTATAACTTGCTTGGATTACAGAATTTTACAATCTGCAATCTGTAATTTGTAGTTTATTTTTTGATAGATTCTGTTGGACAGTTGCTATTGCTTACTATCTGATTCTTGGTTATTCGGGATTGGTGATTACATCAAAACTGCCTTTAACTGTGCAGGGTCAGCGATGCTAAAGCAACTTCATGCTCATAAGACAGAGAATCGACTGGAAAGGGGTCTGGTTGAAGGAGAGGAAAATGTGAGACCTATTCTTCTATCTCACTTTTGGTTTGTTGCATTCACAATTATATTATTACTTGTGATATGAATATATGATGACTGTGTAGGTTGTCAACTCAATGACAATTTTCTTATTTTGGTATATTTTGTTTGATGTTTTTGTCTTATATCTCTGAACTGCTCTTGTTTATTACCTCTTTTTGGGAATTGCTTTTCCTTTACTCCATCTTATGCCATTGAGCTGTTTTTCAGCTTTAGCCAACAATGATTGTTTTTAATCCTTTGCTTAGTCCTCTGTTTTCTGGTTCTAGCATTAATGAAAAAAAAAAGGTTTCATTTCTTTGTTTGTTCCACTAAGATTCGTCTTGATTGTGCTAGTTAACCTCGTAGTCATTACTATTAGTTGAGTACTTAGATTAGCAGAGTATATTGTAGCTTTTGATAATTTGGTTTATACATATTTCCTGACATGAAGATTAGAGTTTTCTGACCCAGATTCATATTCCTGGAACGGATGATTTTAGTGCAAGAAAGTGATCTATATATTTTCGTAAGTTACTTCCACATTTTTTCTATTTATCTAACAAAGAAGCCATGTGCTTGGTATCCTCAATATAGTGACAGTTTTATATCAATTTTCAATTTTTTAACCTACTTGACTTCTAGGTTATTAGTCTTAATGATAAATGAATTATTGAAAACTAATTTTTTGGTATTATATATATATTTTGTTTTTTAAAAAATAAAACATTATTAGATGCGACTTTATAGTGGTTCATTTTTTAATAGTATTAGTTGCATATAGAGATTTAATTAATGCATTGAGGATGGATGAATTTGAATTTTTTTTTAAAATTTTTTAAATTTTTTTTTTTTTTTTTTTTTTTTTTTTTTTTTTTTTTTCCATTTTTTAATAGTATTAGCGGCCACATTTGTGGCCGCTAATAGTTAAAATACTCAGGTATTATTAGCGGCCACATATGTGGCCGCTAATAGTCTAGTATTAGCGGCCACATATGTGTGACCGCTAATAATACTAAAAGTATTTTAACTATTAGCGGTCACAAATGTGGCCGCTAATACTAGACTATTAGCGGCCACACATATGTGGCCGCTAATAATAGACTATTAGCGGCCACATATGTGTGCGCTAAATAGACTATAGCGCACATATGTGTGGCCGCTAATAGTTAAAATAGTCTATTATTATTAGCGGCCACAAATATGTGGCCGCTAATGGTCTAGTATTAGCGGCCACCTTGGAGTCAATTAAGAAAAAATAGCGGCGGGTATAATTATTTTTAGCGGTTACAAAGTTCGCCGCTATAAAACAATTATTAGCGGCCAGTCAAAAATGTGGCCGCTAATAGTCTTTAGCGTCGGACTATTAGCGGCCACTCTTTAGCGGCCAAATTTGGCTGCTGTTGATCAATAACAGCCAAAATGACATTATTAGCAGCCAAATTTGTTGGCCGCTAATGAGTAAATTTTTTGTAGTTTAATTATATGATATTGTTTGGTTTTTTCTTCCTCCAACAATGGATCGGATATGGTCATATGGATAAGATCAGAGCTTGAGTCAATTCAGTTAACATAGAGGGTGAGTTGGCAATGAGACTAAAAGAGTTGGTATTCTTATTTCATTTGTCTCTTTGCGGAGAAAGTGGTTTTAGAGGAATTCGCTTAATCCTCTGATAGATGAACTCTCAAGCGTGCATGACTAAGGTTATCGTACGTACGTGTAAAGTAAGTTTTTTTTTTTTTTTTTTTTTTTTTTTTTTTTTTTAAAGTAAATAGTTACAAGGAATAATAAAAATAAAAAAATAAAAATTGAAAAAAGAGTGAGTTTTCTAATAACAAATCCAAAACAAAAATACAATACAAAAAATAAAAACAAATAAAAGGAAATAGGCAAAAAAAAAAGAAAAGAAAGAAAGAAGATCCGATCTCGTAAATCTTGGTCAAAAGACTAAGAAAAGGCATCACAAAGTAGGGTTTGAAACAAGGCAAGAAGCTAATCCTACTATAAAAAAAAACTCAAGGTTTAGTTTCACTTGAATGGTGTTGTTTTTGTATAAAAAGGTGACAATATTTAGTTTATGTCGTTTAAATAATGTCGGATGGAAAACGGGGCTAATTATAGGGTTTAAACTTCAGATTAGCATTGTTTACGGTTCAAACGACTCTAATTAAGGGTGCTTGTGTTCAAACATTAATCGAAATGATACAAACCAAAACGTCTTTAAAGAGCCTTTTTTGGGTAGTGTCTACTTGAAATTTACAACAATCACAGAGAGAAAGCTGTTGAAGGAGAGGCACAGTATTTTGATAAGGATCCGAAAAGGTGGGGGAGAACACGTACACCAGGAACAAGAAGTCTCCAACCATCGTGTAAATGACGTATACATATACACTCGATCTTGACTAATACCTCTAGCTATATTTGTTTTGTAACGGAATCTTTGGAAAAACATCTGCATCAAGTCAGGAGAGATAGAGGATCGGAATAATAAGTTAATAAAGAGATCGATAAACCTTGATAAATAGATAAAGCTATGGGTCTTCGGGGTTCATCATTAATAATGATCAACTAAGATTAAACAAACTTAATTAATTCCTTTAGTTTATTTTTTCTAATCATACCTATGTAATTTGTTTTTTTTTTTTTTTTAATTAAATATTTTATATATTGAGTTTTATTTATTAAGATTAAATTTGAATCTACGCGTGAAAATATGAGTTAAAATATATATCAATTAAATCCATCAATTTCTATTAACTTAAGCTTGTAGTATAAATAGTAATTTAATATAACATCACTTTGAGTCGTATTAATCATTAGTTGTCTTCAATATATAGTTAAACTAATAAAAAATAATTATCTTAACTCTTTCATTAACTTTTTATATTCTAATACAACTCTAAAGACATCATTTTCAGTGAGCCTAACCCTAAATTCACAACTTTCCTTGCATTTATATTCTAACACGACTACCGGGCGGTTTTCTCTCAGTCTTTGGTCACACATTTTGTCAAACGTATTATTTGCAAACCAGAAACACTGTTGCAGTCGTGCCTGACTGCCATACCAGAATTTCTTTGTTTCCCGCAGCCAACAAAATGCAACAATCAAATCCACGTCAGATATCGATCGGCCTAGCATCATGGCCACCCACTCCAGTTCTTCATCTTACTCTGTCGCTACCAACAACACCATTACCCCTGTCGGGAACATGTTATATATGCGGCCTTTGTTATTTGATCAGATTATTCTCAGTGCTCTTCTCGATCTCCACTCTTTCTGAAAACATTTTGGCCCATGTAGTTTGCCTTGCCACATCCTGTCATGTCTGGCTTTCATGCTCTTGAGAAAATGTTTTTTTCTCGGTCTCGTGCATGCATCATGCACATTCGAGAAAGAAAATGCTTCCATCACTATTTTTTTATTTTATTTTATTTTTTTTCACAAAAGGAAGAACTTGGTAGATACTCTTGCTGCCAAAGGCCACCCTTTGAATGATTTTGAGATAGTTTCTTATTATGAAAAGTGACAAGTCGTTTGCTTAGGCTGTTTGAAGAGGGTTTAAGATTCCTTAATCTTATTTATCTGGTAAATAGAATAAAGAGACGAAATATGAAGTTAATTACTAGTTAATTAATTTTTCGGAGCGTTGTAAACGTTCAAGGTTGTTGGATCACGAGCGTGGTCCCTCCCACTGCTCCTATCGCCGGTGTGGGTTTCATGGGCTACCACGTGATTATGGGCTGGACAATTAAGTAAGTGGCTTGGACAGCTGTTTTCAGTGGAGATTTACTTGGAATAAAGGAAGGCTTGGTTGGACGATTGGGCCTGGTATCTTGTTAGTTGTAATCTGTAACTTAGATTTTGTAGGTGGAGGTTGGCCCAATCCTCGAAATTGGCCCGGTTCTTGTAAACTTTCCATTCCAGATTTTAATACGAACAGTCTTATCCATTTTCTCATTGCAACCCATTTTATCTTTTACATTCATAATCCACACAAAAGCCCACAGAAAACAACTCTCCTCCTAGAATTTCCATGCATCCATTACTGATTCACTCATCTCCTCCCATGCATTCATCTTAATGAGAGGGTGAGGCTGTTGTTCAAAAAAACAACTCTCCTCCTATAATTATGCCTTTCCTATTAAATAAATTAAAAAAAGCAAAACTTTATGTGTTGTTCACTACTAGCTATAGGAGTTGCTTAATTAGAGAAAATAAACCCTATAGGAGTTGTACGATTAATGTATGTGTGACCAACAAAGCACTAAAAGATTAGATAAAACTAGAACTAATATTCTTTCTAATTCCTTCTGCATCATGCATTAATCTTGAACGTTCGATTAGTGTCCAAATAAATTAAATATGGATTCACGTTCAAGCTTAATTTTGTCTTCTTTTTCCTTTCGGATTGATAAATTTCGTGAGAGATTTCGTTTAAAACATCTATACAAGGTGTTAATGCAATCAACCATCGATCAACAATCCTTTCTTGTTTACTCGATCGGGACAAACAGAAAATTTAACATTTGATCAACTAAATTACTTTTGAGCACCATTTTAATCAAGTGATCAGTCATGTCGAATAATAGATTCAGTCACGTTGAATAATAGCTTCCGACGTGTAATAAAGTGTACGTACGTACGTAATAAAAATTCTTTCTTTAGTGGGATCTATTTAACAGCCCCTTCAATACATTAAATTATCTGTGAATTAGGTCAGCCATTATCTTCCTAAACTACGAGTATAACTGTATAAGATATGAGAAACGTTGTTTTGTAGCCATACTTAATCTATCCTTAGATTAATACGGAAAAATTAAGACAATTCATTTTATTGTTCCAGACATGCAACTCGATCATAAGATAATCATTTTTTATGCTTCCCAAAAAGATTATCTTAAAGCTTGCTCCTACAACAGAAATTCAATCGGTTTTTGTGGGCTGGTACTGATCAGAATAGAGCAAAAGTTTCATGGGAGAGAGTATGCGTGTTCCTAAATCTGAAGGTGGTTGGCTGACTGGAATCTTGCGGCAATACTTAAGACATTTTTGGAATATCTTTGCTCGAGTTGGCTCACTATGGATTCATGCTTGGGTCAAAGAGTGTTTATTAAAAGACTAGATTTTGTCGCAAGCAAAGATATCGCAAAATTGCTCGTGGAGTTGGAGAGAGCTATTGAAGACTCGGTTGGTAGCTAGAAGATTCCTTCAACACAAAGTTGGTGATGGAGGAGTAGCATTTTTCTGTGGTATGAGTGGTGGCACCCGGATGGGGCTTTAATTGGGACTTATGGGTATCTGGTAGTTTATGATTCAGGAATTGCAGCAGAGAAAAAGCCGAATTCAGTGTTGAGAAATAAGGAGTGGTGTTGGAATCCTGCTTGATCTAAGGATTTAGTGCAAATTCAAAGTAAGCTTCCTGCTGTGGACATTGGTCTTGAGGATCTTCAATTCCTTACTGGAATTGTTCAAATTCGGGTAAGTATAATTGCTCTAAAACCTGGGAGGCTGTTAGCTAGCTAGGAATAGACTCCCCATTGTATACAGTAGCTAGCAATACCTAGGCATGCTTTCATTCTATGGCTAGCAGCTCGATCGTGATGCTTTATCTCCTGGGGAAAGGTTAATCAGATAGGGTTTTGCAGGAAATGTGATTTGTCTCTTCCGCAGAGGTTGTCTTGAAGGTTGATCTTGTCTTTAATAAATAAATGATGACCCAAAGAGGATAAGATCGAGAGTATGCATGATTTTTAATGTGAACCACACTAATTAAGTTCAAAAATAGAAGGGATGAGACTCCAATATACAGTGAACTTAAACTTATCTTTTACAGATTTTAAAGTGATATTACTACTTAGAGCATCTCTAGCAATGAAAGTTATAATAGCTATTGAAAAAGGCTAATTCTCTACTTTAACTACTATTTATCCTATATTCTCTCCAACAGATTTACTATTCAACTCTTTACTTACATTTAAATATTATTTCTCATTCTTTTTTTATTATATTTTTTATTATTCTTTTCTTCTCCTCCTTTTCCCTTCTTTCCCGGTTTCTCCATACACTTCTTCCCCCCTTTTCTTCTTCTTGTCCGATCACTCTTTCTTGTTCTTTCTTTCTCTTTTCGTCCAAAGCACACCGAGAGAGAGATCGAGGGCTTTAGGGAGAGACCCATGAGAGGAGAGCCAGAGATGGGAGAGACCCGAGAGGCCGAGACTGATCTGAAAGAGAACCCACTGAACCTGACGAACTCAGATGAAACCCATCAACCCGATCCTCCATGAGTCAAGCTCCGATGGCCTGAGACGAGTTCCGGTTGAGCTAGGCGTGGATCCGGCGGAGTCAAAGGAGATTTCCTGTGATTATGAGCAATTTCCAGTGACTAACAAAGGGGTTGATTTTGGTTGACGATTTTTTGTTGAATCCATCAGATTTTGAAGCTTGAATGTGTTTCCCCTGTTTCGGTTATGTGTATCATGGCTAAAGCAATATTTATGGTTGATTTTGATGATTTTGGTTGGTTGTTCATGGCCCATTTTGGTTAGTTGTTCATGATTTTTGGTTGGTTGTTCATAGCCGGCTGTTCTTCTAGAATCAAAGAGGGACGGAGAGAGAGAGAGAGAGAGAGAGAGAGAAAAGGTCAAAGAATCTAATCTGCTTGAGAGAAAAAAAAAAGTGCAAAAAAAGTTAAATTTGACTATTTTAGTTAAAGTAGCAACTCTGATGGAGATGCTCTTAAGATATGAAATATTAAGGCAAAAACAATTGAGATAATAAAAGTAAAAAAGAGAACCAGTAATAGAAATTTTGATCTTCTATAAACCTATATAAACTTAACCCACCAAACTTTATTATCATTCTTTCTTTTTCTTAGTAAACTTGGTTAATTGTCATTCATTTTATACTTATGATGCACTTGTATTGATGCAAAATGTTTTTTTGACAGAGAGGGATTGGCAACAAGAGAATGGAGGATAACACTAACGAGAGCCACTTCTATACGGTTGTGGCAAAAACAATGCCTTTTTTGCCTTCCTATGAATGGCAGACATGTCAGCCTGAAAAAAAAAAAATTTAAATAATGTAAAAACACTAGATCTAGTCTCTTCAAGTTTAGCTTTGCTAGGAAAAAACTCCGGAACATCACTCTCCTTTGCACAGGCATAGCCACCGTTGTCAATTAATCGTCGTCATCTACAACTCTTAACAGGATGTGTTGTTATTTTACTCAAATCCATGAATTTGCTTTTTGGGATTTCTTGTTTTTGTTACAGTCAGTCTCCATCGTCGTACTTTTTTTTTTTTTTTTTTTATATGCAGTCAAAGAAAAGTCATATTAAGTGCTCAACACACGCAGCGAGAGAGAGATTATTTGTTTATGGTGTTGTTTTGTAAATCTGGGGCCTCAATTTCAGTGTCAAAAGCTGCTGAAATCAAGTAAATGGCCGAGACCCAGATGACTATACAATGAAAAACTCACCGCCTCAGATGACAAAACAGAAAAACTGACCAACCGACATGGGGAATCAAAGGACTTTCAACTACCCAGATGAGGAAATCAAGAAATATCGACAACCAAGTGAGTTCGCAGCTTGTAAAATCACAATATCAAAGGGCAGAAAATTGACAAGTATACACATAGCAAGCCCACATAGAAACCGTTCAAATCGGAGATGAAGACCAAATGAGCCGTGCTTAGATGAAATGCCAAAGCTTTGCAAATCACACCTGGAAGCCGAAATGAACCAAAGAAAAGAGGGAAGGTGGAAAAAAACCAACGAAAAATCACAAGGTGATGGGTCAGCCTCACAAGGAGGTGGAAAAGCCTCACTAGAAGGTGGGTAAGCCTCACAAGGAGGCCGGAAATCCGCACAGGGCGGAAGAGGTGAAAGGGGAAAAAGTTAGGGTAGAGTTTTGGTTAGCCCATATTATCACTCGTTCCATCAATCCCAGCATTTGATGATAAACTGATGAGGACAAGTCCTTCGTCCATTGATTTGCTCTCTTAGGCACTGTGCTTAGCTAGTGTGGGAGACGACGTGGTGGTGGCGGTGGCCTTGGTGAGCGGCGTTTCTTTTCTATAGAGATGCAGAAATAGGTTAATGAGAATTTTATGGATGAAGATGAGTGATAGAGAATAGGATCCAGTATTTTTGTCTTACTTTAATTTATTGTTTCAGGCTGACGTGGCACCCTCTTATTGGAAGGCATAAAAGGCATAGTTTTTGCCATGATCTGATAGAAGTTATGGCCTAATAGGTTATAGGTATATGAGGGGAAGCACAAGCACCTCCACCTCACGTATACAAAGTTAACTGGGATGCGACAATGAATTCATAAGACTACTGGGCGTATGGGGTTGGGAGCAATAGTATGGGATCACAAGGGATATTTGATAGTTGCGAAAAGTTTGACCAAGTTGGAGAATTTTGAACCCGTTGTTGTTGAAGCTTTAATTTGGGAGCCCTACATGCTACAGAATTTTGAAAAGATCTAGGTCTGAGACAGATTGTGTTGAAGGGTGATGCGTTCCAAATAGTTAATGATGTCAAGTCAAACGGACGATGCTGGAGTAGATATTGAAATCTAGTGGACGAAACTCTAGACATACTTAAAATGGTGCCGGATTGGCAGATAGTTCATGTCAAAATGGAAGTAAATACTACTGCTTATGGTTTAGTTAAAACGAAAATTAAACACGTTATAGATCAAGTTTGGATGAAAAACATTCCTTTGCTGTTGTAGAACTGGTTTTCGAGTTTGGTTTATATCAAACTTTTAAGATATAAATGGAAGGTAATTGTACTCAATAGGAGTTCTATTATGTTGCCTCTTTTGTAAATTAAAACATGCTCGGTGGAGTAGAGATGTTTTTAATAATTCGATCTTATTTGTGCAAAGTGAAAGGTGGTGCTTCTTGGCGACTCTTTAATAAAAAGATGGCGTGTTTATAATTTCATTGCATTTGTAAGTGAGCCCCATTCATCTGTCCTTTGCCTCTATTATCTATATAGCTTGCACATTTCGGATCATGGAAATTTTGTTTCATGCGTTTATGTTGATGATGATATGATGTTGATCTTGAAATTTCTTTTGGTTCTTTTATTGAAACAAAATTCATATTCATGCTTTCTTCCATCTATTCTCTGTAGCTTTTGTAACTAGTGATGGATGGTTATGGGCTTGTTCGCCAACACGTTCTCTTTTTTCTTTCTACTAAGAAAAGGTCAAAACATTAAAAAATAACTTTTATCACAAAAAAAACCAAAAGAATTATTTTCTCGTTTATGTCATATCAAAACACTTTTTTAACCGAAACACAAAAATACACTTCAAAAAAACATTATCAAACACCGCCGATGTTTTTGGTTTCCGGGGACTCTTCCTCTAGAGGATTGGGAAGGTAGGCATAAGAAAATTTTCAATAGAAGTAACTCCTTTATTACCCAAAAAAATAAAAAATAAAAAGATAGAGTAACATAGACCGGCCAATAATATATGGTGCAAGGAGCACAGTTTGCTTTGGGAAAATAAAGAAATGAGTGATAATTACTTAGTACAATACAAAGTCTACGAAGAGGGGATTGTAATAAGTAAAGCCAACAAAATCATTCACATTCTCAATGCTTAGGGTAAATTAGGGGTGCCCAAAGTTCTCAAGTATTTCTGAAAATACGACACATCCTCCCCTCCAATGATGAGTGAAAGTGTTAGCCTTCCTCCTGGAACCAGCTGCGCCAGTTTCATAGATGAGGATGGATTTGAGTAGCTTTCTGACCACGACATTAGCAGCGGGGAGAATTCCAAAGAGTACCAATACTAACAAAATTACAGGAAACAGCCCAGCCATGTTAGGTCAAATTATAAATTATTAAAACCCATAAGACAAATAAATAAATGGGTGAATTACACTTTGCCCCTCTAAACTACCACCCCTAAGCTATAACTCACTGCAACTCACTTTCCCAACCTACCACCTAGTCAGATTTGGGCGTTAAATGTGTATGAAAAAAAATGTGTCACGGGTCTGACAAGTGACACTTGCTCGTTTTCCTTTCATAAAATGCTCCCATTTTGGTCGTGTAAAAAAAAGGTGGGGGTGGGGGGGGGGGGGGGGGGGGAAGAAATGCCTAGATGGAATTGAAAATCATTAATTTCAGTTCACTTGAAAAGACAATATTACCCATATGAAACACACCATCTTAAGGAACCCCCTGCATAACACGAGGGGGTGGCCGCTCCCCGCCACCAACCCCTCTACTTAAGCCTGCAGCGACGACTCCTCGTGTCTTCTTTGTGTCCGCACTCATTGTGAAATAAAGAGAAATGATGAAGAAGAGAAAACCAAAAGATTAAATACCATACTTTTTATATATATTTTTTGTTTTTGTTGATTAATTTATAAATGGTGCGTTTCAATTCAACTAGAGTAAGTTTGTCTTGAAAAAATATATTAGTGTCACATGGCTCTCATATGTGACGGATTCCGTCAATTTTAACACTCAAATCTAACTCAGGACCTACTTATGACAAAGTGATAGTTTGGTCAAAGTTTAGGAGTGTAAGTGCAAATGTGGCGGTAGTTTAGGGGGACGAAGTGTAATTGACCTAAATAAATTTAAAGAAAGAAACAGAATTGAAAATTCCTTTTTTTTTTTTTCTTGACTTCTCTTTTTTCTTCTTTTCCTTTATCATTGGGATAGGGTGTCCTTGGGCCATTTGAGTCAACTATTCCCATGGATGGTATCACTCAAAAACATTATACTATGGCTTTTTACACAGGCTTATTCCAGTTTGAAACGGATAATATAGTTGCTGTTTTGCAAGTTGTAAGCTACACTTATGAACAGAACAAGCATATTCCCACTCAACATTAAGCTAAATTGGTATGAATTTGTGATAATGGAAAATGAGAAAAAACAAAAAAAAAACACAACACAGCAGTACCTCCATATGTTCCAGCAAAATCCAAGGCTTTGAAAAATATTTCTTGGTCTAGCAACGATAGTACCAGTGGAGGAATCAAAGTCAAGAGGTATGGTAGAGGCCGGCTCTGTCCAGTTGGGAGTTTCAGCACTGAAAATTTCACCATATGGAAGAGTAAAATATTTAAGAAACAAAATATAAATCATTGTCTAGAATTCAGATTTAATAAACCATGAAATACCACTGTAACAAAAATGGCTATGGTATGTAGGAAGGCTTGGCATTTCAGGCATAACTGACACATGTTTCCGTACTTGTGAAAACAACTTAAACTTTCACATTTTTATCCACTTCCATTTATTTCTAAGTTATGCAGAAATTGAATCTATAGTGAGTTTTTATCACAATACCAACATCTCATCACTTTCTTCATAGTCTGATATATGACTGTGCCATATTGACATGTTATAGGTGCAGGCCATGGCTAACTTTTTGACTGATCTGTTGAGACGACTCAGAAATTATATATGTACAGATACTCTGTAAATTACACATGTACATAGCTGAGGACTTCTACAGAGATTTGCAACAGACAGCACATAAGGGTGCTTTTGAATCTTAGTCCCAAGTGTGGAGCAGGAAACATCCAGAGTTTGCTAGTTGTAAGGTTTCTAAGGACGAATGCAAGTAAAATATTGCTTATCAAGATGATGAAAAACATCTGTAAATTTCTTGAAAAATTTTATTCATGGCCTGGAGCTATGATCAATTAAAAGCAAGATCATCTTGCATGTACAATGTTCTGGGAAGGTGTACATGCTTTTATATATACATATGTAAATAGTGAAAGACAGCGGGCTGCCCACATTTTCATGACAAAATTTACCATAATCCTTTTACATTCGTCTAATAGTGTTAAAGAGTTAATTTATAATTCAAATAAGGAATGATTCATTTCCCTTTGTTTCTCTCCCCAATTCTGCAACCCCCTTCCTTCACATCCAATACATCAATGGCATCCATTAAGGGTACTTAATGATACTTGATTTTTGTTGCCAGTGCTGCCATTAACTGCCAACACTGACAACTCAAATTACCGTACAAATTTCACAAGCACCATAATTTCACCTTCTGTTGCTTAAAAAAACCATGGATCTGAAAACACCATCACTTTCATCTTCACCATGTTACGATCAAGCACCTCCACCACCATATTAATATAGCAACCAATGTCCTCGTCTTTCTTATCATATAGAAGTCAATCTCTTTCCCTCAGACATGGTTGTCACTAAACTTCGGTGGCATAATAACCAAAATCAACACAACTGATAATGAAATATTTTATTGCCATTCTTGCTTCACCATTCAAGTTTCAGCCAATAGCTCCCTATCCATGGATTGGTAATCCTGGCTTTGTTAAGAACTCATGAAAAGTGCACACTGGAAGGGAAAGCGGGAAGAGAGAAATTGACTATTTGTTTTAGATTATGCTATTATTCTCATTAAAGCTGGAAAGTGAAAAATGTGTGGGGGTTACTTTGTTCCAAAAAAATGGGGATTATGCTAACTTCTTTTAGTCTGATGTATATTAGGAGGAACCTATGGACACACACACACATATGGTAATTCGCCTAATTAGTTAAGAAATATAATCTTCTGACATCCATTGAGGACAACATGAATAACATTTTAGAAAATTTTAGCCTCTAACGATTATTTAACTAATAGCAAACCCAGTCTCTGAATACAACCTGACTGATGCATAGACTGAGAGTTGGGAAGCAATAAGCCAAGAATACATTGCAATAAAGAAACGGATATGATATTTGTTCAATCAAAAGCAAGGTGAAGGGGTCCACTTACATTCTGCAAGAAAGTCAGCCAGACCCAAAATGAACCCAATATAAGATGTAGCAATTGCAAGAAGCGAGAACACTTGGATAATGGGCTGAAGATCATATAAATGAAATAAAGAAGAAAAAAGTTGTCATCACTTCATAATACGTTGTTTCAAAGTTTGGCTCAAAAAATAAAATATTTCATGTTCTACTTACTCCAACAACTCCATTGCTAGATTGCAGTTGTTGTAATGGGTCCAGGATTTTACCTGATGAGCCCATTTCAAGATTTGTAATGCTTCCCAGAATAACACCATTCCAGACAAGAAATAAAACAAGTGGTATAGCTGTACCCAGAACTATGGCAGTCCTGCAAATAACAAGTTGATGATGTACATAACATACGAAGTTTTGAACAGGCCTTACAAAATAGAGATAACCAACACTTCATCTAGAGCATGACATCAGACGGGAAACTTTCAAGAGGCAGTTAAAACTCCCTTACTAATGACAAACTCTTCTAAATTTTGGCATATTACTAAGAACCATATGAATGGAAAACAAATGAGGAAGTTGACATAAAAAGAAGACACTCCTTAGTCTCTTACAGATTATACACGTATAAATATTAATGGCCTCATGTACGGGTGGCAGATGCAGGTACATGTACGAGTGTTGGATTTGTCCATTGTACATAAATCTTCCACCATTTTGGACCTTAACTTTGTCAAGTTCTGTCAACATGGGTACAGCAAAGTGGGGGTCTAGGTTACAAACCCTGCAAATCAAGACCTATGACCTTTTACTACCACACTACAGATCACTATGGAAAGTGCTCAAGACCTTTACTAAAAGGCCCCTAAGATCTTGTCTCTTTAAACAATCATATGCCAAACAGGTGGCAAGATATTACAAGATCAGCCAAAAAGCTGGTTCAAGAACAACATACTAATTTGACAAGATTCTCTACTAAACTTACTAAAGAATGCTGAAACATTAGCGTCAATCAAAATGTTTTGGGTTTTAAAGACAGGAATAGTTGGGTTCTTTTTCGTGTTGGCCCCAAAGCTGGTTAGGTGGGCTATATGTTGAATCAAAGAAAAAAAAAAAGGTGGGCTATATGTTGAACTTCATTTATGGATTTGTGTTAAGTGGGCTGTATTTTCCAATTGAAAGATCCAGAAAGAGTTTTGGAATTATAAAAAGAAAATGGCAACAGCCTGTTCACATAAAATATATGTTTCATTCTTCTTCAGAAGTGTTGCTCTAGAAATTACATTTAGAAGTTATACACGACGCAGAAATATCCTCTAACATTCAGAGATCTACATTTGCAGGTCTCCATTTAGACTGGGTGTCAAAAACAGTAACTTCCAGTAGTCCAAACACAGGGAAACAGCTATATATGCATTTGTGATTTCATTACATTAGTAATATATTGTCTATGTAGAGTATTTCTTTACATGCAAAAAAATCATAAAGAGCATCATAGTTATGAATAATTATGCATGAATATCTTGACAAGAACGGATTAGTCCCTATAACTTCTCCAAATTTAAGTGTCAAACTAGGTTTGAAATAAGGAAGTCGTCCTCAAGTGCCTCAATCTATAGCTAAGTGTTTTACAAATCAAAGGTTCACGCTCATGTAAGCATATAGATATTTTATGCAAGGATCGGCTAAAAATTGAAATTATTTTCTCTCTTTTCTTACATCTCCTGATTTAAACCAATCCAGTTAGACATGCTTAAGCTAGTTGGTCTCTAGCCTGTTACTCCATGTATTGTAACATTCATCTTTTAAAAGTGATAGCTGGCTACTGATACTTTATGATATTTGGTACGACAATTGAATGTAATCCAAGTACTTCCTAAGTTTGTTTTATAATTCTCCATTTTTTAAACTAAAAGGAGAAACATGGACATAAAACAAGATCCATCATTCGGTCCGTAGGATATTATGTATGGATAAGGCATGGACAATGGCATTAGTACTACTGACTCCTGTTTTCATTATCGTAATTAGCAGCACAGAAGAATATCAAAGAGCAAGTACTAGTCATTAGAATTTTTTTTTAAACTAGTTAGTAATGTTTCAACATTTATATTACAAGGTTGTCCATTTGGTTCAGGTATACAATCTTACATGTTTTCAATAACCAACAGGTGATATCCACATTCTTGCTATCTTGCAATGATTTAATATAATTCAGTTAACTAATATGATGAGGAGGATTCCTCAGATAAAACATTAAATTCCTAAAAGACTCATCATCAGAACAAATCACATCTATACATTGTTCACGCTATTATCAAGCAAAGGTGTGATTTGTTGCCATGTCCATTATAATAAGCTTGATAATCACAATCTATGACATCTAGACTATATAGTGGTGATAACAAGATATGCACCTTACTTTTGCCAGGTTTCCTTCAAGATCCGTACAAAGAACAGGTACTACATTCTGAACAAAGCATATATAAATTGTCATAACCACTTCACTGCTGAATTACTGCAGGTTTGGTGATGTTACCTGGTAAACAAATGAAAGTGCAATTATGGGTATACTCATAGGAACTGCTTCAAAGTTGGCTTTCAGAAGTGCATCCCAGTGCAGGTCTCCACTTACAACAGGCTGAAAATGAAAAATTAACATAATACTGTAGATAGTGCAATAAAAATGCAAGACTTCAGCCCTATACCCATGCAGAAACCTGTATATTAATTTGGCCATTTTTTAAGTTCACACATGCAAATATGTTCACAGCCATGAGAATAAACGTCTAAATCATTTATACTATCCTCTTGTTCACTTGATCGAGTAAATCTAAATCCAATAAGGCCTGTTTTGTTGTCCTATGAAATTTGAATGAGCCCATCATATTTTGTCAAGGATCTAATAAACAAATTCATCATTTTGAATACGACTATTTGAAAAGGAAAACAAAATGGATAGGAGTTGTTTAATCACCGATCAACCCAAAAGCTTAAGCTTATAGGAATGGATAAATTTAATCAGTTAATCAATACTTTAACACTCTCTCTCACGTGTGGGTTCAAACTCCCTACACCCTTTCATAGGTGAGGCCTAACACATGGAATATTTAACTGAAACGGGGAGTGAATTGTAGAGGAAGTCAGGGTTCGAACTCATAACCTCTGGCTTTGATACCATGTTAAACTATCACTTGTCTCAAAAGCTTAAGTTGATAGGCATAGATGAATTTAATCATTTAATCAATACAACACTCCTCCTCACGTGAGTGGCTCAAACTCTCTTTTAATAGGTGAAGACTCAACACGTGAAATATTTAATTGAAATAGGAGGTAAATTATGGAGTAAGGGTTCGAACTCAAGACCTCTGCTCTAATACCATGTTAAACCACCACTTATCCCAAAAGCAAGAGTAATCACTATGACTGAAGAGAGTTAGAATTCATAAAATCACCTTGTTTCAAATTCATTATGAATGACAGGTCATAAATTGAACTAAAGAAAACTCTAGATGGAAAATGAAGTATACAAAAGGAAACACCTAAGTACACTGGAAGCTTCTCATATTTGATTGTTGAGCATATGGTGATCTCAGTTGATCATATTTTAATAAAATCTACATTAGAGAAGACTAACATTTTTAAATAGTTGAATTTACATTTCCATGCACAAAACGTTTTAGCCAAAGGTAAAATAAATGAGCAATCGAACTCTTGAAAAGGACATCTAAAATCATATGGAAGTAGTTCATAAAGTGAGAGAATTACCACAAGAGCTGCAAATGAAACGACAATTCCAAATATAAGAACTCCATTAACTGCACCAATAAAGCGCTGGCTACACTTGAAGATAAGTTTACAGTCAATTCCACCTCACAAAAAAGAAAGAGAAAAGGAAAAAGAAAGGAGTTCTGGTTACTAGGTTAAGAGTTCCTTACTTAATGGTGGTTTGGTGTTGGAGTTTAGAATTGTATAGATTTTATACCAGTTTACTATCAGAGCTACTGTTCTACATCACAGATTAAACCAAGTTTTCTGTTAGACTCAAGGGCTCCCATATGTAACAAAAAGTTCACCAAGTATGAATGAAAGGTAGAATCAGACTAAGCATATATACATGTGCATAGAAAAGACATATATATATAAGTGATAAAACTATTTTAACTACACCGGCTTGACTAGTCAATGAATTCATAATAAACGCAGTGGTTGGAAGGACGCAAACTGGAGTTTTCAATACCTAGACAGGGGAAGGGAGTTGAACCAAGAATGAGAAGTTGTTCATTTGTTATGATAAGCCTTCCATGGGTAGGCAAGGTATCTGAATAACCAATAGAACCAAATGGAAACTGACAAATACCAGTTGGTTCCAGATGATTGACAAGTCGGCGTCGGTTCTAGAATTCAAAAAGCCAATAGTATTGGTTCGGTTGTCAATGGTGGGTGTCAGTGTTCAAACTAAAACCAACCTAATTGACACCTAATATATAAATTTTTTATATGGTCGGTTCATTCCGTAGACTCACTTCCTCTCACACCTGCCAACCCAATTCCCTTCACTAAATTCCAACCCTCACCCACCAGTGACTCTTCACTTTTGTCTATCATCCCTCCCGATCCTTCTCAGTTCCCTTTTGGTGTTGTGATTGACTTGTTTTCTCATTGTTAGAATATTAAGTAAATCATTAAATTCACCATTTACAATCAACTTAAACTTTTGTGATAATTGGTAATTTAAAATGATATCAAAGTAGTAGTCTTAAATTTCAACTCTTAAGTTAGCATTTTACCTCCCGTTTTAATTAAATATTTCATGAGTTAGACCCCATTTATTGAGGGTGAATTTGGGTCTACACATGAGGGAAAATGTTAGTATATTACTTAAATGATTAAATTTTTTACAATTTTTTCATAAATTTAAACTTTAGAATAACTAGTGATTTAACATTCATCTTGTGCAGGCTAAGTGACTTTGTTATTGTACCTCACGCCATAAAGGACCAAAACCCCAATGCATCCCTTCAACCATCACACCCATGGCCAATCCCTGCACCCTATGTTGGCCACTGTGAGCAAACTTGAACCCACTTATCCAGACATTTAACGCTATATGAACAGCCACTACTATGCTTCAAGTGCACAATAAAACCACTCCACCAGAAACTCAAAATACCAAGACTAATTCGAGTTAACTCTTAAGGTAAATCTTTCAACTTACAGAAGAAATTGATCGACCTAGAGAATATGACTAACCTTCCGAAGTAGCATATGCATCCAAAAATCAATGAAAACAAAGTTGCACTTTCCCATCTGCAACCATAACGCTGCCATCAACACCTAAGAAACATACAAAATGGTACTTGAAATATAATACATAAAACTGCTGCCTACAGAACTACAGATTTGGTAGGCACAAATCAAATGAAAACATTTAGGAACATAGCTCATACAATGGAATGCCGAGAAAATTTGTCAAAATATCTGAAGAACGAGCCACATATGCCACAAGAAGGGCGTAATGTATAAAGATGTAAGACCAACTGCAAGACAATGAAAATGACAATCAAACTTTGACAAGACAATCAAAAAAATCTGTGAGTTAAAGAAATTGACAGAATCTGATGACATGGCTCTCTGTCAGCCCTTTTTAAATTGCTAATAGGTCAAAAATATCAATGAAACATTGATGAGTGTGCAATAAAATTTTGGACTACTTTAGACTTGTGTCACTAAGAGGAAATGAATTGGTCTACCACCATCAACAGGCTAAGTCCAGTGTGGTTTAGCTGAGACGAATCCATGACCATAAGAAGCTTAATGTTGTTGGTGATTTGTTTATATCATCATTTGTTAAGGTTCTCCAGATTTCCCTCAGATTGTCCCAAGCAGCCAATACATTTCAAACAAAATTAGGAACCTTATAGATTAGCTAATAGCTGCTAAATGTTGACTAGTTAGCAGTTGCCAATTTATTATCCAGTATATGCACCAGTTTGTTGGCAATTTGATAAGGATCATATTTGCTTGCTCATGTAAAGTCTGGTTTGTGAGTAACTAATAATCAAAAGGATAAAAAAAATTTAATTGCATTAATAAGAAAGCAGGCGATTCTCACGTGCATAAATGACACATGTCACTTTTAGAGGCTAGGTTGGAGGAAATTCTTCCAACCTAGTTTGTAGGAAATTTATGTCTTAATCAAAATTACTTGGCTTTCAAAATTCTTGTCTTTTGTCTCAGTAATTTGCACAATGGCTAACAATAATTAGCCATATATGTATTAAAATTTAAAGGGTGCATATAAGCCTACCAAGCAATTTGAACACCCACTTTTCCCAGAGTTCGCCTGGCCATTGATACCTGAAATTATTCACAGGGTGGATAAATTATATTATCTTTAAAACCTTTAAACTGAGAAACTCATAATTTTATCTTGACAAAAAGAAAAATCAAAACCACAATGTATGATAATAACTAATGAGGATTTCAAACTTACATCATATGTTTGACAAATAAATTTTCATGAAAGAGCTAATACAGTTAAACTTCTGTTGGCTACACTGGAATAGAAGACCGACAGCAAATGTGGGTGAAATCATAATTTTTCAAGACAAGATGTAGATAGATGATTTCAAATAAAACATTGAAATTTATGAAAAGGATGCAAATAAAATAACCTCAAATTTATAATAGATCTGGGTAACAGAAGGTTAACCCATACACAAACATCCAGGAAAACGTTAGCAAATACTAAGCTTTTAAGTGCATTATATTTCTTAAGAACTTATGCACTCATCAGATAGGAATAGAGGCGCACAGCCTTGCTGTAAACCACTAAATTAATGTATGTAAAGACACCTTTTCTCCTCTTGAGGAAAGGAAAATACTAAGTATGGGTTACGTTAAAAAACATGGAACTTACTAATGATACACCGCCAGAACCCAGCTCACACATGGTGTTCACATTTACTTCAGCAATGAGCAACCCCGTCACAACCTGCAGTAATTTTTAAACTTCTCAAATAACTCCTATTTAAGAGAGAAAGAGTATGTTAAAGTTTTTAGGATAAGTGGTGATTTAACATAATATTAGAGTCAAAGGTTCTGAGTTCAAATCTTGTCTCAGTCATTTACCTCAATTTCAATTAAATATTCCATGTGTTGGGCTTCACCTATTAAAAATAGAGTTTGAGCCCACACGTGAGGAGAAGTGTTTAAAGTATTGATTAAATGATTAAATTTACATATTCCTATAAGCTTAAGCTTTTGGAATAAATGATCATTTAACATGGTATCATAGAGGGAGATTGTTACCATAAAAACCCAACAACCGATGCATGCAACTGCAGAGGCTAGAAATCCAGATTCTTGTGTGACCGCTGGAATTGCAAGAATTCCCGCACCCACCTAATGGAGGTCAATAGCATTCAACGCAAAGATGGTCACACCAAACTCTACTAATATTTAAAGAAATGAATGCCAAAACAACAAGCAAATTACAGAAACAAGAATTATATTATTTAACGAAGAAAATACTTCTCTGAGCAGCTATCAATGTAACGAATTACATCATTTAGACTGTAACTAATTTAAATTCCTTGTGCTTACAATCTTTCCATTAAGCTGTACACACACTTTATACAAAATGCAAATATCTTACTAAAAATACGCATACCGTGGTGCCCGCAACCAGGAAAATTGCACTAGATAGGCTCCCTGAAAAAAAAAAAAAAAAAAAAAAAAAAGGAAAGAAAAATGAGAATTGAAATGCATAACAAGAGCAGAGAAAAATCAACATAGTGAGTGGGTCTTTATCCAAAAAATAAAATAAAATTATAGCAATTGGAAAACCGGGCTCTCGCTTCAATGTGGCTTGGTTGAGGTTGGAGAAGAGCCTCTCGAACTCGAACTCTTCCTTCTCCTTTTGGGTGGAATTGGATTGAGACTGCCTCTGGGAGAAGCATTTGAGAAGAAGGGTTGCTCTGTCGTGGCGTTCAGGTCGAGAGGAACGATTGTAGCGGTGAGTTTGCAACAATTGCTTTCTTGAAGAAGGGATTTGTAGAAGCGTCGGAACTTGAAAACAAGCACTCGACACTGCCATTTCTTTCCGCCTTTTCTTTCAGTGGAGAGGGAGGGAAAACGGAATAAACAGTAACAACAGTTATATCCACCGGATAATGTGGGCCACAATCGATTACCCTTAACTTGGCCACCCCTCTTCCGACTTTATTTATTATTTATTTTAGTTTTTAATTTTTAATTTTATATATTTTTTAATTTTATTATTATTATTATTATTATTATTATTATTATTATTATTATGTGTGACACATGTCATTATATAATTGAATTGAACTTTACATGAATTGGTTAAGATTTTGGACAAAATTTATAGTAAGAATTTATTTGTTATTTTTGCATAACACAGAAAGTTTTGAGAACTCCTTTTTTACTTTTTTCTTTCTTAACCATATAGAACTTATTGCAATCAATGTTAACATAATCGCTAATTTTACATTTTTCTCTTGGTAAAATATAATTAACCCGACTAACAATAATGAAGCGAACTAGGGCCGTAATCGAGCTGAGCTTTAAAATTTCAAGACTATCTCGTTTCTGAATCCAGCTCGAGCTCGAGCCGAGCTCGGTTCATTTAAAACTAAGGCGAGCTCGAACACTAGCTCGTTGAGAATACTATTTGAACTGAGCAGAGTACTCGACAAGCTTAGCTCAACTACAGCTTAAGGTTATTAATTTTTAATGTGTGATCAAAGCGGAGCTCAAATTCGAGTTTATGAATAATCTCTATACATTTATTTATGACATACATATATAATATATAACTATATAAGGCTGGCATATTAAAAAATATAGTACATATCTATAGCTAGGACTGGCAATTTTGATACGACCCGACAATCCGAAACGAAATTAGCGGGTTTGAGTATATCTTAAACAGGTTTGGGTCATAAACGGGTCTACCTATTTATGACCCATTTAGGGTGACCCGCCAGACACGATTAACCTTTTTTTTTTTGAAAAAAGAAAAAGAAAAAAAGAATGGATATAAAATTGTATTGATATAAAATAAAATATGACAAAATTGTAATTTAAAAGAGAGTAGAGCTAATAATAAAATAAGACCATACTTGGTCTTATCCATAGCCATACACGTGGCTGTGGATTGTTTTGGCTTTATTCCCTTGAATCCCGACGCCTCTCCCTTTTTCCTTTTATTTCTCTTTTCTTTTTTCCTTTTCTTTGTTTCTTCTTCTTATCTCCTTCAGTCCTTCTTTGTTCTCCTGTCGCACACCAGATTGAGTGAGAGAGAACGGATCTGATAGAGAGAGAGAGAGCTGATTCGTGACTCCGTGAGTGAGACACAAAAATTAGAAGAAGAAGAAGAGAAGAGTATGGGTTTTCAGCAGAGATCAAGAAAGAAGAGGTCGGAGCTGGCTAAAGCCCTCTTGTCTCCAATGGCCGATCTATGTACCCTATTCCATTTTTTTATTTTTTCTTTTACAATGGCAACATTTTCTTAATGATTTTCGTTGTTGCAGATTTGATATTTTTGTTTTTAATTTAGTAGTTTTTTGTGAAGAACACTTCATTTTTTTGTCATTTCATGAAAGATTTTGTGTTTCCTTATTTTTTTTCCCTCTCTAGTGCAATATTGCTCTCATTTACAGCCCTGTTCCTTGCAAAATGGTAGTCTAGCTTTCTTTTTTTATCGTAAATGATGGAGTTGTACTTCATTTGAGTCTTAGAAGTCTAAACGGGTCAAATGGGTCGTGTCGACCCGATATGACCCATTATGCTAAATGGGTTTCACGGGTCGTGTCGGGTGACCCGTGAAATTGCCGTGTCATGTCGTGTCTGGAGCTCCGACCCGTTAAGATAAATGGGTCATGTTTGGGTCTAGCTTTAACAGGTCGCGGGTCTTCACGGGTCGTGTCGGGTACCCATTTTGCCAGCCCTATCTATAGCCTATAAGTAACAAATTAACAATATTATTATATATAACTAAAGAGTATAAACTATATTATATGTATAATGTGTGCAAGTAGTAAGTGTAATATAGTTATATGATGTGATATATATAGGGTGAAATACATTTTGGCCCCCCAAACTACCATTTTTCTTTTTCTTTTTTGGCCTCATCTGTCCATTTATACCGTCAATGCCAACGAAAATTGGGTCATGTGCACGACACGTGACCCTTTTAGCCCAAAAACCTGAAAATACCCCTCCCTCTATACACTAAAATTCCCACAATGCCCTTCGAAATAATGCAACAAATTATTGAAATAAATAGCCAACTTAAAAATAGTTATTACAAGAATGTCATTCGATAATAATCTATACGATTTGGATTTGGTTTTTTACTTTGTGTAGATTGTGGTTTTTTACATTGGTTATTTTCTAGGGTTACTGAACAGACTGTGCCGACGAGGGGGTTGAAGACGGGATCGTGATTGTACCGACAGATTGTGCCAACCAATTGTGCCTAACGAACAGGCTGTGCCGACCGATTGTGCCTAACGAACCGACTATGCCAACTAATTTGTAGAGAATGAATCGACGCGAGGGTGCTGATTTTTGGCAGGTTTTCTAGGTACATTTCTTGCCCTTTTTTGACCGGTTTTTGGGTGGCTTTCTTGCCGGTGTTTTGCTAACTGAAGGCGAGAGGTTGCCTTGCTGGGTGTTTTTGCCGATTGAAGTATGGGTGGGTGCCAAGTGTGTCGACTGTGCCGAAGGAGGGACTCGGTGCTGAGTTATTTCCAAGCTGCTGCCGAGATATTTCCAAGCTCCTCTTTCAGGGGGTTGCTCTACCTTACCAAACCCACGAGCATTGTGAGTTTTTTAGATTGCCTAAACCCACGACAGTATTTATAATGCCTTTTATTTTGCCATGTTGTTTGTTTATTAGGGGTATTTTCAATACTGACATGTTTATGTGGGTAGGGTTGTGTGAAGATAATGTCGACATGTTCATGTTGGTGGGCTTGTGTTGTCTACTTGTTTGTTCAATTGGTTTGGTTGTAATAATGGTCCACTGATAATGCAGACATAGTTGACAATTGTTTTAGTGGATTGCGGACAACTATGTTTATCGTGGGTCACATTGACCCCAATTGTTTAGTGGTCCCTTTTTGCAAATATTTAAATCACCTACTTTTAGCTAAATAATTTCATATCTATGGCTGTTTTAGGATACCTCTTCCCCTCCATAATATTAATACTGTTAATTAGGTATTTTAATAATATTGTCTCTGTTGAGATCTTTAACTTAATGAGACCACCTTTCCTCCAACTTGTGTGTACTAACCAATGAAAGCATGCCAAGTGAGGAGCTTAGACCAATGCCCTGAAACATAGAAACGTGTCAGATTCATATGGGAAATAGTATTTTCCAGTATACGATAGATTGGGAAGCTGTGATTTGTTGATAAAACTGAGGGATAGTACCAAAATCAATTTACCATAGAGTAATCATTGACACCATAAAACTTTACCATAGAGTAATACACTGTACCACAAGCAATTCTTTAATTTCACCACCATAGAGTAATACATTATATCAAAATCAACATCATTTTAAAATTTTAAATGGTCGTTGAATAAAATAAAATAAAATCTTGATTGTTTTACAACATGCTTTAGTTTAAGATTGATTCTTTTTCTAGTTGAGTCAGTTTGACCTACATATACAATATACTTATTGCTTTATTTTATTCTCTTTTGTTGTGTAGATGGCTAGACGAGAGTTTGTGTTCGAGGTACATTATAAAGGGCACATTGATAGGAGGTTCATGAATACGTATGTTGGTGGAGATATTGATGTATACAGAGAGGCCATTGAGCATGATAGGTTGTCATTTTCAGTTGTTGAAGGTATTGCAAAAACTTATGGGTACATATCTGGGAACTTAATTTACTACATACTGCCGGGTTGTACATTAGAAATGGCTTGAAATTAATTACATCAAACTTTGATGTACACGAAATGGTTAAAGCCCACTCAGGTCTACCAATTGTAGAGTTGTACATCAATTTATTTAGTGAGTCCATACCTGACATTGGTGAGGAGAATAGTGATGATGGTAATGGTGATGATGAGATGGGGTATTCTAGGATCAAGAGAGATGATCCATATTGGGATGAGGTAGATGAACCCGATTTGTTCGTTGAGAATAAGATGTTCCTAGGTCATCTATTTGGGGGGGGGGGGGGGGGGACAATAGAGAGGGTGAAGAGAATGATGGTGGGGAGGGTAGGGAAGATAGTGATGGTTGTGTGGAGGGTGAAGAGAGTGTTGGGGGTGAAGAGAGTGAAAAGGATGGTGGTGAAGAGGAAGGTGGGAGAGGGGGAGGACAATAGATTTGATGATGATGCCAACTCAAACATGGCACGTTTACAGGTGCACATGTGAAGGGGTGTTATGCACATGTTGTGCTGTTGTAGTAAAACTAATATTTCCCAAAGCATTTTTGCCGGACGAAAAACTATCGCCTCCTTTATATATGTTCTCTCTCATACATTTTTTTTTATCCCTATTCCCTGGTTTGAGCCGGCTTAGGGAGGAAGGAAAGACCTCATCTCTTCCTTCCTCTCCTCTTCCTCTTTCCTTTATGTATACTTTTACTTACATTGTTGTTTGGCCAGAGGTTTCTCTAGCCCTCCTTAACTCTCATAAGGTTTTATCTGTCGTCCCATATGACTTACCCCATCCAGAATCTCAATCTCCGGCCAAACAACAATGTAAGTATATTTTATTCTTTTGTATTTTCCTTGGTGTTCTAGTTATATCAGATCCGTTCTCTCTCACTCAATAAAATATATACGCTCTCAAACAGATCTTCCAATAAGGATAATTAGATCCATCAAACCAGGAAAGGGCATTGGGAGCTTGGGAGAGAGGATGAAAGACTTGAAGCGGTGTCAAAGATCACACTTAGGAAATTCATCCTTCACAGGGTGAACCTTGCTCTAATACCAATTAAAAATAAGTCTAATACTTCAAATAACACCTAAAAGGGGTTTTGGGGTGGGGGGAGAGAGTTGAATAAGTGTATACCAAAATAGCACTCCTCATACCTTCCCTCCGCATAGGAGACATATAAAAGGTAAGGGTAATATTGTTTGTAAGAATGCAAACCATATTTCTGCAGAGAAAGTCAAGCAGCATTCCAACAAAAGAAGCCAGCCCACTTGTCATCACTGCAGCATCACTGGTCACATCCGACCCAAATGTCCATATCTTCAGGCTAAGAAGACGAAGGTTCAGAAGGAGCTGCCAATAAGACCTACATCAGGCACTCTACCTTCGACTACATTCCAGGCTCTATGGCATCAGCAGCGACAGCTGAAGTTGGTTCCTGCCAATAAGAGTGGCCAATCAAAGAAGAACAAATCAAGGCACTACAAGAGAAAGCCGCAAAAGCCCATTAGCAATCATGGCTACGAAGGGTTGCTGAGCCTAATGCAATGTATGCTAAGAGGATCCTCATTGATAGTTTTCTTAGCGGTATCTATAAAGTTACCACAATTTTGTAAGTGGATGTATGAGTCCATAACTCAACAAGCAGAAACATTTTGACCCTTAACATGTGTGATATAAACACCTTTTTTCCTTTGAATAGCGTTCACTAAAAAGCTATCACAATACAGAGTTTTCATCAAAGGAGTTTGTCTATAAAAGTATTATAGTCGTTTTGCAAATCACATGAATTAGAGATAGGTATATACACAATAATCAAACCAAAATTATTTTCCTTTTACATTTTCTTTACTATGTATATAACTCCATATCTCATAATATGAAGCAAGTAAAACATTTTATATTATGTAACGTAAAGCATCATTTTATACATCAATAAGTATATATCATATCTTATATATACTTTACATAAAATATGGATGTAGTTAAATCACCATCATTGATTCTATTCTGCAGAATAAAGGGCTGTTGATGAGAAGGGTACTTTGATAGAGATAAAATATATAGTGGACATTGCTTATATATATATATATATATATAATAGGACAGAATTCTAGCATAGCTTTTGGCCTTTGGGTACACATGCTATCACTAGCTGTTCATATGCGCGTCGCATTGACGCTTTCATCGTCGTACACTCGCATGAGCCACGAGCTTATTACCTACGTGTGCATTTTCCTACCATTTTAACAGTCATATTTTTTAACGGTATTTAACTGTTTTTTCAACAATCATAATATTAACTGTTAAAAATTGTCATTTCAGTAGTAACAAATTTCTTCTATAATTTTATAAAAGAAAAACTGGAAGCAAATTTGATTTTACACTTTGTTTTTTCTCCTTCTTCTCTGCTCTTACAAAATTCCATGTTAAGAGTATTGTTCATAATTTGCAATCTACACACTGTGTACATTTGGATAATATTGTACCCTGATGAGATAATTTATTTTGATTTCATTAATTATGTAGTTCTCACGTCATTATTTTTTTTATAACAAGAATCACTATTAGCTCAACCAAGCATGTTTGATATTTTCAGGAACCAATTTATTTACCATTAACATGTTAGGAAACAAATCCTATTCCCCAAAACTAGTGAGAAACAAGAAAAAATAAACAAACAAACAAACAAAATAATCACAAACATAGACATTTACATGGTTTACAAACCTTGTCCATTTCCAATGCCAATTCCCAAAGCATTATTACTCTTATTATTAATATTCCTTATAAAGTACAAATAAATCTTATAACTTTTCAATATGGTACAATGTGTAAGACAAAAAATAAAAGGAAATTTGAAATTTTGAATTTGGAGAGAGTGACTTTAATTTTCATGAAATAATTTTCAATTATTCTTGTCATAAGAATCAGGCAAAAAGAAAAAATAGAAATAACTTTTTTTTTTCTAATTAAAAATGGAAATAACTTGTTTGAATAACTTGTTTCCTTCTTTCTTCAATAAAAAGTAAAAACAATTCAATTCTAATTCACTGTGCGAATTTTAATATTTAACTTTGTGAGATAAAATTTTAAAAAAATTAAATAAAATACAATTTGTTTTTGAAAAAAAAGTAAAAAAAAAAAAAAATCAGAATTCTCTTTCATTACCAAAAGAATAGTTTCTAAGTTTAACTCGGTAGTTGACTTGGAAATTGGATGTGGAAGTCTTGCAATACGGGCTGTGATAATTGTTGGTTTCTGCTTTGTGAAATTCCTTGATACCACAGTCGAAAGGATTTTTCTACCCGGCTTTCCTCGAATCCTATTAAATTCAACCACTTGATTCATCTTTTTGTGAGAAGGACTTAGCTTATCTACCTTTGAATCCTATTAATGCCGAAGACGTAGTGCTGCACAGCTTGCTTCGAATCCTATTAAATTCAACCACTTGTTTCGTCTTTTTGTTAGAAGGACTTAAATTATCTACCTCAAATGCTATTAATGCAGAAGACGTAGTGCTGCAAATAATATTTATTGGTCTTTTTGTGAGAGGTGTGGTGTTGCAGATAACATTTAGTGCAGAAGACTTTCATCCTCCATCAAGAAGCAAGCAACAAACGTGTTATGCATTAAATGTTTTGCAGAAGGGGTGTGATGAGACCTTAAAAACAGGGAGTTGATACAATCCTTTCAACATCAATTTATTGACATTCTTGTTCCATTGAAAGCTCTCCAGCATTGCCAAATTGCTTGCAGAATTTAATGGATGATAAAGAAGACAAGACAAGTAACTACTTTCCACCAATTGAATTGAACTCAATTAAACACAACAAATAACTCAAGACAAATAATTATCACTTTTAAACTCAACAAACAAAGGATTTCTTAAAGAGTTTATGAACAACTCATGTGTATCAAATCTCTAAGCAGATAATTGCAAAACTCACCTTCACTTTCAATTTTTGTTTTCTCATTCTTCATTTTACAAAATGTTTCTTATCGAGTCAAACTTTGATGAAGAGTCAGAGATAATTGCAAAACTTGCTATGGAAGAAAAAAGATTAACATCACATGGTCGTTCTAAAAAACGACGCACGTTCATCTGGCGTGATCGCTTGCAAGCTGAGGAAAATCTTTTTTGCAATGATTTTGTTGAACCACCAATATATCCTCACAATATGCGGTTGAAGCTCACGATCCTTATTTTGTCCAAAGAAGAGATGGTTCCAAAGGCTCGATTTTTCTTCCTTTCAAAAGATTACCGCCTCACTCAGAATTATTGCCTATGGTGTTACAGTTGATTTTATGGACGAATACTTCAATATTGGAGAAGCCACCATAATAGAGAGTCTTAAAATGTTTGTTCAAACAGTGATTTCAATTTTTCAGAAGAATACTTAAGGTCACCCAACAGTAAAGACATTGTTAGATTGCTAGTGAAAGGCAACCATGCTTTCCAAGCATGTTGGGGAGCATCAATTGCATGCATTGGAAATGGAAGAACTAGGGCTGGCAATTTTTGACATGACCCGTGAACCCGACACGAAGTTAAAGGGTTAGGGTTAAGCTTAAAAGGGTTTGGGTCATAAATGGGTTGACCCGTTAGACTCGTTTAATAAAATGGTCATTACAGGGTCAATCTGCTTGACCTATGGGTTGACCCGTTTGACCCGTATACTTAAAACATTTTTTTTTTCAACATTAAAAATTAAATCTAAACAATCATGTTACCTCTCTCTTTCTCTCACTGTCTAAAGAGAAAAGACTAACTAAAAAAAATCTCACAAAAAACAAAATTAGTCATTTCCTTTTATTGAGTTAGAACTTGAACAAAAAAGGCAAAGACAAAAAAAAAATTAGCGGAGTTTTTTTTTCATTCAAGTTTTCGAACTTAGAAGTTGAACCAAAACAAGTAAACAATAAAACAACTCAATATTTTATATTTCAACTGTGAAATAATATGATTATTCAAACAATTTGATTTTATTTTTTTTAGTTTAAATTTGTATTTTTAATTTTATTTTTATAGACTTTATTAATAAACGGGTCAAACGGGTTGGGTCGTGTCAACCCATTATTTAGCAGGGTCGTGTTAGGGTTTAAGAGTTTGACCCTTTTATCTAAATGGGTTGTGTTAGGGTTGACCCTTAACGTGTTGGCGGGTCAAACGGGTCGTGTCAACCCGTTTTGATAGCCCTAGGAAGAATTGCCCGGCTTCGCGGCATGGTATGTATTTTGGTCATATTTACAAACCAACTATTATTTTGGAAGTAGTAGCTTCATAAGATCTTTGGATATGACACGCTTTTTCTTTTCTTTTCTTTTTTTCTTTTTAATTTTTTTACCTGGGTTTCATAATGATATAAATGTGCTAAAAACGTCATTTATATTTTCTGACCTCACTCAAGGGTGTGCTTCTCCTATTAACTACGTCGTTAATGGTCATAACTATAATATGTGATACTACTTCGCTGATGACATATATCCACAGTGGGCAACATGTGTGAAAACAATTTCATCTCCACACGGGAATAGGAGAAAACACTTTGTTGTAGCCCAAGAGTCAGCAAGGAAAGATGTGGAGTGGGTGTTTGGAGTACATCATGCACAAGAGGAATGCTAGGCATCTAAACATTTTTTTTCTAGAATTTGGTTCCAAACTGATGTGTCATAATTTCATGAGATCTATCATTTTGGAAAGTGTGCCACAATTTCATAGGATTGTGACACATCAGTTTTGAACCAAATTCTGGAAAAAGAGTGTTTGGATGTCTAGCATTTCTCCAAGCACAATTTGCAATAGTACGTGGACTTGCACGATTTTGGAAACTTGAAACGCTCAAAGACATTATGATGGCATGCGTAATTCTACGTAGCATGATCGATGAAGATGAGGGGAGTAACAATAGAGCAGAAGACTTTGAATATGAAAAACTGAACCACTTGAACCAGTGACACCCAGAGCTACAAATGACTTTAGTAAGTTCATTCGACGCCATCATTCTATTAGAGATAAGAGAACTCATCGAACACTTTTGCCAACTACATAGCGAGGCATAGAAACTACCAATGAAAAAGTGATTTTTAAAAACGCAGTTAAGTGTTTCACAAAATCAAAGTTTGGCCTTTAAAACCACATGTTAGCTTTTAAAATTCTGTGTTTTCAAAAAAAAAAAAAACTCTATTGCCTGCAATTTGAAAAAACAGTTTTTTGCGTTTTCAAATCGTAATTTTTTTAAAAAAAAAACACAATTCCCAAATGATTCATTTTTTGCAATTTGGTTTAAAATCGTATTTTTTCCCTACGAAATTGCAATCACAAATGCACCCTGAGAGAGGCTAAGAGAGTGAGTCCGGCTTAGAGAGGAGAAAAAGAAAAAAGATGAAACCCTATGGCCAATACCCACCAAAATGACGTTGTTTAGTCAATTTGCTTTATACACACGCGCGCGCGCGCGCACACAGACATATATATATATAGTATGTAGATACAATTATTAACCCATCTACATACCCTAAAACTATTATACACATCCTCATGCAATTACTCGGATAACGATTAATTGCAATTAATAATTGTCCGCTTGTACAATCTTAATATTAATGAATGAAGTTATGTTATAACTACTAGTACTGCAATTATTATCATAATGCTAGTTTCAAAGGAATGGTATTATTATTACTATTGTTGTTATCACATTATTATCTATATTATTGTTATCAAGAGAATGAAAGAGAAATAGAGAATTATTTTCTCAGAGAGAGAGAGAGAGAGGAACGGTGAACATTAGGGAGAGAAAGTGTTGCAGGGAGTAGAGGAGTGAGAGAGACAGTGTTTAAAAAATAAATGAAGATGCTCCAGTTGCTCTTTACAAATGAAGAGCCATTGTAACATTTGGTTAGTTTAAATAAGAATCTGTTGGAGTGGGGTGTTAGCCGTTAGGGTCTAACAGTGTGTTTTACAGAGTCTTTTGAAGATACTCTTAGATCGATGCAGCAAACACCTCCAGGCTATTAGTTCTCCTCGAGTGTGCCAAACACACAACACTTTGTCTGCAATATTGGGCATCTCCTTCTCCAAATAAAAAAAAGAAAAAAATATTGGGTTCTAAAAAATCAATGGAAGAAACTTGAAACTTGAGATAACCAACTACATCGATATTCAAGATTGCATGTAACAGTATTTTTTTTTTTTAAAAAAAAAAAAAAAGAAGCTACTAAGATAATATATACACAATATTTTATTACAATGGCAAGACTAGCTAGGTTTTGAGGTTTTTTTCCCTCCATATTCAATCTCCTTTACCCTGTTTGCTACGTGCTGGACGCTTTTTGACAGGTCTTGCGTGTGCTCTTCTATGTGATTGAACAGAAGGTCTACAATTTTTCTAAGTGAAGCATAGCGCTTTCTCTCTAGGAGCAGCTGTTGAGTTAACTCTTGAATCTTCATGTTTTCATTCTACAAAAGTACGAGAGGACCGATAGTGGGAGAAAAGTAAAAGAAAAATGAACGACAATTAATATGTAAAACAAAGTTTTAGACTGACTAATCAAGTTGCAATTGGAGTTTTTGTAAAATTATTTATAAAGCCTAGGCTCACCTAGTAAGAGCATTGACAATGAATTCTCTATTTCTATCTAAAATAACTAATTAAAGCTACATTTATTCTATTTTAGCTAATGGCTATTCAAATGCATTATTCATTCGATTATATATTATATCTTTATGCCATTTAAATATTCTTTTTGTATTCTTTTTGTTAGTTTATTGGCTACATTCTGTTGACAAAATCACTACCATATCAGAGTGTTGCTATAACAGGTATTTATAGACAAGCAGTTTTTTTAGGCATGTATTCTTTCGGACAATGGAATACATGCATGTTTTTTTAGGCATGTATTCACTACAAAAATACTCACAATTGGACGCGTGTCTACAGTACCGGTTACTGTAGACACGCGTCCAATTTGACACGTGTCTTATGAGACACGTGTCTAATTGTAACGTAGTCACAAATTGACACGTGTATGTAATACACGTGTCCATTTGGACACGTGTATTTAATACACGTGTCCAATTGGACACGCGTATTAAATACTCGTGTCCGAATGGACACGTGTATTATTACACGTGTCAAATTTGGACGCGTGTAAAAATACACGCGTCCAATTGGACGCGCATATTTAATACGCATGTCCAATTGGGTGTCAATACACGTGTCCATTTGGACACGAGTATTTAATACGCGTGTCCAATTGGACACGTGTATTAAATACGCGTGTCGAAATGGACACGTGTATTACATGCACGTGTCAAACTGTTATATTTTGCCAAATATATATTAAAAAAAAAAAAAATTGTGTTGTGTTAATTTTTTAAAATAAAAAAATAATAAAAAAAAAAACTCCTTATCTTATTAATCATACAAATCTGTGAAAATACGGTGTACATAACTTATACACATAAAATTATGTTTGAAAGCTATATGCTATATGTAAATTCTATGGTTAGAATTTATACTTTTTAGGTTCCTTATTTATATATATATAGTATACTAATAAGTACGTAAACCCTAACCTAATTTACATATTGTACTATATGCATAATTAAACAAATTTGGTGCTATATATCTAATTAAACCAAATAGTTCAAATTATGGTTTAGTTTTGTACACCATCTACGTTTAGAAACCAAAAAAAAAATTAAAACATAAAAAAGTTAAAAAACCTATAATTAATACTATATATATAGATATGCATGCATGTAAACGGTTTAGAAACTATATACAGTAACCTTGTTATTTATGGCTATATATAGTAAATGCAATTATTTTAAGAGTTCTGCGCTACATAATGAATTAAATACTTATATTTTAGTCCCTTATATAGTACATACATTTAGGGTTTATGGCTATATATAGTACATACACTTAGGGTTAGGGTTTATAGCTATATATAGTATATACACTTAGGGCTAGGGTTTTTAGCTATATATAGTATATATACTTAGGATTATGGTTTATCGATATATATAGTATATACACTTAGGGTTAGGGTTTTAGGGTTTATAGGTATATATACTATATACACTTAGGGCTATGGGTTATAATTTAATTGATTTTACATTTCATGAATAATAATGTCAATATATTTTTCACGTGTCATTATTGTACACTTTTAAATATATATATATATATATATATTAAATCATGAGCAGTTCAAAATTAGATTGTTCCGATATATATAGTGTATACACTTAAACTTAGGATTTATAGCTATATATAGTATACATACTTAGGGTTAAGGTTTATCGCTATATATAGTATATACACTTAGGGTTAGGGTTTATAGCTATATATAGTATATATACTTAGGGTTAAGGTTTATCGCTATATATAGTATATACACTTAGGGTTAGGGTTTTATGGTATATATGTATATATAATATATACACTTAAATTTATCGGTTATAATTTAATTGATTTTACATTTTATGAATAATAATGTCAATATATTTTTCATGTGTTATTATTGTACACTTTTAAATATATATATATATATATATATATATTAAATCACGAGCAGTTCAAAATTAAATTGTTCCGATATATATAGTACATATACTTAGGATTATGATTTATAGCTATGTATATAGTACATGTATTTAGGGTTAGGGTTTATCGCTATATATAGTATATACACTTAGGGTTAGGGCTTTAGGGTTTATATGTATATATAATATATACACTTAAAGCTATGGGTTATACTTTAATTGATTTTACATTTTATGAATAATAATGTCAATATATTTTTCATGTGTTATTATTGTACACTTTTAAATATATATATTAAATCATGAGCAGTTCAAAATTAGATTGTTCCGATATATATAGTACATATACTTAGGATTATGATTTATAGCTATGTATTTAGTACATGTATTTAGGGTTAGGGTTTATCGCTATATATAGTATATATATATAGTATATACTTTTTGGACAGAGAATTAGGGTTAGGGTTTATGACTATATACAGTACGTACCCTTAGGATTATAGTTTATAGCTATATATAGTCTATGCACTTAGGGTTAGAGTTTAATTTTATGGTTAGGTTTTAGTTTTTATTTTTTATTTAGGGTTTAATATAGTATATATACTTAGTGTTAGAGTTTAATTTTAGGGTTAGGGTTTAGTTTTAAATTATAGTTTACGGTTTAGTTTTAGCGCGTAAGGTTTAGCTATATGTACGGTACATACATTTAGGGCTGCATGGGTTTTTTTATTTTTTTTTTATTTTTTTTTATGTGGTTAAATTATATAAATACATATATATAATTTTTTTTAAAAATAAATACAATTGCGGACGTGTATTTAAATACACGTCCCGGATTGGACACGTGTACTCAGTACACGTGCCCAATCCTTTGGCCAGGACAGCTGTGCGGGAGTTCTCCAGCGCGTCACCTGGCCAAACCCACCAGATATAATTATATATATATATATATAATTATATATATATATATATATATATATATAATTATATATATATATATATATATATATATATATATATAAATTTTAAAATTCAAATAATATATTAATATAATAATATATTAAATATATATATATATCGGAAATGGGTAGCTACCCATTTCTCCCTCGACTATTCTCTCTCCCTATCTCCCTCTCTCTCTCTCTCTCTCTCTCTCTCTCTCTCTCTCTCTCTCTCTCTCTCTCTCTCTTCGTCGACACAACCGCACCGGACAGCTCACGGCCACCGCGCATCCGCCCTTCCCGCCGGTGAGACACCCTCTCTCCACCTCTCCTCTGCTCGGTTCTCGGTCTCTCTCTCTCTAATATCTCGCTCCATCTCTCCCTCTCTCTCTACCTTTCTCTCTCTATCTCTCTCTGTCTACCTCTCTCTCTATCTCTCTCTCTCTACCTCTCTCTCTCTCTCTCTTTCTCTCTCTGTGTATCTCTCCCTATCTCTCTCTGCCTCTCTCTCAGTATACTCTCTCTCTCCCTCTCTCGCTCTCTCCCTATCTCTCTCTATGTATCTCTATCTCTCTCTCTCTCTCTCTCTCTCCCTATCTCTCTCTGCCTCCCTCTCTCTCTGTATCTCTACGTCTCTGTCTCTCTCTCTCTCTCTCTCTCTGTGTAATAATGTTAAGTTTGTTTTTTGTAATTTTGTGTTTTTTATTTTTGCTGATAGTATTAATTTGTTCTTCACAAAAAAATGCAGGTACAAAAAATACAACAATCAGTAGTATATAACATCACAGAGTACAGAATTGTGAGTAATTTTCAAAATTTGTTTCCTACATTTTTTGGCTATAATAAATTTCATATATTTCACTGTATTTGTTTATATATTTTTCTTAATTGTTTATCATTGCAGTATTACTATATATTGACATGTCATTTTTTTTTATTTTTCTGTGGTTGGTTATTATGCATGGAAAATATGCATGCGTACAGTTGTATGTTTTTTGGTGATATATTTTACCATTTACAAATTTGTGTTGTTATTATCATTTTCGGCAATTATCATATTTTGGTTTTTGGGAATTCTATAAAACCGAAATCTGGCAAAATGACTCAACAAAATGATCCTCATATAGAAAATCACTTTTTAAAAATAAAATTATGGAATTGTTTAAACTAAAATTGAAACAAGTATATCGTACTATTCCTTTTTGGTATTTTCTTAAAAAAACAATTTCAAAAACATAAAATGACCAATAATATTTAATTTATGACCAAAAACCCTTAAAAAAAAAAACCCTACACTTTCTAGACAAAAAAAATCCTAACCCTAACCCTAAAAACTTTACCCAAAAAAAAAAAATCCTACACTTTCTAAAAATAAAAACCCTAACCCTAACCCTAAACACTTTACCCAAAAAAAAAAAAAAATCCTAACCCTAATGACTGACCAACCCTAAACCCTAAACCCTAAACCCTTAAAAAAAAAAAACCTAAAACCCTAAACCCTAAAAATCAATCCTACACTTTCTAAAAAAAAAAACCCTAACCCTAAACCATAACAAACCCTAAACCCTAAACCATAACAAACCCTAAACCCTTAAACCCTAAAAAAAATCCTACACTTTCTTAAAAATAAAAATCCTACACTTTCTAAAAAAAAATACCCTAACACTACAAACTAGAACCCTAAACCCTAAACCCTAATCCTAAACCCTTAAGAGAAAAAAAAAAAAAAAAATCCTACACTTTCAAAAAAAAATACCCTAACACTAAAAACAAAAATCCTAACCTTAAACCCTAAACCCTAAAAAAAAAAAAAAACCCTAACCCTAAACCATAACAAACCCTAAACCCTAAACCCTTAAACCCTAAACCTTAAACCCTAAAAAAAAATCCTACACTTTCTTAAAAGTAAAAAATCCTACACTTTCTAAAAAAAAATACCCTAACACTAAAAACTAGAACCCTAAACCCTAAACCCTAATCCTAAACCCTTAAGAGAAAAAAAAAATCCTACACTTTCAAAAAAAAAACCCTAACACTAAAAACAAAAATCCTAACCTTAAACCCTAAACCCTAAAAAAAAAAAAAAAACACTAACCCTAAACCATAACAAACCCTAAACCCTAAACCCTTAAACCCTAAACCTTAAACCCTAAAAAAAATCCTACACTTTCTTAAA
This sequence comes from Alnus rubra, assembly GCA_028654335.1. Classification (NCBI taxonomy): domain Eukaryota; kingdom Viridiplantae; phylum Streptophyta; class Magnoliopsida; order Fagales; family Betulaceae; genus Alnus; species Alnus rubra. Next base: position 2,696,425 of record JAJPGS010001263.1, read on the forward strand.
AATAAAAAATCCTACACTTTCTAAAAAAAAATACCCTAACACTAAAAACTAGAACCCTAAACCCTAAACCCTAATCCTAAACCCTTAAGAGAAAAAAAAATAAAAAAAATCCTACACTTTCAAAAAAAAATACCCTAACACTAAAAACAAAAACCCTAAACCCTAAAAAACTAAAACCCTAAACCCTAAACCCTTAAAAATAAAAAACCCTACACTTTCTAAAAAAAATACCCTAACACTAAAAACAAAAATCATAACCTTAAACCCTAAACCCTAAATAACTAAAACCCTAAACCCTAAACCCTAATCCTCGATCCTTTAAAAAAAAAAATTCCTACACTTTCTAAAAAAATACCCTAACTCTAAAGTCTAACCCCTAAACCCTAAACCCTAAACCCTAAACCCCTAAAAATAAAAAACCTACACTTTCTTTAAAAAAAACCCTAACCCTAAACCCTAACAAACCCTAAACCCTTAAAAAACCAATATCCTACACTTTCTAAAAAAATACCCTAACACTAAAAACAAAAATCATAACCTTAAACCCTGAACCCTAAATAACTAAAACCCTAAACCCTAACACTAAAAACTAAAACCCCAACCTTAAACCCTAAACCCTAAAAAACTCTAACCCTAAACCCTAAACCCTAATCATAGATCCTTAAAAAAATAAAAAAAAATAAAAAAATTCGTACACTTTCTAAAAAAAATACCCTAAACCCTAACAAACCCTAACCCTAAACCCTTTTTTTTTTAAAAAAAAAAAAAAAAAAAAAAAAAAAAAAAAAAACTTACCCTTTCTAAAAAAAAACTAAAACCCTAAATCCTAACCCTAAACACTTTACCTAAAAAAAAACTTACACTTTCTGAGCATACTGCGCCCCATATGAGATGGCATGCAGAAGGCCGCACTAGGGATGGCGTATTGAGGCACCCGGCCGACGGTGAGGCATGGAGATCGTTTGACATTTTACATCCAGATTTTATGGCAGATAGTAGGAACGTCCGGCTTGGTTTGACAGCAGATGGATTTAATCCATTTGGGAACATGAGCACATCCCACAGCAAATGGTCCGTAATGCTTGTGCCGTACAATTTGCCACCTTGGATGTGCATGAAACAGTTGTCCTTCATCCTGTCCCTGGTTATCCCTGGACCGAGCTCACCAGGTATGGATATTGATGTTTACCTTCAGCCATTGATTGATGAGTTGCTGGAACTGTGGAATGTAGGGGTACGAACATTCGATGCTTCAAAGAAGGAAAATTTTATTATGCGATCCCAGTTGATGTGGACAATAAACGACTTGCCAGCGTATGCAGATTTATCTGGTTGGCCTAACAGGGGTGCGAAGGCATGTCCTTGCTGTATGCAATCGACACGTTCTATACGCTTAAAGAACAGATGCAAATTTTGCTATATGGGGCACAGGAGATACCTGCCGCCTGAACATCTGTGGCGGCTGAACAGGAGAACATTTGACGATACTGAAGAATTTGACAGCGCGCCGATTGTGCCATGCGGAGACGAGGTCCTCCAACAGTTGGACGGAGTTGCGTTTGGGGATGAGACCACGGGTAAGAAGAAGAAACGGAAGAAGCGGAAGAAGGGTGCAGGGAGTTCCGATGTTATATGGAAGAAGAAAAGTATCTTTTTCAGATTGCCGTATTGGAAAGACAATTTGCTTCGGCACAATCTTGATGTTATGCACATAGAGAAAAATGTCATGGACAATATACTTGGCACTATTTTGGATATAAAAAGGAAAACGAAGGACAACTTGGCAGCTCGGCTGGACTTGCAGGAAATGGGGTTGAGACCTAAGTTGCATCCATTCACGGCCGCCAATGGTAAAACGTATATTCCTGCTGCCTGTCACACCATGTCTAAAGAGGACAAAGAAAATTTTCTGAAGGTTCTTCGAAATGTGAGTGTCCTGGACGGATACGCCTCGAACATTTCACGATGTGTTCGACTCAAGGACCGTACAATTTCCGGTTTGAAGAGCCATGATAGCCACATACTGATGCAACAGCTTCTCCCAATTGCACTGCATAAGTCATTGCCTGATAAAGTTGTTAGATCTCTTGTGGAGATTTCTGCATTTTTTAGAGGCATATGCTCAACAAAGCTATCACAAGAAGATATGGACCGACTGCAGGGTGACGTCTGTATCACTTTGTGCAAGCTAGAACAGATATTCCCTCCAGGGTTTTTTACCAGCATGGTCCACTTGGTCGTGCATCTTGTGCGCGAGTGTAGACTCGGCGGACCCGTGCAGTATAGATGGATGTACCCGGCAGAAAGGTAAAATTCGGCGTAATATGTAAATATATATTTTGATTTAATTGTAACCCTAATTGACGACAATTAAATTGTCGTGTATGTGTGTACACCAGGAGTCTGAGGAATTTCAAGTCTAATGTGCGCAATAAAGCGGCTCCTGAGGGGTGCATTGCGGAGGGGTACATAGCGACCGAGCTGGTAACGTTTTGTTCAAGGTATCTGAATAATGCACCAACATTCCACAACAGACCTCAGAGAAATCCTGATGGATCCAAGGGGCGGGCACGCGTGTTACCCTGAACCGGTTGATAATGCACCAGATTCATCGTTATATTGTGTTCAACTCTGAAGAGTTTCACAATTTGCGGACGTAAGTAGTGTTTATATATTTAACAGAATTCCAATAAAAGTATTAATAACAATTATTACATAATTGTATACGCTGAATGTAGGATGCACAAAGACACGCTTAGGCGATCATGCACTAGAGGTCGCATTACGGAGGCTCTTATTGAAGCACAACATCATGAGCAGTTCTGCGAATGGTACCGTGCATATGTAAGGAAATAGTTGTAATTTTGAAATTGGAAAAATTTTTGCGGGTTCAATATAATTACCCAATGTGATGTTTAATATTTGTAATTATAACATAGGTCGATGGACTGGACGATCAACGTAGGGAGGAATTGAGCCACAACTTGGTTTTGCGTTGTAGAGGACTAAAGGAGACAGCTGTCAAGTACAACAGGTACGTGGTAAATGGGAAATTGTTTCGCACGCTTGCCCATGATGTGGGAAGGAGGACTCAGAACAGCGGCGTATGTGTTCCTACCGTTGAAGGCGAAACGTACTACGGGCAGTTAACCGATATAGTTGAGGTCGAGTACTATGACAGGACTACGTACGTCCTGTTTAAGTGCAATTGGGCAGACCCCACGATGGACAGAGGATTCACAATACACGAGTATGGCCTAGTGTTTGTCAACTTCAATCACCTCGTCCACAAGGGAGAACTGATTCAGGACGGCCGTACGTGCTTACATCTCAGGTAGATCAAGTATTCTACGTCGAAGATGGAAGGAACCCAAATTGTGTTTGCGCGGTTAGGACCAAACCGCGCAACGTGTACGACGTTGGCCAGGGGGATGTGAGTAATGAGGATGGTACAACCTACCATGAGTGCGTACCGCTCATACTAGCCACTGATGACCTACCCGATACGAATGATGAATTCGAGTACGACAGGCCCGACATTGATCCGATTGAAGCTCCCATGATACAATGATTGATGTATTTGGTGTGAGTATAATTAGCTTGAACTCAATACACTTGATTGATATATATATTGTTTGTACAATTCGCTTGAACTCAATACAAATTTCTATTTTTTGCATAAATTTCGTTGTATAATTTGCATATTCATTAAAAATATATAAAAAAAACATATTCTAATTAATCTGTATAAATTTGTTCGCAGGTATTCATGGACCAGAGACCCCCTCCTTATGCATATCGGGCACCTCGCCCACCCGTGCCACCCATGACCACGCCCACTGATTCGACGGCATTATATACTGCGGCGTGGCCACATCACCCAGACGGGGCTTATAGACCATTGTTGCCGGGTACGGTGGCCGTGCCCACGTCAGATCACAGGCAGACCAGCACAGCTGGACCTTGCAGTTCTCCATTGTCGGAGCTCCCGACATTGTCTCAGATAGGGTTCACCCCCCCGGGTAACGTGGCTCGATGGTGGGTGCGAGAGGGGATGGGGCCACAGGGTTATGCGCCATACTTTCCGTATACGTATAGTGTACCTATGACGTGTAATCCTGATAGTGAGATGCAGGATGTTAGATATCCACTGTCACAGACCGGGGAGATGCAGATGCCGGGTGTGGGGTTGGGCCAGATACCTGCACAGGGGGCGATGCAGGGCCAGATTTTGGGGGCGAGACAGATGACAGCACCGGGGGCGAGTCAGGGTCCGGGGCATGTAGAGAGCCAGATGCCTTTATCTGGTGAGAGCCAGGTGCCACTTTCCGGTGAGAGTTAGATGCCAGATGTGGGGGGAGCCAGAGTACCCATGAGGAGGACATTGCGATGTTGGGTACTGATCAGTTGGCCCCCGATAGCCCCCACGATATGGATTCAGATGATGATCAACAGCCTCCACCAGCGGGAGGGGTTGGCGAGGAGGTTGCAGGCGACCCAGCACATACCGATTGACCACATTCGGTTGATGGGTAAGTACATATTTAAACATCCTTAAAACTCATATTATGTTATCAAAAATTTCATTTTTTGTTTGATTGAAAAATAACTTGAATTTACAGTTTGTTTTATATATATATATATATATATATATATATATGTTATTTAGTCTTAACCAATGAAATGTTGAATATTTTTTCATTAGGGTACAACCTAGACGGGACCATTTATTATGAGATGATTTAGGACCCAGCGAGAAACTGGGTGCTCCCGAGGGGGAAGAAGGTTGTATTGCAGTACAATGCTGCTATACAACCTGTAGGACGAGCCTGCAATCGTTTTAGGCGGGCTAAGGGCAAGCTTCTCAGGAGCGGGTCCTACATACATATGCGGGACGAATGGGCGAGGGTAACTAAGCAGATTAAGCAGGCTATGTGGGACGCACTGATGGTATATTTATGAATATAATTTATTTATTTATTTTAATTAAAGTTAAGATTAATGTTTTTATTGAAGATATTAAACCTATAATGCTTTGATTGAATGTGCAGGAGGATTTCTATCTACCTGTATCAGTGGACAAGCGCAAGGCACAACAGGAAGCGTGGAATGATATTGGCCGTAAGCACCGCTCGTGGAAGTCGAGGTTCAAAACCAAACTATGTATTGGAGACGGTGACACGCCTGAGAGTATCCGTGCGAGAATGCCGGACAATTTTTTTGCGAAGTATGACGCAGCAGATGTAGAGTTCTTGCTTCGCGATTGGTGCATGAGCATAAAAGGGTATGTAGGCATAAAAAATTTTAAGGTTCTTTAATAACAGTTTATTTAATTTTAATGTTAATTTAAGTGTGTCAATTCTTACATTTTTGTTTTTATGTTCAATGCGTAGGCAACCTCTGAGCGGATGAAGAGGCTGAGGGAGCAGAATGACCTTCCCCATTGTACGGGATCTAAAAGTTATGCCAGATTTAATCACGATGAAGTATGGAAAAATATATGTTTATGTTTTTAATATTTGTTGTTAATTGTTTTTCTTTTTCTTATATTATTTTTATCGCTATCTGTTTGTCATATATTTCAACTGTATGACGACAGACATGTACATCTGGCACGCCTCCCACTCGCGCCGCGTCGTTCGTGAAGACCCACACAAGGAAGGACGGCACTTACGTGAACGAACGTACACGGGTCCTATGCGTATGATACTGATTTAATTTACTAATATTTTTAAATTATGTGTGACATGTCATTATTCAATATATTAGTTTTTCATGTTAACGATGTACAGGAGAGGATGACGCAGAGTTTATCTAGTGATCCAGCCGCCACGCAAAGCGTCTCAGCAGACACGGTGCGTTGGGCACCGAACGACGCTTACGAACAGGCGGTTGGGAGGCCTGAGTACGCGGGGAGGGTTCGGCAGGTTGGGCCGAACGTTACACCTGTTCGGGGGACATGTTTCTCATACAGGCCTCGCTCACAGGAGGGACCATCTCAGGGTACATCTCGGGATTGGGCCGAACACTCTCGGAAGATGGAAGAGATCCAAGCGGAGCTACAGGCTGAGCGAGTCAGGAATGACCTGTTGGAGCAGCGCATGCAGCAGTTCGACGCCATGGAGCAGCGCATGCGACAGATTGAGGTCTTCATGTTCTCCATGGAAGCATCAGCACCATGTCTTGGTACTCAGTCTTCACCTGCACACGTAGGTAGTACATCGTCTGTTAGTAGTGCATCTGCAGGTATGATTTATATTGTGTATAGGACAAAATTAATTTCAATTTGTTTTAATTACCCCTTTAATTTTACAAGTAATATCATATACTTTAATTGTCTATATTATTTGCAGGTAATTCGACAACGGTTGGTACGTTGTCGCCTGTTGGACGACGGCTGAGCCAGCACTCCACAGTCGCTACACCTTCGCCCGCTACACCATTCCTTGCGCAGCAATCACCGGTTGGCGAGAACACGCCTGGGACGGTACCTCGTGATTCACAGGGACGCCCTTCAGATTTGTAGATATTTTGTGTAATTAATTTTTATTTGTAAATATTTGCGTAGTTAATGAAAACGTTATTAACTATTGGTTTGTGTAATATGATTTGTGCTGTTTTTGGGTAAAATCAATATTCCGTTATTTGTGGTCGGAAATAATAAAATTTGAAAAACGAAAAATTTATTAAATCAAATAATTTTAAATAACCAATAACAAAATTAAATTGAAAAAATTTTCCAAATTGAATTTTTTATTTAATTAAATTGTTTATTTAATTATTTAATCGTATTTTTAATTTATTTAAAAATACAATTAAATACTTAAATTAAAAATTTATTTAAATGAAAAATTCAATTGGAAATTTTTTTTTTTAAAAAAAAGTTTGACACGTGTATCTCAATACACGTGTCAAATTGTTTGACACGAATATTCAAAATACTCGTGTCAAACGGTTTGACACGTGTATTTAGATACACGTGTCAAAACAATTTGACACATGTATTTAGATACACGTGTAAAACAATTTGACACATGTATTTTGACACGTGTATCTCAATACATGTGTCAATTTGTGCAGTTAATGACTTGCACATCTGACACGCGTCTCACGCGTGTCAAAATGCACGTGTCTAAAGTTTGACACGTGTACGACACTGTACACGTGTCAACTGCACGTGGCTATTCACATGCATTTTTGTAGTGATTCTCTAGGCATGAATCCTACGAGTATAGACAGTTTTTTACCATTCTTTCATAATAAAGCATCTCACTTTATCATAGTGAACAACTATGGATGGGAAACAAATGAGGGGAAAAAAAAAAAAAAGAACTATTAAGTGATATAAATTACATTGCAAGAAAGGATTTAGCATTCTTTAATCAAGCATTTCAGTTGTGTACAATGAACAAATATGAATGGAAACACGATCAGGACAATATACAAAACATCTCCCAGAAAAGTTTACATTTCTAAAAATATTTGTGTACTACCACCAATACCCAAGCAGGTGCCAACTATACTTGGAAGTTTCCAACTCACAAACCATAGAGGAATCAATTAAAATGGAAAGAATTCAACTTAATTGAGTAAAAAGAATTTGCTTCAGTTATTTGGATGCAGTAGGAGTTGAGAAATCCTATTGAGGTGTAGTTTTTCGCTGATGTTAAATTACCAATTGGGTGTCAATTTAATTGCTTCAGTTCAATCACCTATGTGACTAGCTATAAGAATTGATGGTACTAACCTCACAAAATGTTCAGAAACAACTCCGCCACCAAGACGACCCACAAAATTGCAAAAACTAAAGAGAACAGCAAGTTCTTTGTATCATGCACACCTTGTGCAATCCCTATCTGCGCTAGATTATTAAGGACAGTCACCCCAGAACCAACCCCAACAAAGTAAACAAGAACAGAAGCCAGAAGTCTGCCTTGATAACAGCTTCGCTAAATTTAAAATCTTCCCCTCTTTTGGCCTCCTCTTCTTCTTCACTGCCCCCTCACCCTCAGCAAGAAGCATAGCCACCTCAGACACGTCATCACTTTCACAAAAACTACCAAAATTTGTTGTTGATGAAGATGGTTTCAGCAGTGGTTCCGTTTTGTCCACACAGCCTTCTCCTTGAACCAGACGGTCTGAAGACCCAATTGGTTGGCCTAGTGTCCCTGGTTTGCTTGTTCTCATGGGGTAAAATGTCATTTTTATAGGGATTGCAAGCGGAGCCATGAGAAGGAGAATCCAAGACACGGAGATTGAGATTCTGGACGGGGTAAGTCATATGGGATGACAGAATAAAACCTTATGAGAGTTAAGGAGGGCTAGAGAAACCTCTGCCCAAACAACATGTAAGTAAAAGTATACATAAAGGAAAGAGGAAGAGGAGAGGAAGGAAGAATGAGGTCTTTCCCTCCTCCCTAAGCCAGCTCAAACCAGGGAATAGGGATAAAAAAAAATGTATGAGAGAGAACATATATAAAGGAGGCGATAGTTTTCGTATCAAGAAATGAGTACAGGGTTTGCTACCCGTGGACTATCCAGACTCTTTTTGGAGATAACGAATGGTCTTATACTAAGTCTGATTTGGCCAGGCCGACCCGATGGGCTCAGTCCCCAATACTACCTTAGGCTCACATGTCTTTGGAGCTGGTTATTTCTCCAACAACTTATAATGACTAGACTCCCATAACAAGATAAACTACTAGACACCTACTTGGACAGTAATTTAGGATCGAAAACTCAACTAAACAAAATAACTAATTAATGAGTGCGTGATGCTTGTCCCTTTTGTTTGGTGTTGCTTCTCACTATTAATGATCAATTCTTCTTTGGAAATGTGATGCAGTGACACGTACGATCTCATTATACCGAATTAGAATTGATTTGGGACTTGCATAATTTCAGGAAGCATTGCTTCATATGATTGAGGATTGCAGATTTGATAAATAATATCTGTTTAATCTTCCATTTCTTAATACTCGATCTTTAACATTATGGCTGTTTATCTATGTGGTTGTAATTTTGGAGAGATCTGACTTCAATGCTATAGTATATACTACAACACATCTGGTGTAGAAAAAAATTAAGGGATAATATTTAACCGGGCCTACTCAAATTGTGTCACATCTGATAGAGAGAGAGAGAGCAGATTCGTGACTCCGTGAGTGAGACACAAAAATTAGAAGAAGAAGAAGAGAAGAGTATGGGTTTTCAGCAGAGATCAAGAAAGAAGAGGTCGGAGCTGGCTAAAGCCCTCTTGTCTCCATGGCCGATCTATGTACCCTATTCCATTTTTTTTTATTTTTTTCTTTTACAATGGCAACATTTTCTTAATGATTTTCGTTGTTGCAGATTTGATATTTTTGTTTTAATTTAGTAGTTTTTTGTGAAGAACACTTCATTTTTTTGTCATTTCATGGAAGATTTTGTGTTTCCTATTTTTTTTCCCTCTCTAGTGCAATATTGCTCTCATTTACAGCCCTGTTCCTTGCAAAATGGTAGTCTAGCTTTCTTTCTTTATCGTAAATGATGAAGTTGTAGTTCATTTGAGTCTTAGAAGTCTAAACGGGTCAAATGGGTCGTGTCGACCCGATATGACCCATTATGCTAAATGGGTTTCACGGGTCGTGTCGGGTGACCCGTGAAATTGCCGTGTCATGTCGTGTCTGGAGCTCCGACCCGTTAAGATAAATGGGTCATGTTTGGGTCTAGCTTTAACGGGTCGCAGGTCTTCACGGGTCGTGTCGGGTACCCATTTGCCAGCCCTATCTATAGCCTATAAGTAACAAATTAACAATTTGTTATTATATATAACTAAAGAGTATAAACTATATTATATGTATAATGTGTGCAAGTAGTAAGTGTAATATAGTTATATGATGTGATATATATAGGGTGAAATACATTTTGGCCCCCCAAACTACCATTTTTCTTTTTATTTTTGGCCTCATCTGTCCATTTATACTGTCAATGCCAATGAAAATTGGGTCATGTGCATGACAACGTGACCCTTTTAGCCCAAAAACCTGAAAATACCCCTCCCTCTATACACTAAAATTCTCACAATGCCCTTCGAAATAATGCAACAAATTATTGAAATAAATAGCCAACTTAAAAATAGTTATTACAAGAATGTCATTCGATAATAATCTATGCGATTTGGATTTGGTTTTTTACTTTGTGTAGATCATGGTTTTTTACATTGGTTATTTTCTAGGGTTACCGAACAGACTGTGCCGACGAGGGGGTTGAAGACGGGATCGTGATTGTACCGATAGATTGTGCCAACCAATTGTGCCTAATGAACTGGCTGTGCCGACCGATTGTGCCTAACGAACCGACTATGCCGACTAATTTGTAGAGAATGAATCGACGCGAGGGTGCTGATTTTTGGCAGGTTTTCTAGGTGCATTCTTGCCCTTTTTTGACCGGTTTCTGGGTGGCTTTCTTCCCGGTGTTTTGCTGACTGAAGGCGAGAGGCTGCCTTGCTGGGTGTTTTTGCCGATTGAAGTATGGGTGGGTGCCAAGTGTGTCGACTGTGCCGAAGGAGGGACTCAGTGCCGAGTAATTTCCAAGCTGTTGCCGAGAGATTTCCAAGCTCCTCTTTCAGCGGGTTGCTCTACCTTACCAAACCCACGAGCATTGTGAGTTTTTTAGATTGCCTAAACCCACGACAGTATTTATAATGCCTTTTATTTTGCCATGTTGTTTGTTTATTAGGGGTATTTTCAATACTGACATGTTTATGTGGGTAGGGTTGTGTGAAGATAATGTCCACATGTTCATGTTGGTGGGCTTGTGTTGTCTACTTGTTTGTTCAATTGGTTTGGTTTAATAATGGTCCACTGATAATGCAGACATAGTTGACAATTGTTTAGTGGATTGCGGACAACTATGTTTATCGTGGGTCACATTGACCCCAATTGTTAGTGGTCCCTTTTTGCAAATATTTAAATCACCTACTTTTAGCTAAATAATTTCATATCTATGGCTGTTTTAGGATACCTCTTCCCTCCATAATATTAATACTGTTAATTAGGTATTTTAATATATTGTCTCTGTTGAGATCTTTAACTTAATGAGACCACCTTTCCTCCAACTTGTGTGTACTAACCAATGAAAGCATGCCAAGTGAAGAGCTTAGACCAATGCCCTGAAACATAGAAACATGTCAGATTCATATGGGAAATAGTATTTTCCAGTATACGATAGATTGGCAAGCTGTGATTTGTTGATAAAACTGAGGGATAGTACCAAAATCAATTTACCATAGAGTAATCATTGACACCATAAAACTTTACCATAGAGTAATACACTGTACCACAAGCAATTCTTTAATTTCACCACCATAGAGTAATACATTATATCAAAATCAACATCATTTTAAAATTTTAAATGGTCGTTGAATAAAATAAAATAAAATCTTGATTGTTTTACAACATGCTTTAGTTTAAGATTGATTCTTTTTCTAGTTGAGTCAGTTTGACCTACATATACAATATACTTATTGCTTTATTTTATTCTCTTTTGTTGTGTAGATGGCTAGACAAGAGTTTGTGTTCGAGGTACATTATAAAGGGCACATTGATAGGAGGTTCATGAATACGTATGTTGGTGGAGATATTGATGAATACAGAGAGGCCATTGAGCATGATAGGTTGTCATTTTCAGTTGTTGAAGGTATTGCAAAAACTTATGGGTACATATCTGGGAACTTAATTTACTACATACTGCCGGGTTGTACATTTAGAATGCCTTGAAATTAATTACATCAAACTTTGATGTACACGAAATGGTTAAAGCCCACTCAGGTCTACCAATTGTGGAGTTGTACATCAATTTATTTAGTGAGTCCATACCTGACATTGGTGAGGAGAATAGTGATGATGGTAATGGTGATGATGAGATGGGTATTCTAGGATCAAGAGAGATGATCCATATTGGGATGAGGTAGATGAACCCGATTTGTTCGTTGAGAATAAGATGTTCCTAGGTCATCTATTTGGGGGGGGGGGGGGGGACAATAGAGAGGGTGAAGAGAATGATGGTGGGGAGGGTAGGAAGATAGTGATGGTTGTGTGGAGGGTGAAGAGATGTTGGGGGTGAAGAGAGTGAAAAGGATGGTGGTGAAGAGGAAGGTGGGGAGAGGGGGAGAATAGATTTGATGATGATGCCAACTCAAACATGAGTTCAGGTGCACATGTGAAGGGGTGTTATGCACATGTTGTGCTGTTGTAGTAAAACTATATTTCCAAGCATTTTTGCCGGACGAAAAAACTATCGCCTCCTTTATATATGTTTTCTCATACATTTTTTTTTATCCCTATTCCTGGTTTGAGCCGGCTTAGGGAGAAGGAAAGACTCATCTCTTCCTTCCTCTCCTCTTCCTCTTTCCTTTATGTATATTTTACTTACATTGTTGTTTGGCAGAGGTTTCTTAGCCTCCTTAACTCTCATAAGGTTTTATCTGTCGTCCATATGACTTACATCCAGAATCTCAATCTCCGGCCAAACAACAATGTAATATATTTTATTCTTTTGTATTTTCCTTGGTGTTCTAGTTATATCAGATCCGTTCTCTCTCACTCATAAAATATATACGCTCTCAACAGATCTTCCAATAAGGATAATTAGATCCATCAAACAGGAAAGGGCATTGGGAGCTTGGGAGAGAGGATGAAAGACTTGAAGCGGTGTCAAAGATCACACTTAGGAAATTCATCCTTCACAGGGTGAACCTTGCTCTAATACCAATTAAAATAAGTCTAATACTTCAAATACACTAAAAGGGTTTTGGGTGGGGGGAGAGAGTTGAATAAGTGTATACCAAAATAGCACTCCTCATACTTCCTCCGCATAGGAGACATATAAAGGTAAGGTATATTGTTTGTAAGAATGCAAACCATATTCTGCAGAGAAAGTCAAGCAGCATTCCAACAAAAGAAGCCAGCCCACTTGTCATCACTGCAGCATCACTGGTCACATCCGACCAAATGTCCATATTTCAGGCTAAGAAGACGAAGGTTCAGAAGGAGCTGCCAATAAGACCTACATCAGGCACTCTACCTCGACTACATTCCAGGCTCTATGGCATCAGCAGCGACAGCTGAAGTTGTTCTGCCAATAAGAGTGGCCAATCAAGAAGAACAAATCAAGGCACTACAGAGAAAGCCGCAAAAGCCATTAGCAATCATGGCTACGAAGGGTTGCTGAGCCTAATGCAATGTATGCTAAGAGGATCCTCATTGATAGTTTTCTTAGCGGTATCTATAAGTTACCACAATTTTGTAAGTGGATGTATGAGTCCATAATCAACAAGCAGAAACATTTTGACCCTTAACATGTGTGATATAAACACTTTTTTCCTTGAATAGCGTTCACTAAAAAGCTATCACAATACAGAGTTTTCATCAAAGGAGTTTGTCTATAAAAGTATTATAGTCGTTTTGCAAATCACATGAATTAGAGATAGGTATATACACAATAATCAAACCAAAATTATTTTCCTTTTACATTTTCTTTACTATGTATATAACTCCATATCTCATAATATGAAGCAAGTAAACATTTTATATTATGTAACGTAAAGCATCATTTTATACATCAATAAGTATATATCATATCTTATATATACTTTACATAAAATATGGATGTAGTTAAATCACCATCATTGATTCTATTCTGCAGAATAAAGGGCTGTTGATGAGAAGGGTACTTTGATAGAGATAAAATATATAGTGGACATTGCTTATATATATATATATATATAATAGGACAGAATTCTAGCATAGCTTTTGGCCTTTGGGTACACATGCTATCACTAGCTGTTCATATGCGCGTCGCATTGACGCTTTCATCGTCGTACACTCGCATGAGCCACGAGCTTATTACCTACGTGTGCATTTTCCTACCATTTTAACAGTCATATTTTTTAACGGTATTTAACTGTTTTTTCAACAATCATAATATTAACTGTTAAAATTGTCATTTCAGTAGTAACAAATTTCTTCTATAATTTTATAAAAGAAAAACTGGAAGCAAATTTGATTTTACACTTTGTTTTTCTCCTTCTTCTTGCTCTTACAAAATTCCATGTTAAGAGTATTGTTCATAATTTGCAATCTACACACTGTGTACATTTGGATAATATTGTACCCTGATGAGATAATTTATTTTGATTTCATTAATTATGTAGTTTCACGTCATTATTTTTTTATAACAAGAATCACTATTAGCTCAACCAAGCATGTTTGATATTTTCAGGAACCAATTTATTTACCATTAACATGTTAGGAAACAAATCCTATTCCCAAAACTAGTGAGAAACAAGAAAAATAAACAAACAAACAAACAAAATAATCACAAACATAGACATTTACATGGTTTACAAACCTTGTCCATTCCAATGCCAATTCCCAAAGCATTATTACTCTTATTATTAATATTCCTTATAAAGTACAAATAAATCTTATAACTTTTCAATATGGTACAATGTGTAAGACAAAAATAAAGGAAATTTGAAATTTTGAATTTGGAGAGAGTGACTTTAATTTTCATGAAATAATTTTCAATTATTCTTGTCATAAGAATCAGGCAAAAAGAAAAATAGAAATAACTTTTTTTTTTCTAATTAAAATGGAAATAACTTGTTTGAATAACTTGTTTCCTTCTTTCTTCAATAAAAAGTAAAACAATTCAATTCTAATTCACTGTGCGAATTTTAATATTTAACTTTGTGAGATAAAATTTTAAAAAAATTAAATAAAATACAATTTGTTTTGAAAAAAAAAGTAAAAAAAAAAAAAAATCAGAATTCTCTTTCATTACCAAAGAATAGTTTCTAAGTTTAACTCGGTAGTTGACTTGGAATTGGATGTGGAAGTCTTGCAATACGGGCTGTGATAATTGTTGGTTTCTGCTTTGTGAATTCTTGATACACAGTCGAAAGGATTTTTCTACCCGGCTTTCCTCGAATCCTATTAAATTCAACCACTTGATTCATCTTTTGTGAGAAGGACTTAGCTTATCTACCTTTGAATCCTATTAATGCCGAAGACGTAGTGCTGCACAGCTTGCTTCGAATCCTATTAAATTCAACCACTTGTTTCGTCTTTTGTTAGAAGGACTTAAATTATCTACCTCAAATGCTATTAATGCAGAAGACGTAGTGCTGCAATAATATTTATTGGTCTTTTGTGAGAGGTGTGGTGTTGCAGATAACATTTAGTGCAGAAGACTTTCATCCTCCATCAAGAAGCAAGCAACAAACGTGTTATGCATTAAATGTTTTGCAGAAGGGGTGTGATGAGACCTTAAAAACAGGGAGTTGATACAATCCTTTCAACATCAATTTATTGACATTCTTGTTCCATTGAAAGCTCTCCAGCATTGCCAAATTGCTTGCAGAATTTAATGGATGATAAAGAAGACAAGACAAGTAACTACTTTCCACCAATTGAATTGAACTCAATTAAACACAACAAATAACTCAAGACAATAATTATCACTTTTAAACTCAACAAACAAAGGATTTCTTAAAGAGTTTATGAACAACTCATGTGTATCAAATCTCTAAGCAGATAATTGCAAAACTCACCTTCACTTTCAATTTTTGTTTTCTCATTCTTCATTTTACAAAATGTTTCTTATCGAGTCAAACTTTGATGAAGAGTCAGAGATAATTGCAAAACTTGCTATGGAAGAAAAAAGATTAACATCACATGGTCGTTCTAAAAAACGACGCACGTTCATCTGGCGTGATCGCTTGCAAGCTGAGGAAAATCTTTTTTGCAATGATTTTGTTGAACCACCAATATATCCTCACAATATGCGGTTGAAGCTCACGATCCTTATTTTGTCCAAAGAAGAGATGGTTCCAAAGGCTCGATTTTTCTTCCTTTCAAAAGATTACGCCTCACTCAGAATTATTGCCTATGGTGTTACAGTTGATTTTATGGACGAATACTTCAATATTGGAGAAGCCACCATAATAGAGAGTCTTAAAATGTTTGTTCAAACAGTGATTTCAATTTTTCAGAAGAATACTTAAGGTCACCCAACAGTAAAGACATTGTTAGATTGCTAGTGAAAGGCAACCATGCTTTCCAAGCATGTTGGGGAGCATCAATTGCATGCATTGGAAATGGAAGAACTAGGGCTGGCAATTTTTGACATGACCGTGAACCCGACACGAAGTTAAAGGGTTAGGGTTAAGCTTAAAAGGGTTTGGGTCATAAATGGGTTGACCCGTTAGACTCGTTTAATAAAATGGTCATTACAGGGTCAATCTGCTTGACCTATGGGTTGACCCGTTTGACCCGTATACTTAAAACATTTTTTTTTTCAACATTAAAAATTAAATCTAAACAATCATGTTACCTCTCTCTTTCTCTCACTGTCTAAAGAGAAAAGACTAACTAAAAAAAATCTCACAAAAAACAAAATTAGTCATTTCCTTTTATTGAGTTAGAACTTGAACAAAAAAGGCAAAGACAAAAAAAAAATTAGCGGAGTTTTTTTTTCATTCAAGTTTTCGAACTTAGAAGTTGAACCAAAACAAGTAAACAATAAAACAACTCAATATTTTATATTTCAACTGTGAAATAATATGATTATTCAAACAATTTGATTTTATTTTTTTTAGTTTAAATTTGTATTTTTAATTTTATTTTTATAGACTTTATTAATAAACGGGTCAAACGGGTTGGGTCGTGTCAACCCATTATTTAGCAGGGTCGTGTTAGGGTTTAAGAGTTTGACCCTTTTATCTAAATGGGTTGTGTTAGGGTTGACCCTTAACGTGTTGGCGGGTCAAACGGGTCGTGTCAACCCGTTTTGATAGCCCTAGGAAGAATTGCCCGGCTTCGCGGCATGGTATGTATTTTGGTCATATTTACAAACCAACTATTATTTTGGAAGTAGTAGCTTCATAAGATCTTTGGATATGACACGCTTTTCTTTTCTTTTCTTTTTTTCTTTTAATTTTTTTACCTGGGTTTCATAATGATATAAATGTGCTAAAACGTCATTTATATTTTCTGACCTCACTCAAGGGTGTGCTTCTCCTATTAACTACGTCGTTAATGGTCATAACTATAATATGTGATACTACTTCGCTGATGACATATATCCACAGTGGGCAACATGTGTGAAAACAATTTCATCTCCACACGGGAATAGGAGAAAACACTTTGTTGTAGCCCAAGAGTCAGCAAGGAAAGATGTGGAGTGGGTGTTTGGAGTACATCATGCACAAGAGGAATGCTAGGCATCTAAACATTTTTTTCTAGAATTTGGTTCCAAACTGATGTGTCATAATTTCATGAGATCTATCATTTTGGAAAGTGTGCCACAATTTCATAGGATTGTGACACATCAGTTTTGAACCAAATTCTGGAAAAAGAGTGTTTGGATGTCTAGCATTTCTCCAAGCACAATTTGCAATAGTACGTGGACTTGCACGATTTTGGAAACTTGAAACGCTCAAAGACATTATGATGGCATGCGTAATTCTACGTAGCATGATCGATGAAGATGAGGGGAGTAACAATAGAGCAGAAGACTTTGAATATGAAAAACTGAACCACTTGAACCAGTGACACCCAGAGCTACAAATGACTTTAGTAAGTTCATTCGACGCCATCATTCTATTAGAGATAAGAGAACTCATCGAACACTTTTGCCAACTACATAGCGAGGCATAGAAACTACCAATGAAAAAGTGATTTTTAAAAACGCAGTTAAGTGTTTCACAAAATCAAAGTTTGGCCTTTAAAACCACATGTTAGCTTTTAAAATTCTGTGTTTTCAAAAAAAAAAAAAACTCTATTGCCTGCAATTTGAAAAAACAGTTTTTTGCGTTTTCAAATCGTAATTTTTTTAAAAAAAAACACAATTCCAAATGATTCATTTTTTGCAATTTGGTTTAAAATCGTATTTTTTCCCTACGAAATTGCAATCACAAATGCACCCTGAGAGAGGCTAAGAGAGTGAGTCCGGCTTAGAGAGGAGAAAAAGAAAAAAGATGAAACCCTATGGCCAATACCCACCAAAATGACGTTGTTTAGTCAATTTGCTTTATACACACGCGCGCGCGCGCGCACACAGACATATATATATATAGTATGTAGATACAATTATTAACCCATCTACATACCCTAAAACTATTATACACATCCTCATGCAATTACTCGGATAACGATTAATTGCAATTAATAATTGTCCGCTTGTACAATCTTAATATTAATGAATGAAGTTATGTTATAACTACTAGTACTGCAATTATTATCATAATGCTAGTTTCAAAGGAATGGTATTATTATTACTATTGTTGTTATCACATTATTATCTATATTATTGTTATCAAGAGAATGAAAGAGAAATAGAGAATTATTTTCTCAGAGAGAGAGAGAGAGAGGAACGGTGAACATTAGGGAGAGAAAGTGTTGCAGGAGTAGAGGAGTGAGAGAGACAGTGTTTAAAAAATAAATGAAGATGCTCCAGTTGCTCTTTACAAATGAAGAGCCATTGTAACATTTGGTTAGTTTAAATAAGAATCTGTTGGAGTGGGGTGTTAGCCGTTAGGGTCTAACAGTGTGTTTTACAGAGTCTTTTGAAGATACTCTTAGATCGATGCAGCAAACACCTCCAGGCTATTAGTTCTCCTCGAGTGTGCCAAACACACAACACTTTGTCTGCAATATTGGGCATCTCCTTCTCCAAATAAAAAAAAGAAAAAAATATTGGGTTCTAAAAAATCAATGGAAGAAACTTGAAACTTGAGATAACCAACTACATCGATATTCAAGATTGCATGTAACAGTATTTTTTTTTTTTAAAAAAAAAAAAAAAAGAAGCTACTAAGATAATATATACACAATATTTTATTACAATGGCAAGACTAGCTAGGTTTTGAGGTTTTTTTCCCTCCATATTCAATCTCCTTTACCCTGTTTGCTACGTGCTGGACGCTTTTTGACAGGTCTTGCGTGTGCTCTTCTATGTGATTGAACAGAAGGTCTACAATTTTTCTAAGTGAAGCATAGCGCTTTCTCTCTAGGAGCAGCTGTTGAGTTAACTCTTGAATCTTCATGTTTTCATTCTACAAAAGTACGAGAGGACCGATAGTGGGAGAAAAGTAAAAGAAAAATGAACGACAATTAATATGTAAAACAAAGTTTTAGACTGACTAATCAAGTTGCAATTGGAGTTTTTGTAAAATTATTTATAAAGCCTAGGCTCACCTAGTAAGAGCATTGACAATGAATTCTCTATTTCTATCTAAAATAACTAATTAAAGCTACATTTATTCTATTTTAGCTAATGGCTATTCAAATGCATTATTCATTCGATTATATATTATATCTTTATGCCATTTAAATATTCTTTTTGTATTCTTTTTGTTAGTTTATTGGCTACATTCTGTTGACAAAATCACTACCATATCAGAGTGTTGCTATAACAGGTATTTATAGACAAGCAGTTTTTTTAGGCATGTATTCTTTCGGACAATGGAATACATGCATGTTTTTTAGGCATGTATTCACTACAAAAATACTCACAATTGGACGCGTGTCTACAGTACCGGTTACTGTAGACACGCGTCCAATTTGACACGTGTCTTATGAGACACGTGTCTAATTGTAACGTAGTCACAAATTGACACGTGTATGTAATACACGTGTCCATTTGGACACGTGTATTTAATACACGTGTCCAATTGGACACGCGTATTAAATACTCGTGTCCGAATGGACACGTGTATTATTACACGTGTCAAATTTGGACGCGTGTAAAATACACGCGTCCAATTGGACGCGCATATTTAATACGCATGTCCAATTGGGTGTCAATACACGTGTCCATTTGGACACGAGTATTTAATACGCGTGTCCAATTGGACACGTGTATTAAATACGCGTGTCGAAATGGACACGTGTATTACATGCACGTGTCAAACTGTTATATTTTGCCAAATATATATTAAAAAAAAAAAAATTGTGTTGTGTTAATTTTTTAAAATAAAAAAAATAATAAAAAAAAAACTCCTTATCTTATTAATCATACAAATCTGTGAAATACGGTGTACATAACTTATACACATAAAATTATGTTTGAAAGCTATATGCTATATGTAAATTCTATGGTTAGAATTTATACTTTTTAGGTTCCTTATTTATATATATATAGTATACTAATAAGTACGTAAACCCTAACCTAATTTACATATTGTACTATATGCATAATTAAACAAATTTGGTGCTATATATCTAATTAAACCAAATAGTTCAAATTATGGTTTAGTTTTGTACACCATCTACGTTTAGAAACCAAAAAAAAATTAAAACATAAAAAAGTTAAAAAACCTATAATTAATACTATATATATAGATATGCATGCATGTAAACGGTTTAGAAACTATATACAGTAACCTTGTTATTTATGGCTATATATAGTAAATGCAATTATTTTAAGAGTTCTGCGCTACATAATGAATTAAATACTTATATTTTAGTCCCTTATATAGTACATACATTTAGGGTTTATGGCTATATATAGTACATACACTTAGGGTTAGGGTTTATAGCTATATATAGTATATACACTTAGGGCTAGGGTTTTTAGCTATATATAGTATATATACTTAGGATTATGGTTTATCGATATATATAGTATATACACTTAGGGTTAGGGTTTTAGGGTTTATAGGTATATATACTATATACACTTAGGGCTATGGTTATAATTTAATTGATTTTACATTTCATGAATAATAATGTCAATATATTTTTCACGTGTCATTATTGTACACTTTTAAATATATATATATATATATATATTAAATCATGAGCAGTTCAAAATTAGATTGTTCCGATATATATAGTGTATACACTTAAACTTAGGATTTATAGCTATATATAGTATACATACTTAGGGTTAAGGTTTATCGCTATATATAGTATATACACTTAGGGTTAGGGTTTATAGCTATATATAGTATATATACTTAGGGTTAAGGTTTATCGCTATATATAGTATATACACTTAGGGTTAGGGTTTTATGGTATATATGTATATATAATATATACACTTAAATTTATCGGTTATAATTTAATTGATTTTACATTTTATGAATAATAATGTCAATATATTTTTCATGTGTTATTATTGTACACTTTTAAATATATATATATATATATATTATATATATATTATATATATATATTATATATTAAATCACGAGCAGTTCAAAATTAAATTGTTCCGATATATATAGTACATATACTTAGGATTATGATTTATAGCTATGTATATAGTACATGTATTTAGGGTTAGGGTTTATCGCTATATATAGTATATACACTTAGGGTTAGGGCTTTAGGGTTTATATGTATATATAATATATACACTTAAAGCTATGGGTTATACTTTAATTGATTTTACATTTTATGAATAATAATGTCAATATATTTTTCATGTGTTATTATTGTACACTTTTAAATATATATATTAAATCATGAGCAGTTCAAAATTAGATTGTTCCGATATATATAGTACATATACTTAGGATTATGATTTATAGCTATGTATTTAGTACATGTATTTAGGGTTAGGGTTTATCGCTATATATAGTATATATATATAGTATATACTTTTTGGACAGAGAATTAGGGTTAGGGTTTATGACTATATACAGTACGTACCCTTAGGATTATAGTTTATAGCTATATATAGTCTATGCACTTAGGGTTAGAGTTTAATTTTATGGTTAGGTTTTAGTTTTTATTTTTTATTTAGGGTTTAATATAGTATATATACTTAGTGTTAGAGTTTAATTTTAGGGTTAGGGTTTAGTTTTAAATTATAGTTTACGGTTTAGTTTTAGCGCGTAAGGTTTAGCTATATGTACGGTACATACATTTAGGGCTGCATGGGTTTTTTTATTTTTTTTTTATTTTTTTTTATGTGGTTAAATTATATAAATACATATATATAATTTTTTTAAAAATAAATACAATTGCGGACGTGTATTTAAATACACGTCCCGGATTGGACACGTGTACTCAGTACACGTGCCCAATCCTTTGGCCAGGACAGCTGTGCGGGAGTTCTCCAGCGCGTCACCTGGCCAAACCCACCAGATATAATTATATATATATATATATAATTATATATATATATATATATATATATATATATATATATATATATATATATATATATATATATATATAAATTTTAAAATTCAAATAATATATTAATATAATAATATATTAAATATATATATATATCGGAAATGGGTAGCTACCCATTTCTCCCTCGACTATTCTCTCTCCCTATCTCCCTCTCTCTCTCTCTCTCTCTCTCTCTCTCTCTCTCTCTCTCTCTCTCTCTCTCTCTCTCTTCGTCGACACAACCGCACCGGACAGCTCACGGCCACCGCGCATCCGCCCTTCCCGCCGGTGAGACCCCTCTCTCCACCTCTCCTCTGCTCGGTTCTCGGTCTCTCTCTCTCTAATATCTCGCTCCATCTCTCCCTCTCTCTCTACCTTTCTCTCTCTATCTCTCTCTGTCTACCTCTCTCTCTATCTCTCTCTCTCTACCTCTCTCTCTCTCTCTCTTTCTCTCTCTGTGTATCTCTCCCTATCTCTCTCTGCCTCTCTCTCAGTATACTCTCTCTCTCCCTCTCTCGCTCTCTCCCTATCTCTCTCTATGTATCTCTATCTCTCTCTCTCTCTCTCTCTCTCCCTATCTCTCTCTGCCTCCCTCTCTCTCTGTATCTCTACGTCTCTGTCTCTCTCTCTCTCTCTCTCTCTGTGTAATAATGTTAAGTTTGTTTTTTGTAATTTTGTGTTTTTTATTTTTGCTGATAGTATTAATTTGTTCTTCACAAAAAATGCAGGTACAAAAAATACAACAATCAGTAGTATATAACATCACAGAGTACAGAATTGTGAGTAATTTTCAAAATTTGTTTCCTACATTTTTTGGCTATAATAAATTTCATATATTTCACTGTATTTGTTTATATATTTTTCTTAATTGTTTATCATTGCAGTATTACTATATATTGACATGTCATTTTTTTTTATTTTTCTGTGGTTGGTTATTATGCATGGAAAATATGCATGCGTACAGTTGTATGTTTTTTGGTGATATATTTTACCATTTACAAATTTGTGTTGTTATTATCATTTTCGGCAATTATCATATTTTGGTTTTTGGGAATTCTATAAACCGAAATCTGGCAAAATGACTCAACAAAATGATCCTCATATAGAAAATCACTTTTTAAAAATAAAATTATGGAATTGTTTAAACTAAAATTGAAACAAGTATATCGTACTATTCCTTTTTGGTATTTTCTTAAAAAAACAATTTCAAAAACATAAAATGACCAATAATATTTAATTTATGACCAAAAACCCTTAAAAAAAAAAACCCTACACTTTCTAGACAAAAAAATCCTAACCCTAACCCTAAAACTTTACCCAAAAAAAAAAATCCTACACTTTCTAAAAATAAAAACCCTAACCCTAACCCTAAACACTTTACCCAAAAAAAAAAAAAAATCCTAACCCTAATGACTGACCAACCCTAAACCCTAAACCCTAAACCCTTAAAAAAAAAAAACCTAAAACCCTAAACCCTAAAATCAATCCTACACTTTCTAAAAAAAAAACCCTAACCCTAAACCATAACAAACCCTAAACCCTAAACCATAACAAACCCTAAACCCTTAAACCCTAAAAAAAAATCCTACACTTTCTTAAAAATAAAAAATCCTACACTTTCTAAAAAAAATACCCTAACACTACAAACTAGAACCCTAAACCCTAAACCCTAATCCTAAACCCTTAAGAGAAAAAAAAAAAAAAAAAATCCTACACTTTCAAAAAAAAATACCCTAACACTAAAAACAAAAATCCTAACCTTAAACCCTAAACCCTAAAAAAAAAAAAAAACCCTAACCCTAAACCATAACAAACCCTAAACCCTAAACCCTTAAACCCTAAACCTTAAACCCTAAAAAAAATCCTACACTTTCTTAAAAGTAAAAAATCCTACACTTTCTAAAAAAAAATACCCTAACACTAAAAACTAGAACCCTAAACCCTAAACCCTAATCCTAAACCCTTAAGAGAAAAAAAAAATCCTACACTTTCAAAAAAAAAACCCTAACACTAAAAACAAAAATCCTAACCTTAAACCCTAAACCCTAAAAAAAAAAAAAAACACTAACCCTAAACCATAACAAACCCTAAACCCTAAACCCTTAAACCCTAAACCTTAAACCCTAAAAAAAAATCCTACACTTTCTTAAAAATAAAAAATCCTACACTTTCTAAAAAAAAATACCCTAACACTAAAAACTAGAACCCTAAACCCTAAACCCTAATCCTAAACCCTTAAGAGAAAAAAAATAAAAAAAATCCTACACTTTCAAAAAAAAATACCCTAACACTAAAAACAAAAACCCTAAACCCTAAAAAACTAAAACCCTAAACCCTAAACCCTTAAAAATAAAAAACCCTACACTTTCTAAAAAAAATACCCTAACACTAAAAACAAAAATCATAACCTTAAACCCTAAACCCTAAATAACTAAAACCCTAAACCCTAAACCCTAATCCTCGATCCTTTAAAAAAAAAAAATTCCTACACTTTCTAAAAAAATACCCTAACTCTAAAGTCTAACCCCTAAACCCTAAACCCTAAACCCTAAACCCCTAAAAATAAAAAACCTACACTTTCTTTAAAAAAACCTAACCCTAACCCTAACAACCCTAAACCAAACCCTAAACCCTTAAAAAACCAATATCCTACACTTTCTAAAAAAATACCCTAACACTAAAAACAAAAATCATAACCTTAAACCCTGAACCCTAAATAACTAAAACCCTAAACCCTAACACTAAAAACTAAAACCCCAACCTTAAACCCTAAACCCTAAAAAACTCTAACCCTAAACCCTAAACCCTAATCATAGATCCTTAAAAAAATAAAAAAAATAAAAAAATTCGTACACTTTCTAAAAAAAATACCCTAAACCCTAACAAACCCTAACCCTAAACCCTTTTTTTTTAAAAAAAAAAAAAAAAAAAAAAAAAAAAAAAAAAAAACTTACCCTTTCTAAAAAAAACTAAAACCCTAAATCCTAACCCTAAACACTTTACCTAAAAAAAAACTTACACTTTCTGAGCATACTGCGCCCCATATGAGATGGCATGCAGAAGGCCGCACTAGGGATGGCGTATTGAGGCACCCGGCCGACGGTGAGGCATGGAGATCGTTTGACATTTTACATCCAGATTTTATGGCAGATAGTAGGAACGTCCGGCTTGGTTTGACAGCAGATGGATTTAATCCATTTGGGAACATGAGCACATCCCACAGCAAATGGTCCGTAATGCTTGTGCCGTACAATTTGCCACCTTGGATGTGCATGAAACAGTTGTCCTTCATCCTGTCCCTGGTTATCCCTGGACCGAGCTCACCAGGTATGGATATTGATGTTTACCTTCAGCCATTGATTGATGAGTTGCTGGAACTGTGGAATGTAGGGGTACGAACATTCGATGCTTCAAAGAAGGAAAATTTTATTATGCGATCCCAGTTGATGTGGACAATAAACGACTTGCCAGCGTATGCAGATTTATCTGGTTGGCCTAACAGGGGTGCGAAGGCATGTCCTTGCTGTATGCAATCGACACGTTCTATACGCTTAAAGAACAGATGCAAATTTTGCTATATGGGGCACAGGAGATACCTGCCGCCTGAACATCTGTGGCGGCTGAACAGGAGAACATTTGACGATACTGAAGAATTTGACAGCGCGCCGATTGTGCCATGCGGAGACGAGGTCCTCCAACAGTTGGACGGAGTTGCGTTTGGGGATGAGACCACGGGTAAGAAGAAGAAACGGAAGAAGCGGAAGAAGGGTGCAGGGAGTTCCGATGTTATATGGAAGAAGAAAAGTATCTTTTTCAGATTGCCGTATTGGAAAGACAATTTGCTTCGGCACAATCTTGATGTTATGCACATAGAGAAAAATGTCATGGACAATATACTTGGCACTATTTTGGATATAAAAAGGAAAACGAAGGACAACTTGGCAGCTCGGCTGGACTTGCAGGAAATGGGGTTGAGACCTAAGTTGCATCCATTCACGGCCGCCAATGGTAAAACGTATATTCCTGCTGCCTGTCACACCATGTCTAAAGAGGACAAAGAAAATTTTCTGAAGGTTCTTCGAAATGTGAGTGTCCTGGACGGATACGCCTCGAACATTTCACGATGTGTTCGACTCAAGGACCGTACAATTTCCGGTTTGAAGAGCCATGATAGCCACATACTGATGCAACAGCTTCTCCCAATTGCACTGCATAAGTCATTGCCTGATAAAGTTGTTAGATCTCTTGTGGAGATTTCTGCATTTTTTAGAGGCATATGCTCAACAAAGCTATCACAAGAAGATATGGACCGACTGCAGGGTGACGTCTGTATCACTTTGTGCAAGCTAGAACAGATATTCCCTCCAGGGTTTTTTACCAGCATGGTCCACTTGGTCGTGCATCTTGTGCGCGAGTGTAGACTCGGCGGACCCGTGCAGTATAGATGGATGTACCCGGCAGAAAGGTAAAATTCGGCGTAATATGTAAATATATATTTTGATTTAATTGTAACCCTAATTGACGACAATTAAATTGTCGTGTATGTGTGTACACCAGGAGTCTGAGGAATTTCAAGTCTAATGTGCGCAATAAAGCGGCTCCTGAGGGGTGCATTGCGGAGGGGTACATAGCGACCGAGCTGGTAACGTTTTGTTCAAGGTATCTGAATAATGCACCAACATTCCACAACAGACCTCAGAGAAATCCTGATGGATCCAAGGGGGCGGGCACGCGTGTTACCCTGAACCGGTTGATAATGCACCAGATTCATCGTTATATTGTGTTCAACTCTGAAGAGTTTCACAATTTGCGGACGTAAGTAGTGTTTATATATTTAACAGAATTCCAATAAAAGTATTAATAACAATTATTACATAATTGTATACGCTGAATGTAGGATGCACAAAGACACGCTTAGGCGATCATGCACTAGAGGTCGCATTACGGAGGCTCTTATTGAAGCACAACATCATGAGCAGTTCTGCGAATGGTACCGTGCATATGTAAGGAAATAGTTGTAATTTTGAAATTGGAAAAATTTTTGCGGGTTCAATATAATTACCCAATGTGATGTTTAATATTTGTAATTATAACATAGGTCGATGGACTGGACGATCAACGTAGGGAGGAATTGAGCCACAACTTGGTTTTGCGTTGTAGAGGACTAAAGGAGACAGCTGTCAAGTACAACAGGTACGTGGTAAATGGGAAATTGTTTCGCACGCTTGCCCATGATGTGGGAAGGAGGACTCAGAACAGCGGCGTATGTGTTCCTACCGTTGAAGGCGAAACGTACTACGGGCAGTTAACCGATATAGTTGAGGTCGAGTACTATGACAGGACTACGTACGTCCTGTTTAAGTGCAATTGGGCAGACCCCACGATGGACAGAGGATTCACAATACACGAGTATGGCCTAGTGTTTGTCAACTTCAATCACCTCGTCCACAAGGGAGAACTGATTCAGGACGGGCCGTACGTGCTTACATCTCAGGTAGATCAAGTATTCTACGTCGAAGATGGAAGGAACCCAAATTGTGTTTGCGCGGTTAGGACCAAACCGCGCAACGTGTACGACGTTGGCCAGGGGGATGTGAGTAATGAGGATGGTACAACCTACCATGAGTGCGTACCGCTCATACTAGCCACTGATGACCTACCCGATACGAATGATGAATTCGAGTACGACAGGCCCGACATTGATCCGATTGAAGCTCCCATGATACAATGATTGATGTATTTGGTGTGAGTATAATTAGCTTGAACTCAATACACTTGATTGATATATATATTGTTTGTACAATTCGCTTGAACTCAATACAAATTTCTATTTTTTGCATAAATTTCGTTGTATAATTTGCATATTCATTAAAAATATATAAAAAAAACATATTCTAATTAATCTGTATAAATTTGTTCGCAGGTATTCATGGACCAGAGACCCCCTCCTTATGCATATCGGGCACCTCGCCCACCCGTGCCACCCATGACCACGCCCACTGATTCGACGGCATTATATACTGCGGCGTGGCCACATCACCCAGACGGGGCTTATAGACCATTGTTGCCGGGTACGGTGGCCGTGCCCACGTCAGATCACAGGCAGACCAGCACAGCTGGACCTTGCAGTTCTCCATTGTCGGAGCTCCCGACATTGTCTCAGATAGGGTTCACCCCCCCGGGTAACGTGGCTCGATGGTGGGTGCGAGAGGGGATGGGGCCACAGGGTTATGCGCCATACTTTCCGTATACGTATAGTGTACCTATGACGTGTAATCCTGATAGTGAGATGCAGGATGTTAGATATCCACTGTCACAGACCGGGGAGATGCAGATGCCGGGTGTGGGGTTGGGCCAGATACCTGCACAGGGGGCGATGCAGGGCCAGATTTTGGGGGCGAGACAGATGACAGCACCGGGGGCGAGTCAGGGTCCGGGGCATGTAGAGAGCCAGATGCCTTTATCTGGTGAGAGCCAGGTGCCACTTTCCGGTGAGAGTTAGATGCCAGATGTGGGGGGAGCCAGAGTACCCATGAGGAGGACATTGCGATGTTGGGTACTGATCAGTTGGCCCCCGATAGCCCCCACGATATGGATTCAGATGATGATCAACAGCCTCCACCAGCGGGAGGGGTTGGCGAGGAGGTTGCAGGCGACCCAGCACATACCGATTGACCACATTCGGTTGATGGGTAAGTACATATTTAAACATCCTTAAAACTCATATTATGTTATCAAAAATTTCATTTTTTGTTTGATTGAAAAATAACTTGAATTTACAGTTTGTTTATATATATATATATATATATATATATATATATGTTATTTAGTCTTAACCAATGAAATGTTGAATATTTTTTTCATTAGGGTACAACCTAGACGGGACCATTTATTATGAGATGATTTAGGACCCAGCGAGAAACTGGGTGCTCCCGAGGGGGAAGAAGGTTGTATTGCAGTACAATGCTGCTATACAACCTGTAGGACGAGCCTGCAATCGTTTTAGGCGGGCTAAGGGCAAGCTTCTCAGGAGCGGGTCCTACATACATATGCGGGACGAATGGGCGAGGGTAACTAAGCAGATTAAGCAGGCTATGTGGGACGCACTGATGGTATATTTATGAATATAATTTATTTATTTATTTTAATTAAAGTTAAGATTAATGTTTTTATTGAAGATATTAAACCTATAATGCTTTGATTGAATGTGCAGGAGGATTTCTATCTACCTGTATCAGTGGACAAGCGCAAGGCACAACAGGAAGCGTGGAATGATATTGGCCGTAAGCACCGCTCGTGGAAGTCGAGGTTCAAAACCAAACTATGTATTGGAGACGGTGACACGCCTGAGAGTATCCGTGCGAGAATGCCGGACAATTTTTTTGCGAAGTATGACGCAGCAGATGTAGAGTTCTTGCTTCGCGATTGGTGCAATGAGCATAAAAGGGTATGTAGGCATAAAAAATTTTAAGGTTCTTTAATAACAGTTTATTTAATTTTAATGTTAATTTAAGTGTGTCAATTCTTACATTTTTGTTTTTATGTTCAATGCGTAGGCAACCTCTGAGCGGATGAAGAGGCTGAGGGAGCAGAATGACCTTCCCCATTGTACGGGATCTAAAAGTTATGCCAGATTTAATCACGATGAAGTATGGAAAAATATATGTTTATGTTTTTAATATTTGTTGTTAATTGTTTTTCTTTTTCTTTATATTATTTTTATCGCTATCTGTTTGTCATATATTTCAACTGTATGACGACAGACATGTACATCTGGCACGCCTCCCACTCGCGCCGCGTCGTTCGTGAAGACCCACACAAGGAAGGACGGCACTTACGTGAACGAACGTACACGGGTCCTATGCGTATGATACTGATTTAATTTACTAATATTTTTAAATTATGTGTGACATGTCATTATTCAATATATTAGTTTTTCATGTTAACGATGTACAGGAGAGGATGACGCAGAGTTTATCTAGTGATCCAGCCGCCACGCAAAGCGTCTCAGCAGACACGGTGCGTTGGGCACCGAACGACGCTTACGAACAGGCGGTTGGGAGGCCTGAGTACGCGGGGAGGGTTCGGCAGGTTGGGCCGAACGTTACACCTGTTCGGGGGACATGTTTCTCATACAGGCCTCGCTCACAGGAGGGACCATCTCAGGGTACATCTCGGGATTGGGCCGAACACTCTCGGAAGATGGAAGAGATCCAAGCGGAGCTACAGGCTGAGCGAGTCAGGAATGACCTGTTGGAGCAGCGCATGCAGCAGTTCGACGCCATGGAGCAGCGCATGCGACAGATTGAGGTCTTCATGTTCTCCATGGAAGCATCAGCACCATGTCTTGGTACTCAGTCTTCACCTGCACACGTAGGTAGTACATCGTCTGTTAGTAGTGCATCTGCAGGTATGATTTATATTGTGTATAGGACAAAATTAATTTCAATTTGTTTTAATTACCCCTTTAATTTTACAAGTAATATCATATACTTTAATTGTCTATATTATTTGCAGGTAATTCGACAACGGTTGGTACGTTGTCGCCTGTTGGACGACGGCTGAGCCAGCACTCCACAGTCGCTACACCTTCGCCCGCTACACCATTCCTTGCGCAGCAATCACCGGTTGGCGAGAACACGCCTGGGACGGTACCTCGTGATTCACAGGGACGCCCTTCAGATTTGTAGATATTTTGTGTAATTAATTTTTATTTGTAAATATTTGCGTAGTTAATGAAAACGTTATTAACTATTGGTTTGTGTAATATGATTTTGTGCTGTTTTTGGGTAAAATCAATATTCCGTTATTTGTGGTCGGAAATAATAAAATTTGAAAAAACGAAAAATTTATTAAATCAAATAATTTTAAATAACCAATAACAAAATTAAATTGAAAAAATTTTCCAAATTGAATTTTTTATTTAATTAAATTGTTTATTTAATTATTTAATCGTATTTTTAATTTATTTTAAAAATACAATTAAATACTTAAATTAAAAATTTATTTAAATGAAAAATTCAATTTGGAAATTTTTTTTTTTTAAAAAAAAGTTTGACACGTGTATCTCAATACACGTGTCAAATTGTTTTGACACGAATATTCAAAATACTCGTGTCAAACGGTTTGACACGTGTATTTAGATACACGTGTCAAAACAATTTGACACATGTATTTAGATACACGTGTCAAAACAATTTGACACATGTATTTTGATACACGTGTATCTCAATACATGTGTCAATTTGTGCAGTTAATGACTTGCACATCTGACACGCGTCTCACGCGTGTCAAAATGCACGTGTCTAAAAGTTTGACACGTGTACGACACTGTACACGTGTCAAACTGCACGTGGCTATTCACATGCATTTTTGTAGTGATTCTCTAGGCATGAATCCTACGAGTATAGACAGTTTTTTTACCATTCTTTCATAATAAAGCATCTCACTTTATCATAGTGAACA
Organism: Alnus rubra; assembly: GCA_028654335.1. Classification (NCBI taxonomy): domain Eukaryota; kingdom Viridiplantae; phylum Streptophyta; class Magnoliopsida; order Fagales; family Betulaceae; genus Alnus; species Alnus rubra. Next base: position 2,728,062 of record JAJPGS010001263.1, read on the forward strand.
ACTATGGATGGGAAACAAATGAGGGGAAAAAAAAAAAAAAAGAACTATTAAGTGATATAAATTACATTGCAAGAAAGGATTTAGCATTCTTTAATCAAGCATTTCAGTTGTGTTACAATGAACAAATATGAATGGAAAACACGATCAGGACAATATACAAAACATCTCCCAGAAAAGTTTACATTTCTAAAAATATTTGTGTACTACCACCAATACCCAAGCAGGTGCCAACTATACTTGGAAGTTTCCAACTCACAAACCATAGAGGAATCAATTAAAATGGAAAGAATTCAACTTAATTGAGTAAAAAGAATTTGCTTCAGTTATTTGGATGCAGTAGGAGTTGAGAAATCCTATTGAGGTGTAGTTTTTCGCTGATGTTAAATTACCAATTGGGTGTCAATTTAATTGCTTCAGTTCAATCACCTATGTGACTAGCTATAAGAATTGATGGTACTAACCTCACAAAATGTTCAGAAACAACTCCGCCACCAAGACGACCCACAAAATTGCAAAAACTAAAGAGAGACAGCAAGTTCTTTGTATCATGCACACCTTGTGCAATCCCTATCTGCGCTAGATTATTAAGGACAGTCACCCCAGAACCAACCCCAACAAAGTAAACCAAGAACAGAAGCCAGAAGTCTGCCTTGATAACAGCTTCGCTAAATTTAAAATCTTCCCCTCTTTTGGGCCTCCTCTTCTTCTTCACTGCCCCCTCACCCTCAGCAAGAAGCATAGCCACCTCAGACACGTCATCACTTTCACAAAAACTACCAAAATTTGTTGTTGATGAAGATGGTTTCAGCAGTGGTTCCGTTTTGTCCACACAGCCTTCTCCTTGAACCAGACGGTCTGAAGACCCAATTGGTTGGCCTAGTGTCCCTGGTTTGCTTGTTCTCATGGGGTAAAATGTCATTTTTATAGGGATTGCAAGCGGAGCCATGAGAAGGAGAATCCAAGACACGGAGATTGAGATTCTGGACGGGGTAAGTCATATGGGATGACAGATAAAACCTTATGAGAGTTAAGGAGGGCTAGAGAAACCTCTGCCCAAACAACAATGTAAGTAAAAGTATACATAAAGGAAAGAGGAAGAGGAGAGGAAGGAAGAGATGAGGTCTTTCCCTCCTCCCTAAGCCAGCTCAAACCAGGGAATAGGGATAAAAAAAAATGTATGAGAGAGAACATATATAAAGGAGGCGATAGTTTTTCGTATCAAGAAATGAAGTACAGGGTTTGCTACCCGTGGACTATCCAGACTCTTTTTGGAGATAACGAATGGTCTTATACTTAAGTCTGATTTGGCCAGGCCGACCCGATGGGCTCAGTCCCCAATACTACCTTAGGCTCACATGTCTTTGGAGCTGGTTATTTCTCCAACAACTTATAATGACTAGACTCCCATAACAAGATAAACTACTAGACACCTACTTGGACAGTAATTTAGGATCGAAAACTCAACTAAACAAAATAACTAATTAATGAGTGCGTGATGCTTGTCCCTTTTGTTTGGTGTTGCTTCTCACTATTAATGATCAATTCTTCTTTGGAAATGTGATGCAGTGACACGTACGATCTCATTATACCGAATTAGAATTGATTTGGGACTTGCATAATTTCAGGAAGCATTGCTTCATATGATTGAGGATTGCAGATTTGATAAATAATATCTTGTTAATCTTCCATTTCTTAATACTCGATCTTTAACATTATGGCTGTTTATCTATGTGGTTGTAATTTTGGAGAGATCTGACTTCAATGCTATAGTATATACTACAACACATCTGGTGTAGAAAAAAATTAAGGGATAATATTTAACCGGGCCTACTCAAATTGTGTCACATCTGATAGAGAGAGAGAGAGCAGATTCGTGACTCCGTGAGTGAGACACAAAAATTAGAAGAAGAAGAAGAGAAGAGTATGGGTTTTCAGCAGAGATCAAGAAAGAAGAGGTCGGAGCTGGCTAAAGCCCTCTTGTCTCCAATGGCCGATCTATGTACCCTATTCCATTTTTTTTATTTTTTCTTTTACAATGGCAACATTTTCTTAATGATTTTCGTTGTTGCAGATTTGATATTTTTGTTTTTAATTTAGTAGTTTTTTGTGAAGAACACTTCATTTTTTTGTCATTTCATGGAAGATTTTGTGTTTCCTTATTTTTTTTCCCTCTCTAGTGCAATATTGCTCTCATTTACAGCCCTGTTCCTTGCAAAATGGTAGTCTAGCTTTCTTTCTTTATCGTAAATGATGAAGTTGTAGTTCATTTGAGTCTTAGAAGTCTAAACGGGTCAAATGGGTCGTGTCGACCCGATATGACCCATTATGCTAAATGGGTTTCACGGGTCGTGTCGGGTGACCCGTGAAATTGCCGTGTCATGTCGTGTCTGGAGCTCCGACCCGTTAAGATAAATGGGTCATGTTTGGGTCTAGCTTTAACGGGTCGCAGGTCTTCACGGGTCGTGTCGGGTACCCATTTTGCCAGCCCTATCTATAGCCTATAAGTAACAAATTAACAATTTGTTATTATATATAACTAAAGAGTATAAACTATATTATATGTATAATGTGTGCAAGTAGTAAGTGTAATATAGTTATATGATGTGATATATATAGGGTGAAATACATTTTGGCCCCCCAAACTACCATTTTTCTTTTTATTTTTTGGCCTCATCTGTCCATTTATACTGTCAATGCCAATGAAAATTGGGTCATGTGCATGACACGTGACCCTTTTAGCCCAAAAACCTGAAAATACCCCTCCCTCTATACACTAAAATTCTCACAATGCCCTTCGAAATAATGCAACAAATTATTGAAATAAATAGCCAACTTAAAAATAGTTATTACAAGAATGTCATTCGATAATAATCTATGCGATTTGGATTTGGTTTTTTACTTTGTGTAGATCATGGTTTTTTACATTGGTTATTTTCTAGGGTTACCGAACAGACTGTGCCGACGAGGGGGTTGAAGACGGGATCGTGATTGTACCGATAGATTGTGCCAACCAATTGTGCCTAATGAACTGGCTGTGCCGACCGATTGTGCCTAACGAACCGACTATGCCGACTAATTTGTAGAGAATGAATCGACGCGAGGGTGCTGATTTTTGGCAGGTTTTCTAGGTGCATTTCTTGCCCTTTTTTGACCGGTTTCTGGGTGGCTTTCTTCCCGGTGTTTTGCTGACTGAAGGCGAGAGGCTGCCTTGCTGGGTGTTTTTGCCGATTGAAGTATGGGTGGGTGCCAAGTGTGTCGACTGTGCCGAAGGAGGGACTCAGTGCCGAGTAATTTCCAAGCTGTTGCCGAGAGATTTCCAAGCTCCTCTTTCAGCGGGTTGCTCTACCTTACCAAACCCACGAGCATTGTGAGTTTTTTAGATTGCCTAAACCCACGACAGTATTTATAATGCCTTTTATTTTGCCATGTTGTTTGTTTATTAGGGGTATTTTCAATACTGACATGTTTATGTGGGTAGGGTTGTGTGAAGATAATGTCCACATGTTCATGTTGGTGGGCTTGTGTTGTCTACTTGTTTGTTCAATTGGTTTGGTTGTAATAATGGTCCACTGATAATGCAGACATAGTTGACAATTGTTTTAGTGGATTGCGGACAACTATGTTTATCGTGGGTCACATTGACCCCAATTGTTTAGTGGTCCCTTTTTGCAAATATTTAAATCACCTACTTTTAGCTAAATAATTTCATATCTATGGCTGTTTTAGGATACCTCTTCCCCTCCATAATATTAATACTGTTAATTAGGTATTTTAATAATATTGTCTCTGTTGAGATCTTTAACTTAATGAGACCACCTTTCCTCCAACTTGTGTGTACTAACCAATGAAAGCATGCCAAGTGAAGAGCTTAGACCAATGCCCTGAAACATAGAAACATGTCAGATTCATATGGGAAATAGTATTTTCCAGTATACGATAGATTGGCAAGCTGTGATTTGTTGATAAAACTGAGGGATAGTACCAAAATCAATTTACCATAGAGTAATCATTGACACCATAAAACTTTACCATAGAGTAATACACTGTACCACAAGCAATTCTTTAATTTCACCACCATAGAGTAATACATTATATCAAAATCAACATCATTTTAAAATTTTAAATGGTCGTTGAATAAAATAAAATAAAATCTTGATTGTTTTACAACATGCTTTAGTTTAAGATTGATTCTTTTTCTAGTTGAGTCAGTTTGACCTACATATACAATATACTTATTGCTTTATTTTATTCTCTTTTGTTGTGTAGATGGCTAGACAAGAGTTTGTGTTCGAGGTACATTATAAAGGGCACATTGATAGGAGGTTCATGAATACGTATGTTGGTGGAGATATTGATGAATACAGAGAGGCCATTGAGCATGATAGGTTGTCATTTTCAGTTGTTGAAGGTATTGCAAAAACTTATGGGTACATATCTGGGAACTTAATTTACTACATACTGCCGGGTTGTACATTTAGAAATGCCTTGAAATTAATTACATCAAACTTTGATGTACACGAAATGGTTAAAGCCCACTCAGGTCTACCAATTGTGGAGTTGTACATCAATTTATTTAGTGAGTCCATACCTGACATTGGTGAGGAGAATAGTGATGATGGTAATGGTGATGATGAGATGGGGTATTCTAGGATCAAGAGAGACGATCCATATTGGGATCAGGTAGATGAACCCGATTTGTTCGTTGAGAATAAGATGTTCCTAGGTCATCTATTTGGGGGGGGGGGGGGGGGGACAATAGAGAGGGTGAAGAGAATGATGGTGGGAACGATCTTGAGCATTGTTCTGACCCACAGGATAAAGCCTGTTTACGAAATCCTTTATTCAGGGGGTTCCTTTAGGCTGCCTCCAAGCACAAATCATTGAGATTGGTGGTGTGGAGCATATATCTTTTCCAAAGCCCTTTTACTGGGGGACATCTTCCCTACTACTGCATCTGTAGTTAGTTTGCCAATATTGAATAATCAGTGCAGTGGATGTTTGGGCACCAGTCATCAATCCAATTTAAGAGGTTTTAATTTTGAAAATAAAACAGAATTGTAATATTCTATTGATGAACTAATAATTGTGGATGGTTGTAAGGAAATGTGTTGGTATTTATGGTAATAATTTTTTGTTGGTGATTTTTAGTTTTTAAGCCTTGATTTTGTTATTAAGGAATTTATTCTCGGTTTTTAATTTTATCAAGCAGAATTCAAAAATGTTAGGGAATTTTATTTGGGTTAAGGGATATTTTTGAAAGTTTATTTTAGGCTTTAAATAATTAAGAGATAAAATGATTTTTGTTGTAAAATAGTTTCAGGTAAGGTCATTTTTCAGGAAAATTTCTTTTGCCGAAAGCATTAAAAATATTTTCCGATATTTGGCATGTATGAAAAAAATCAGAAATATTTTTAATATTTTCATTCAATTATATTAACATATAAAAATCAATTTTTATTCACAACATATAAATATTAATGTAAAATAATATAAAAATCACTAGTGACAAGATTTCGTCACTGACCGGCAGGATACCGGCCACTTTCATCGGATTCCGGGGAAGGTGGCTGGAATCTGGCGACAGTGACTAGACGTTGTCGGATTCCGGCACCGGGTAGATTTCGGTGGTGGTCAACGTGAAGGTCAACTGCGTCGTTTAAAAGAGGGTCGAATGCGTCTGCAGTTTGGGGAAAATGATTTACACTTTTAAAAAGCGTAAATCATTTTTCAAAATTTACTAAGCATTTTTTATCAAATGGAAAATCATTTTTCGGTTGACTATTATTTTCGTTCCCACTAAACACAGAAAAAATGCCGAAATCATTTTCTTGAAACTATTTTACACCGAAAGAAATAAAACATAATTCTAAATAGGCAAAAACAAATGAGGGCAAATTTATTATGAATAAAAATTTCTTATAAACCAGTTTGTAGAACTGTCGAGTATTCTTAAACATGTGCCTTTAACGTGGCTTTTTAAATTAACTTCAAAGGTTGGAACTAACGTTGACTCTTCCTAAATTTAACGTCAATCCCCATTCTTCTCTCAAACCAGTCTCTATTCTCTTCTAAGTCTTATTCTAACCTAGTCTTTCTCTATCTTCCAAGTCGCCCAAACAACACAGAGAGCCACGTTTTCCCTATGACCCTTGAAGTTTCCATAACTTCCCAACAAATTTTCTAAACCAAATCTTTCCTCTTAGATAGGCTGATTACCAAACTTTGCTTCATTCCTTTACCTCCACGGATTATGAACAGCATCTCCCTAAGATAATTTGCAAATCATAGCCTTAAGGCTTTTCACCCCTTATACACAATATTACTCCCTTATACACAATATCATGTATTTTGATTTAGTAAGAGCTGCCAAGCAACATATATAATAGCATGAAACCCATTATGGGTCTGAATTTTCTGACTTGGGTCTTTTTATGTCATGTATTTTGCTTCAGTAAGAGGTGTCAAGCAGCATAATAGCATGAAACCCATTATGGGTAGTGAAAATCTCTCCATTTTAGTAGACCCAAGTCAATTATTTGTTGGTAATTTAGTAAAAATCTCACCCCTTGCTTTGATGTAATCTAGGGAAACAGAGAGGGCTTTTAGGTAAAGTCTTAAACCTTGAATAATATATATAAAAAAAAGGGTAATTAGTTTTTTTTCTTTTTTCATGAACTACCACCCTTCATCAATATGGCCTCATGATTTGATACTCTCATCATCCGACTACCTCGAACTACTATTTACTTATGCAAAATCTCATTCTGGTAGTCAACCTCGTTAAGAAACTTGAAATTGCGCACATACCCTTTTGCATTACACGATATAAACTGTTTTACTACTTCATATTATAGGATGTGAAGTTATGTACGTAGTATAGAAAATTCAAAGGAAAATATATTTTGATTTTATTATATATGTATAAAACCTTTCTAAACAGCTATGACATTTTGTAAACTTTTTTGTGAAAACCCTGTATCAGTAATAGTTGTTTTTTAAACACCAGTTAGAGGAATGTTCAAAGGAAAATTGAGCTTACATCACACATTACATATTGTAATATTATACTTGCTGAATGGACTCACATGTGCACCTGTAAATTGTATCAAGAATCTGTCCCCTTTAGGTCTAGCCAGGCATGCACCCAACCTTAGGAAGCCCAATTGACCCATGGCCCAACTCCAATTGGGCCCCTTCATCACTCTTAATGGGCTTATGCTCTACCATGGGAAATGGGTCAAGATTGGCCAACTTGGGCTATTCTACCTTCTAAATGGGGCCCTATATGGGCCTAGACCAACTCAGGCACAAAGCCATTTGGGTCTGCCTCCGAGAAGCCGGAGGGTACTTCTTCGTTTGCTAGCACCTCTGCTTGCTCGGACGAAGAAGTAGTTCTCCTAGCTTCCAGCATGCCCAAGAGGGGCGAGGGAGGAAGAAATTCAAGGAGACGTGGCGGCTTTGGCGCTTAGGAGAACCTCTGCGTGTCTCAACTTGGCCGACTCGATGTGGAGTCTGCGCCTGCTGGCTTCGACCGACGCAGGTGAGATAAGAAAGGCGTGGACTGGCCGAATGAGATGGAAAGCTCAGGTGGGGTTTCTTTATGGAGCTTCTCAATCTAAACGACGACGTCAACTCTGTGGTGGCCGGCTCGACGGCTTGGTCTTCACTGGTTTGGCCGACGGAAGCATCAAGGCTTAGCGAAGAGAGGGGAGCGGGAAGGCCACGCGGCACTCTGTCACCAATTGGATTGCCATGGCCGCCCGTCTCCATCCCGGCGAATGCTTCAGTGATTTCGAGAGTGACCAATGATGAGACGGCGGTAGCCTTTCGATGAAGGGTCTTTTGAGGCACCATGAAAGAAGCTCATCACCATTGAAGTTTCTGAGGCCTAACATGCAGCAACTTTTCACCCCGTCTCGAAGAACTTGGCTGCTTTAAAGGTGACCTCTTACTATAAATAGCATTCTTTGAACGAGGTCTCCCTCTTTAGTTATCTACATGAAAGTTAACTTAAGCCTCCAATTCTTCTGTTAACATCATCATTGTGTTTCGCCTCTGTTTTCATGTTGTAAAACAGAGGTGACCAGCATGAAAAGTGGGCAAAAAATGACTTCTGGTTTGTGAAAACAGAAGCTATTTTCCATCCCGGCCAAATGCTTGGTTGAGTTGCAGGGGCTGAAGACGGTGGATGGGGAGGACCCACCTAAGATTCTGCATTTCAACCCCAGGTTGAAAGAGGATTGGAGTGGGAAGCCTATGATTGAGTAGAACACGTGTTATAGGATGCAGTGTTCCGGATGCAGTGTTCGTCTGTTGGTGATCGAATGGTAAAGTCAAAATTAGTCTGTTATTTTAGCAAAACAAAAGTGGGGTCCGATTCAAGTATTGGCGCTAATCGGTGTTTGTTAGCTCGAAGGAAGCCGGCGGAGGTGGCGGTGAAAATGCCAGCGGTGAGGCTGAGTAAGTCAAGGTCGATGGGAATGCTGAACAATCCACGCCTAGTACAGTGCAAGCGTAGAGCGTTTGTGTTTGATTTTGGAAATTTGGAGGGAATAATCAAACAAAATTCGATATTTCCAAGCTGGAGATTAGTTTGGATGACAAGTCTGAAAATGAAAGGCTTGAGAAACCATTGTTTTCCATGTAAAACCGCTCCGATTGTTCAGAATACAAGGTTGTCGTCTCAATATCATTGCCCCCACAATGGATGTACTGTACTATCTGAGTGTGTTTTTGTTCATACGGGTCCGTCTTCATTGTTTACCATGTGATGTAAATGGAGATGGGACCAATTTATATTCACCTCTGATAATTGGAGAAGTTTAATTTGGATGGTTAAAGTCGCCTAAAATATGCATTGAGCTGCTAGCTAGTTACAGCTATAGTTATCAGAGGTGAGTGTTGGATTGGAAGGTTACCATGGATTGGGTCCTCCCCATCCACCTTCTTTAGCCCATTTTCAAAATACATGGGTCTCTTTCCAAAAGATAAGGCATCACAAGATTCTTTCCAAGGTAAAGAAGAAAATTCTTTCCAGGACATTCTTTTGCCATGACTCTCCCATGCTTGGATTAACATAACCTGAGTTTCTTGTGGAAGCTGCTTTTAATCCAAATTCAATTAGTCGGTAGCTGAATTTCAAGAACACGAGTTTAGATGCCTCAAAAACCTAATATCAAACTCACCGCATATTCTCCTGACCTAGCACGTTCCTTTTCTGTTTATGCAGCCAATACCCCACCTTCATGCACACCCGAGTTGATTTCCTGATCCTCAACGTTCCTATTTTTCTTCAACTTGAACTTGTACTTCAGCAGAGCATTTATAGATTATGGGGTAGCTCCTCTATTCTAAGAAAGATCCTCACGAGAGCCAAAAATATAGATTATGCAAGGCAAGCAGCAACATATCGTTGTACATAGTATGAAAGGCATTTCATATCCAATACAACTGAAGGTAAGAAACACTATACATAACCTGCAGGAAAGACTGCAACTCCACCAAAGAGCATGAAAGGCATGGCATATCCAATGGGCTCTGTTACACTCTGTTTTAGCTTCCTAAAACAGAGGAAAGACTGCAACTCCACCAAAGAGCAGGAAATTTTATTTTCCTCAACTTTATGGGGACCCCAATAGACCCATTATATATATATATATAAAAAAAAAAAAATATATATATATATATATCTTCTTCCCTTTTTTTTTCCAACATTTTCTCACAATACAAACAAAATGAGAAAAGAAATAACGAATCTTCATGTAGAGGAATACCTGTTCTTTTCTCTGTAACTCGGCGAGAACGGCGACAAGATCAAACTTGAGCAAGCGAGACACGTGGGACCGAATGAACTGGTCGAGGCAGACCGGGTGGGACTGGAGCCTCTTGAGCTCTTTGGCCACGATAAGACTGACGAGCCATCCATGTGCACGGCCGACGAGCTTCATGCCGGAGTTGGGAGGTGCGAAATGAGGACGTCAAACGTGTTTTGAGAGTGAACGAGGAGGCGAGAATTTCAAAGGGTTAGTTTCGGAATTTCAAGGTGTAGGGAGATGGGCATTTTCGGGTTTTTTTAGCTAAAATAGCACTTTCCATCCATTTAGACAGCATGAACTGACGGAGGGGGCCAAAAAACAAGCAGTTGGTAATTTGAGGGGTCGGAATCCAAGCTTTGGTAGTTTGGGGTGCCATCCGGAGAATCGATGGTAGTTTGGGGGGCTAAATTGTATTTTTTTTCTAAAATATATTATATATATATATAACACCTAGCAGAAAAATAATTTAACAAATATTAACTTAATATAAATCATGCATGTTAACCTTATTGATCATGGAAACTGATAAAGAAATAAATAAATACCTTGATAAATTGGTAACTAAAATAAATAAATAAAATTCTTTAACTAATTAATTTTAGCTAAATGTGAATCCTAACAACATTTACATATTTCAGTGTTCACACAATTTGGTGTTGCTTTTCAATTATTTAGAGTCGTGACCATTATATTTTTGTGTTACATTTAGCTAGCAACTTCATTTATCTAACAACATAGCACATATACTATGTATTTGCGATGTGCGTAGTCACGCTATGGACAAGAGTTGGATGAAAAAGTTTAGAGGTTCAAGAGAGTATATTAATGGAGTTAAAGAGTTTGTATCATTTGCAATTAGCAACTCCAAAACTAAAGAATTCATTGTGTGCCTCTATAAGAAATGTTCATTGCGCAAGAAGCTGAGGCCAGAGGAAGTGTATGACCATTTGACAGGTGGATCCGGGATGTTGGAAGGTTATACTAATTGGGTATGCCACGGGGAAAAGATTAATGCTTCCCATAATACAAAGCCAGTAATTGAAGGTTCGAGTTCGGCACCAGTTGATAGGGCGCCAAATCTTGACGAGAACATAATGTTGCATCAAATGTTGCATGACATTTTCCGTATGCACGATGGTAGAGTAGATGAGGGTGGATCTTAAATGGGAGCTGACGTTGAAGCTATGGAAGAAGCCCAAGAAGACATTGATGACGAGTGTGCGAGAAAGTTCTACAATTTGATCAAGGATGCAGACAAGCCACTACATGCAAATACAAAACATAGCAAATTGGGGGCCATTGTACATCTTTATAACTTTAAGTGTATGGGTGGATGGAGTAACTCGATTTTCTCATCCTTGCTTGAGTTCATCAATGAGTTGCTTCTAACTGATGGCACTTTACCTAACAATACACACGAGGTCAAAAAGTATTTGAGGGACTTGAGGCTTGGATATAAGAAGATTCCGGCATGTCGCAATAATTGTATGTTGTTTTGGAGGGACAACAATAAATTAGACAACTGTACGGTGTGTGGAAAATCAAAGTGGAAAGATGAAACTAATGATGAAGAGGGGTCGTCTCGAATATTGAAAAGAAGGCCGATTAAGGTGTTGCAGTGGTTTTCGTTCAAGACTACAAAGGTTGTTTATGTCAAAACATACTACTACCCACATGAGGTGGCAGGCTGATGCGCGCACAAAAGATGGCGTATTAAGACATCCGGCCGATGGTGAAGCGTGGAAGTCATTTGATGCATGACACCCAGAATTTGCCTCAGATCCATGCAATGTCAGGCTTGGTTGAGCAGCAGATGGATTCAATTCTTTTGGAAACATGAGCAACTCCCACAGTACTTGGCCAGTCATACTGGTACTGTCAACTTGCATCCTTGGCTCTGCATGAAGCAACCATATATTATGTTATCTATGATCATCCCAGGCCCAACTTCACCTAGAATGAATATAGATGTCTACCTACAACCCCTAATATTAGAATTAGAGGAATTATGGGCTAACGGGGTTACGACTTTTGACATTTCGACGAAAAAATAAGTTTGTGATGCAAGCAGCATTAATGTGGACAATAATGACTTTCCGGCTTATACAGATTTGTCGGAGTGGAGTACCAAGGGCCAGAAAGCATGTCCTTGTTGTATGCATTCTACAAGGTCAGCATGGTTAACATATGGCAGAAAACAGTGCTATATGGGACATAATCAATGTTTGCCTCACGATCATAGTTGAAGAATGAAGAAGAAGACATTTGACGGTACCCAAGAATCGGGTGAAGCACCTGTTGTAACCAATGGCATTGAAAAAAAGTGATGTTGCCTGGCTTTTCAAGCGACATAATACAAAAAATCAGCCACAGGCACTACCATGCGTCTCAACAGATGATGATGAGACACAGGACCCCCATGATGGTTCCCCGAGCCGTGTAATGCATGATTATTTGTTTCTTAGGTTACTAGCTAATGCCCCTCCACCCCGACCAGGATATTATTCATATCCTTACGGCTCACACCGAACTATGTGATTGAGACTGCTGCACCATCATCTTCCACGCAGGATCGTGAGGAGCATAGAGACGTACCTACATCACCACAAGTTCCATCGGCATTGAATTAGCCAATGGGGAGGTCCATACAATAGGTATATTGAACATATACTCAAATAGTAAATGTGTGTGTTGATATTATGTATTGTGGTCCAACATTAATCGTCACAACAAATGACTAACATAAATATGTGTTGTAATGCTGATACGGAAGGGATCATCCATGTCAAGAGTTTTGAGGCTCGTGAATTTTGTCTAATCCCAAATGAGGAGAAGGTTATTTTTTAGTTTAATAAAGTATGAGAGCCAACGGGCACAAGCGGTCTTAAATTTCACAAGCTCGCGGGGAAGTATGTTCAATCTGGGCAATTTGTTGATCTACACACTCCACATTGGGAAAAGTTTCCGTTGCACAAAAAAGAAGAGTTATGGACCGCTCTAATTGTATGTATGAAAACTGATGTTTAAAATATTAAGTTGTAGAATTTGTTCTTAGTAAATACATACAAACTGATAAAATTGGTAAAATTATTTGTTTCCAATGTTTGTAGACGAAGTTTTACATCGAGCCTAGTCAACCGCTAGATAAGATTAAAATGATTGCTTTCACGGACTTTGGGATAAAAAGAAAAAATTTCAAGCAGAATGTGAAGAAATCTCTTAAAATTAAAGAAGGTGCAACACGTGAACAAATATTACAATCGAGACCCAACAATGATCTATTAGATCCAGAGGACGTTGAACTGTGCGTCGACATTTGGACGAAAAGGTAGCATTTACACACACACACACACACACACATATTAGAAAAATAGAAAAATGTTGGTATTAATGTACAGAAATACAAAATTAAGGGCTAAAAAAACAAGGTCAACAAGAGTAAGCATATTGCTAACCACACAACAGGGTCGAGGAGCTACGCTAGACTTGTGACTGATATCGTAAATTTTCGTGTGCACTAACATATTCTTATCCGTTTGGGCAATGAGTGATAATTATGTTTTTCACAATTTGTTTTTGTAGGAGAGATCAACAGAGTCCACCCCAAGTAGAAGCGATATTTATCTTGTTGCACACAGTAGAAAAGATGGCACCCTTGTCAATGCTGAAATTGAGAAAAAAAATGGTAAGTGCTTCTATTAAGTTGTACTTCGTTTATAGATGTATTTACCGTAGTGCACTCATTTTGATATTCTTTAATGAGACAATTGGGTTGACAAATTTTTTTTTTTTTTTTTTGATAAGCGAAGATGAAGGAATTACTGTTGCAGGAGTCTCCAACAACAGATGTATCCTCACAAGGATTTATACGATGGACTCTAGACGATTCATATGCAAAGATAATTGAGAAGCCAAAATACACAGGACGCGTTCGCGGAACAGGCATTGGCATTGTACCTGGTAAATCCAACGGTATGCCCAGGATATCGTCATCATCCTCCCAGGAACCATTACGTTTCCAACAAATTAGTCAAATGCAAGCACAAATGAGGCAAATGCAGGAGGCCCACGAGAATGAGATAGCTCAAATGAATGAAAGGGACAAGGCCCGTGATATTGAGATTGCTCAAATGCACCAAACGATCGAACGTTTAGTGTAGTCTTCACTAACAAGAAGCCAATCTATGACGCAAAGGATTGATGGGCAAGACATTGCAGACACAGCTTCCCCCCGTAGTGTGATGGCCAAATCATCTTTTGCTAGTCGACTAGGTGATGTTTCGTGATTTTTACATCCAAAGAACCACAAACATTTGTTTATTTATGCTACTTAGTAATGAAATGGGTAACTAACATTGTCAACGATGTTATTTAGGTGGACACATAGCCATGTCCCATGATGACGTCCAGGGAGGCGAAGTACAATGTATGGGCAGGCAACAAGCTTGACATATGTGTTATGGAGCATTCATGTATGTATTTGTTTAACTTTCTCATTATACTACATCTATCTACTTTTTATATTGTATATATTGTGGTCTGGCATAGTCTGTTTGTAGGTGCTGTTTTGTTCTTGTTTGTGTAGTTTGCAGAGTAGTTGTTGCTTGGCTTTGGAGCCTGTTCCTTAGCCTAACTGTTTTCCAGTTGTTTGCTGAAAAGAGGATGTGTGCTTGTTTGTTGGTTATAAAAGTTCTCTTGTAGCCTAGCATGGAAATTGTACGTTCTCAATGAGGCTAGTACTCTATCTACTGTTAAGGACTTAGATTTCAAGTTTACTGGCATGGATTTGAAAGAACTACTAAAGAACCCGTTTTATATAATTTAAATAACTACTAAAGAGCCTATTGCTCTCACATCATTGTCTGTTGCATTCAATATACTTCTTTCTATATCCAATTCTCTTTCTTCCTAAACAAACTTATGTATTAGTAGGATTTGTAACTTTGGGAGTCTGGTAGTTTATCATGTAATCCTGCATTTCAAGACATTGTAAATCAATTAGTGATGCTTAAACTTTATGTGTTTAAGAGCATTCTGCAGAATCTATTGCAAGAGAAGTTTTAAGTACTCATGATAATGAATGCTTTGTGTTCCTTGATTTACTTTTTTGTATGTATTTTCTAGGTGTACTCATTGATCTTTGACTTTTTAGCTAATCTGGGTCCTGTGCTTGCCTATAGGTTCCAACTACATTTGTTGATGGAGTATACAAAAGTTCAAAGCTTGGAGGATTTGAAATTGTGGAATATCTTAAAGGCATTGCATATCTATTAGTTTGGAGACGCCGTTTAACATTTGAATGCAAGTTAGGTTTTTTGAATCACGTTTTTGACAATGGAACAATTTCTTTACATTAGTATCATAGTTTAAGTCATTTTGTAAGTGTAATCATTTTTTGAATTGTAATGATTACGATCATGTTAGTTGTGTAATCAAATAGTACTATTTGTGTAACACACTGTATTTTAAGATATTGAATAAAATATTTTAAAATATGATTTAAGACTTATTAATAAGGCAAAAGAGTAAATATTAATATTTATGAAAATAAATATTCATTTATTAAGAAGTGTTTATAGTTTTAGTTTAATAAACGTTCAAACGTACTTTAAACTTTGGAATAACAAAAATAGGATCAAACAAAGTCCGTTTTGGTCGATTCAAAATTCAGAACGCTCGTCTTGAAGTTCTCTAGCTACTCTCCAAATTTCATAATTTTTGGACTCCATTTAGTGCCTGAAAACACCCGCGAAACATTATACCTCTAATTTGGACGAAAATTCATATCTAACATTGGTTGGTCCATTTTATTCTTACATAAGCCAGCCCATTTTTAGTTCTTGAAAACCCAGCCCAGTCTACACATTGATGCCCAATCCTCACGTGAAGCCCAGCCCACATGTTCAAAAAGAGAGGAGAAACTAGGCCAGTTCATATACACGTTCAAGTTAGCTACCAAGTTAGGAACTAATTCTAGTTACTTGTAGATTAAGTGAATGAAGACATTCTTTCACCTGTAATGATTCATAAGACATCTCACAACCCACCTGTGTTTACCCTAGTCGTTGGATGATTTCTGACCCAAGCAATCCTAACCATCCAAGCTGCTATATATTGAGAGGTACAACCCTTCCCTTCACCCACATCTTCTCATTCCTTCTTATTCTTTCAGTTTCAGCAAGTAAGAAACTCTCTTGCTCTTTCTCTAGTTTTTCTTCTCAGTTCAGCAGCATAAATCAGATGTTCTTCCTCCTTTTCTCTTCTCTGTTTTCTGTTTTATTGCAGCAACTCATAGATTCTGCAATTTTCTGTAAAACCAGCAACACTTCTCCTCTTTGCTGCACAAAAAACAGCAAATAAACTCACTGTTTCATAGCCCAAAACAGCAGCACCTCTTCTTTTAAAAGTAGCAGAAAAGTCCTCTCTTGTATCTCTCAGTTTGCTGCAGAATAAAAAAAAAAAAAAAAAGGATCACTCTTCTCCCCTTTGATTCTTTCGGCTCATGTGAGTTGCCGCAAGAGAGAATTCTCTTGTACCTCTCATGGTTCAGAATCAGAAAAAGATTCTCTTGGTAAGTCTTCTTCTCTCTCAAACTCTCTCTTCTTGTGGCCGTGGGTGTCTTTAGAAAGAACAAAAAAAAAAAATAAGAAAGGAAAACAAAAGAAGCCTCTCTCTCAGTCAACTAGGTTAGAAAAGGAAAAAAAAAAGTCCAAAAACATAAAAGAGAACCAAGTCTGTGTGTGGTGAGAAAACAAAAGAGGTTCTCTCAACTCTCTCACACTTGGGTCCCACAAACAAAAAGAGACAAAATAAAAGAAAATAAGAAGAAAAAAAATAGAAGCTCTCTTTCTCACTGTCTCTAATCTCTCCCGACCAGGTATCTATACAAAATATATATCCTAGTGATATATTTGGTAAGTTTTAAATAAGGTTTTGTTTTAATGTTTTATAAGTGTTATTAAATAAATCTAACGTTATAAGTTGTGTTTTAAACAGAGCTTTTGAAGTGGCGCAAATGATTTATAAATCACGCCGTTATAATGCTTGAGTAAAAAGTTACTATTTTACAAAAGCGTTGTTACACCGCCCTAATATTTTAAAGTATTTTAGGCGTTATTAATACTAATGCCATTATTCTGCCCGGATTTTATAAGAATAAAATAAGGTTATTATTCTATTAACTTGTTTTGAAACATAAAGCTCATTATTTATATTTGGTAAGCTATTATGTTTATTTGATATAAAATAAATATATATGTTTTTTAATGTTAAAGCTTTTATAATGTCATTTTAACTAAAATTGGTATTTTGGTTATTATTTATAAATGTTATTATAATGCTCGTATGAAATATGTGGCATTATAATTAATCCATTTTATATACCGTGTTAATATTCAAGCGATAATAAGAAATTGGGGTTAAGTGATTTAGAAGTTAAGAGTGATAAAATTGTTAATTAGATTCTTCGTATTTTATACCAATTCATTATTATCTGTATTAAATATATATTGCAGTGATTATATCTGTGAACATTTCCTGAAGCCAGAAGAACTGTTGTGAGTATTTCTTACTCACTGAAGATGATTTGTGTGGTGGTTTTTGATTATGTGTTGCAGTCTGCTTTATTTAATTGTATGCATATGGTTTGGCATTTGATATGTTTAACATGCTCTGGTTGGAATTATGTATATCATGATGTTGTTTGCATAATCATATTATGAGTTATGAATGGGTTAATAAAAAGACTGGATGTTTAGGTACCAAGGCGTTAGTGAATTGAGAAGACATACGAATGAACTGAGGTTTACGTACCAAAACGTTAAGCAATTGACTAGACCAACAGATAAACCGAAAGTTTAGGTACCAAGGCATCAATACGTACACTGATAAGACCGACGGATAAACCAAAGGTTTAAGGATTAATAACAAAGCTGGTGAGCATAGGCCCCCTGAGAGATTTAATGAAACAGTCTTTCATTATTAAGCATTAAGCATAGACTCATAATGAAAGAAGCATAGGCTTTAATCTAACGGAGCATAGGCTCATAATAAGTAAAGCATAGGCTTCAAATAGATGGAACATAGGTTCTTATTAAGGTTAATGCAAGAAGTATATAAGGTTGTGCATGTATTTATATATTCATCATTTGATTGCTTAGTGTAATTTTAAATAATGCAGTATTTCACTGTGGTCAAGGAATGTTGACTCACTTGACCACATCATGAGATTGTGGTGATAACCGCAATCTCATGCGAGTTTTTGCAGGGTGGATCAAAGGTCAAGACTACTGGAATAATTATTTTAATATGTAATATTTGTTATGTTGGAAAAGACATTAATTATTTATTTATTAAGTGCCGCTTGTGGCACATATGTTATTATTTTGAATATAATTATTATATCAGAACAAAATGTTATTATTTTTATATATTGATGTTATTTAGTTAGCTCTGATGTGTCATTATTAAAGAAAAATTATATTTCGCTGCTAATTTATAACTCAGATGAGTTAGTAATGTCACGTGGAAATTGAAAAATTTTCACTTACGCTTTTTGCAAAAGTGGGTCGTTACAATTTGTGTATCTTAACTTTAAGCAATTTTTATCAAGTTCAATCGGTTGGTTTTTTGTATCATGTTGGTTGTGAATATATTATTTGTAAATCAGCCAATCAGGTATTTTAATTGGCCATATATGAAAGAAGCTGGAAAAAAAAAAAAAAAAAAAAGGAAAGAAGAAGAAGAAGAAAATATGAGATTAATGCCGTTTTTTACTTAAACGGCATTGAATTTACTGCCATTTTTATAATAAGAGGCATAAAATTTAATGTCGTTTTTATAATAAGCGGCGTTAATATGTTTAATGCCGCTTCTCAAAAAATACATAAATTAACGTCGTTTGTGTCCTAAGCGGCATTAATTTAATTTAAGACCGCTACATTAATGCCGTTTGAGAAGCGGCACTAAGTGTTTAGTGTCGTTTATATAGCCTAAAATGGCATTAAAAAAATGGCATTAACTATCTTTTTTTTTATATAGTGACAAACTAATCATGGATTAAACAAGATTAACACACGAAAAGAAAAAGCATTGGTGTAGGGTTTACCTCTTTTGAAGGTTGGATTCTCAAACTTTCAAGAAAATCCTTCCTTCTCTCCCTCTCTCTCTCTCTCTCTCTCTAGGGTTTCCTAGCTAAAAGGGGAACCAAAATGGAGCTAACGGTCGTCCAAGACCCTTATTTAGGCTTCATCCTGAGAAGTCCAAATCTTTATATTTGCATGTAGATTGCACAGATCAATCATTAAAGTACTAATCGATCTTTCTGCCTAGTATCGTACCGCTCAATCGTTAAAAGGCACCTATCGATCTTTAAGGTTTGAGCATTATTGGTCAATCGTTTGGCATAGAACCTCCATAAGTGTCCAAAAATCTTACTCTCACTTTGTGACTTACGATTAACCTCAACATACTTAAGCCAAATCGGAACACTCTTAATCCTCTTCTTATAGGGGGGTGTTACATTGCTAGAATCCAGAATTACACTCAAATTTTTTAAATATCTTTGATCATTTGGTTTGATTAATCAAAACAACTTTTCTTGAAATAAAATATCAATGGAATTCTCATTGTACCTTAAGCCTCTCATATTAATTGATTACCATCCGGGCTTTCCATCTTTTTACTTCACTATGTTTTCTTATCATAAAAGCTAGACTAGAATGATGATTGTTTGTCTCTTCTATTAATTTCTTATCAAGAGCTTATTTAATTCGAATATCAAATTCATCTATGTCTTGTTTAGTATAAATAATGGGTTTGACTCTAATAATGATGTACATTAGGGTATTTTAATTTTACACTACAGAAACAAGAATTTCGACCATAGTCTTAAAGGGCTCGTCTTCGCTAAAATTTTATTCAAGAATCTTATAGATCCAATGCGATGAATCTTAAATATTGATGGTTTGAAAATAAGACTCACCACACTTTGTTGGCGTGAAGTTGGATGTGCATTTATGCTTGTGTTGTTCAAGTATTGCAATATTAACCAACTCTTTTTTGAGTGTTAATGCAATAAATTTTTGATGAATTTACATAGGCAAATAATTGTGCAGAAAATTATTACCTAGCAAAAAATCACCATTCATATGGGGAAAACAAAATTTTTTGATATAATAATTTTATTATTGCTCATCCGGATAGCAATATTTTCTACTTTATACTCTATTTTTGTTTCCTTTCCATCAATTTCTATGACGAAAATAGGACTAGCTCTTCATCAACACCGTTTTTTCATAAAGAAGAACATTAATCCACCTAACATTAATACAAATTGTACCTCTAGCATCTATGAGAACGCTAAGGGTACTATATGGGTTATATTTAAGGAAATTAAAATTTCCAAAGACATACATCACATATTTTTTCTTTCAAAAAACTTCACAAAAAGGTATCGAATTATACGCCATTTTGAAATAAGGGTACTGAACTAGCAAACGTCTCAAACTGGGGTATCCAAGTTTCCAAACGTCTCACTTAAGGGTACTTTGTTAAGATTTACTTTAATCCACCTAACATTAATACAAATTGTACCTCTAGCATCTATGAGAACGCTAAGGGTACTATATGGGTTATATTTAAGGAAATTAAAATTTCCAAAGATATACATCACATATTTTTTCTTTCAAAAAACTTCACAAAAAGGTATCGAATTATACGCCATTTTGAAATAAGGGTACTGAACTAGCAAACGTCTCAAACTGGGGTATCCAAGTTCCAAGCGTCTCACTTAAGGGTACTCTGTTAGGATTTGCTGTTAAATCCTAACGAAGTACCCAAAAAAATAAAGACGGGTATTTTGGGAATTTTTGCAAGATTTAACAACAAATCTAAACGGAGTATCCTTAAGTGAGATATTTGGAAACTTGGATATCCCAGTTTGAGGCATTTGCTAGTTTAATACCATTATCTCAAAACAGTGTATAATTCAATACCCTTTTGTAAAGTTATCCATTTTTCTTTTCTTGACTAGGGGAGAAAAGTATTCTTCATTTTCTGCTTGAAAATGATAGACTTTGAGCACTTTTTCCCATTTCTTATTTCTCCTTGAGTTAATTTGTAGGTGGCATTTTTGAAATTTGAACATTTTTCATTGCAATAGCTTGTTAGAAGTACCCAAAAAAATAAAGACGGTTATTTTGGGAATTTTTGCTAGATTTAACAACAAATCTTAACGGCGTATCCTTAAGTGAGATATTTGGAAACTTGGATATCCCAGTTTAAGGCATTTGCTAGTTTAATACCCTTATCTCAAAATAGTGTATAATTCGATACCCTTTTATAAAGTTATCCATTTTTCTTTCCTTGACTAGGGGAGAAAAGTATTCTTCATTTTCTGCTTGAAAATGATAGACTTTGAGCACTTTTTCCCATTTCTTATTTCTCCTTGAGTTAATTTGTAGGTGGCATTTTTTAAATTTGAACATTTTTCATTGCAATAGCTTGTTAGAAATACTACATTCTGCTTCACCTTGTTCAATACTTTTAGGGGCGTTAAAACATATTCTTGCAAATGTATTCAAATTAGTTAAGACTATAAAGGAGTTTGGGGCTTAAATGGTCGAGTAAAAGCCGAAGGCTTTATTAAACTCCATGATCATCTTGTAAACAATACCACGATATATAGTCGTTGTTATAAATTTGCAATATATCAGCTTTAATCAACTGTTTTATTGTAACTTATTACAAAACAGAGTACATATATATATGTAAGCACTAAAGCAGCTAGAAGACAAAAAAAAAATTCCCTGGTAGTAGAAGAATCATGAGACGTACACAGATAAATAATAATCAACAACAATACTACTTTGGGGACATTAATTAATTAATTAATTTAGAGGTAATTAAGCCAAGAAATAGATGACTGGTGCGGAGAGCAGCACTGCAAATAAGGCACCGAAGCTTAGAGATGAAGCGGCGGACGTGGGCGATTCAGCTGGCGGCGATCCAACGGTATTGGAGTTTGGTGCGGAAACGGTGAAAGCCAACTTTTGACCAAGTTGACAGTGGTCACTCACGGTACAGATGAAGTAGTAAGAACCGGTTGACGGAGGAGTGAATATGACTGGGCTGCCTATATAAGATGACACCTTCGTGCAGCTATCGTAATCAGCCTTGGATACCTCCGCCACAGTGTGCGTCCCCATTGTCCAGTTGAATGCTGTTCATCGGAGGGGAAACAATAATATCCATCAATCTCTCTCTATTTTGTTCATATAGATATTGCATGGGCTGTTTAAGGTTGTTGAGAGTTGTGTAGAAATCTAAAATACAAGAATAAAAAACTAAAGCAAGAGAGAAAATAAAAACAGAATATTTACGGGTGATTTGGTGTTTGACAGTTACGTCCATCATTCTGAATTAACCCTAAGAGTTACATTGTAGTTATTGTCTACAATACAAAAGTCCCTAACTAAGTTCTCGCTTACACTAATGCATAACCATGCTAACATGTTAATCAGAACTCTCTATTTCTATGTTGATCAAATCACCATGATTAATGTGTTATAGTCTTATCAAATGGTTTGTACCTTATGTGTATTAAGCTCATTAACACAGTTAAATATAACATATTTCAATATCAACCAAATATTGAATACCATGTACTCTACAATTTATGGAGTTGATGATAGCTTACAAAGTTTGTCGCCAAGAAAGAATGTCTTCGTGCTGGCCCAGGTGGAGTAGTAGGTGGTGTTTGGAGGAACAGTCCAGCCGAGGCTGTCCCCCACCTCATAAACTGTTGCAGCAGTTGCACCCCTCAGTAGTACAGAAACCACAATGACGAAGCACCCGATCAAACCCATGCGGCTGCCCATAATATTATTGCTGAGTTAATTCGTCTCTAAAAGATGTATCTTCTTCTCTGATCGAAAGAGTGTCTATGCGAGATGAGGAAGGCTTTTGGATATGGATAGAAGAGAGCTCAGATTAATAGATATATATATACTTGCGAAGTTGCGTATGATAATTGCCATGCAAAGAGAGAAATTTATAAAATTTTTTTTTAAAAAAAAAGGGTTTAATTGGTCTTTGGGTTTGGCCCATTCTCCTTCTCGGCTCTTGGGACGTGGCTGAAGTATTCAAAGATAAGGTTAGAAAGCCGAAATAGTTTGTATATTCAAACAAGCAACCCAGCAGATGCAGGTCTTAATTAGATTCAGCAGCACAACAATTGTGACCAAGTTTTAATGATATTCATGAAGGGTGGTCACGTGGCAAGCATCTGCCCAGTTTGCTATTTGACACGTTTTGTTTGGTGAATATATAAGTTCGATCTGTTATAAAACCTAACCATAATTTATTATATTTTAGGAATTATACAAAATCTATCAAAATGTTGTGAGAAAAATGAGTGTGCAAATCAAATGTTCAAACTCATTCAAATGAGTTGGTATATATATATATATATTCAGTAAGATTCATTAGTTAGTACTATATATGGTGACTCTTCTTTTAAAAAAGAAATTAAAAAGAAACAAAGTTATAAAAAATAATGATTAACTAACTTAAGCTTTGCCCAAAACATAACTATATTTACGTAAAATGTTTTCTGTCGGAAAATGCATTCAAATGAATCATTTTTCAAGAAATTATTTTCCTTTGAAAATACTTTTTGGCCTTTGGCGCTTACGAAAAATTATAAATATTTTTTATATTTTCATTCAATTTTATTAACTTAAAAAAATTAATTTTTATTCACAACATAAAAATATTAATATAAAAAAAATTAAAAAAATTAACCTAATAATTTAGTTCCAGTAGTGGTTTGACAGAGGCCCGCTAGTGATCCGGTGATGGCCTGGTAGCGGTTCGACGATGATTCAGGAGCTACTTAGTGGTAGTTATGTGTTGCTCAGTGTCACTACAAGAAATTCGTTCATTAGCGGCGACATTATTAACATCGACAGAAAAGTCGATGCTAATAGTCGATTATCAGCGTCGACTTCTGACAGTCGATGCTATTGATAATAGGTTAATAGTGTCAACTTTGTAGTCGACGTTACTGACTCTATATTAAAAAAAATTAAATGATTGAAGAAAAAAAATTGAAAAATATCAGTGTCAACACCTGGAAGTCGATGTTGATAACCTATCAGCGTCGACTAATAGGTGTCGACGCTGATAATAGGTTACAAGCGTCGACTTTTATGTCGACACTATTGACCTTGTATAACAAAAAAAAAACATATAAACCAATTAAATTTTTTTAAATATATATATATATATATAGAAAAAAAAATAGTTCTTTTTATATTATTAGTAAAGTTTTTCTATTTTTTAAATTTTTGGGTTAAATGCCATTTCAATCTCTGGGTTTTAACGACTTTATTTTTTTCTAACTAGGTTTTATTTTGTAAATAAATGGAATTTCATGTCAAACCAATCAAAACTTGTCACATGGTCATATGTCTCATAAAAAAGAGAAAAATAGGAAATATATATACACATATACCAAAAAAAAAAAAAAAAAAATCGGGAAGGGGTGGTTTCAAATTAGAATTCCTCACTGGGATCGAGCACACTTTCAGTTGAACTCGAGTGCATCCAGCACAGGGCTCGAGTTCATCGTCGAGCTCGAGCGCATTACCAGCTAAGCTCGAGTGTACTCGCACAGAACAGGGCACGTGACTCTTTTTATAAGAGCATTCAGCCTCATTTTTTTCATTCTCTCTCAACACGCTCGAGCCCTAGTTCTCTTTCAAACGAATGTTCAAGAGCTTTTCTCCACTGATTACTTCAATCTGATCCTCTTCCACCTTGGTACCTCAATTTTCACCCCTGGTAAGCTTTGGAATCTCTCCTTCGTGCTGCCCAACTGCTTTCTCTTCCAAGTTTGGGGTTTCGTCGTGCTGTGTTGTCCCACACCCAACAAGTGTTGGATCAAGTGTCCCAACCAATGTTCATTACGCATACCACACAAGCCTTTACTTCTCGTTCCTCCAACACCCTTAGCAGCTTCACTAATGGGGAATGGCAGCGTCGGGCTCTCACCCTTGAGACCCATTTCGCCATCAAAGACAACTTCAAGCGTCTTGAAGCCACAAAATGGGCTATACAAGCTTTCAAGAAGAGGGGATTGGACGTATTGTTCCAACGTACCTTGCATTGACATGGTGTTCCCATGTAATGTCCGCCTCTTTTACCCGAACTTAACCTATGAATGTGATAGGCTGGGCATTCTTTCAACCTCCCTTGACAGGGTTGTGTTGTGAGTTTTACAGTACTTGCAAGCGCACGAATCATATGCAATGTAGTGTGTGGGCAAGTACGAGGTCGAATCCATAGGGAATTGAGTTATAAAATATTTAAACTAATTCTATTTTGACCTAGTTTCGAATTTTTGGAGTTTTAACATGCAAAATAATAAACTAAATAAAAACTGATTAAAAACAATTGATGGAAAGCACTAAGGTTTTCAGAATCCACCTTGCCAAATCAAACAACACATTCTTGTATTTTACTCATACAACCGATAAACAAATAAGCCTTATACATAAAATGTATATTAAATCATTCAATGAATCCAACCTTTTAACAAATCACAACAAATACCCAAATAAAATTAAATCATCCAATGTATCCGTTTGATAAATAAATCACAATGGATATCCTCTTTCAATCGAATGATTTAATGTATCCATTGGTTGAAACACATTGAATATTCAACTTTTAACAAATAATCATCACAACATTCAATCAAAAGAAATAAATCAATTAATTGAATTGGACTTGAACAGTATTTTGATAAACATCGGAATTGTATAAAATAAAATAACAAGAATGTGCGTGTTAATCAATGGCGAGGTTTCATTTTCAACTTTAGTTGAAGATTTTAGTCTCTCATAACTAAATTCAACATACTAACTTTTATTAAAAACATAAAAATTGAAAGACTTACAAAGAGCTAACATGTAGGAATTGCTCTAAGACAAAAAGAAAATAATGCTCTGAATGCTGCTTCCCTCCGTACACATTCACAAGAGAAAGAATATATATATATATTACAAGTCTTAGGTCTCGATGCCACCTAGAGAGAGCATGTGTCGGTGCTTCTATTTCCTTATTAAGGAAAAATTATGTCTATTGTTTAGTGCCCAGGTATGGAAAGGAACGTGTAGAAGGCACACTCACGAATGATTTCTAAAAAAAACACAAGAGCGGCTTCTAAAAAAAATACTCTCTTTTACACAGCCCCACCCCCTCCCCCACCACCCCCCCCCCCCCCCCCCCCCCCCCGTGTTCACGTTTTCAAGAGAAAAGCAAAATATATATGCTTTTCAGCCCTAGGTTTCGGCGCCTCCTGTTAGTTTTTGTGTTAGCTGCATTCTGTTTGACAAAATCACTATTATGTAATATTGCTGCTTTCACATGGATGCTGTTTATTTCAGAATCTTTATATATTCAAAGTTTATTTCTCTAATATGGAAATAGTCTTTTATGACAAAGTTCGAGTGTCACAAGCTGCAAGAAGGCTACTTTAGTGTTCAAGGCTATTTTGAGTATCCAAGGAAGATTATGTGCAGATTTCAACTCAAAGAAATCGGATCCCATGTTTCCGTCCGGACGACCCAGTCTAAGCGTCCAGACGCTCATCAGTCAGCAACTTACGTCCGGATGAGGTGGCAATGCCGTTCGGACGCCCATCAGTGTCTAGAAACTTCGAACTGTTCAAGGTTGCATCTGTCCGAACATAATGGCAAATTGTCCGGCCGCTCTTCAGAGTTCGAGAAAAATCCAACGTTCAAGTGCATTCGTCCTGACGACATGGCAATACCGTCCAGACGCTATTCAGTGTTCAACAAGTAATAGGGTTTCTATCCCAGACACAATTATAAGAAGACGGCTACAAGCCGTCCGAGCGACGTGGTATTCCGTCTGGACGCTATCCTTGATAAGGTAAATCGTGCAGAAGACGTTCAACCATCCAGGCATCAATCTACACTGTCCGAACGCTCAGACCTTATTATGGAAATTGCGTGCAGTAGAAGTGCAACCGTCCGAACGCTAGGGCAATACCGTCCAGACACAGCCTTATTCAAGAAAGAATCTCAACGCTATTTTGGAAAACCGGTTGCATAGTTGTCCGTCCAGACGCCCTCAGCTACCGTCCGGACGCCGCCTAGGAAAATCATATCAGACTCAATTTTGATCTTCTATAGCCTATAAATAGAGGCCCCTAGGCATGTAATTTGTATGAATTCGGTAGTGAATTCTTTGTAAGCTTAGAGAGGGTGTTTAGGGAGATATTGAAGATCTACTAGCTCTCTACATGTTGTCAATGTGTGATTTGATCAGCTATGAAGTTTATCTTAGGGGTTGGCCCTAAGGTAAAAGATTTCATTGAAGACCCCTTCAGGTAGGAAACCTGGTTGGGAGGTGTTCGTGTTGGGTTACACGTTAGAGTTCAAGGTACGACCACTGCATCAGGGGTATGTGAATGCTACTGCTTTGTAATTAGCTTTGTCTTCTGAATAGTGGATATCCTGGGTTTGGCTGCCCCGGAGTGGTTTTTCTCTTAATTGAATTTTCACTTCGTTAACAAAATATATGTATCTTTTAATTCCGCACTTTTGATATTTTGTTACACATTGCACACACCCACGGTAAATTAGAAGTTTTTTAATTTTTCACCTCCAATTAAAGAAAATTTGTATTTCTTTTCTTTTGGTCTTGCCAGTTAGGAGAAGCACGTCCGTGTATGGAAAACATGCAACACAGCCGCACGAACACGTCTTCAAGAGAAAAGAATACAAGTAGTTTTGGCTGCCATGTCAGCCCTAATGCTCTCAATGGCACCTGCATGGGCTCAATCTAGTAGTCGATAATTTCTCTTGTTTTTGCACTTCTTTGCAATTCCACATAAAAGCTGTCATTTTCTCTCAATGACCTGCAAAACACTTAAAGCATCAAAACTTAAAAAAAAAAAAAAAAAAAAAAAAAAAAAAAAAAAAAAAAAAATTGAGCCAGTAACTCCCAAACCAGATGGTTTTAGGGCACTAGATATAGAAAATTTATTAAGGGCTTAATTACTCAAGTCAAAAAGATTACGAAGCCAAACTAGCCATACAATCAGCCAAGTTGAATTTATCATCTTTTTACGTAAACACTCAATGCTTAGTGAGGCAAGAGGTCCGGTTACTCAATGAGAACTCAAACTATGATGATTCTTTTTTCTTTTTTCTTTTTCTTTTTTCTTTTTTCTTTTTTCTTTTTGATTTTTTCTTTTTTCTTTTTGATTTTTGATTTTTGATTTTTGGAATTTAAGTCAAGGTTTCATCAACAAATCATCCTACAAATCTCAAAACACACATTCTTCAATTCAAATCTCATATCTCACAGACCCTATACTAATGTGCTTGTGATAAACAACTCAAACAAGTGAGATCTCTCGAATCCAACAGATGAGCCAAAAGATTCATATTTCTAATGACATACAGTGTTTAGGATGTTAAACAAACCAATGACATACACCTTCACCTAGTGAAGCCCCCATCCTGGTAAAGCTCTCCCCTGTAACAACAGGATGAGCCCATATGGGTCCTTTGGGAAAAACCAAACATGTGCCGCTCATGGTTAAAAGCGGAGTTGGGTCAAGATGGTTAAAACGTATATTCTAAATGAATAATAATTACTTTCTTCTTTATTTGATCTAATAATTTCTTTATCTGTAAGATTTGAGTTCTATCTAGTTTTAAAAGTTATATTGCTATTGTTATATTGTGTTATTTACTGAGTTGTTGAACTCACCCATTTCCCTGTAAATTTTTCAGATGGCTCTATACATAATTGTCCTCTTAGCTGGAATTCCAATCGGGTTCACAACATATAACGACCCAAAATATTAGCTCACAGAGGAAGATCAATGGGTCTATGTTTGTTTTGAATAACAATAATTCCTAGCCAGTGATTTTTTGTTGTTTGATTATGTATAGCTTAAGACACTGTAGGCCAGATTCTTTTTAATGGATGGCAATGACCTCCCTCGAATAGTAGATTTTCATAGACCGGACTAACTTTTGTATATTGTACAATGTTAACTTTCGTTGATCCCTGACATTGTTATGTACTAACATAAGAACTGCATATATATATATATATATATAAAAGAAGTATGAAGTCAATCCTCCTGTTTGTGTTATCTCCTGGAAATATGTGGATGTTTTTATTATCTTTTATTTTCATAGCTTAAGTTTGTGTTTCCCTTATATCCCAAAACGGGGGGCGTGACAGGTTTCATAAACATTTATACAATTGTAGGCGTAATGTAGAGAATGTCTCAAAACAATTATATGATCTTGCATGCGGGCCTGATCATCAGGTTAGATCGCATAGAGGTTGCATTGTGAATGGGGTTAAGTACCAAACGAAAGAATGTGAACATACTCGTACTACCCATAACTGTGGTATTGTTATAAAATGTGAGCACGACACGTCGATGATTGAGGACTACGGTGAGTTGAAGAGAGTTTTGGATTTGTGTTACCCTGGCCCAAATACCGTGTATTTATTTGAGTGTGATTGGTGGAACATTGAGAATTCAACAAGAATACGAATGGACTAAGGCTTCACGAGTGTGAATAGGAGTCATAAATGGTATAAGTCCAACCCGTTCATCTTAGTTTGCCAAGCTTCACAAGTGTTTCACTTAGATGATCCAAAACTTAGTGGTAATTGGAAAGTGGTGCAAAAGCGGATCAATAAAAACATATACGACATTCCAACAGTACAAGAGGGAGATAACGAAGAAGATGACCAAGGTATTAAAGATGATGCATACTAGAAAGATGAATGTGTTGGGGGTAATGTTGTCCATGTTGATGACACAAATGTTGAAGAATCCACTCAATTACGTAGAGATGATATGTCAATAGCAATTGATGAATTATATGTGCAACTTGATGGAAGCATGTTCGTCGACGAGAACATGTTGAATGAGGACCATGACACAAACTCGGATGATTAAGAAGAGTTATCTAGCCACGACAATACAGACTTTGAACAACAACAATCATTTTCAAGCAACACTCATACAAACTCTGACTCTAATGATGATATGTGTTGAATGTAAGCACAATTTTGGTATAAGTAGAAAGTGTATTAACATATTTAATGAACAAATGATATATATATATATATATATATATATATATATATATATATATATATATATATATATATATATATATATATATTCCTTTTTTTGTGTTTTTTTTTTTTGTAAATTATCTTATGTGCGTAGTAAAACACTAACATATTTGATTGTTAAAATTTATTGTAATGAATTATATCATGGTTATAATTTTTCTGATTTAATTTTTTGGTTTTCGATTAATGAGCAGATTGACCATGGCTATGGGCGGGACTACGCGTACGAGGTCGTGGCCGAGGTCAGGGCTTAATTTCAACTGCCAAACAGTCTTCCAATTCTATAGTTGATGCTACAGATATGGCGATAATGGTCCCCCATAAGTCGGCGGAGTCTTCTAATCACATTCGGTCAGCTGCATGATTGGATTCACAAGGACCCGCCTCTACTGCGTCCTGTAAGTGCATATGAATTATATGTGTATTAGATTGTATCTTTTTTTTTTTTTTTTTTTTTTTTACATTTTACAATACTTGCTGATAAACTACATTATCATGTTTGATAACAGCTAGCTTGTTAGATTAGTAACAGTGTAGGTTGATCATGTAGCTGTGCATGTGCATCAATAGAATCTGTGACAGCCCAGACTCTGCAGATTGGATTCACAGGACCCTACTGCATCCTATAAGTGCATATGAATTATATGTGTATTAGATTGTATCTTTTTTGTTGTTGTTGTTGTTGTTGTTGTGTTTGTGTTTGTGTTTGTGTTTGTGTTTGTGTTCGTGTTTGTTATGGACATTTTACAAAGTACTTTGCCCGATAGAACTGACTACATTATCATGTTTTGAGATAACAGCTAGCACACTTGTTAGACGAGTTAGAGGTAAGACCAAGTGTAAGTAGTTGAATGACATGGTAGCTGTGCATGGTGCCATCCCAATAGAAATCTGTGATAGCCACCAGACTCCCGTAGATGAGAATGCATCGATGTTCTCGTTGAAAATCGGTGAGATTGTTCGCAGCATGTGCGAATTGCATCATGATTGTTGGACCGTGGTGCTAGATGAAAAAGGATAAGGCAACTGAGCATATTCAGGTACAAGGGATAATGTTTGAGGTAATGTTACTATAAATAACGTTACAAAGCTTTGACCATTTTTCTCTTAATTATTGTCTCAAAGATTCTTCAAGCTAACATTTGATTGCTATGAGGAAGTAAGCGTCGTATACCATAAAATTGGTCATACCTATGCTAGGATTCGCACCAGATTGTATAAGAACAAATACAAAATACATTTTCAAAGTGTTGTTGTAGATGATGTTGCAGTGATGGCCATGGCTAAGGTTGCTGCAAGGGAAAAACACCTGGACGATATCCATCCTGATGCTTGGAAATCAATATGTGACTCATTTGATGCGGATTCATGGATGGTAAATAAACCTGATTAAAATGACAATATAATTAAATTTTATACGATTTGCATACAGCTATAAGAAATCTTATGAATAATGTTTTTGCTTTTGTTGGTTGAAATTCCTCAGAAACAGTAAAAAATGAACAAAAAGAATGGAAGCAAACTTTATACGCCTCACTCGGCGGGCACTTGCTCATTCGTTAATGTAATAAACAAAAGGGTAAGAAATTTATAGCATAATATTATCAAATTTACATTATTTAGTGTATACGTTAATTATTGCATTATGTGTAGGAACAAGAAACTTGAGCGCCTCCCAAACCTATTGATCTTTATAGGGATACACATACGAGGAAAAACAGCCCTCTTATGAACCCAATAATTGAGGGTTTATATGTGAGTAAATGAAATGTTTTTTATGTGATCGTTATTTTTTATTAATGAAGAACATTAAGTGTATATTTTGATACATGAATATATGGCTTGTAGAGAATGAGATGCATGAATTAGTAAACAACGGAGGCGAGGATAACACCACGCAAGGGCAAATTACATAAGAAGAAAAACAAATGGAAATAATGACAAAGTGCTAGGGGGCAGACGCTTGGGTCACGTAAGAGGAATGGGGTGTGGTGTCATACCTACCCCTTTAAGTTCATTTTAGACGCGTTCATCCACCCAGTTTCACAACCATGAATCATACATAATAACACAGTAAGAGACCGAGAAGAATTTGGAAGAGACGCAGAATGAACTACAAGAGACCAAGAGTGAACTAAAAGAGACCGAGTGAACTACAAGAGACCAAGAGTGAATTGACTGAAACAAAAAAAAAAATGAACTGAAACAGACAAATAGTACACTACGGGAGTCACTAGGCGAACAAGCTAAGCTGGTGGAATTAACGAAAAATCTCCAAGTCAATATTGAGATGATAATGTCACGTCTTGGAGGGCTAGAAAATATTTCTCTATGCTTTATTTTTTCAACACACACACATATGAAGTAATTGTTAGAAGTTTTCAAAACACACACACATGTTAAATAATAGTTAGAAATCTTATTGATCATAATATAAAAATCTATTCTTGCTAGGTCATCTGAATATAGCATCAATGGGGATAAATCTAGTTAAGACAACATTTGAATGAGATTTGGAACAACTATGTAGTTGGGTATTTGTTGGTAGTGTCTATTTGGGTTGTATTTCCGCCCGCATAATCGAACAAATTTGGTTTGTATTATATTACGACATTCGGACAATTTTTGGTTGAAGAACTTTGAGTTGGAAACCTACCTTGTATTACATTAAGACCTTCAGACAATTTTTCGGTTTTAGAACTTTGAGTTAGTAACCTCCCTTGACATGTTTATCAAGGTTAAAGAACTTTGAGTAAACAATGCAAGGGAGTATATATATATATATATATATATATATATATATATATATATATATATATATATACATCTTAATCAATCTCTTTAAAGTGTTTGCTGGATGACAAGTGCAGGGGTAAGCTAAGCTAGAACCTGGGTCCTACTGATATCCTGTTCAGGGCCTTGTGAGTCCAGTCCTTTTCTTTTCTTATGTTTGATTAAACTACAAAGTTATTGTTCTTGAGCAGTTCAGCAGACTTGTGGTTTGGTTCCATCATGTTATATGTAAACTAAACTGTCCTCTAATACAATTTTGTTGATAGCATTACAATGTGGAGCTTAAAGATAATTCAGTGGAGTTGACTGAGGAAGGGATTGCGCTTGCTAAGATGGCTCTCGAAACAAATGACCTATGGGATGAAAATGATCCCTGGGCTAGGTGAACATGGATTTCTTTTGGCTTTGTAGTCACTGTAATGTTATTAATGTGTTTGACAAATAGTGTTGTGGAATATCAACATTACCTGCTGTCTCTTTCTTGTATCATTCTCTATTGTTCCATTTTTAACTTGTTCTTTCAAGTAATTACAAACCAACTTTTTTCTGTTTTTCCTGGGAAGTTTCAAACAACTCGTATTTTGTTTGATTCAAAATCCTTCAGTAATTGAAGTGAACTGGATGCATATAGAACACCAGCTGCTTTATCCATTAGCAATCATGAGTTGTTTTCTTTTAAATTTCAACTTTGTAGTTAACATTGGATTATCACGGGTTTGTGATGAATGCTTTGAAGGCTAAAGAGTTCTATCGGCGAGATGTCCAATGCATTGTCAGAGATGGGAAGGCTCTCATAATCAATGAGGTATTGCCTAGCATTTTATGCATTTTAATAGTCTAAGTATGTTCCTTTATCAGATAATCAGCTTGTATTGTTTATGTTCTAACTTTTGTTATTTGTTTATGTCTTTGTATGTTCAACTTTTCGTTGTTGTCACTCTTCTACAGTAACAGTTCACAAATTTTATTCTCAGATTATGCCGGCTTTTGCTCTGGCACATACTAATTTGAGACAATTTTACAGCATGCAGTAGGAAGAAAATTACAAAGAAGAATGATTGAGTGAGGCGGCAGTGTGGTTCCATTTTGAAGATAGAATAGAACAGTATGGATACTGAATAGTTCCATAAAATTGATAAATTTGGGAATTAGATTTCGATTTTGTATCTGATTTGTGGCCACAGGAATTGCAGTAGCTGTCCTGTACAATATATACGTATGAGTGTGTGTGTGTTTGTATGTACGTATTTGTTCATTGCGATGACTTGATTCCTTGGCTTTATTGTAGCAGGTTCAGGAAGTACCCCTTCCTGTGCTTGAGCGCAGGAAGTATCACTTACTGCGCTTGAGCATAGAAAGCGATTAAATTAAATAAAAATATTTTTTTTTATTATTATTTTTAGGTCATTAGGGTCGATACTGTTAACACTAATAGCCTATTAAGTTTTTTAAAATTTTTATGGTATGATCGTCAACCGGGTTGACACTAATGGGCTATTCAAAATATTTTTTAATTTTTAATTTTTCTTTTATGTTTAAATCATTAGTGTCCACAAGAGTCGTCATTGATGATAGACTATTAGCATTGACTTGAGTGTCGACGCTAAAGTTTGACCTATCAACATCAACTTATGGTATTTATGCTACAATTTTTAGTGTCGACCACATATATCATCAGCATCAACATGGTGGGTCATCATCAGCGCTGACCTCTAAGTCAACGTTGATGAAGTTGATTGATGAGTGTCAAATATTGTGTATTTGGACCCCTTGATTTGCACTAGTTAGACCTTTAGCCTTGTTATTTTCTAATGTTTTGGTTAGTTTTTGTGTTTTCTGTTTCTGTAGGACAATAAGAGAAAAATGGCAAATTTCATAAGGAAATGACTGGAAATTCGGAGAGCCTGAAAAGTCGATCGATCGAACTTAAAATTCGATCGATCAAAAATTTGTCCGAAGTCGATCGATCGAAATTTCCCAGAAACTGCTTTTGCAGAGCGCGCCAGAACGCCCAATCAGAAGCCAAAAAGCAGTCCTCCCTCTGATTTTCGCTGCAGAACACGCTGGTTTCGTGTTTGTGGTTGTCTCTAGCAGCAGAGGAACCCTAGAGGAGGGTAGAGGAGTCATTTCTTGCCCTAGCTCTCTTCTATAAAAGCCATAGCCATGCCTCTTTGTTGGGGAGAGTAGGAGAGGAGAGAATAGAGCAGAAAATCAGTAGCTAGGTTTAATTTCGTCCATCTTGTAGTGTATTTCAGTAGTTTTATTTTCAGATATTTTCTCTTTGTAAAGTTTTTATTTCATTTCCATGGTTGTTCATTATTTTCTTGTGGTGTTCTTAGTCATGGAATGCTAGTAACCTCAACTAGGGTTGAGGATGAAACCTTTCCATTGATGACACTCACAATCTTGTTGTACCACTTGCACATTTAATGATATATCATATTAGTTGTTCAAGTTCCATTCATTTAAAGCTTTATCTTTTGCAATGAATGTGGTTAGTGGTGGATAGAGGACATTTTATGTGTTTCAACCGACTAATACATTGTTTTATCGGTTTGAATGATGATATCCATTGTGATTGAATGATACATTGGATGTTTTGATTTCAATCGGTACTCTTTGTGATTTGTCAATGTGTTGGATTCATTTAATGGTTCTCGGGTTTATGGTTAAGAGACTTGAATAACACCATAAGTTTAATGTTCTTTGGGTGTTCAAGTGGAAACCAAAAGTGTGAGTTGTAGGATTTGGTTTGGTGGATTCCTTAACCTTAGTTCCAGGGACGGCTCAATGTATTTTGGGGCCTTAGGCGAAACTTCAAAATGGGGCCTTAAAAAAAAATTTAAGTAAAAAAAAAAAAGAAAATTAATATTATTATTATATTAATTAAACACTAAGATTTCACGACTTTTAAGTTTAGCGCTAAGATTTTTCAAGTCATTAGTTCCTTCATTATCTAGTTGCATTCTATTAGGTTTTGAATTAAACAACTTGTAAACAAAAACAAAATATTCTATCTAAATCTTTTGAAAAGACTAATCATTTTCTATTAAGTTTCTATTTGATAAGTTACCATGGGCTTATTATATTGGGGCCTTATTAAATTAAGTCATTTTTTAAATTACTTATTTAGAGGCCTTAAGTTTTATGAATTTTTTTTTGGACCTTACTAAAAAAAATTTGGGCCTTAAATTAAAAAAAAAAATTGGGCCTAGAATTTTTTTTTTGGGCCTTATCAAATCGGGGGCCCTAGGCGAGTGCCTAAATCGCCTAGGCTTTGAGCCGGCCCTGCTTAGTTCCTTTTAATTTGCATATTTCATTCCATCTCTTTTATTTAGTCTTTTATTTTTGAATGAATTCTCAAACCTTTGGAACTAGGTTAAAATGAGGTTGCTTAAGCAAGACACCAATATTTGACCATTTCCTTGTGGATTCGACCTCGCACTTGCACACACTATATTGCAAACGATTTTTGCGCTTGCGAGTACTATTTAAAACACATATCATTGATAATGATGATATATATATATATATATATTGTAATAATTTCCCTAGCTAGCTAGCTCGGTTTTCAGTAATGGATATCTCTTTTTTTGAAAGGTCAGTAATGGATATCTCACATCACGAGTTCGTCTTCTTTCTTTTTTCCTTAATTTTATACCGAAAATCGCCCGTTCTTAATTACTACATCGTCTGCCCCATTGATGAGCATTGTGCTCGAGGTCAAAGTTCTCTTTCACCGTAATTGGATCGCCAGGGCTCAACCACCCACGTCCTCCGCTTCATCTCTAAGCGTCGGTGCCTTATTTTCAGTGCTCTCCACCTTCACAGTGACCATCTATTTCTTGGCTTGCCTCTAAATTAACTATAGCAATTCTACATTATTAACTTCAACACTTCACCACAGGAAAAGAATATCTGTACGTCTCCCTGCTTTGGTGCTTATTACATGTATATATTGATTGCAAATTTATTAGGAGTATCGTACGTGGCATTATGTACAAGGGACAATTAAGGATGCTCTTGTCCTTGATTTTGCTACTTTCATTTTCAATGAGGGTGGTGTCCATGTCAGTTATATCAATCAGCAAAGACTCCTGCAGGCTCCAGCATTGCTTGTCTTATAACTTATTAAAAGGGTGTCGGTGATGATGATGGTGATGGTGATAGTGTGACACTTGTATATTGTCTCTTTTTCTTCTGCGTGTCCAATAATCACCTTCTGGCGGTGTTCTGAATGGTCACGTACGTACAGATGCAGCAAATGAACTTACGACAGCTGTTGGAATTAAGAGTGACAGTTGCTGAGCTGCTTGTTTGAATATTATTTCATGCCATCTTATATTCTTATGGAGTTTTCAGCCACCTCGTGAGGCTTAATCTATTTGTGTTAGTCCACCACGTAAGAGAGCTGTTTCGAAGGGAAAAATGGTTCATTTCTTGTATCGAAAGCAACGTCGTTTGTGGTTTTCTTTTCTTTTCTTTTCTTTTCCGTATCAAGTACCAACATCAAGTTTTAGAAGAGATAATGTTGGCAAATTTGGTAAATATTATGTTTTTAATGTTGGCAAATTTAGTGTCAAAACGTGTTTGACTATAAGTTTTTAGTCTAGTACTTAGTCAGTGCAAAAGTTGATCAAAGACATATATGAAAATTCAAGTTTGTGCATGTTTAATTAATTGTTGTCTAACATTGAACTAGTCAAATTAAAATGGACATATCTTTTGATTCCGACATCAAATGAAGACAAAATTGGCGGCGTTGAAAAGCTGACTTAAAATACTACAACTTTATATTTCTTGAAAAGTTTCCAATTTAAAAGTTTACCTAGTCAAAACCAACTTTCAAATGCGAGGATTTGCTAGATCGTTTGCTAGAGGGTTCAAGCGGTAAAACTTCATAAAGCGCCATTTGCTAAACCGTTTGAACAATCTACACCATTGAAGTATCCGAGAGCATCGTTAGCTGGACTATTCACTAGGCCGTTCGAACGGTATGGTACTTTGAAGATCCAGAGACCACTATTAGTTGAATTGTTCAGAGAACCGTTCGAACGCTAGTCTTCCAGAATTCAATGTTCGTTGAGCCATTCAAACGGTGCCATAAAGAATTAGTATTTAACCTAGTTTTGTTCCAATGGTGGGTTGGACTGCTCGAACGTTTTGCGTTGTTTTTCCATATTTGGGTCTCCTAATTTTCTAGTAAACCTAGTTTTCAGAGCTCTATTTAAAGGGCTCTTAGAGCACAATTTTCTAAGAGATCTGATGCAGTATTTTCAGAGAGCTTAAAGCTTAATTTCTTTGTGGTAAGAGAGAAATTTGTTATATGGTCTTCCAAGTATATTTCTCTTAAGAGTCTTTGTTGTAAACTACAACCATTCATCAACAACAACTAAAACCTATCGGAGTTTCAATAAATGAAATCAAGTAGAAGAATTATCCATAAGTTATGGGACGTACAACTACTACGGTAGCGGGCAAGTGGGCTAGCTTGTCTAGTACAAGGGTGTATTAATTGCAAAGGCTTTGTAAGTATGAACATTTTGTAATTTCTCATTCTTCTGAAGTTGATTGATTTCCTAGGTTTGGCTGGCCCGTAATGCTTTTTCTCCTTGAAATTCTCAAAGGGTTTCTACTTCATCACCAAATTACTTATGTAAATTGATTTATTGCTTTCATTATATATATTTGGAAAATGTTTGTATGGTTGCTTAATTTTAAATTTCACATTATATAGGCATACACCTATTCAACCTCCCTTTTTAGGTGTTGTTTGGAATATTGTGCTATATTTTTCAATTAGTATCAGAGGTTGGTTCACTCTGCGAAGGATTAATTTCCTTAGTTTGATCTTTGACTCCATATCAAATTTCTCAATATCTATCCCAATACACAATTGTCCTTCCCTATTTTGACAGATCTAATTATGCTTCTTGGAAGATCTGTATAAGAGTGTTTCTCAAGTCTATGGACGTAATTTGGACTGTCGCCGAGTCTAGATAGAAACCCCTCTCAAACTACCAAAAAAATGTCAATGTCTCCCTAAGGTCAGCAAAAAAAACAAAAATGACCTTAATTTTTCAATAAGACAAATATATCCTTATAAATTCTATAAAAAAAATAATTAAATAATTTTTTTTTAAAAAAAAAAAAAAAAAAAAAAAAAAAAAAAAAAAGGAGAGGCTGAGCCACCACTCCCTTTGCCCAAATGGAGAGCAGCCGAACCACCCCAATGCCATGATATTTTGGTGCTAGATACTCTTGGGGCAACATGAGGTTTGGCGCCCATCATCTTGGTATGATGAAGAAGATCAATTTTATATTTAGATTGACATAGATGAAGACCATGATCATAATGAGAGGCTTGAATCCCAATGAAATATTCAAGTGGACCAAGATCCTTCGTAGCAGAGTCTTGTTGTAATTTGCTAGTGAGAGTTAAAATGACATTGTCATGAGCACCTTTTACTCTATATACCTATATAAGATATGCATGAAATGTACACATATAGATCGATGAATATGTTCATAAAACGTACACATATAGATGAATCAACATGACAGCCAATAAACCAAGACCAAGCAGTGATTGAGATAATCGAGTAAAAGAGGCTCTTTGAGCTTGTTTAAGTCCATAAATCACCTTATGTAAATGATAAACATAATGTGGATGTGCTAAATCAATGTGCCCTTATTACTGTTCTATGAAAACCTTTTCATTAAGTGCACCATGGATAAATGCATTAGAGATATCTAACTGGCAGATAGACCAATTAAATTGAACAACTAATGCCAAAACTAATTGGATGGTAATAGGTTTGATAATTGGACCGAAAGTTTCAATATAATCAATTACCCTTTGTTAATTAAACCCTTTGCACTAATCAAGCTTTATAGCGATTGATTATCCCATTTGATTTTTGTTTAAGTTTGAAGACCCACTTGTTTATAACTTTTTGATTAATTAAACGAGGCAAAAGGGACGAAGTCCCATCACCCAATAGAGTATCAAATTCATGTCCCTTGCAACTAGACTTGGTAAAACGGATTGGCGTGTCAACCCATTTAGCTAATCCAATAAAAAATGTGTCATAAACGAGTTGACGGGTCATAAACGTGTCATAAACAGGTTGACAGTTCATAAACGAGTCATAACGTGTAATAAACGGAATATAGCATAAACTCAAACCTTATATATTCGTGTCGGATTCGCGGGTCGTGTCAAAATTGTCTACCCTACTTGCAATTTTTCATTTAGGATGCACAATAGTTATAACACCCCATATAATAAAATACTAAAAGAAATAGAAAATTAAGATTTAATAAATAAAATAATAGAGTGAAAATATATTTTTTGTTAAAATGGATGGAGCACGATGAGGCTCGTAGGCATTTGATCAGAAAGGGATAAGATTTTTAAGTTAAAAATTTAAAAAATTTCGAATTAGTAATATAGTGTTTGAACAAGATTGGACACATTCGAATGCAAAAGAATCTCCACATGTCATTGAAGATTGTGCACAGGAAAAAGAAAATGGACAGCCAAGATTGCATCTTGAGTGACTGTGTTCAAACGCACTAACTACCTCATTTGACCGAGATGGTATTTTCATGTGTCATCTTGCGCAAGAGTGGTAGGTGAAAATCAACGAGCAATATCTTTCGCACCACGTCATGTCATACTTGACACATCATAATCACTTACCACATCATTATTTGACTATTAATTAAGTATATTAAATTACAATTATACCCTAATATTAAATTTTATAAAAAATAAATTAAAAAAAAAATAAAAAGTCTAACTAGCTCTCCTCCCATGGCCGGCATGCAGATCCACCCCTCTGGAGGGGTGGATGTCGCAAAGGCACTACAACCTCTCTTAGAGGGATGGATTGTGGATCTACAACTCCTCATAGAGGCGTGACCTTTGTAAGGGGTGGCTCGCGAAGGTCCACAACCCTTGTTGGAGTTTATGCCTCTATAACCCCTCGTGAGGTGTAACCTCCATGAGGGATCACGAAGCTCTATAAACCGCTTTATGAGGGGTGGGTCACAGAGTTTCCACGACTCCTCATGGAGGTCGCGCCTTCGCAACCCCTCATAAAGGTTCAACCCCCTTTGCTACCCACCCCTCACGGAGGTCATAGTTCTTCCATGACCTCCACTCCTCATTGTGGGGTGGATTTGCTTGTCGGGCATGGGTCACCATGAATAGTAGGAGGAAAGTTGGAGATTTTTTTTTTATTATTTTTAAGAATTTTTTTTATAATAAGGGTATCATTGTAATTTACTGTACTTAATCAATATGTTAATTACTTATGTAAAAAGTATGAGATTGTGTGATGTGCACGTGGCAAGAGATAATAACGTACGTGACTATTTGCCCAAGGGAGAAAGCAAATTGAAGAACCTGCGGCTATGAGAAAAAACTAACGTGGCAATATGACCGATATTTTTTAGATGAAAAATTGATTAAAAGTACTGATTTTTCCTTTAAAAAAGACCGTGAAGTTTTTCATTTGATAAACGTGAAAAACTGAAGAAGTAAAATTGTCATTAATTTTCAACGGGAAAAATTGCTAACCGTTCATGGGGTTCAACCTTTTGACAAATAATTTCCTTAAGTTTTGGAAAGTGACATCTCACTACCTGCGGTGCTTCTACGTGAGAAATAACTCTTTTTTATGTACAAATTTCGGTATTCTTACAACCAATTATTATGAAAATATATATATATATATTTACCCTGATTTTTTTTAAAACAAAAAAATGGTTCCTTCTTTTGGCTAGCCTATGGGTGGTCGGCCACCCCCTCTGGCCGAGTTAAGGGTGGCCCATGGAGCCCTTTTTTTCTTTCTTTTCTCTTTTTC
Source organism: Alnus rubra (assembly GCA_028654335.1). Lineage (NCBI taxonomy): Eukaryota > Viridiplantae > Streptophyta > Magnoliopsida > Fagales > Betulaceae > Alnus > Alnus rubra. The sequence goes on from JAJPGS010001263.1 coordinate 2,769,751, forward strand.
TTTTTTGAAAAAAAATATATATATTTGGGATAAATTTATAATTTAATAATGACTTAGTCGAAAAAAAACAGCCAGAATTTTATGAAGTGAGTTATTTGTCAATTGTCACGTGGGAGTAGTGGTTATTCACTTTATAAAACTCAATAAACTATTTGTCAATACCCCAAAAGACTGATTTAGCAATTTTTCCTTTTTTAAGACCCAGATAATTTTATTTTTTTTATTTTTTTTATTTTATTTTTTTAATAAAACTGCAAACCGCTGGAACTAAATTGGATTTAACCCAAAATCTTTAACTGAAGCTCCCTATCAATGACAAATAACGTGTCGAAAGGAAATCCCTGAACAACCTCCAACCACAAAGGATATTCATTATTCACCTACAAAGGCTTTCTCCAAATGATTCATGACAAAACACATCTAAATTAATAGATACAAACTTGGTATGTCATCTAAATTAAAATTTTTAAGTTTATATTCTCTCCAACCATTTTATTGAATCGCATCTTTCAAAACTTGTGTCCACAAACACTTGCTTTTTGTTTGAGTTAATCGGTGTCCTAGTAAACTAGAAATCGACCATTTGATTTAATGTAATGACATTTTTTTTTTTTTTATACATGCATGCTTGAAAAAGAAATTATATGAACGAAATTACGTCAACCGTTTGGCAACCCAAAAAAATACAAATAAAATTCTAAGAAAGTAAGTACGTGGAAGCAATGCTTCTGAAAATGCGAGCCCATAAATTCTTGGCACGAATGCCAAGAACCCAAACTACCAATGAAAGGGTTTAAAGTGGTGTATAAAATCCAGATGATCCAAACACCGATTGCAGTATCATAACTGGGGACACAGAGAAGATGATATTAACAAAAAGCCCAGAAAAAACAAGAAAAAACAAATAACATGAAGGTACAACGGCGGTAGAGCAGCAAGTTCTCACTGGCACGTGAACACCACGCGCCGACGACGGGTGCCAAAACTCCACAAGAGGCCGGTGGCAGCTGGGGAGAGTGGAGAAAGGAGTCACGCGCCACTCAGCATCATCCAAGCCTCGGCGCGTGGGATACACGCACCCACAAGTGAGATCCACTCCCATGCGAGTGTTGGTCACGCGTCAGTGCGTGGTGGTCAGTTTGGGATGTGGCTCGCAGCAGAGCGAAGCGGAGGAAGCCCGGAGCACAGTAGTGTGGCGCTTGTAGTGGTGGAGTTTCTGAAAGTGGATAGATCTGATTTTGAAAAATTCAAATCTAAAATCTCGAGAAAGAGACCGGATCCAAGGACAGGGATGACGGATGAAGGCTGCAATCGAACCTTCAGAGGTGGAGGTAAAGCTGATGGACCCATTGAACTAAGACAAGTTGCCAAGGGTGACAGATAGGGCCTCCGATGTGGTGATTGGTGCCTCAAAAGAGGCAAGAAAAGGAGGGGGAAGGAGGAAGAGGGGGAGAAAGGGGGAAGGAGGAGGCAGTGAAAATTACCACCTCACCCTCGGCGGCCGGGTGTTTTAAGGGAGGGTTTTTCAGGAGAGAGAACAGAGAGTTTTTACAATGGGGAAGGGTTAATGTAATGAGCTTAACTTCAACCATAGAATGCTAAACTAGTTCCAATAATATCTGCTAGATGTTGCAGGATTTGATGCCTTAAACTACTGCCTATATTAGTTTCACATTTAACTACTTGGCATGAATCAAAAACCAAGGTTTTCTATACAATTACACCACTGCAACATGCAACCATCTGCTTCTCTAATTTAACAATCAGACCTACAGAGATTAAGAGGTCAGAGAAAAAGATTCAACAACATATTTAACGGCATCTTGGATTCCAAAGCGTATACACTACAAAAAGGTGAAAAAGATTGTCTATAGCCCTCGCCTCTTAATTTGACCTGTAAACCAGTTAGATGGACTCTATTTGCCAGCAAAATTACCCATCCTCATCATTGTAACCAAAGGGCGCCTTCCAGTTCCTCCTTGCTACCTCCAAATTCTGACCTTCACCCTCCAGAATCCGCTTTCTTGAGCTGGACTCAAAGGTTTCATATGCAGCCTTCCTCGGGAAAAAACAGAACTCCATGTTTGTTTGCGGAGACAAATCAGTGAACTTGCCCCCATCTTGACAACTAGATGAACCGTCGTCTGTTTCACAAGCCGAACTTTTTTCGATGCTGACACATGAGTGCGAAAACAAGCCCAACCTCAAGGACAAATCACATTCCATCTCCTGTGGCTTCTCCTGGAAGTCCAAAACATCCGCTTGAGTGAATCTATTCAAAGCATTTTCAGCGTTCTTACAGGAGAAAAGGTTATGTAAGACACCCATTTCAGTAGGCTCTCCAGTTGCAGTAATGACTGGTTTGCCAACGTATACAGTCTTAGAATGAGGCTCTTCTGGGATACGAGAGCCTCCTGTTTGATACTGAGTTCCATAATACAATGGATACACTGTACCCAAGTTTAGTGGGGTGTTCCTTTCCACTGTCATCAACTGGTTACGGTCAGCAAGAACATTCTCTAGCGAGAGAGGGTAATTCCGACCGACACTGAGGCTAGTATTTAAGCTGGCATGACTGCTAGATTCTGAAACCAAACGAGCAGGATTCAGAGCATTGGCTCTTGCAAAATCTAACTGATTGACGGCATGAACCGGTGACAATTTAGGGCATTGTTCATGAGTAGTTTTATCCAAAATTCGAGCAGGTGCAGAATTAGGTTCTTGTACTCTGGGGGTGAGATAACTCCTAGGGTTACTGTGCCGTTGGCTTCTCGAAGCTCTCACAAGACAGCAACCCAGATTAAGGGCAGCTGAACAACATAGGCAAAAGAGGCAAATACATATTACAAACTCAAGCTTATTTCATTTTGAACTTCTCATAGCAAATAAATTGAGCTTGAGCTACTATACTTCCACTCATCATTACAAAATTGGTTCCAGAATCCTATGAGATAGATCAATAAATTAGTACCTTCAACACATGGCGGCAAAAGCTCGCCGGTTTCCGTGTTCTCGTCTCTCCGAATGATTGTGTTAATGGCATCATTTACTCTGTCCCATAGAGTTTCAGGATTCATGTACTCAGCCTAGGCAATGAAACGATACAACATCAGTACTGCAGAGAACAAAAATGTAGAGTTTCACGCGAGCGCGCGCACATACAAGCACACAAAAAGATCCATTGATCTCTAAGCAAAATGAAGAAGAGAGACCTCAGAATTTGCTTTGGAATACATGATTTCCTCTGCTTTCAGAACAACAATAGGGAGCTTCTCTTGCCATTCTTTGTTCTTTTTAGTAGCAGCACTGTGAGACTCACTGACGACCCTAATCAAACACATGGTAGGCACCCAGTTAGAATTAGAAATAGAGGGTCGCGAGCGAGAGAATAGAGGAGACCCAGAACCTGAAAATCTGTTGAATAATGGAGCCTCTCATGGGTTGGTGTCTGTCGCTGTGCCAGGCTCTCTTAACGCACTCATAAGGTCTAGGTCCCGGCCGTGGCATCTTCAACAGCAGCAACTTAGTCTGACTACAACAATATGGTAGAGAAAGAAAGAAAGATATTGACGCTTTATTGCAGGGAAGAAGGCAGTAGGGGCTCTACATGGGGATTGCCCGGTTACTCATGGTTTTCTTCTCTCAGCGTACGTTCATTTGCCAATTTGCAATGGGACAGTTCTGCCGGGCAGAACGCATGAGAGAGAGAAATAGAAGTTTCCCCTTCCCGTTGTCTTCTCCAATAATTAAGAAAGTTTACCATAGTCTCATGTTCAATCTTTTCTGATGTGTAGACGGGTCACCTCTTGGGAAAAGGAGAGTTGAGGTGGGCATCTAAAAGTGCCAGCCTATGCCTATGCCTATGCCTATGCCTATGCCTATGCCCATCAAAATCTCCATCCCTCGCCTCTACCTTTGTTTCCCTTTTTCTCCGTACCCATTACGTTAGGATTAGCATTGTAATCCCCTTCCTTTCCCTTTCTGAAAATTTTTTTGTTGCGTAAAAATAGAAAGTAATTGATGTGATATAAAGTAGAAAAATTTATATGAAAAAAAAAAAAAAAAAAAAAAAAAAAAATTATATAAAAAAATAAAAAGAAAAGAATGTTTTGAATTTGATGTTTTTTGGGAAAGGTAAAAGCAAGGAGAGGGAAGGGAAGGGGAAGGGGAGGGAGTTAGTAAACGGGGCCGTAGTGTCAAATTTGGATCGATTCCGTTTAGATGTCGATCCGTTTAATTTAATTTAATTTGAATTCGATACTATTAATTAAATAGGTTGACAGGTCAACCCGTTTAGCTAAACTGTCATAAACATATCATAAATAAGTTGATGGGTCGTAAACGGATTATAAACGCGTCGTAAACGGGTTGACGGGTACCCGATAACGGGTTGGCGGGTACCGATAACTAAACGGGTTGGTAAACAGATCAACTCGCCAATTCGTTTAGCCTAAACCCTAACTTTGTAATTTCGTTTCGTGTTGGATTTGCAGGTCGTGCTAAAATTGTAAACTCTAAACCGATGTCATGAGCCAGGCCATCACCAACTAAGGGTTCAACTTTGGACACAATCCATGAAATTAGCGAATTAGAATTAAAGGGTTTTACTCGTTTAATTAAATTGGTCAAGTTATAATTAACTTATATAGGTGTACTCAACGTAGTTTTCTTTTTAATTTTTCTTAAATTTAGAAAACAAAACTACTTTTTATTTTCCTATCTAAATGCACTTCACAATACTTTTTGTTTTCTAGGTACCCTCACATTTTTTACAAAATCTTGCATAAAAGGTAAAAAGAAAAATATTTTGTGTTAAAATAACATATATAAAAGTTAAAGTGCTACCCATATGTATTGATATATGCTACATGTGACATTTTAGAAATTTTAAGAATTTTTCTTATATTTAAGAAATGAAAGAGGCTTTTGAAAAATTAACTAAAAATTATACATATAGAAATAGATTAATTAATGACTAAAATTCCTATAGTTTAGAGAGAAGAGAAGTTTTTTCTTTTTCTTTTTCTTTTTTTCCTTTGCCTAAAATAGTAAAATGGGAAGACTGAAGAGGCTGGACCGCTGGAATAGATCGAATGTGGAAATTATTTTTAATTATTCTTTCTTTTGTTTTGTTTTGTTGCCGTGAGTGGATTATTGGGTGAAACAAACAGAGATATCTCTTTTTTCAGCCCCACTTTTGTGTGCAGATGGCCTAACACTGCCTTTAATACGACCCTGACAAATGCACAGGCCTTCTCCACTCATTCATGTCATGTCCACTCTTGACAAAGGCTGTGGCCTGTACTCCTCAATACACCCCCCTCACCCTCTTCCTGCATTGTAATTAGCAATGCAATCCGACATGGGCATCTTTTGACACTCCAAACGAACACTCCTTCCTTCAGAACTCAACGCATACCAACAAAGTATGTTTGGACACCAGAGTTCATCTTCTCAACTTCTTGGGAATACCCAAAACCCTATGCCTTCTCTGACCTTTGAGAGTAAAAGACAAGCTGCTATAAGAAGTTTTTTTTTTTTTTTTTTTTTTGTAAAATTTTAAGAACTTTTTTTAAAATCAATTATTAGATATATAGGATCATACATAGAACTCATACGTAGAAAAACAGATTTAATGATTAATTTTAAAAAAAAAATGTTGAAATTGTGTCTAAAATTGTACAATAATCATTTCTCAATGTTTTTTAATAAATTTTTTATTTAAATAATAATAAAAAATTATTGATGTGATATGAAAAATATACGAGAATGGTTTGCGAAAGGGCGACGATGGCCTAAGAAGCGGGTCCAACTCAAGTCTTTGACAGGGAGACATGTGGAAGCCGTGCAGTTTTTTATACTAAGTTTGAGTTTACTTTTTATATTTTCATTTATTTTCTAGCTTTAGGGGTATGGATCCTTTCACTCTAAAAATACATCTAAATGGATTGTTAAGTCCTACCATACATAATTGGACATCACTGTGTGATTAGAGATAAATACTGCTACAATATATTTTTTTAATCTCTCCAGTTTCGTCGGAAGCGGGTCAGGAGCTAAAATTTTAAGGGTCTCTTGTTAGTATTTCTAATTTCCATCAAGAACCGTTACAACCAGCTTCGTTGACAACATTTTCATCCGCCTTCCACTTTCAAAGTCTCCTTCCGGACCAGTGAAGTGATAGTTGTCCTATCTAGATTAGGTTTTTCTCGTTGGTTTACTTGGTTCATTTTTTACAAGCATCAAAATGAAGTCTATGTATGCTGGTGTTAAGCAGAACTGTGCTAGGCAAAAGAAAATATTGAAAGTAGAAAGCAACCTCTCCCTCACATCAACATCAATTAGCTTCATTGAAAAAAAGAAAGATTCTCTGCCAATTAGCTTCATCCAAAAAGTATAAATTCCTGTACCAATACAAGTTATCAATTTTTTTTTGGTGACCATATTATGAAGTTGGTTTTAATATAATTTTCACAATTGCAGGAGTAATGCTGAAAATGTCTTTGTTTGCTCAAGATAATGTGAAATTTTATTGCACTATTATGTTGTATCAAACCAGTACTTGATTGCAGTCCAGGTGTCAATTTCACAAGAGATCTGACTTATACGAATCTACCCGCCACGCCAGAGGGAACTAAGAACACGTAGCTTGGAGATAGCGGGTGTGTTTGGGAAATGGTTGTGTTGTGAAATTTTTGTTTGAATAGTAGTAAGAAGCGATTGATGTGATATAAAGTATTATAAGGTTTGGAATTGTTTTATTGAAAATAAATAAATAAATAAATAAAAAGTTTTTTAGTAAGTATTTTTATTTGAATAGTAATAAAAAAAATGATTGATGTGATGTAAAAAGTGAAAAAATGTTAAGAATGTTTTAGATTTGAACTTTTTGGGAGAAGTGGTTGCCAAACATGCCCAGCAGCTCCATTTACTAAATATTTTTTATGAGTAATTTTTTTTTAATAATAATAAAATGTGATAGATGTGATTTAAAGTAATTTTTTTTTTATGAAATGTGAAAAAGTTTGTTTTTGAGTGTTTTTTTATTTGAATAATAAAAAAAATGATTAATGTGATATAAAAAATAAAAGAAGTTAGAATGTTTTAAAATTTATTTTTATTAAAGAAGCGAAAAAAAAAAAAAAAAGGTGTCGTGTTGTCTATATAGTACTGTATCAGTCTTTTATCTCAGGAGAGCACGAGCGGATTGACGTGTTGTCAATATATTGTGTATTTGTTGCATCACTGCTACACTCAAAAGAGAATGAGAACCACCTAATACTAATTATGGTAGGCATTGATACAGTTTTCGGTTTGGTGACGTGTCACTTTTTGATATGTCGGGGGTGCCGACTGATCCCACTTCGATGTCTACGTCAGATTTTGTAAACAATTTCAAGGAGTATCGAGAGCAGAGTAAAATCAAATAGATTATAGTTAATTTCGTAATTGGGGTACCAGCCTATTTATAGGCACACAATTCTGAGATAATTGTAGTGCTTGATGTGTGTTTTAAATAGTACTCGCAAGCGCACGAATCGTTTGCAATATAGTGTGTGCAAGTGCGAGGTCGAATCCACAGGGAAATTGTCAAATATTGGTGTCTTGCTTAATCAACCTCATTTTAACATAGTTCCAAAGGTTTGAGAATTGATTCAAGAACAAAAGACTAACTAAAAGAGATGTAATGAAATATGTAAATTAAAATGAACTAAGGTTAAGGAATCCACCAAACCAAATCCTACAACTCACACTTCTTGGTTTCCACTTGAACACCCAAAGAACATTAAGCTTATGGTGTTATTCAAGTTTCTTAACCATAAACCCAAGAACCATTAAATGAATCCAACACATTGACAAATCACAAAGAGTACCGATTGAAATCAAAACATCCAATGTATCATTCAATCACAATGGATATCATCATTCAAACCGATAAAACAATGTATTAGTCGGTTGAAACACATAAAATGTCCTCTCTCCACCACTAACCACATTCATTGCAAAATATAAAGCTTTAAATGAATGGAACTTAAACAACTAACATGATATATCATTAAATGTGCAAGTGGTACAGCAAGATTGTGAGTGTCATCAATGGAAAGGTTTCATCCTCAACCCTAGTTGAGGTTACTAGCCTTCCATGACTAAGAACACCACAAGAAAATGATGAACAACCATGGAAATGAAAGAAAAGCTCTACAAAGAGAAAGTATCTGAAAATAAACTACTGAATTACACTACAAGAAGCACGAAATTAAACCTATCTACACAGTTTCTGCTCTATTCTTTCCTCTCCTACTCTCTCTACTACTCCTTCAACAAGGGAATGGCTATGGCTTTTATAGAAGAAAGCTAGGGCAAGAAATGACTTCTCTACCCTCCTCTAGGGTTCTTCTGTAGCTAGAGACAACCACAAACACGAAACTAGCGTGTTCTGCAGCGGAAATCAGAGGGAGGACTGCTTTTTGGCTTCTGATTGGGTGTTCTGGCGCGCTCTGCAAAAGCAGTTTCTGGGAAATTTCGATCGATCGACTTCGGGCAAATTTTCGATCGATCGAATTTTAAGTTCGATCGATCGACTTGTCAGGGTCTCCGAATTTCCAGTTATTTCCTTGTGAAATTTGTCATTCCTCTCTTATTATCCTACAGAAACAGAAAACACAAAAACTAACCAAAACATTAGAAAATAACAAGGCTAAAGGTCTAACTAGTGCAAATCAAGGGTTCCAAATACACCATATTTGGCACTCATCAAATACCCCCAAAATTACATTTTGCTAGTCCCTTAGCAAAAACAAAATAAAAAATAAAATCAAAGCATGAAACATAAGTCCTCTTTCGTGGGAGAAACGATTGGATTTAGCATATGCAACAAGCCTTTTAAACCCCTAGGACTCCCTAGTGGACGAGTGAAGTCTCGTGAGGGTTTGCCAGAAATGGTACCCACAAACATTGAAATGCCGTATTACCAATTGAGCGAAAATCATCATTCAAACACATGGTTCACACATCATGAGCATGTTTAACAAAATGAATATCACATTATCATGTTATCAAAAATCGATCAACTCATAGATAGAAAATTGAGACAACACATGTTCAAAAGTGTAAGGTGTGAATAACATAGAATCATGGGGTTTTGATTTTCCTCAAAGCACATATATCCAAAAATTCGCAGGACTTCCGTCAAATAACCAAGGCTTATCTTACATTCATTATTATTTACTATTATTTTGTGTCGGCTGTGCAATGTGTGACTCCTTTAAGCTTTCTAATTGACCTATGTAACGAGTGTTGGGCCAGTGACTCCCAAACCAGATGGTCTTAGGGCACTAGATGTAAAAACATCCCTAAGGGCTTAATTACTCAAGTCAAAAAGGCTACGAAGTCAAACTAGCCAAACAATCATCCAAGCTGAAATTCTCATCTTTTTACGCGAACACCCAATGCTTAATGAGGCAAGGGGCCCGGCTACTCAATGAAAAGTCAAGTTGGTGATATTATTCTAAATATATATATATATATATCAATAAGCCAAGGTTTCATCAACAAGTCATCCTACAAATCTCAAGACACATAAATTTTGATTCAAATCTCATACCCCACAGAAACAAATGCTAATGTGCTTGTGATGAACAGTTTAAACATGTCAAGTCTCTCTAATCCAAAGATGAGTCAAAAGATCTCAGATTTTAATGATATGCAAAATTCAACATGTTAAACAAACCAATGAGATGCAAACCATAGTAAGATGTAACCATGCTCAACTAACAATAATGCATTTTTTTTTTTTAAATTTTTTTTTTTTTTTTTTTTTTGAATGAGTATTAACAAGGTGAGTATTAACAAGGCAACAAAGCAAGAATTAAATGAAAACAGACAGAAATGTCTACCCCACCCCCAAACTAGAAGAACACATTGTCCCCAATGTGGCTAGAGATACAATACCGAAGGGTGATGCAAGTTGGGCACACTGTAAGAGAAGCGCTCCCCCAAACTTGAACGGCAGACACTGTCCTGAAAATCACAACTAAAGAAAGAAAATCAAATGATAGGAAAAAATGATGAGGGTTGCCTCCCACAAGCGCTAAGTTTTCAGTCTTCAGCCAGACTTTTCATCCTGACGACAGTCACTCCGAGTAACTCGGATCCTCTAAAAGGGTCGTCTCAACCTCCGAGCTCTGTAACTCCAAAAATGGCTTCAGTCGTTGCCCGTTCACCTTGAACGTGCTGCCATTTTTTGGATCCTCAATCTCAATGGCCCCATAAGAAAACACTGATCGAACTATGAAAGGGCCTGTCCATCGAGATCGGAGCTTCCCTAGGAACAGATGCAGACGTGAATTGTAAAGAAGGACTTTTTGACCGGGCTCAAAAGATCGTCTCAATATGTTCTGGTCGTGAGCCTTCTTCATCCGTGCTTTGTACATCCTAGCACAGTCATAGGCATCATTCCTCAGCTCTTCCAATTCATTGAGTTGGAGCTTCCTCTATGAGCCAGCCTTTGTGAGATCGAAATTCAGCTGCTTAATGGCCCAGTAGGCTCTGTGCTCCAACTCCACAGGCAGATGGCATGCTTTTCCGTACACGATACGGTAAGGTGACATGCCAATCGGTGTCTTGAACGCTGTCCGGTATGCCCATAATGCATCGTTCAACCGGAGAGACCAATCTTTCATTGACGGGTTCACCGTCTTCTCCAAAATCCTCTTGATCTCTCTGTTTAAAACCTCCACTTGTCCACTCGTCTGAGGGTGATAGGGAGTGGCAACCTTGTGCGTGATGCAATATTTCTTCATCAGCTGTTCGAAGACCCGGTTGCAGAAAGTGCTTTCCACCATCACTAATAATTGCTCGAGGAGTACCAAAACGAGCAAATATAGTGTCCTTTAAAAACTGGACCACAACTCTGTGGTCGTTGGTCTTGCAGGCAACTGCCTCTACCCATTTGGACACGTAGTCCACAGCAACCAGAATGTACAGATAGCCGAAGGATTTTGGGAAAGGTCCCACGAAATCAATGCCCCATACATCGAAAATCTCAACAATAAGAATCGGGTTGAGGGGCATCATATTTCGACGTGAAATACTCCCTAGCTTCTGACAGCGCTCGCATGAAACACAATAGGTGTGAGCGTCTTGAAAGATGGTGGGCCAATAAAAACCGCACTGCAAAATCTTTGCAGCGGTCTTCTTCGCACTGAAGTGGCCTCCACAGGCATGATCATGATAGAAGGAGATGACACTGGATTGGTCAGGCTCAGGAATGCATCTCCTAATGATCTGATCGGGACAATACTTGAACAAGTAAGGATCGTCCCATAAAAAATTCTTCACCATGGACATAAATTTGGACTTATCTTGCCGTCCCCAATGCAAAGGCATTTGACCGGTGACAAGATAGTTCACTATGTCAGCAAACCATGGTGAGTGAGCATGAGCAATATGCATCAACTGCTCATCGGGGAAGGTCTCGGAAATGGGGGCGGCCTCTTCCGTGAAGTCCACGGTAATCCTCGAGAGATGATCAGCCACCACGTTTTCGGAACCTTTCTTGTCCCGAATCTCAATGTCGAACTCTTGTAAGAGAAAAATCCACCGGATGAGGCGAGATTTAGCATCCTTTTTGGAAAAAAGATACTTCAATGCCGCGTGATCCGAGTAGATGATGACTTTCGATCCTAGTAGGTAGGATCGAAACTTGTCCAGAGCAAACACGACTGCCAGCAGCTCCTTCTCAGTGGTCGAATAATTCAGCTGGGCGTCGTTCAGAGTCCGACTTGCATAGTAAATGACGTGGGAAAGTTTGTCAATACGCTGCCCCAACACAGCTCCAACGGCGTAATCGGACGCGTCACACATGATCTCGAAAGGTGCACCCCAGCTCGGGGGCCGAATGATGGGTGTGGACGTCAGAATTGCCTTCAAGGCCCCAAATGCCTTCTTGCAATCTTCATCAAAAATAAAAGGGGCCTCCTTTACCAACAGTTTGCACAAGGGCTGGGCGATCTTGCTGAAGTCCTGAATGAATCGCCGATAGAATCCTGCATGGCCCAGAAAAGAGCGAACCTCCTTCACCGTCTGTGGGGGAGGAAGGTTGGATATCAGATCTACCTTCGCCTTGTCGACTTCAATCCCCCGACGAGAGATGACGTGCCCGAGCACAATTCCTTGTTGCACCATAAAATGGCACTTCTCCCAATTGAGCACTAGGTTCTTCTCTTTACACCTCTCCAAAACTAACGTGAGGTGGTGCAAACACTCTTCAAAAGATGACCCGAAAACTGAGAAGTCGTCCATAAACACCTCCAGGAAACGCTCTACCATATCAGAAAAGATGCTGATCATGCACCGCTGAAAAGTAGCTGGTGCATTGCATAAGCCAAAGGGCATGCATCGGTAGGCGAACGTTCCGAACGGACAAGTGAAGGTCGTCTTCTCTTGGTATTCAGGGTCCACAGGGACCTAGTTATATCCAGAATAACCATCCAAAAAGCAATAATACTCGTGCCCGGCCAACTGCTCCACCATTTGATCAATGAACGGAAGAGGAAAGTGATCTTTCCTGGTGGCGGTGTTCAGCTTGCGGTAGTCGATGCAGACTCTCCATCCAGACTGTACTCGAGTTGGAACCAACTCGCCTTCCTTGTTCTGCACGACTGTAACTCTAGCTCGCTTGGGCACGACATGAATGGGGCTCACCCATTTGCTGTCAGAGATAGGGTAGATGATGCCAGCATCCAACAACTTGATGACTTCTCCTCTGACGACTTCTTGCATGGTTGGGTTGAGCCTTCTCTGTGGCTCCCTCGATGGTTTGGTGTCTTCCTCCAAGTGTATCCTATGCATCACCACCGAAGGGCTGATTCCCTTAATATCTTCAATGGTCCAGCCTATAGCTTCCTTATGCTCCCTCAAGACATCTAACAACCTCTCCTCCTGAGCGGTGTGAAGATCCGAAGCTATGATGACAGGCAAAGTCTCTGCTGGACCGAGGAACTTATACTTGAGATTGTCCGGTAGGGGCTTAAGTTCCTTCTTTGGAGGCTCCGGTACTGCTGCCTCCTCTTCCTTCTTGCTCTCCAGATGAGCAAACTCCAAAACAGCATTTGCTTGCTCAAGTAGGACATCCAAGTCCAGATCCTCTCCAAATTGAGCAAGGCATGCTTCCAGGGGGTCTTGTATGCTTGATTCTTCAATGCTTTCCTCCAGGATTTCCTCTATCAAGCAGACATTGTTGATCTCATCGCACTCCCTCAGCTGTTTGCTGATGGTGAAAATGTTCAGCTCTACCATCATGTTGCCGAATGAGATCTTCATTACCCCCGTCCTACAATTGATCAGGGCGTTAGCCGTAGCTAAGAATGGTCGCCTTAAGATTACCGGTATCTGAACTCCAACGTTCTGTACCGGCTCGGTGTCAAGCACTATGAAGTCCACGGGGAAATAAAACTTATCCACCTTAATCAAAACATCCTCCACTATTCCCCGTGGTATCTTAACTGACTGATCAGCCAATTGCAATGTCATGGAGGTGGGCTTCAATTCTCCTAATCCTAATTGCAGGTAAACTGAATAGGGAAGGAGATTGACGCTGGCTCCAAGGTCAAGTAGGGCCTTCTCAATGTGGCTGACTCCTATCGTGCAAGAGATGGTAGGACATCCAGGGTCCTTGTAGTTGATGGGCAGCCTGTATTGGAGGATTGAGCTGACTTGCTCGGTCAAACAAACTTTTCTCGGGACATTGTTCCTCCGCTTAACGGTGATTAAGTCCTTTAAGAACTTGGCGTAAGACGGCACTTGCTGGATGGCATCCAAGAACGGAATGTTAATCTGCACTTGTTTGAATACCTCCCGAATGTCCTAGAATGTTCCTCCTTTCTTGGGCGCGAGAAGTCTATCAGGGTAAGGCGCCCTAGGTATAAACGGCCTAGGAGGAGTCTCTATGGTCGGAGCTGATGTAGATGGCTCGGCATCTCTCTTCTCTACGCTCCTGCTTCCTTGTTCTCCTTGTGCAGCAGGGTTCTCTTCTGGGTGAACCACTTGGTTGTCCACTTGTTTCCCTGATCTTAGTGTGACAACGGCTTGCACATGCTCCTGCCCATGCATTGCATTAGATGATCCTCCCTCATGAAATTGCAACTTCGGATTCGGCACAGGCTGACTAGGGAGCTTTCCCTTCTCTCTCTCCCCCAGGTGACTAGCAATTTGCCCGATCTGGGTCTCCATCTTGGCAATAGCTTGAGTGTTCACCATGGTAGCATTCTTCACGTCATTGATGGATTGGCATGTAATCTGGATGAAGGCCTTAAGAGTGTCTTCCAAAGAAGATTGTGAAGAAGAGGCAGGGGCTTGAGTAGGGGATTGGTATGATGGTGCTGGTTGGGATGGACGGCTTTGATGGTGGACCGGCTGATGAAATCCAGGGGGGTATTGAGTATGGGATTGGTGAGGAACTCCCCCTTGAGCCATAGGCTGGTTCTGCTTCCAAGAAAAGTTAGGGTGGTTCCGCCACCCTGGATTGTATGATTCGGAGAAAGGTCCACTGGCTTGCTTTCGATAATCGTTGAAAGCGTTCACTTGCTCCATTGGTGACTCTACAAAAGCAGGCAATGAAGGGCAAGTCTGTGCTAAGTGCAAGGGACTAGCACAGATGGAACAGCAGTCAACATGGAATGGGTTGGCAGCATTCATGGATTTGCTAACAACTAGGGCTTTGACCTTTTTGGTAAGGGCATCTATCTTCATTTTTAATTCTACATCCTCCTTAACCTCATAGATGCCTCCCTTCTTCTGAATGCGAGCAGCCTTATCTCGACAGCTTGAAAAATCCCACTGTTGGGAATTGTCGGATAATTGATCTAAGGTCCTATATGCCTCCTCTCCCGTCAAACTCATAAATGCGCCTCCGTTCATCGACTCGATCATGCTACGATTGGATTGAGTTAATCCTTGATAGAAAAATTGCACCAGTCTCCATTTCTCGTATCCATGTGGAGGGCACTTAATCAGCATATCTTGAAATCTCTCCCAACTCTCAGAAAATTTCTCATCTTCTTCTTGAGTAAATGAGTTTATCTCCTTCCTACACTCATTGACTTTGGACATGGGGAAGAATTTGTTGTAGAACTTGTTGAGCAAGTTCTCCCAAGAAGTGATGGAACAAGGCATGTTTGAATCCAACCATGCTTTGGCCCTATCATGGAGTGAGAAAGGAAATAGCCTAAGATGCACAGACTCTTCAGAAAAATTTTGAAATTTGAAGGTGGCACAGATGTCCTTGAATTTCTTCACATGGCTATAAGGATTTTCGAGGTCCAAGCCATGGAATGCGGGTAGGAGTTGGATGACATGAGGCTTGAGGTCAAAATGAGTGGCATTGGTTGGGGGTAATACGATACATGAAGGAGAATTTGTTGCAACGGGTGCAAACAAATCCCTAAGTGTCCTAGTATGATCCACGTTTTCTCCCCGATTCCTCTCATTTTCATTTGCATGCATGTTATCTCCCATCTCTACAGAATTTCTAAGATTTCTCCTAAGAGTTCTTTCAATTTCGGGATCTAAAGATGTCAAGTCTAAGTTCAATGATCTTCTACCAAGCATACACCAAACATACACAAATATTCAACCAAAAGACAAACAAACAAAAATAAAGAAAACAATTTGCTAATAGGGAACAAAGCTCTCCAAAGTACAATCTAGGCTAATTCCCAGGTAGGTGAGGGGGGTCACAATGGACACACTTAAATCCCATGACCAATCCTTGCCAGAATTTACCTTGTCATTGCCCTTTAGATCGCTAAGTAAACCCTTACTAGCAAAATATTTTCTCTTTTTTTTTTATAACAAAGAAAAATAACACAACTAAGATAAATTGTAAAGACTAACACAAATGCATACCATTTACACTAAGACAGCAGTAAAAGTAAAGATAAGAATACTTACAAGTTGGGACCAAAAAGAATTTTTTTGGTAAAAAAATTTCTGCTACTGATCTTATCCAGGAGCTGCCTTCTGAGTTGAGGTAGATCGATCGAATGTAGTGGTCGATCGATCTAACTTTTTATTCGATCGATCGAATGTTCAAAATTTGTAGGGCCAGGAACAGAAACAAAAATAGAACAGAAAATCTCTCTTTCTTTTTTTTTTTGAACAAAATAAAACAAATTGAGGATAATATAAAACACAAACTAAACAGAATTTGAACTAAGTTATAGTAAACTAAAAGAAAATTTAAACAAACAGCAAAATACTATTAAACAGAAACAAATTATGAACAAAATGGACTGAAAAAAAGTATTGGAACAGTGATACTCACCTAGTTCCGAACTGCTGCTGTGCAGGAAGTAGATCGATCGAAGTATATTTCGATCGATCGAAAGTCGATCGATCGAATATATTGTCGATCGATCGTCTTTTTATAGTGCAGATTCTAAGTCGACCGATCGAAAGTCGATCGATCGAATTTATTTTTGATCGATCGATTCTTCAGGGCACCCAGTAAGTTGCAGAAGCTGCAGAACAGATCCGGGAAAAACAAAGAAAAGACTTAGAATGCAGAACAGAAGCTAAACAACAGTAAAATGAAGCAAAAATCTATCTAACTAGTAGAAAAACAAAATCAATCAAGCAAAAACCAATTTTTGAACCGATTTCCCCGGCAACGGCGCTAAAAACTTGATGTGTGTTTTAAATAGTACTCGCAAGCGCACGAATCGTTTGCAATATAGTGTGTGCAAGTGCGAGGTCGAATCCACAGGGAAATTGTCAAATATTGGTGTCTTGCTTAATCAACCTCATTTTAACCTAGTTCCAAAGGTTTGAGAATTGATTCAAGAACAAAAGACTAACTAAAAGAGATGTAATGAAATATGTAAATTAAAATGAACTATGGTTAAGGAATCCACCAAACCAAATCCTACAACTCACACTTCTTGGTTTCCACTTGAACACCCAAAGAACATTAAGCTTAGGGTGTTATTCAAGTTTCTTAACCATAAACCCAAGAACCATTAAATGAATCCAACACATTGACAAATCACAAAGAGTACCGATTGAAATCAAAACATCCAATGTATCATTCAATCACAATGGATATCATCATTCAAACCGATAAAACAATGTATTAGTCGGTTGAAACACATAAAATGTCCTCTCTCCACCACTAACCACATTCATTGCAAAATATAAAGCTTTAAATGAATGGAACTTGAACAACTAACATGATATATCATTAAATGTGCAAGTGGTACAGCAAGATTGTGAGTGTCATCAATGGAAAGGTTTCATCCTCAACCCTAGTTGAGGTTACTAGCCTTCCATGACTAAGAACACCACAAGAAAATGATGAACAACCATGGAAATGAAAGAAAAGCTCTACAAAGAGAAAGTATCTGAAAATAAACTACTGAATTAAACTACAAGAAGCACGAAATTAAACCTATCTACACAGTTTCTGCTCTATTCTTTCCTCTCCTACTCTCTCTACTACTCCTTCAACAAGGGAATGGCTATGGCTTTTATAGAAGAAAGCTAGGGCAAGAAATGACTTCTCTACCCTCCTCTAGGGTTCTTCTGCAGCTAGAGACAACCACAAACACGAAACCAGCGTGTTCTGCAGCGGAAATCAGAGGGAGGACTGCTTTTTGGCTTCTGATTGGGTGTTCTGGCACGCTCTGCAAAAGCAGTTTCTGGGAAATTTCGATCGATCGACTTCGGGCAAATTTTCGATCGATCGAATTTTAAGTTCGATCGATCGACTTGTCAGGGTCTCCGAATTTCCAGTTATTTCCTTGTGAAATTTGTCATTCCTCTCTTATTATCCTACAGAAACAGAAAACACAAAAACTAACCAAAACATTAGAAAATAACAAGGCTAAAGGTCTAACTAGTGCAAATCAAGGGGTCCAAATACACCATATTTGGCACTCATCAGTGCTCTAATACAATTCAATTAAGAGTCTGATCTCGAGATTATATGGGATTAGACTTATCTTTCTAAGAGTCCAGTTCGGGTAGGATACTCCTTGTCAGCTGATTTCATATAGGTATCAGGTATCTTATCCCATATTTCATGGGATACTGGTTTATCCCTGAAAACTTGAGATGGAGTTCTTCTACAAATAATGGTCTATCCCGGGAAACCCAGGATGGAATCCTTCTGCGTCTTGCTAAGGATTATAAGATCAAAAATTATCCCGTAAATCCCGGCTGTAATATCAGGATAAACATTTCAACATGTTTCGTCTATATCGCCTCGTGGTGACCTTGAGAAGGTCATTCTCGAGATCAACTAGATATGGGCCTTCGGTATGTCCCACTAGCATTCCTGAGATGATGATTGTCCAGGATGATTCAGTCATAAGATTTTCCAATGGCATCCGAGACCCTGATAACCGTGCGGGTCTTACCGGGTCGGTTTGGATCGATTGGGCCCGATGCTTGGTCATGGGCCCATTTGGCTTTGGGAGTAAAAATTTCCCCAATAGTAGGAAAAAAAATAAAAAATAAAAGATTTTCATGTATCGCTTTCTTCTCTAATACTATGAAAAAAAATCAGAGATTAAATGATTAGAGAAGAAAATAAAGTTGAAATTTCATAGGATCAAAAATTGGCATTAGCCTATAGCATATAACTTTGATAACATAAAAGAAAAGATAATCAAATGGAAAAGTAAAGGTGTTGGGAATAATCCCACTTAGATCGGCCCATCCTTAAAATCATAGGCCTTCAGGTCAGTACCGGCCCAAGAAGAATTGACAACAGAACTCTCGGGATAGTCCTATCCCGGAGATAGATATTAAGCAGCCAAGACAACAGGACTCCCGGGAAAATCCTATCCCAAGAGATAAACACCAAGCAGCTATTCCCAAGAATACGCGACATGAGGTATATTCTGATTGGGTCCCAAGGATGCAGACAACCCGGAACCAAGAGTCAACTCAACCAGTCAAGGCCCAAGACAAGCATGTCTCGGGGACTCAATTATCAGCCCCAATTGCGAAAGGAGTCACAACTCAGATTTCGTGGGATCACATTTGGTCCCAGGATATCCGAGATTGAAGCTAATCCCGAATTTGCCACCAAAGATGCCTGGAGGTTTATAAGGAAAGAATCCCGAGATTGGAGGATAGAAGAGTTTAAGTCTTAGTCAAACTCTGACGGCGCTCCCAAGCAAACGAACATGAAACCCTAACAGTAAGGGTGCTCATCACACAGCCTATAAATAGGCCCATACCCCAGGTGTAAAGATGGACTAAATTTTTTGAGAATTAAGCAAACTCTCTTTTTCAGAAGCTAACTTAAGCATCGGAGTGAGACCCCTGGAAGGGTCTCCTAACTCTACTTGTTTTGCAGGATTCTTGGGAAAGCTTGAAGAACCTAGAAGGACAAGCCGTGTTCACACTATGCCAGAAACTGTACTAATAGATTGGCGTCGTCTGTGGGAACGATAGTTATTTCTCATAAAAAGAAATCCACAATGGTGATGAACACACGCTCTGGAAGCCAAGCTAACCGGGTACCGACTCACCCTTCACCAAACGGGTAGCAGATTACCGATTACCTGAGAAGTTCAAGGTCCCTCAAATCATAAGTTATGCTGGAGACGAGGATCCTCTTGACCACTTGGAGAATTTTCGAGCCCACCTAGACCTTCACGAGACATCTAATGAAGTGGCATGCCGGGCCTTCCCTCTAACTCTCTCAATGAATGCTCGGGACTGGTTCAAGAGACTGCCCCCAACTCCGTTGATAAATTTAAGGATTTGAGCAAGATATTCTAGACAGAATTCCTGGCTTTCTAAACACGAAAAAAGCTGTCCGGATATTTGTTAAGATTGCACCAGCGCAGCAACAAAACTCTTAAAGAGTTTGTGACTTGGTTTAATCGAGAGAAGATGGCGGTTGAAGATCCAACCGAGGACATGGTTTACGCTGCCCTCTATCAGGGCATTTCACCCTAAGGAGCCTCTGATGAAGAAGTTGGCTCGGAAACAACCGAGTACCCTGCAAGGCCTGATGGATAAAGTAGAAGAATACATCAATCAGGAAGAGACGCTGAAGGCTATAGCCAATTCAAGGCCATCCTGAGATAAGTCCTCGGAAAGAAAAAAATAAAAGAAATCAAGAAAGCTGATAGAGAAGATCAAAGGCCGGTAAAGAAATTCAAAGATTACAACTTTACACCTCTGAATGCCAAGATATCAGAAGTCCTCATGAAAATCAAGAGAGATCCGGAGTTCCGCCGACCACTGAAGATACCAGGTAACACTCCTCAAAAGAATGAGGGCAACTATTGTGACTTCCATGAAAAAACAGGCCATCACACCGAGGGGTGCATAATCCTGAGGTTCTTAATTAAAGAGCTCATAAAGAACGACAAGCTAATCTGATTTTTGGAAGAGCAAAGAAACCAACTAGAGAATAACAGGCCCCAGAATGGTCGAGATTATCAGCCCTGGGACCACCTGTAATGCCCAAGAAAATAGTTATTTAAAGTCATAAAATAGCCTTAAAAGTATTATGGAAATTGCAATGTTTTATGAGAAATAATAAAGAATATTGTTTCTTTTACTACTCAATCACGTGACTAAAAATTAGGATTCAATTTTGAAGAGATTTTTATATAAAAATTAGTATCACTACGAATTAAAAGTGTGGAGAATACATAGTATAAATTTGGAGATAATTGGAGCACATTTAAGGCTCCAATTTGATGAAAAGAGTTTAATGGACCTTAAACTTTGGAATGACGAAAATAGAGCCAAACGAACTCCGATTTAGTTAATTCAAAAGGTAGAAAACTCTACACTGAATCCTCTATTTACCCTCTAAATTTCATGATTTTTGAACTTCACTAAAGATGCGAAAATGCCTGCGGAATGTGCAGCCCCTGGGCTGGACGAAAATACTACAGGAAGCAGTATTCACGTCCAGCAGCTGTTGGATTGATCTTTTTTAGATATTATGAAAGGTAATCATTACTTACCTTGATTTTTCCTTTTCACTTAAAGCCAACTCGTCTAATTTCAATCCTTAGTCATTAATGAAGAACAAAACAAAGCCTTATAAGGAGCCTTGGTTATAGAAGTTAAAAGACTAATTTTAATTTTAGTTAGAAGCTAAATACAATAGCTTAGAGATAAGAGATATTAAATAAAGTCATCATTACTTTTATTCCTTCTAAGTAAAACCAACGGCCACGTGAAGGATTTTTCTGCCCAGCCCTTGATCTAACATAAGCAAAATTATCCCAGCCCCTCAAACATTTATAAAAGGCAGCCTTTTCACGTCGCATTCACTCCTCTCCTTATAACAGAAAACAAAACTTTCAAGACTCACTCTCTCAACTAGTAGTATTTGAGTATTTTGAGCATAGCATTTCAGCTTCTTTTAGGAGCCTTTTGATGAGTTCTCAAAAGCATGTTTCCTTAATTTTTGTAACTTTAAGGTTATAATGTTGTTTTAAGTTTAATACATGCTTAAAAGAGTGTTTTTAGATTTATATTCAAAAGTGGTATAATGGTATACCAAAAATACAATTATAATGATCAAAATCATTTGAGTATTTTATAAATGCGTCGTTACGCTGTCCAAAGTTTTAAAATATTTTTAATGCATTAGTTACACTAAATGTAGTTATTTTGCCAAAATTTTACAAAGAATATAATAAGAACTATCCATGAAGTCAAAAGTGGCGAAAGTGATAAAATAATCTTTTTTTAGCAATGTATACTAATTCACTATCACATGTACATTGTATTGTAGTAATCACTTGTGTGGATATTCTCTGAAAGCTGAGAAGAGTAAGTATAAATTACTTACAGAGATATGATACCGATTTCTGTGATATAATGATTGTAGATTTGTTTAAATGTATGTGTGTGAATGGAACATTGCATATTGTGTATACTGTTGTGACTAATGAATATGTTAATAACAAAATTGGTGAGTAGCAAAGGGTGAGATGGCTGCCAGTGGGACCTTAGGCTCCCGTGAAGGATTTAATAATAAACAAGACTGGGACCTTAGGCTTTCAATCGGTTAGGACCATAGGTTTCCAACAACAAATAAATAAGCTTTATATGGTACGAGTGTCGGCTCCAAAAATATCCGTTAACCCAGTGTCAGCTCTAAACAAGTGGAGTGAAAGAAAATAAATAAGATTCTGCATACAAAAAAAAAAAAAAAAAAAAAACCTTTATTGCTATATATATATATATTCACCTCATTCTGAATCTGTAAAATTAGAATTTTGATCAAATCACACATCGCAGAAACTATGGACCATGAATTGTTTTTATATATATATATATATATAGACATAAGGTTATATTATATATTTTATTATTTTGTGCTCCTAAAGAAATTAGTGACTATTATATTATTGAAATGGTTAACTCACTTAATTGCATATGAGATTGTGGTAATGCTCACAATCACATAGATGATTGTGCAGGAATGGAGGAGGAAGATCAGGACGTTCAGGCTATCATGCCCCTGTTTTAGGATATAAGGGGTACACGAACTAGAGCTATAAAAACATTGATATAATTAAAAGCATGCACACATTTTCCAGAAATAGCTCAAGACCATATATATATATATTAGTAGTTCTTTAGTTGTTACAACATAATGCTAGGAATTTCAAATAAACATACTGCATGTACAATACAAAAGTTATGTCGGTCTTTACCGATCTATTGCTCTTAGGGGAGGGCTCTACGCCATCAATGAAAAAAAGACTCCGGTCTACAGTGTCATCTGAAAAGTTTGTAGGGAAAGGGGTGAGTTCGACAACTTCAGTAAGTAACACAACAAAAACAAATGACAATATAAAAACTAGTTAGAACTCAAACCTTTCAAATATAGAGATTTTTAGATCAAATAAGGAAGAATGCAATTATCATTCACATCGCATGTAAGTTTTTAACATCCATTAGACCAATTCCGCTATTTAACCATGAACGGTGCACGTTTGGCTTATCCAAAATGACAACTATGGGCTCATCCTGTCGTCACAGGGAATAGCTGCACCGGGTTGGAAACTTTCCTAGGTGAAGGCCACCCGGCTAGTAGCATACACCTTCGTGTAACCGTCCTTCGGTGTATTTGCCATGCTACCCTATGAAACTATGAGATCCGGATCGTCTATGACATGGTGCCGTGGGGTAAAACTTTATTTATATGATGCACAAGTAAAACCTATACATTTTGAGAACTATGATTTCACTAACTTTATTCATATGGTGCACATACTTTGAGAACTATGATTTCACCAACTTTCAACCCAATCAAACTATGAAATCAATACTCAAAAATATTTTCCAAAACCATTTGGTTTGCCAAGAGAAATCTTCAAAAAAAATTCAAAGCCACATTCGGTTCCTCCACCAAAAACCAAACCCATCAATTGAAAATCAAAAATTTGAGAATTCTACTTACCTAAAAACGAATTTTTCTTGTTTGGGTATCGAGAAAATGCCAAAAAAATACACTTCTTGGCTTCACTGGTGCCCGGCCCTGACCCACCGGCTTCGGTGTAGTTGTCCGCCCCAAACGGTGGCTAGCCCACCGGCTGGGTCTCTCCCTCTCTTGCTCTCTTGCTCTCTCTCTTTCTTTCTCTCTCGGTCTCTCCCTTATCTCTCTATCTGTTGGGGCAAACAAAAGAAGAAAAAGAAAGAACAGGGAAGAAGGGAAAAAAAATGGGGAAGAGGAAAAGAAGAAGAGGTGCGTTTTTATTAAAGAAAAATGAACGTGCAAAGCAATCAAAACAAAATAAAACAGCCTCAAAAATGAAGAGTGCATGCTGGTCTTTTGATTTTACACGGTCGTTGCTTCAAAGGAGGTGAGGAGGAGATGATGTTTCGTTTGGGTTTTATATAGGAAGACAGAGGTAGATGACGTAGCTGCATGTCTTCAACGTGTTATGTGAGGGACTGTAATGTGGCGTGAGCTTTGGCAAAGTGGCAATGGAGTTCAGCAACGTGTAGGAGGAGATGAGGGGAAGCTGAAATGTGGCAGGTGGAGGGAGACATGTTTAGGCCGGAGATTTTATCTCAGACACGTTGAGGCTGCTTAGTTCTTTTAAGGAATGAGAAGTTTGATTATTTCTAAAGGCTTCCTGCCATGTTTTTTTTTTCCTAGTTTCATTTATAAAAATTTTATACAAATATTTTATACCAAAAAATCTTATAAAGTACCTAGTATTATACCAAAAATCCTTTAATCTCTTCTAATAATACCCAATACTCCAATTTTTTTTCCTAGGGTGTTATATCCTTCCCTCCTTATAAAAATTTCGTCGACGAAATTTGTCTAAACTAATCATACAATGTATCCCTATAAAAACAAGAGTATTATGTATAAAGTATATATAAATTAGACAGTTGTACCTGATACTCTAGTTTCCTTCACTAAAAAAGGAGGGGTATCTCTTACGAATTTTGTCCTTCGGTTCCCATGATGCTCCTATTTCATGAATCCTCTACAAGACTTTTACTACTGGAATGCTTTTGGTGCGCAGTTCTTGGACTTTACGATCTAACAGCTTTACTGAAATTTCTTCATAGGTCAGATTTTCCTGTATTTGTAAAGGCTCGTACTTGATTACATGTGATGGGTCAAGGATGTATTTCCTTAGCATGGAGACATGGAAAACATCATGTATTCCAGCAAGTCTTGGAGGCAATGCTAACCGGTAGGCTACAGGGCCTACTCTTTCTAAAATCTCAAAAGGTCCGATGTAGCGAGGGCTCAGTTTTCCTTTCTTTCCAAATCCGGCAACTCCTATCCTTGGTGTCACCTTCAGCAAATTCTAAATCTTTACAACGTGTATCTGCATAACTTTTCTATCGATCTAGAGCCGCTGACATTCTATTCTTAGCCTTAAAGTCGTAACTAGTCTTTACCCTAAGCTAACTCGTATTTCATTCATTCAAAGTCTACATCATCCTTTACAAGCAGGGGCGGAGCCACCTTGGGGCTTGGGGGGGCCCAAGGTTCTCCCAAACAAAAAATTAAAAAAATTAAAAAAATTAAAAAAATTAAAATTTTGCCCCAAATTTTATTATTTTTTCTAATTTTGGCCCCCCAAAATTTTTTTTTTCAATTTGGCCCCCCCAACTTGGGGGGCTGGCTCCACCCCTGTTTACAAGCCTACTCATACATCACTTTGTCAACTACGACCTTACAGGCATCACTTGTGTTTATGTATATCTAGCTTCAGTTCAAATCAATTTACTAAGTCTTCCCTTCTTATTTCAAGACTCATTAGCTAGACTAAAGACTTAGGGCGGATCAAACCTATTCTTTTATACCATATACTTTAGCTCATCCTTAATGCCTCAAACTTTTAGTTAATGCGGAAACCTATCTCCAAAAAAGCTTCGGCCATAAAATTTATTCCTTAAGCAACCTCAATAGTATTTGATCGTATTATTTGTACGACTATGGAAATGGACCTTCTCTTCTTTATGTCAATCGATCATTCTATATAAGTTCCACTTATCATTTATTTCATCAACTCCTAGCATTACAAATGACCACTATAAATGTCCTCAACTATGGTCTTCACAACATCAAAGCTCTTGTGTGGGCTTACTTTAATGTCTCCAATGTATACCACTCAACCTATCATTACCATGACATATTCCTCGATTAACATGGGCATCATAATCCTCAAATGATACATCATTTAGACCTACATTTTAATCCAACTTAACCCTGCTTTTACTTGTATCCTATTCACGATTTTTAGCTTATATCCATAAATACTTGTCATCTCAAAGTAATACCTCACTATATTTACTTCTTTTCTTTTCTTTTCTTTGATTAATCCAAATCTCGATTTCTCTATGAAATAATGACATTCTATGATTGATAATCATGAATTGTGTAACAAGTGAAATCTTAATTTATTTAAGCTTGCATATAGTAATAACATCATTATTTATGCTTGCATATAGATTTGGATAGTAATCCAAAATGGCTATTACTACATATGTGGATAGCGAATAATAACCTTATTTAATAACCGTAATAATCGTGCGGATGCGGATGTGGATACCTAAACATGATTAGTGCATTATGCTGATGCGGATGCAGATGCAGAAATTGCCAATAATCACATCCGCACCCGCATTTTCATCCATACTTTTAAGAGCATTCACATCTGGCTCAACAAATATTTAGTTAAAAAAAAAATCACATTTTTCTATTTTAGCCATCTATTTTTTCAAAACGCCTACATTCAACTCAACATTTAAGCTATTCACTTTCATTATTTTATTTAAATATTATTTCTCAAACAATCATATTTTTGAAAGTGTCATTTCTTAACGGTCATATTTTGAAAAATTTGTATTTTTTATTTGTAAGATTTTCCAACAAAAAGATGAAATATAGTGAATTTTAGTAATACATGAAGTTCACAACAAAAGTAAATATATAAAAAGAGTTGTCCATGGAGTTGCATGGCCAAAAGGGAAAAAGGCCAGGAAGTTCCCATTTTTTATATATAAAAAAAAAATTACAATTACAATTACAATCTCAATTTTATTTTATTTTTTAAAAAAAATAGATTTGTTTAAAAAGTAATGTTGAATTCACACACACACACACACACACACAAAAAAAAAAAAAAAAAAAAAAAGGTTCCATACGTATAAACTAATTAATTTTTTATGAGCAATGTTCACCCAATAAAGATGCGTGAGCTTTTTTTGTTATATAAGAGAGAATCATCTGTATTTTTTCCATTATATATATATATATATATATATATATATATATATATACATTGTTGAGCTACAATGATGAGTATTTACTGAGCACCGTAGCAACTAACCAATTTTTTAGCTAAAATAACTAGTCGGATGGAGAGACTTGTTTTGCTATTTTTTTACGGGGTGCCTATTTTGACTATCCCAATGTAAATGCTCTAAAGACTAGCTCCTTGCAGTAGTAAGTGTCAAATTTGATGAATGTGACTAAATTGAACATGTTTTTTGTTTGTATATTCTGTTTATGCAGCCGAAAATGATATATAGAAAGGCAGAAGAGACTCTGGTGGGAGCAGAAGCAGGCTAGGTTACAAGAACAGCCTGTGGTTTGGGAAAAGTTTGAGATGGTACTGTCCCCCTTTTAGCAAACAATGTTCTAGTAATGTTCTAAATCTCTCAGATGCCTTTTTCACTTGGATTTGATATTATTTTTCTCTTCTCTATCTTTCTTCTGTGGATAGTATGCAGCTGCATGCGGATTGAATTTGGAAATGATTCTCTCCGCTTCGATATAGTTATTTTTTTTACATTTTTATAAAATGTGAAAAGACAATTATATCTCTACTTTATAATTAAATGAAAAAAAAAATGGAGAAGATCTGAAATGGAGAGGATCCTGTTCCATTGCTTCGTAGTTTGGCGACTGGCGAGTACTGGGAGGAGGCTAGGGGCACAAAATCAAGTTGATGGCAAATGTTTATGGCTATGGCCTATGCTATTGGATTTTTGGTTGATGGAGTCACCTACATTAGGTTTAACCTACTGTAACGAATTTATGCCGGTTTTATATTAAACGGTACCAACTTTATAATTTGTACCGCTTGTAAATAAACGACATAAATTTATGCCGTTTGCATAAAAAGCGGCATTAAAACTACGTTTTAGTGCTGTTGAGCAAAACGACATTAAATTTTTTTTTTTTTTTTTTTTGCGGTTAATTTTCGTTACACCGTATAGTAAAAATTCATTGAAATTATGCACTTGGCATTGAAATCATTCTGTTATTATTTTTGCATCATTAAGCATAGGTGTAATCAATGAAGGATAACAAATAACTTCATTAAACCAATAAACATAAGGCCATATGTGTGATTAGTTAAGTATCGTATAAAAACCAAAAAACAACAGTTTTTTTCTCGATGGGTGAGAAGTAAGAGAAACCAAATTAAAATTTAAAAACAATAAATAGTGACCTTTTCCCTCAACTGTTTATTCCTTATATTTATTCAATAAAAAAAAATGTTAAAATAGTTACTTTGTTTTAAGCATAAAAAATAGTTCATAATAGTCGAAGTTAGCTATTACAAACCATTTACATATTATTATGTTGGAGATGCTAACATCTGGAGGCAGTGAAAATATATATATAATAAGTGCTACAGAGCGATTTTATTAAGTCGAAATCATTTCTCAGTGATTATATGAGCAATTCAGGTCTACCTTTATGATTTTATTTATTTATTTATTTACCTTTTTGTTTGTTTTTATCTAGTTGTTCGTTGGCTGATAATTTTTTTTTTTTTTTTTTTTTTTTTAAAGTATTGACTTATAAGGTTTAGATGTCAATAAAATAGCATTGAAATAGGTTTTGCATCCAACTATCTAACCCTTTGATATAAGATTAATGTTGCATATTAAATTTTTATCTGTCCTGTTTGCACTGTCCCACCCTAGCAAAGCTGATTTTTTTTTGTCAAAAATTGCGGGTACGGATCGAATTTGGGTAAATTTATGCGGTGCGGGGCGTGTTGCGGGTTTATAATTTTTTTTACCCCAGATACCCACCCCCCCCCCCCCCGGCACCGCACTGCACCACAATAACCCTAAAAGCACAACAAAAAACACCTAGGCCCCCTGCCCCTCACTTCTTTTTCATTCTTTCTAGTTTCTTCCCTTGAGCCACTTAACCTTACTGCACTAAACCTAGAAGAACTAAAAAAAACCTAATCTCTCTGCGATGTGCCGCTCTTCATTTTCTCCTCACCCCTCACTTCTTTCTTCATTTTTGTAAGGAAATTATACTTTGAAATTATCGGGCCAAGCCTTTGATGATAGACCGGTCCAATAGAGGAAAAGGATTAGCCCAGGCCCATTGACTATTGGGGTTTAATAGGCCCAGGAATCCCTTTACCGGGTTCATTTGTGCCAAGGATATAATGAAGCCATGGTCGAGCATTAGAGTATCCGATCAAGATGTTAGGAGAGGAAGAGGAGTTCATTTATGGCGAGCCATGCTCAATTTATTAAGGATGATATCAGCCAGTCCAATCAAGGCCGGTTACAGAAAGAATGACAACACCTCGCACCGTTGCTCAAACCAGTTCATCATGCTAATAGTCAGAATACCATAAATAATCGTTGCACATGTCACATCCTACACATACTTGCTCCACCAGCAATACAAAACTCACACGTGCGAATCCATGAAAGGAAGACGGTATAAATAATCTTCATAAATGGGTAACACCTAACCTGGTAGAAGCATTAATGATATTTTCTCTCTCTCTCTCTCTCTCTCTCTCTTTTGGCTCACCAGAAAAGCGACATCTGACTTAACCATCGGAGGAGGCGTTGCCGGCCAACCCCTGGCATGTCTTTTCCTATTTTGCAGGTCAAAGCACATTGACACATCCGACATCTTCGGACCCTCATAGCGAAGAGTACCATTCAACGATCGACACGTCCTCACCCGAAAACTGCATCAACAATTTTCTTCACCCCTCCCTTCCCTAATTCTACATCAGTCTAGCCCACCTCATCAATCTCCAGAGCCGGCGACTTGTACGACTCAGATCTCCTCCGTCTCTCTGCCCTCGCAACCATGGTCAAATCGATCTCCCTCTAATATTAATCGTTTTATTCTTCTTCCTGATTCCCCTAATCTCTCTCTCTCTCTCCCTCTCCCCCTCTTTAGTTTTATTTCTACATGCTTTCAAGCACAAGAACAGTGGACGCCACAAGCAATCAAGCACGGTCGTGGCCACGTCAAGTTCATCCGCTGCTCCAAGTTTCCAACTGCGACAAATGGTGCCCCAAGGCCAAGGTATTTCTTCGAATTTGTAATGGTGTGTTTGGCAACCGAGTGGAATAATTATTTCACTCGGGTTTTTTCTAAAACCCGCCCACCCGCCCGAATACCCGAGTTTGACCCGAATTTCGTTTGAATTTTAAGCTGACATTTTGAGTAATGGCTGGGACTCACGCGCAGGACAAACTGTCTCCCAAAAAGCGCGTGGGTCCCACATATAAATAATAAAATAATACAAATTTAAATAAAAAAAATTAAAAGAAATTAATTAAAAACACAAGGGTGGCCGCGCGGCCTCCCTCGACCACGGGGGGTGGCCGCGCGGCCTCCCCCGACCACGGGGGGTGGCCGCGTGGCCTCCCCCGACCAGCGGGGGTGGCCGCGCGGTCACCCCCGACCCTTGGGGGTGGCCGCGCGGCCTCCCCCGGCCACCCCTGCATCATTTTTATTTATTTTTTTAATTTTAATTTTTTTTTTTAAAAAAAAAATTATTTATTTATTTTTTAATTAAATAATCAATATATAATAAATTTTTATTATTTAAATTATTATTTTACACAACTTTTCAAAATACCAATCATTATACACAACTTTTTAAACTTCCAATCATTTTTTACCATTAAAATATAATATTTTTCAATCTCAAAATTCAACATCCAAACACAATTTTTTACCTCGATATTTGTAAATAGAATTAGAATTTAATTCTAATTCTCAAAATTCAATACCCAAACGCACCATAAATATTTTGGTATAGTTAAGTCTGATTCGTAAAACCTACCCCCTAAGAAACCGCCCCACCCCCCTTGCGGCTACAGTGAACAGTAGCTGGGCTAAGGGTATGATTTTTTGTACCAGTAGGGTGCGGGAGCCAAAATAAAGGAAATCCACCTCACCCCATCCCATGCCCAGTCCTAAGGGTACTGTCGTATCAGCCCAATAAAATTGAGGTGTAATGAGAATGTAGTATTTAGTATTTATATAAAGAAGTAATACTACATACTACATTCTCATCCTACCTCCATCCAATTAGACCGGTGCCCATCAACTCTTGTTAAAAAAAATAAAATAAAAATAAAAAATAAAAATTTAAGAACTAATAAACACCGTAACATCTATCTAATGAGATGGATGTAGGATCTGTGTGCAGTATACATCGATGACTCTATAACGTCCTCTAATCATTTTAACTTAATAAGATTCCCACAATTAAGTAAGATTAAACAGATACTGTACCAGCACAATCTTTCATGTCTCTGGAAACAACAACGACAAAATATCGGACATGGAAAACACAAAATACTCAGGAGGAGGAATCCTCTAAGGTATGTCCCGTCTCGTCTGCATCCCGATCATCAGCATCATCGCCGTACATTTGATCAAGAATAAGCACTAATCCCATTGCCAAAGCACTATCAAACCCAGGCTTAAGAAGCAGCAGGAAAACATCCTTCCCAAGCATTACATTGGTCGAAGGGTCCAACTTTCTTTTGATCTCAGCCACAGGATCCCTTGATGACTTCGCCAGATAGGTTTTGTATATTGCACAGCATCGCTGGGGAAAAGAGCCTTCTATTTGGTACTCCTCATCAGGATCACCGTAAACCTCTACCACCAGGCTTGACCGTCGGATGATTGACGATCTGCATACACTGAAAATTGGGTCCGGATGCTCTGCTTTCTCCCCCATGTATCCTTCCCACCGTTGGTGAAGACTTGGTTTCTATTCCATATATACACAGATTGATTTAAATATATAATTTAAAGAAATATTAGAGGTATCAAATTTTTTATCATCTACTATGATGATATGAGCTTATTCATTGAAAATTACTAAAACAATTAAAAAAAAAAAAGAAATGCTACAGTATTTCTTTTGTTCCTTCCAAGCGATCGGAAAATAAAGAAATAGTTAATATATTCAAGAGAATTACTTGTTTACAAAATACCGTCTCAATTCATCATTTTTTTTTCTTAATGAATAAGCTCTATATCAACTTGGTATCCATCTTTTGGTAAAAGATTTGGTGCCTCTAACTTTTCTATATAATTTATATTTGAAAAAAAGTACACATATCGCTCTCAAACTATTACTTCATTATCAAAGTCTCTCCAAACTACCAATTGTGTCAATCTCTCTACTAAGCTAAATGTCTACCCAATGACAAAAATACCCTTATTAAAATTTTAAAAAAAAAATCTTAAAATTATGACAATAAAACTAAAAACTAAAAACTAAAAAAATAACAAAATAAAAATAAAATAAAAAACCGAGACAATTTTTTTTTCTTTTTTTTTTTTGTAAAAACTGAAAAAAAAAATTAATTAACATAAAATTAAAAAACGAAAAAAAAAATTGAAAAACCAAGGAGATCATTTTATTTTTATTTTAATTGTTTTTAATTTTAATTTTTAAAACAATTAATTTTGTTTGATTTTTTAAATTTTTTTATTTAATGTTTTTTAATTTAATTTTTTTTAAATTTTAATTTTTTTTTAAATTTATAAAGATATTTTTGACTTATTAAAAATTTTTAAGGTCATTTTTATCTTTTATTGGGCTTTCAGGGAGATATTAACATTGTTTTAGTAATTTATAAGAAAATTAATTGACATAATTGATAATTTAAAAAGACATTGGCAATAAAATAAAAATTTAAGAAATATGTATCCTTATCCCTTTATATTTTATAGAAAGGACGAACTAGTCATGCTATCAAGCTTGTGTTACGCTGGCGTTGTTCATAGTTCAAAAAGTATTTACTGGCATTAATATTTTTATTCTTTAGTAATGGCAAAAACATTAGATTCCTTTTATAATAAAAAAAAAAATTAGAAGTATTTTTTTTTGTTTATTTTTTTAAATAAAAGGTGTATGTAATGATGCGACGGTACTTGAGTATTCGTTTTTAGAGGTACTTGTTAATGTTTTAGGATTATATATATATATATTTATATATATATATATATATTTATTAAGAGAGAAAAAAAAATGGAATAACTACACGACAGTGTATCGAATTATATACCGTTTTGAGATAAGAGTACTGAATTAACAAACATCTCAGTGGATTATTCAAGTTTTCAAACATTTTATTTAAGGGTACTCCGTTAGGATTTGCTGTTAAGTTTTACAAAATTCCCAAAATACCCATATGTTTATTTTTTTAAAAAAAATTATAAAATTTTTCAAAAATTTATGGATCAATATTTTTGCAAATTTTATTAAATTCTTACCTAGATCCTAACATTTTTTTTTTCTTTTTTTTCCTAAAAAATAGAGATATTTTGGATACTCCGTTAAGATTTAACAGCAAATCACGTTTGCTGTTTCACTACTCTTATCTCGAAATGGCGTATAATTCGATACCTTTTTGTGAAGTTATCCTAAAAAAAAATTCTTTAATCACCATTTGAATAGAAGAAACTCGGAGTACGATTCTTTAAAAGAATTTGGACAAATGACTATGAGAGACCACTTATAAAATTATTTGACCAAATAAAAATTAAATTGTCCACCACTAATTCGGACAAAACCAATTGCCGAATTCTCTTCTATTTGGATAAAGTATCCTTATCAAGATTCTCAATTGGAAGGTCCCGTATCTTACTTTCAAAGTAGTTGAGAAAAGGAGGAAAAAAAGAGCACTAACCTTTCGAAGAAGGGTGAGGAGGCATTTTCCAGAGGCGTCCATGAGAACGAGTTCATCTTTGGGTTTTGAATCGGGACCATAGGAATCGAACCGGAAGAGAACATCTCCGTTGGGATCGTAGACGATGAAGCCGTCACCGGGAAAGAACACGGAGGTCTTGCGGACTGTGAGATGGGTCTCTTCAGGGAAACAGAATTTCTCATCCACAGCAACAACCTTGCTCATGTTCATTACCTAAAGACTGATATTAGAGTGGAAAACCGGCATAAGAATTGGTAGAAATAGGCAGAATTGGCCAATTATTAAACAAGTTGTGGCCCATTTTCTGTGTGGTGGTTGTGCCTAGGACCTTTCCGACAACTGCAACTTGCAAAAGATGAGGGAAAATGCTAATCTTACATCCAAAGTCTCACATTCATTTTTTACACTCTGATGTGGCATTTCCACGTAAGATATTTTTTTTTCTTTTTTTGATTTTCTTCATTAAAACAAAACTCTCTCTCTCTCTCTCTCTCTCTCTAGCTAGTGACAACGGGATTTGAAGCTTGGGACGACGGGGGGAGTGCCGGACTCGGAAAGATGGATTTCCGGCGTAGGTTTCGTGGATCCGACCGGAAACCCAAAAAAAAAAGAGGGAGAGATCCGGCCGGAAAAATGAGCACACCGACCGGATCTCTCTCTGTCACAAGTGATCGGGCTTGGGTCGGGTGAGAGAAAGAGAGATTCGGTCGGCAACCCACGCACACCGCCCGAATCTCTCTCTGTCACAGGTGGTCGAGGTTGGGTCAGGGTGAGAGAAAGAGAGATCCGATTGGAAGCCCATGCACGCTGGCCGGATCTCTCTTTCCCTCACCGAATGTCTCTCTGTCGCTGGTGGTCTGGGTATGGGTTGGGGTTGAGAGCGCCAGATCTCTCTTTCCCTCGCCAGAGTGGTTGGGGTGCTAGTGGCTTGGCTTCCAAAAAAAAAAGAGGAAAAAAAAAATCTCATGTGTAATGCCACATTAAGGTGTAAAAAATGGGTGTGGGATTTTGGATGTAAGAGCACTCCCATCAGTTTCCCTACCATTTTCCCTATATTTAGGGAATAAAACTATTTTTTACTTCCCTATAAAAAAACACCTCACAATAGATTCCCTAAATTTTTCCCATATCAATTAAATACTATATCCTTATCTTATTTTATTATTTTTTCTCTTTCTTTTTTTATTTCTTTTTTCTTTTTTTCTCTCCTCCTCTCTCTCGTCTTCTCTAGAAACTTCCTCTCATCTTCTCTGTCCTCTCTCTCTCTCTCTCAAAACCCATCACCTTCATCTCTCATCTTCTCCGTCCTCTCTCTCAAAACCAACTTAGAAATCTCTTCCAGAAATTCTAGGAATGTGATTTTGCAAAAATTTTAGCTCCGATCTCTAAGGTAGGGCTCGAATCATGGATTGAAGCAATGGATGTGGATTTGTCGTCGATGGTGTCGGAGACCGATCACGATTCGGGGGTGCAAAACCACAATACGGCGTCGTCTCCGGTGGATCTCCGTTGGGTCGTCGTCGGCGAAACAAGGGCCGAATTTCCAGTGGGTTGACGGAAAAGACACAAAACAGGGGCCGAATTCCGGTGGGTTGACGGAGAGTCGATTTTCCGATTTTCTCCAATGAATAATATGATTGCTTTGTTTGGGAGACATGGATTTGGGGTTTTTTTTTTTTTTTTTTTTTTTTTTTTTTGTTTCTGATTGTTCTCGTAGTTGGATTTTGTGGATTTTAAGGTGGTTATTTGTTTGTTTGGTGAGAAGGTAAAGGAAAATCAGCAAGAAGTTATTTCTCGGTCATCTTCGGACGCGGGAAGGGGGAAGGAGAGAGGACAGAGAGGAGAGAGCCGGTTTTTTTATTTATTAAAATAATGCAACCAAAAAACCCAAAATTAGGGTAGCTGCTGGAGGTGCGATTTTGGTATTTTTTGTGATATTTTTCCTAAACATAGGGAAGGGAACCACTTTAAGGAACCTGATGGGAGTGCTCTAAGTATGTAAGTATAGCAACCCTCAAAGTTGAGAGTAAGGATAATGATAACTTCTTCGAATAAAAAAATTAAAAATAAGGAACTTCACTTATAACCTCTTATCTTTTATTATTTTTGTAAAAATGTACTTAAATTTTAAGGAAGTGTTAATTTAAGATATTTATTTTTAATTCTTTTTAATTTCAACTCTCCATTTGAATTTTCTGTTAAATCCTATCAAATTTCTCAAAATACCTATGTTTTATTTTATTTTTTTAAAAAAAAATTATAATTTTTTTCAAAGATTCAGGCATGGGTATTTTCGCAAATTTCGTTAAATTCTTACCAACACCTAAATCCTAGCATTTTTTTTTAAAAAAAATTTCCTAAAAAAATGAGAGGTATTTTGAAATTTTTGATAGGATTTAATGAAAAATTATAACAGGGGGTTGAAATTGAAAAAAATTAAAAGATGTATACTATAAATTGACACTTTTTAAAGTTTGAATACTTTTTTGCAAAAGTTATGAAAGATCAGAGGTTATAAATGTATTTCTCCCATAAAAATAAAATAGTGATCATATCTTGTAATTTTTTTTAAAGAAAAAATACTATGGAAAACTTCACTTTTAACGTCTACTATTTTATTAGTTTTGTAATTAAATACTCAAACTTTTAAAAGTGTCAATTTATGGCTCTTTCAATTTTTTTTCAATTTCAACCTCCATTAGAATTTTTCGTTAAATCCAATTAAAATTCTTAAAATACCTCTTCAATTTTATTTATTTATTTTTTTTTTCAAATAAACTATTAAGTTGGTAACACTCATATGATCCTACAAATACATCTTATAAATCTAATCATTGATTTAAATAAAAAAAAATATACCACGTAAATCGTAATATGATTTTTATTTTTATTTTCATACCAGATTAATGCATTTGACATATGAGAGCACTCGCAATTCATTGTCGGTATTTTTATGCAAACTAGTTAATAAAAACTCGTTTTATATACTTTAGCTTACAACTTTTCAATTTCTCCGTCCAACAGCTTATCTAAATTCCTTCTCTATTTTATTAAAATAATTTTATTTAGAATTTTTTTATTCATTTTGATCAAAAACTGATCTCCACCAAAAACATCAAATGAATCCCTCATCTGCAGCGGCTGATTAAAAAGTAAGAACTCAAGCAAAACCCAACAATTTGCACATTAATTATAGATCCGAAAATCTCCCCAAAAGCTCCAGCCATTTTCGGCAATTTGCTTGAACCCCTCCATTTTCCCTAATTTTGGCCATTCGGCCAAATGCTCAAGAGAAGCAAAACACCGAAACCCAATTTTCGAACACCGAAGAAGAAAACACCCCAAAACCATCAATTTATCATTCATCTCTTCTTCCGCCAATATTGGGCTGAAATCCACCATTCGAGCTGCCACAACTCACAAGTCGCCCACAAACAGTGACCCATCCTCCACATTTCAACCCACATATTTCTCTCTCTCTCTCTCTCTCTCTCTCTTTTAGTGACACAGTAGAAGAAGCATATATTGAAGAACCCATTATTTCTTTCTCAAAAGGAAGGTGAAGCTTCGTTGGAGACTTGAGAGACATAAATGAAAAAGTGTTGAAGAAAGAGAGCGAGAGAGAAACCATTAGACAAAGATGCGTTTGTGAACAGTATCACGCCACATGTGGCATCGTACTGTGTACGAATCGATCAAAAATCCATTTTGCATCTTGGATGGCTAATTCGATGGATCATGGATGTGTCTTTTAAGAATTTACTTAGCCAATCTAATCTAAAGGTGAAAATGGTTAAACCATTGAGAATGCTCTGAACGTGCGCGTGCTTGCTGTAGCCTTTTTGTGCATGGCATATATGTTATGGTGACATGCATATGCATTAAAGCGGTGGTAATGGGGTTAATTTGATGCCTTTCATTTGTTGAAAACTTCAAATATATACAATGATTTTGGAAAACTTCATTCACCCCCGCGAACAATCAACGATTTTACAATTATAATCACAACTTATCAATTTTTGTAATATCAGTATCTAAAGAAGTCAAATGAAGGCGGCAGAAACTACCCCCAAAGGGTTTGTAGTAGTTTGGACACACCCAATTATCTGGAATGAGGGTGGCTCACTAGCTTGACCATTCCAATCAATTTTTCTTTTTTAAATGGGGATATTTTGAGAAAATCACGCGTTAAGTTAAGGGTAATTTGGTGACATTTGTCTCTAAAATCTCACGTGCGACACACATGAGTCTTCTTCTGTCAAAGAAGGACTTTGTAAACTGTATAACTACATTGACAATTTCATAAACTTGGTGGGACCACATTGCTAATTTTTAAACATCGAAGGAAAAAAAGAAAAAAAGAAAAAGAACAAAATTATACAACTTGGAGGAATAAAATGTTATTTTTCAATAGAAGAAATGGTTAAATACTTCATACCCCATTGTAGTTTAACACCTTTATTTTTTACCCCTTATGATTAATTTCGTATTGTAGATGATACTTCGATTATGGTTAAAAACAGAGATGGTACCTCCGCCTAACTTCTATCCAAAAAATGACGGAAGTCCACGTCACATGCTTTAAAAAATCGACACATGTCCCTACGTATAATTAAAATTTAAAAACTAAAAAAAAATACAAAAAAAAAATTGTAAACAAAAAAGAAAGAAAGAAAGAGGGGTGGCTCAACCACCCTATGATTGGTCTAGGGGTGGCCGAACCCTAACTTGAGTTTTTCATTTTTATTTTTTCTTCTGGGGCTTGTGGGGGTGGCCGAATGGCTCGAACTACCCTAGATCGATAATTAGGGTGGCTCCTCTTTCTTTACTTTTTTTTTTTCTAATGTTTTAAAGTTTTTTTAATTTTTTTTTTAATTATGCATATAAACAAGTGTTAGCTTTTTAAGGCATGTGACATGGATTTTCATCAGTTTTTGGACAGAAGTTGAACGGATATACCATCTCTATTTTTAGCCATAATTGAGGTACAATCTACTATACAAAATAAACCATAATGAGTAAAAAATAAAATTGTTAAAGTACACGGGGCAAAAAAGCATTTAACCTTAAAAGAAATTAATTTCCGTAAGCTACACGTTGTACTGACAGATCACAAATTACTTAAAATCAGCAGCCTAAAAAGAAAGAAAGAAATGTTACATGTACTTAAATTTTTACAAAGGGAGTTTTACTAAGCTGATGTGAAACTTATTAATTAGTATTCGTAACATTTTTTTAATTAATTGTTTTAATCATCTCTAATGAATAAGTTCTACGTCACTTAGTAAAACTTAATTATATTTAAATTTTTATTTTTATTTTTGAAAAAAAAACAGTCCGACCCATAACTTGGAAGTCGGAACGTACGACTCGTAAGCGAGCGCTCTTGTGTCTGAGCGAGTCCCTTCTCCAACCAAAAAACCAACCGTTGAAAACCCAACCCAGCGATCAAACCGGCCGTTCCCTCAGAGTCAGAGGGAAAAGTTGACAAAAAAAAAAACTACTCCCCACCGGCCCACTCAATACCCATCAGACAGATCTCTGTACACTCGGAATTTCAACGACGACAGAAAAAGCGGCAATGTCGAGCCCGAGAGCAGCACGGGCAGCAGCAGGCCAAGACTCGTGGGACTGCACGCTCCCGGGGCCACCGAACCGCAACAACTTCGGATCGGCGGACCTGAGCTCCTCGGGCCTCCTGGCTTTCGCCTCCGGCAGCTCAATTTCGGTCGTCGACTCCCGCTCTCTCCAGCTCATCTCCACTCTTCCCCTCCCCTCTCCCAGCCCCTCTAACTCCAATTCTCTCTCGCCATTCGTCACCTCCGTCCGCTGGACTCCTCTCCCCCCCCGCCGCGACCTCCTCTCCACCGAGCCCTCCTCGTCCCATCTCCTCCTTGCCGCCGCCGACCGCCAGGGACGCATCTCCCTCTTAGACTTTCGCGCCCGATCCCCCCTTCTCTGGTTTGAGACCGACTCCGCATCGAAACCCGGCGTCCAGGACCTCTGCTGGGTCCAGGCCCGGCCAGACTCCTGCCTCCTCGCAGCCATCAACGGGCCTCCACTCTCTCCCTCTACAGCACCTCCTCCGCCCGCTGCGTCTTCCAATACGACGCCGCGCCCGAGTTGCTCTCCTGCCTCCGCCGCGACCCCTTCGACTCCCGCCACTTCTGCGTACTCGGCCTCAAGGGCTTCCTCTTGTCCGTCGAGGTGCTGGGCGAGACCGAGGACGATATCGTCCTCAAGGAGCTTCAGATCCCCACCGACTACGCCGAATTGCAGAGACTAGAGAGAGATGCCGCCGCCTCCTCCACGGGCTCCAATTCCTCGTCCCCCGCCTCAGCGCTTTTCCCGCTTTACATGGTGAGGGTCGCGTTCTCGCCGCTGTGGAGGCACATTGTGTACGTGACGTTCCCGAGGGAATTAGTGGTGTTTGATTTGCAGTACGAGACGGTGCTCTTCAGCACCGCGCTGCCTCGTGGCTGCGGCAAGTTTCTCGACGTGTTGCCAGATCCGAATAAGGAGTTGCTTTATTGCGTTCACCTCGATGGGAAGCTCAGCACTTGGCGACGCAAAGAGTAAGCGTTATTTGGACCTTTTTTTCTCTGAAACTATGATTATATTCTGTTGTAGCCTTCCGTTTTCTGATGTGCCATGCTTGAAATTTTGACATACCAATTTCGGGCCATTATACATTGTTTGAAAGTCAAGGAATTTAGCTATGCATGAAAAACTATTGAGTTTTACATTGAAGTGCAGTATAATTTAAGAAGCATTACTTCTGACAATTCCGGAGATGGCTGGCTTAGTTTAATTTGCAACCGTATTAACTATTCATTGTTTCTTCCGGAACTTTTACTACTAAGTGTATTTTTTTCAGCAATGATTGAAAGAAGATTATCGTATAAGCTTAAAAAACCTCAATTACGTCTCATCCCTGTTTAGTTCATTCAGCTGCCCGTGACTTCCCTTCTTGTTTAGGGTCTGGTAGTGGAGCAGTGAGGGGGCATTTAGTTCAAATGCTGCTTCACCTCTTATTTAGCAACCTGGGGAAGTTGGTTTAGCCTCTATGATTTTTTACCTCTAAAATAACTGAAGGAATTGTTGCATAAGATGAATCTTGCGCTAGAAGAGCTGTGTACTATATATTCCTGTCTTTCTTCCATACATGAACTTGCATTCCTTTAAAAGAGTCCAAGTTCCCTTAAGGAATAAACTTTAAGGCTTCTAGATAGCTGAGTAATCCTAAAAATGTCGCAATTTCGATTGGTTAATTTCTTTGTCCGGACTTCAGGTTTCCTAAGGCACGTCTTTCTTAATTGAATTTAAGTTGGAAGTGTATGTGGTTTTGGTGAAAATATTTTCGAGGTACTTACAGAAGCTAGACCAGACATTGTGATTTTCCTTAAGAGTAAGTTGGAGATTTCTGGTTAAGTTGGTTAAGGGCATCTTGGACGTGCAGAGTGGGCTCTTATCCTTTAGGCTACTAGAGTTCTGAACGTATCCAGAGACTAGATGATTATATTTATGGTTACCATCACTGTTGGCAACATTTTCCACCGTAATATCTTTACGTTAACAGGTGTATGCTTATCTCTGCAACTAGAAGCTTTTGCAACTTAAATTAAGTGCTAATGCTTCCTTTCTGCTGGTGTTTGAACTTAAGTTCTATATTCTCTAACATAATTTTAACTTTTAAGGCTGATTAGACCAGAAATGTTTTTCTGGTCCCAAGGGAATATACTTACTTTTATATTGTCACAGAGGAGAGCAGGTGCACGTAATGTGCTCAATGGAAGAGTTGATTCCCTCAATTGGCACATCTGTCCCTTCTCCTTCAATTCTTGCTGCCACCATCTGCCAATCAGATTCTACCTTCCGAAATGTTGGCAAGCTCTATTCTGATGTACCTAATTCTCCTTCCCCGGATGTGGATTTTGAAACTCCTTTTGATTTTTGTGATGAACCTCTTCTTGTTTCTAAGACACATTTAATCTCCATTTCTGATGATGGAAAAATATGGAACTGGCTCTTGACTGCTGAAGGAGCTGAAAGCATTCAGAAGGATGATACAAACTTGGCCTTGGTTGCTGATGTCAGGGAAGTGCCAGTTCCAGGGATCGATGCTAATGTCGGTAAGCAGCCAGAGAATATGGGTGGTGGCAGAAGCCGCCCATCAAGCTCTACCTCCAGCCTAGATATGTCATTTAAGGTTTGTTTATAAGTATTTTCCTCTACGATCTTTTTTTTCATAATTTTCAATGCTCTCACTTATTGGCTTTTTTTTTTTCCTGGATGCTCTTGTTGGCTGAAAGCAGTAACATTATTTTTTTTTAATGAATTGAAAGCAGTAACATTATGACATGAACACGGGAAAAAAATCCCAAATTAGTCA
The DNA here is from genome assembly GCA_028654335.1 of Alnus rubra. Taxonomy (NCBI): domain Eukaryota; kingdom Viridiplantae; phylum Streptophyta; class Magnoliopsida; order Fagales; family Betulaceae; genus Alnus; species Alnus rubra. The sequence continues at coordinate 2,811,635 of JAJPGS010001263.1, forward strand.
GTATAGGCTCTCTCTTTTGCTTGCACGCGCGCGCACACACACACACACGCACATGGAGCACTTAAGCACTTTTATCAAAATCTGTTTCTCTTGGAGAGAATGAAGAGAAAGTTGAAGAGTTGCATGGCCAAAGACCATGCAATACAGGAGAACAGTGTTCTGGAACTTCTTTGAACTGGACACATAATTTGTACCAAGTCTGACAGAATTTAATGAACAGTAATTCATTGGTTTTGGTAATCTGTAGTCAGATATTTAGAAGTACTAGAATGGAGGTTATGGGGTGCCTGATTGATGATATGTTGATATGCACATGTTACTTTGTTGTGGTATAATTTGCCTATGGTGTTTGGAGTTTCTTCCTATCTATGTCAAGAATGCAAGAGTGGACGTAGCACCTTATATTTTTCTTTTCTGGTGTTAGCTGTTTATCCATTGAACAATGACATACACTGCTGAATATCATTATTTTTGTTCTGAATATTTTCTTTACGTCATACATTCATACTTACTAGCCATATCATTCATGCAGATTAGCTTAGTTGGACAGCTTCAACTTCTTTCTTCAACAGTGACCATGCTGGCTGTACCATCACCTTCTTTAACAGCTACTTTGGCCCGTTAGTTTCCTAATGTCACTAATTTACTATATCTGTAACATTTCTACTTTTCCTAAATCTATTAGGAGTTAGCATCATCTGGAGGAAAATATATCCTATATCCATATCTACACACACACACACACACAAACACATATCCATATTGTTTGAATATTAATTAAATGATTAGATCAGTCATTTCCTATCAGCTTAAGTTTGTAGGATAAGTGGTAATTTAACATGGTATTAAATTAGAGGTCATGAGTTTACCCCTCAGTTCATTAAATATTTCACATTTATTTATTGAGGCGGAGCTTGAGTCCATACAAAATGGGGAGTATTAGAATATTAATTAAATGATTCAATTCATCGATTCTTATCAGTTTAAGCTTTTAGGATAATTTGTGATTTAACATGTTAGAATATTAATTAAATGATTAAATTCATCATTTTATCAGCTTAAGCTTTTAGGGTACTTGGTGATTTAACATGGTATCAGAGCAAAGATCCTGAGTTTGAACTTTAATTCCGCAGTTTACCCTCTATTTCAGTTAAATATTCCACATGTTGAGTCTCACTTGTTGAGGAGAAGTTTGAGTCCATAGTGAGGGCGGAGTGAGAATATTAATTAAATGAGTAAATTCACTATTTTCTACCAACTTAAGCTTTTGGGATAAGTGTTGATTTAACATAGTATCAGAGCAAATGCCATAAGTTTGAACCTTGTCTCTATCATTTACCTTCTATTTTAATTAAATATTCTACATGTTGGCCTCACTTATTAAGGGAAAATTTGAGCCTATACGTGAGTGGGAAGTGTTAAAATATTAATTAAATTATTAGATCAATATTTCTTATCAGCTTAAACTTTTGGGATAAGTGGTAATTTAATACACATATATGTGTGTGCACGCGTTCGAATGCGTGTATGTATGTATGTATAGACACACACATATGCATATATAGACATATATTGCTTTCTAGGCTGATTAGTAGGATGTCTTTATTGAAGGTGGAGGAAACTATCCTTCTGTAGCTGTTCCACTGGTTGCTCTGGGAACTCAAAGTGGGATAATTGATGTCGTTGATGTTTCAGCTAATGCTGTTACTGCAAGTTTTTCTGTGCATAATGGAACAGTTAGAGGACTACGGTGGCTTGGGAATTCTAGATTGGTCTCATTTTCTTACTCTCAGGTATATTACGTTTGATTTAAGATGTTTTTTTTTTATTTTTTATAAGTAATGTCATTTCATTAATAAAGTATAGAGGGGTGCAACCCTAGTACACTGGGAGTATACAAGAGAACCACTAATAGGTAGGAACGGAAGATAAATTCAAAAAATCTACATAAGTAAAAGCACTCAAGCTATGATATGCCGCTATCCATCTATGTAACGTGTTAAGAAAAAACTTCCGTAGCTGCAACACCGATGTCTCTATGTCTTTAAAATGCTGAGCATTCATCTCACGCCAAAGACACCACATTAAATACTATGGAACTAACCTCCAAACTTCCTTAGTTGGACTACACCCAAGCGAATCGCTCCAACTAGTCAATAAATCCAGCATCCGTCTCAGCATAACACACTCTACCCCAAACAAAGTAAGAATGTAACTCCATAGATCGCGTGCAACTTCGCAGTGAAGTAACAGATATTCAATAGACTCTCCATTCTTCTTACACTACAACCCCACTCAACCACCATGACATTCCTCTTTCGCAAATTATCATGCGTCAAGATTTTTCCCAATGCTGCTGTCCATACAAAGAATGCCACCTTCGATGAAGCCTTGACACGCTAGATACTCTTCCAAGGAAATGAAGGGCGATCTTGTCTAGTTATCACTTCATAAAATGACTTCACGTCAATGGAACATGAGCTTTGTTAGAGAGGTGCATGATTGGGAAGTGGGTGTCTTTGCTTCCTTCTTTCAGGTGTTGCACTCAGCCATAGTGAGTAGAGATCGTGCAGATAGGTTCTGGTAGGTCTCTTCCAAGAAAGGATTGTTCAAGGTCAAGTCCTTCTTCAGCTCATTGGCTTGCTCTGAAGGTAGACGCTTCCCTTGGAAGAGTGTGTGGCGGACTCAAGCTCCTTTGAGGGCTGCTTTTTTTGCGTGGTTAGCAGCCCTAGGCAAGATCTTTACTGTGGACAATCTCAAGAAGAGGCATATCATCATTGTGGATAGATGTTGCTTGTGCAAGAGAGATGGAGAATCTGTCGACCACCTTCTTCTTTACTATGATATGGCTTCCGCTTTGTGGAATAACATTTGTACTCGTTTTGGTATGTCTGGGTTATGCCTAGAAGAGTTATTAACTAGTTTGCTTGTTGGTGTAAGTCTGGAAGGCCTCGAGTGCTACGATTTGGAAGATGGTGCCAATCTGCATTTATTATTTATTTATTTTTTTTGTGTTTGGAAGGAAAGAAATCTTAGGTGTTTTGAGGATTTAGAGAGTTCCATGGAGGATATTTTAGCTTCATTTTTTCATACGTTGTATTTTTGGATTGTGGCTTTTTTGTCCCCACTGTTGATTAGTTTTGCTGATTTCCTTGTTCGTTTTTCTATTCCTAGTTAGGTGTTTCATTTTGTATACTTCCAATGTACTTAGCGGCGCCTTACGCTTTCAGTAAGACTACATTTACTTGTAAAAAAAAAATGACTTCACTTCAATTTTACCCATCTCGGAAGGGCTTCAAACTAACATATCCTCCTTTCCATGTCGAACCTGAATAGAATACAGCTGCTCGAAAAAAGGGAGTACCATCTCCACCTCCCAATCCTGGACTGATCGGATAAAGATGACATTTCACTGCGTAACTCCATCTTGAACAAGCAAATGATATGCCACTCGCATCTTTATGTCGAGCAATACTAAACAACATTGGATAGCATAGCTTCAATGAACTATCCCCACACCAAAGATCATGCCAGAAACTGACTTTAGACCCAACCCCCACCTCAAAACGAAAAAAGTTAAACTTCTCCCACCACCTTCTAATATGTTTCCACACTCCCACAAAAATTGGAAATATGGTCAATAAAGTTTGGGTTAGCTTACATCCTTATGTTGCATAGTATATCTCCATAGTTCATATTTAGAGTAAAGTACCAATCGGGTTTTGTTGACTAACAAGATGTTTCATCTTGAGAAGATCTAGGAATTTTGTTTGTAAAATGTAAAAAATATGTTGTATTTACATATAACAAGCACCACAAGGCCTCATCTTGAGAAGATCTAGTAAGTTCATTGGTAAACAATATACTGAGATTCAGATTATACTAGTTAGATGGACAGAAAAATGGTTTTTTAGGATATACGTAGTTGCTTAGAGGAATTCTGCATTTAAGGTGATGGAGAGGCGGTGTTGCGTGGAGGCAAAGTCGTTTGTGTTTACGGTAGTAGAAGGAGCCTCGGTGGTGAGACTGGAAGAAAGGAGGAGGAATTTCTCAGGGCTGGTACTGCTTGGTGCTCAAAGTGTTGGTTGGCTAGTGTCGATGATGGAGAGTTTGCTGTGGTACCCGGGGGATAAGGAATTTGTTAGGTCCTGCAGAGAGGGGTCTAAGGTGCTTATTGTTAGACGAGGTGGTAACGCAGATGGTAGATTCCTCGAAGTGGCAGCTTATGGTGTGGGTGGCCGGAGAGGGATTATCTACTTTCCTGAAGGGGTATGAGGGGCGGGGCTGGAGGAAAGTCGTTATTGAGTTGGGGAAGGTCAGAGATTTTCTTAATATCCCGGATGGGCATGGCTTGCTGCGTTCAACATCAAATCCAGAGAAGATGCGGAGAGCAGGTGATGTTGATATTGAAGGTTCTGCCCCCTCAGTCACTGTCGTCTCTCCCGGCAAAATCGGAGAGTCTTCCTTCGTGGAGGTTCTGTGCAGGGGCGCCAATTGCCTGGAGGTGGAGAAGAAGCTTTCTCTCCCAGTGGTTCCAGTAGAGGCGAAGCACCGTGTTCTCTCGGTGAAGGAGAAGAAGTTGTACTGTTCAGAGAAGCCTTCGGTAAAGGTCCCTTGTGACCGTTGTGATGCAGAAAACGTGGAGGAAGGGATGGGTGTCAGTCGGCTGCCTGAAAATTCTGTTGCTCGAGGCAAGAAGGATATCTTCCTTGGTGATCACTCTGCAGATTCTCAGCTGACAGGTGTGGTTCACACGTTCCCCTCTCTTTTGTTGTGGAAAAGCCAGCTGGAGAAGTTGAAGGCTGACGTGGACCAAGTTCTTAGCAGAGTTTGTGAGGGGCTTTCTTCGTTTGGGCCTGGCCTTAAGTCCAAACAAGTTGGGTGGAAGAACAAGACCAAGAAAAAGAAGAGGAGATTGCGTTGGGTCCCGAAAGTCCCAAAACCCATCGTCTCGGACCCATTAGCTGATTCGTCTGTGTGTCCTGAGGTGGGTCCGTCGCCGATGTCGGGTTACGGTGGGTCAAAGAAACTTCCGGCAGTCTCTGAGTTTTCCGGTGGGTCTTGTTCTATGTCGCTTTCATCTGGTCTATCTGGTCCGGAGCTTCGGTCTCCCAAACCCGTGCAAGGTCCTCGGCTTGTTTACGGGGCAGCGGTTTTGGAGGATGGTGTGGGTTCGCCTGAGTTGCTGGGCTTCTCTCCGGTGAGTCCAGAGATTTCCGTTGGGTCAGATTCTTCCATTGTTATCCCTGTTTTGGCTAGCTTGGCCCCCCAACCGGAACCTAATTCTGGGATTTCGTTGTCCGTTCTTGGTCTGGAGACCAATCTTGTTTCGGGTGTTTCTCCGGTGCATGTAGAAGATGCGTTGGGTGTCGGGGCTGGTTCGAACCCTCCGTTTTCTTTGGTTGTTTCAGAGTTTTCCCCCTCTATTTCTCTGTTGGTTTCTGGCCTTTCCTGTAAGTCCTGTTCTGGTTTGGGGTGTAGGAATGGGTTGGATATTGTTTCGATCCCGGTGGGGGGAGTTTTTTCTGGGGGCTTTCCTTGTAAGCAGGAGGGTTCAAAGGAGATGTCCTCTTTTGGTGCTCAATATGTTCTAAGGTCTGCGATAGTGGAGGGTGGTGATGAGGTGGAGGGTTTGGGCCCGTTATCAATTCTGCCTCTGGCAGTGGAGTTGGACAAGGATTCAAGCTTGAATGTGTCTCCTAGATGGGTGATGGAGAGGGTGAAGAGTTACTATAAACTAATAGGAGTGTCTTGTGACCAATTTGAAGATAAATTGTTGGTTTTGTTTGAACTAATTGAAGCTAGGCGGGCCGATTCTTTGGCTATGGTTCCCATTGCGTCAGGAGTGAAAGGTCAGAGGGAGATTAAGCGGTTGGATTGTTCCATTAACTATGACAAGAAGGGGGAGCAATCTTATAGAAGGAGAGGTAAGGGAAGGGGCTTGTTTGGTGTTAATGAAGCTTAAAATTCTATCGTGGAATGTTAGGGGGATTAATGAGCTAGACAAGAGATTGCGTATTAAAGGGCTCCTTAGAGATTGGAAGGTTGATTTGGTGTGTTTGATGGAGACTAAAATGGAAGTCATTTCTAGAGAGGTGGTTCGAAGTTTATGGGGTTGCTGTCATGTGGATTGGTGTTTTATGGGGGCTAGGGGGGCGTCAGGTGGGATTTTAATTATGTGGGATAGGAGGGTTGTGGAGAAGGTGGATGATTGCGTGGGTCGATATACGTTAGATATTTCGCTGCGTAACGTTGATGATAATTTTATGTGGGGGTTTGGGGGTGTGTATGGGCCTAATGATGATGGGGAGAGGAGGGTGTTGTGGAATGAGATGGCTGGATTGATGAGTTGGTGGGATAGGCCGTGGTGTTTTGGGGGAGATTTCAATGTGGTGCGGTTTTCAAGTGAGCGTTCCGGTGCTGGTGGTTTTTCTGTTGCTATGGAAGAGTTCTCAGAGTTCATTCATGGGCAGAGTTTGGTGGATATTCCTCTCCAAGGAGGGCAGTTCACTTGGTCCAATAATCAGGTATGGTCTAAAATTGATAGATTCATTTTATCTCCGGAATGGGAAGAACATTACCCTGATGTGTCTCAAAGTTGTTTGCCTAGACTTTTATCGGATCATTTTCCTTTGATGTTGGATTGTGGAGCGCAAAGAGAAGGGAAAGGATACTTCAAATTTGAAAACATGTGGCTCAAATCCAATGGCTTTGTAGATCTTGTGCAACGTTGGTGGGAGTCTTATGTTTTTCAAGGTCTGCCAAGTTTTGTGCTGGCTAACAAGTTGAAAGCTTTAAAGGTGGATTTGAAGAAATGGAATGCGGAGGTTTTCGGGATGTAGGGAAGAAGAAGAAGGAATTATTGGAAGGTATTAATGAGCTGGAGTGTTTTGAAGAAGCTCGGGGGCTAGTGGAGGAGGAGCGGGTTCAGAAGTCAGACATGATCAAGGAGCTGGAAAAAACTCTCCTATGTGAGGAGGTTAATTGGAGGCAAAAATCTCAGGCTCTGTGGCTAAAGGAAGGGGATAATAATACTAAATTCTTTCACAGGGTGGTTAATTCGCATCGGAGGTTCAACCATGTGGGAGTCTTAAGGATCAATGGGGCTTTGTCTTCGGATCCGGTGGAAATTAAGGATCATATTGTGAATTATTATGACTCACTGTACACCGAGCAGAGTTCATGGCGGCCAAGGGTGGATGGGATTTCTTTCTCCTCCATTGATGTGGACGAGTGTCTCTGGTTAGAACGAGGTTTTGACGAACTTGAGGTGTGGGAGGTGGTGCAGGAGATGAACGGGGATAAGGCTCCGGGTACAGATGGTTTTTCTATGGCGTTCTTTCAGCAATGTTGGGGGGTTCTCAAAAAAGATATTATGGCGGTATTTTCAAAATTTCATAATAGTTGCCAGTTTGAGAGGAGCTTGAATGCAACTTTTGTTTCCCTTATTCCTAAGAAGGCTAATGCGTTGGAGGTTAAGGATTTTAGGCCTATTAGTTTGGTGGGAGGGGTCTACAAAATTATTTCTAAGGTCCTTGCTAACAGGCTCAAATCAGTGTTGGGGAAAATTATTTCGAGCTCTCAGAATGCTTTTATTGGTGGAAGGCAAATCTTGGATTCAGTTCTTATAGCCAATGAATGTTTGGATAGCCAATTGCGGTCAGGGGAGGCCGGGTTATTGTGCAAACTGGATTTGGAGAAAGCTTATGATCACGTGAATTGAGATTTCCTTCTTTACATGCTTTAGAGGTGTGGGTTTGGGGAGAGGTGGAGGAAATGGATTAAATTTTGCATATCGTCAGTAAAATTTTCCATTTTGGTTAATGGTACCCCTTCTGGTTTCTTTCAGAGCTCGCGGGGGATTAGGCAAGGTGATCCTCTTTCTCCTTTGCTGTTTGTGGTGATTATGGAAGCGCTCAGCAGGATGTTGTATGCGTCTATGCGCCAAGGATTGCTGTCAGGTTTCTCAGTGGGTCTTAGGGGTAATGAAGCTTTAGTGGTGAATCACTTACTGTTTGCAGATGATACCTTAATTTTTTGTGGAGCACAGGCCGAGCACGTTCGAAATTTGAGGTGTACTTTCTTATGTTTCGAAGCGGTGTCAGGTTGAGGATCAATTTAGGCAAATCCGAATTGGTCCCTATTGGCGAGGTGGAAGATGTGGAGTCTTTGGCACATATTCTGGGCTGTAATATTGGGTCTCTGCCAATGACTTATTTGGGTATGCCGTTGGGGGCGTCTTTCAAGTCTATTTCTATTTGGAATGGGGTTATTGAGAAGGTGGAACGAAGGCTGGCTAGTTGGAAGAACTTTATTTATCCAAGGGTGGTAGGGTGACGTTGATTCACACTACTCTCTCTAGCATTCCTTCTTATTATTTATCTTTGTTCCCTATTCCTGTGAGTATAGCTAAGAAACTGGAGCGGCTTCAAAGGGAATTTCTGTGGAGTGGTATGGGTGATGAGACTAAATTTCATCTAGTCAATTGGCATCGTATTTGTACTCCAATCGAGGCTGGTGGACTGGGAGTTCGTAATGTTATCAATTTTAATCATGCCTTATTGGGGAAGTGGATCTGGAGATTTTCTCAGGAGCGCGATGCTTTATGGAGATCGGTGATTGAGGTGAAGTATGGGAGTGTGAGGAGAGGTTGGTGTTCTTTGCCGGTGATGGGGCCTTTTGGAGTCAGTGTTTGGAAGTTTATTCGAAAGGGGTGGGATAATGTTGCCAAGTTTTTGCGTTTTGAGGTGGGTGATGGGTCTCATATTCGCTTCTAACATGATTTATGGTGTGGGGATAGGCCTCTCAAGCTTGGTTTTCCAGCTTTATTTTCTATTGCGCGTTTTCCTGAAGCTTGGGTGGTGGATAATTTGTCTGTGATAGGAGGCGTGGCCCATTGGAATGTTCTCTTTACGCGCAATGTTCAAGATTGGGAGGTAGAGATGGTGATGTCCTTCTTCGTACAGTTATACTCTACTAGGGTTCGGCATGGGGAGGTTGATAGGGTGGGGTGGACTCTTTCCAAGATGAGGATTTTTGAAGTGAAGTCTTTTTATAAAGCTTTAGTTTGTCACGAGACGACTTCCTTTCCTTGGAAGAGTATATGGCGTGTTAAAGCTCCGAAGCGGGTTGCGTTCTTTGTCTGGACAACGGCTTTAGGGAAGATTTTAACTCATGACAATTTACGTAGGCGTGGTATTGTGGTGGTAGAGTGGTGTGTTATGTGTAAGAAGCATGGGGAATCCGTTGATCATCTTCTTCTTCATTGTGACGTGGCCCGGATTGTTTGGAGTTTTTTTATAGATTGTTTGGGGTGGAGTGGGTTATGCCTAGTAGTGTTGTGGATTTATTGAGTGCTTGGGGCACTTTGCTGGGTCGTGGTCCTGTTCACCGTATTTGAAAGCAGGTTCCTCTATGTATCTTGTGGGGCTTGTGACGTGAGAGAAATTCTAGGCTTTTTGAGGATGTGGAGGTACAGGTTGGGGCTCTTTGTAGAAATGTGCTTAATATGCTATATCTTTGGGTGTCGGCGCATAGCTTGGGTAGTATGCCGTACGCTGATTTTTTACTTTCTTATTCGTTTCAGTCCTTTTTTTAGAGCTCATTTGTATACTTCATGTGTACTAGGGTTGCGCCCCTCTGCGCTTTTTAATGAATTCTTACTTATAAAAAAAAAATGTTTCCACACTCCCACTTCAAAAGTCTCAAAAACCTCTTTTGAACACCAACCACCCTTCAAACTCTCATATTTTGCTTCAATCACCAATCTCCATAAAGCCTCTCTCCATAGCATACCTCCACAACCATTTTTCCAAAAGAGCTTGATTAAACTGAATGAAGTTGTGAACTTCCAACCCACCTGATTTTATTGGAGTACAAATCCCTTTCGAATTCACTAAATGGAATTTTACTTCATCCCCAATGCCACCCCATAAAAAAATCTTTGAAGTCTATCTAGTTTATTAGCCACGCTCACTGGAATAGGAAACAAAGATAATACGTAGGTAGGTTGGAAATAGTACTTTTAAGCAGAGTCAACCAACTACCTTCAAACAAATACATTTTCTTCCGTTTAGCCAACCGCCGTTCAATGTTCTCAATAACTCCATTCCAAATAGAAGCAGCCTTATAAGAAGCACCCAACGACAAACCCAACTATGTCATTTTCAATGAAGCGACCCAACATCCAAGGAGTAGAGCCAGATCTTCGACATCGTCCACCTTGCCTATAGGAACAATTTCTGATTATCTTAAGTTGATTCTCAACCCTGAAGCTGCCTCAAAGCATAAGAACATACATTGTAGATGTCGAATTTGTTTTGATTGTGCACCACAAAAAATTAGCATGTTATCGGCAAACAATAAATGATTCACTACTAAACCGCCGTTGTCCCTGGACCCCATTGAAACCCTGTCAAGAGACCCTGATCTATTTTCACAATCAACATCTGGCTCAATGCCTCCATAACCACCACAAACAATATAGGTGAAAGTGGATCCCCCTGTCGCAACCCACGAGAACTATTATAAAAGCCAGATGTTGTCTGATTTAGGATGTTATTTTTTGTTCAAATACGTTGTTCCTTTCACCACCCCCCCCCCCCCCTGGTGTCCAAAAAAAAATTCCCATCTTTCTCTTTATGCTTTCCTTTACTTGCTTATTATATTTATATTTTTAATTTGCATGCATCGGTTCTGTGTTATTGTCAGGGATCTTGGTTGACGATTCCTCTCATTCTCTAGTAGTTATATTGAATTAGTGCTTTTTTCTTAAAACATTTCCATTTCCATTATTACACTTGATGCTTATTTGTACTGGCACTTCTGTTGATCCAGGTAAATGAAAAATCTGGAGGCTACATCAATAGGCTTGTAGTGACCTGTCTTAGAAGTGGTCTTAATAAAACGTTTCGGGTTTTACAAAAACCAGAACGTGCGCCTATAAGAGCTTTAAGGGCTTCTTCATCTGGAAGGTTGACTTTCAACCATTGATTCTCATCTTTATTTTTATGCCTATCATTTAACATACATTGTATGTTGTGTGCTTTCATTGGTCTCTCTGTGCATACAAAAGTAGTCAAATAATTCAAAGCTTGTCATTGGTAGCTTATAGGTGTTTTGATTAATCTGGTTTTTGACATTTTGGGTTCTAAAGTTCTTCAATGTGTATAACTTGATAAAAATTGGAGCCGTAGTTGATGTATTGCAATGGGATACTTATGTTTATGGGAAAATAGAAATCTTGGTAACCCTTATTAACTTTGTCGAAAAAGGTCTTTAGGTGGCTCATGAATGAGTTAACATAATGGTTGGCTTATTTTCACATAGGTTCTGTCAACACAATGGAAGCTCTTTACTGATTCTGAAGGTAAGGAGAAGGCTATTAAAATTTCAAAAGGGGTTCTAATCAATCCCATAGCATCAAGACAAGTAAATAAAGAGAAACAATTTAGCAAAGATCAGAGTCACACCAATTTTACACAGAATGATACTGATGTCTCACCAATAGGAATAGAAATGGAGTCTCACTTTGATGCAAAACAATATAAGAAAAGAATAAAATTAAGCTTCACTGTAAGGCCCGATACTCACGAACCTTTGGCAAAGATGATAGTGGAGTCTCACCACTATTGGTCTAGAGGAGTCACACCTCACATTCCACAAGGATATCAGAAGAAAAAAATCACTCTCTCATTATTGAAAAAAGAACAATAAAATCCTTTTATAAAAAAGTAATTGACAACTAGACTCCTTTTTTTTTTATAAGTAAATGAAATTTTAAACTAGAGGGGGTTTAGAGGATGCTCCATCAGGAGCCACTGTGATCGCGGATCCGACTCCGTCAGCGATTCTTGGGTTCTCTCTTCAGACGGAACCACCGTCGTTGCCTTCTCCTGGGGAGGTTCCATATCTGCCTTCTTCCGGGAGAGGGGCTAGCGTTTTCTTCTTTCCCCCAGTGCCGGCTTCAGATCCAGCTCCTTCTCCGGTTTCTGCCTCTTCTTGTCTGATTCCTGGTTGTGCTGACAGTGAGACGCCAGTTAAGAAGGTTGCAGATTCTCCGGAGCCCCCAGTGAAGCTGGGTCTTAAGAAGGGGTTTCTCAACCATCGTCCGAAGGTGCCAGTTTCTCCCACCTTGCCTCGGAAGGGAAATGTTTTAGGGATGGTTGGCTCTTCCTCCCCTTCGAGAGGCTGCCAATCTCGAAATTGGCCGGTTGGATTTGATCATAACGGGGAGGTTGTGGTTTGGGAGGACGTCAATGATTTTTGGGATGGTTTGCCCTTGGATTGGGATATGGATGGTGATTTTGAGGAGGAGGCTTTGGCTATTCGGGATGCCATGGAAGAGGAATTTCTGCGTGAGAAGATGATAGTGCACCAGAAATCGAAGGGAAAGAGGGAGTTGCTGAATTTGCAAAGTTCCGTTAACTATGGTGTTGCTTCAGACTTCTCTAGGCGCAGGAAAGGAAAGGGCCTCAAGTTGTAGCGTAGTGTTCTTTAGAGGGCGTTTGGGTTGTCTCTAGGTTTCTTTTGTGGGTTGTTTTGGGTTTTTTTTTCGGGTTCTAGGGTTTTCCTTTTGGGGTTTTTGGTGGGTTTCGGGCTTGGTCCTCTTGGGGTTTTTTTTTGGGTTTTTTTCTTTTTTGTACTGGCTTTGGCTGCTCGTGTATACCTCCGGTGTACTTAGGGGCACCTTACGCTTTTTAATAAACTTACTTACTTATCAAAAAAAAAACTAGACAACTAGACTCCTACTAAAAGTAACACATAACATTAGCTAAGACTAAACAACTGAAATGATAGACTCCTAACTAAATACTAAAACAGAGCAATCCCTTTTCTTTTGAACTTTCAGGCCTCCATCAATTCCCCCCCTCTTTAAAAGAAATCGACTCCAACGAGTACTTAGCTTGATAGATCTCATATAAATCTGGATTCAGGCATTGCGTATGAGTGGAAATTTAGTTGACAACTTCTAGTAAGAGATTATCTCTCTGGGATTGAGATAATCTTCCACCTACGTAGGATCGTCCAGTTCTCGTACTCATAGTTACGACACACGTAATAATAACTCCCAATAAAAGAACCTAGCTCGATACCACTTTGATGTAGGACAAGTAAATAAAGAGAACAATTAAAGAAACAACTCTGCAAATATCAGAGCTACACCAATCTTAAACAAAAAATGATACTAGTGTCTCACCAATAGGAATAGAAAGGGAGTCTCACTTTGATGCAGAACAATACAAGAAAAGAAAAAAAAATTAAGCCTCACCATAAGGCCTGAGTTTCTCAAACTTTTGGCAAAGATGATAGCGGAGTCTCACCACTATTGGTTTAGAGGAGTCACACCTCACATTTCACAAAGATATCAGAAGAAAAGAAATCATTCTCTCATTATTGAAAAAAGAACAATAACATCATTTTATAAAAAAGAGTCACTCAACAACTAGATTCCTGCCAAAAGCAACACATAAAATTAGCTAAGACTAAGCCACTAAAATGATAAATAACTGAAACGATAAACTCCTAACTAAATACTAAGCAGAGCAATCCCTTTTCTATTGAATTTCCGGTCTGCATCACTAAGCCTGGGGTGGGGGAGGATTGAGAGTTGTTGCTGTAGCAGTTTTAAGGGATTAGGTTGGAGGGTAAAAGGCTTATGCTTCTTACACAGTTTGCCAACAATTATATGCCAGCTTATCTTGGTTGATGAAAACTGTAATTGTTTTCAAATTTTAGTTTGATTAGGTAGCTAGGAATGTAATTAGTGATGCTTGGGCATGGATCTAAATGTAAATGTTGTTGGACTTTTCTACCAACAAATCTGGAACGGATTGCTCCATGAAGGGCATAAAGAAACAGAAAAAGAACAAAATTGGAATGTTGAGAAATGAATTTTTTTTTTTTAATAATCGAAATATCATTAAAAACAAAAGACATAACCCGGGTCCACAAGAAGTATATAAGAGAAACACCTAGCTAGAAGGAGAAAAAAGAACAATGAAATCATGAAAGCTAGGCACAATGAGAGCTAAAACCACATCTGAAAACGACCCCCAACCCCTCCTGATATTCTTCCATAATCTCATCCCATACGACCCAAGTGGATTATTAGAGCACTACCCACACCACGAGCTGCCAGATTTAAAGTCTACCACAACTCTCTACCTCTCTCATGCACATAACTCCAAAGCCGTTTTTCGAAGAGGGCACGATTAAACATTAGTAAGTTCCGAACTCCTAATCCTCCCTCAGTAATCAGAGAACAAACCTTGGACTAGCTTACCAAGTGGATTTTAAACTCTTCTACTATTCCACCCCATAAGAAATCTCGATAAAGCTTTTCTATGCAATTAACAACACCCACAGGGAGAGGAAAAGAGGGACAAGAAATACGTTGGCAAATAGTAAAGTGTGTTCTTAATAAGGGTAATCCTACCACCCTTAGACAATTACATCATTTTCCAACTAGCCAACCAACGCCCTCTCTTTTCAATAACCCGATCCCAAATATACTTGGCCTTATAGGAGGCCCCCAACGAAATACCATGATACTTCAAAGGCAAAGAAGAAACACTGCAACCCAGAATACTGACCAGCCCATCCACGTTCTCCACATTACTCACTGGAGCCAATTCCGACTTATCTAGATTAATCTTCAAACCGGAGACAACTTCAAAGCATAAAATTAAAGCACACAGAAAGTGAAGATGTTCAGGCTTAGCCCCACAAAAAACCAAAGTGTCATCCGCAAAAAATAGATGTGAGATGTCAACGACACCAGAGTGCCTAGACCCCACGGAAAATCCTGAGAGAAGGCCCCCATTAACAGTGGCAGAAAGCATTCTGCTTAAAGCCTCCATCACAATAACAAAGAGAAATGGTGACAAAGGAAAAGGAATGTTGAGAAATGTTGGAGAACTTTTTTGGCAAGTGTGGTTATTTTTTCTTTCAGAGCAGCAATTGTTAGGCCATGTTTATTTGGGAAGGACTGTCTATGATACACTAAAAAATGTTTTCAAAAAATGTGTGTAGTATGGGGTAAGTTGCTCAATGAAGATCTTGGAGAATATTGAGAAAATGGAATTTTCATGGAAAATGTTTTCAACAAAAATCTATGTTACTTTAAGATAGCTGTATGGGGTATATATAATTTATCAGTACTTACTATAGCTTCATTGAAAAAGTTCCCATAGAGAAATTTTTATTGATATTCTTTAATTTGTACAGCCTGTTTTCATAGAGCTGAAATTTCTTTGGAATTTTATTGCATAAAGTGTTCTATCTCTTTTCTTTCTTGAATGATCCTGTGCTTGATTTTTGGTGTTTGCAACTTCATCTAGAGTTTGAGGTAACATTCTCTCCAATCATGTTAACAAACTTGCAGGTATCTTCTAATTTTGTTTCGTGATGCACCTGTAGAGGTTTGGGCAATGACGAAAACTCCCATTATGGTAAACTGTCAGCTACCTTTTCTTTCCCCATTCCTACTTGAAATATTTTCAAATAATTGAAATTGTCATCTATGGACTGTGGGACTGTGGGTCCTTGTCAATGACCTTATACAATATTTCAAATAATTGAAATTGTCATCTATGGACTGTGGGACTATGGGTCCTTGTCAATGACCTTATACAATTCCGGAACTACTTTTGTTTGTGAAAATATACCTATTTGGTAATTTGCTTTGGAAGATTTGATGTATGAATGACATGGACCTATTGTATGAGGGCGCACTAATATCATTTGGTTGTGGTATTTGGCACCTATTACATCTAAGACTTCCTTCTTCCTAAGAGATAAGCTTCACAAAATAACAGTTGGAGTCACAATAGCATGAGAATCAAGATTTGTTAAGATTGAAAAATTAATATTTTCTTGTTTTTTATACTCATGAAGGATGTATATCTCAGTCACAATATTATGCTTTATATATTTCATACTTGGGTCAACATGGGTGGGGAGAGGTGGACGTGGAAAGTCCTTGCAGAATTCCTTAGCCAAGGGTGTTAAAAGTGTTTCTACTTATTAAAAAAAACCACTTCATATATACTTAGGGGCGCCTTATGCTTTCAGTGATGTGTGTGGATTACTTATAAAAAAAAAGGTGTTAAAGTTTTTCTGCTTTTCTTTTCTTTTCTTTGGTTTTTAACTAACAATTAGACCCTTTTCACCATTTTGACATTAATGGATTTAATGTAATTTTTTAAGTGTGTGCCTTTTGTACTTTTTAAACCTTTATAATATAGAGTACTTATCGGGGAAAAAAAAAGAAAAAGAAAAAGAAAAAAAAACCTGTGTAATATAGAGAGATACATGGGTTTTGGTGTATGAAACATCTGTAAGGTGTTGTGTCAATAGAGGTCTGTGATACATGTACCTGTGAGTGTGGCTAGATAGCAAAAGGATTAAGTAATTGCTTGTTTATCTTGCGGTTCTCAATTTTAGATGGAGGTGGAGTGGCTCTCACAATTCTCAGGATGAGTTCATTAGATTTCATAAAATTTATGTTATAATATGGTCTTATTAGGTTTCAAGCGACCTAATTAAAATTTTATGATAAAAAATTTAGAACCAAGTTTGGAACATGTCATCCTAAGCACTCATCTATTTTCCAGTTTTTTAATTTTCTTTTCTTTTTCTTTTTACCTATTATGCCTGGCCCTGAAATTTCCTTCTGAATTGCTTGGATGTTTCTGAATCTAATATCAGAGTATTTGTTTATTTATTTATCCTCTATCATTGAGATTACCTTGTGGAATACAAAATTTTTCTTCTGGACTCCATTTATATTTTTCTGCTGATTATGTCAAGGAAGTTTTAATGCTTACATATGTATCATACTTTCTGTCATCACATATCTTGTATTCGTTCATCTAATAAATTGAAAAGGTGCTAGCTAGGTGTTTCTTTATAATTATTTATTATGTTATTATTATTTATAATTTATTTCCTCATGATATTTACTGTGCTTTCAAATTTCTTTTTCTTTTCTTTTTTTTTTTAAAAAAAGTTTATAATCTAAAACTAATTAAATATTTTCAGTTTATATAAAATATGTACATGTATTAAACACATACATATTTATTATACTTTATATCTCCATGTAGCTTAGATCATTAGCTCTTCCATTTACGGTATTGGAATGGACTCTTCCATCAGTTCCGCGGCCTGTTCAAAATGGGCCTTCTACACAATCATCATTATTGTCTGGAGATCGTACAGCTGTGGCATCAGATGGGGCATCTATGCCATCAATGACATCATCTTCGGATTCTAGTGAGCATCTTTACTTGATATGCTTACATATTTTTTACAGTGTTTTCTTTTTAGTTGCAAAGATTTAGACAGTATCTGGTCTATAGAATTGCTTTTGTTTTTCTTGGATAATTAATTGTATGTAAATGAAGGTAAATTTAATATGCAGAGGCAATGAGCTCCGATGGATCTCAGGATGACACATCCGAAAGTTTTGCATTTGCTCTTGTAAATGGTGCACTTGGAGTTTTTGAGGTTCATGGGCGAAGGATTCGTGATTTCAGGTATAATACTTCTTAAGTGCAAATAGGTGCACTTGGAGTCTGTATCATCGCATTCGGTCTACATGTTATTTAATATGTATGATTTTTAGGTTTCTTTTCTCTATTTTTATTCTGATAAGTATGAATAGATGATGATTTTGGATCGCCAGATGGTTCATAGAGAAACGGTTGTGCTATAGGTTAACATTCTGTTGACTGTAGTTCTGCAACTTTCAAAAACCAAATCCTTGTTAGGTCATTGAAACTCTCTCTCTCTAGACACTCTCTCTCTCACTCCCTCCCAGCCCTAGCTTTGGCGCGTGAGAGCTCCAAGGTAGGAGATCCATTCTCTTCACTTCCTTCTCGTTTTGCTGTTGGGGTTTAAGTTTCGTATTTCCAGTTCTTGGGTCTCGCTTGTTTTGCGAGTAGGGGGCTTCAACCGGTGGCTTCTCTTTATGGGTTTCTCTCCTCCGGCGACAATGTGATCTTTCTCTGAGTCGGTCGCTTGAGAGTTGGGTGTGTTTTGAGATGGAGAAAAGTTTTATTGTGGAGTCGAAGATTTTTGTCTTCTTGGTTCTGGATGCGGCGTCGATGCTGAGGGTGGGGGAGAAGAGAAATAGTTTTTCCGGCGAGATCATCATCAGTTCTTAGTGCTCTGAGTAGCTTGCATCGACGTTGGAGATTCTCTTGGGTCTTCCGGAAGATCAAGATTTCATCAAATCCTTCAGGGAAGGGTTGAAAGTCTTGATTGCTCGGAGAGGTGGTAACCAAGTTGGCCTTTTCTTAGAGGCAACAGCATTCGGGATGGGTGGCCAGAAAGGATTTATTTGGATCCCTAAGGGGCGTGGAGGGTGGGGTCGGCACAAATTCTTCAGCGAGCTGAGAAAGGCCGCAGTTTACCTCTCTACCAAAGTGGGTTGCAGGTTTGGGTCCTCGCTTGCGTTGGTCAAGAAAGATAGGAAGGAAGAAGAGGTAAGGTCGGGTTTGCCTCCTTTTTGGAAGGGGCCCTCCTTTGTGGAGGTGCTGAGGTTAGGTTCGGTCTCTGCTGTGAAGAAGGTGCCCATCGTGGGGGGTTGTCTTTCCGGGTGGATGGCTTCGTTGGCGGAGCAATGTGCTCTTGACCTTCTTCCGACAGTGTGGCATGCAGAGATTGAACTGAGATCGGCGGTGGATTACTTCTCGATGGAGTCCCCTCCGCTTGATCTGTTGGACAAAGACCGACATCTTTGTCCGCAGGGTAAGAAGCTTCTCTCTCGTTCGAATTTGAAATTTGAAAATTCGAAAATGCGAATGTGGAGTAAGCTGGGTACCGAGTTTAATTTGGCCTTGGGCCTGGCTGTAAGGAAGCTTTTGGACCAATATGTCGGGTCAGGGCTGGGTCGAAAACGTTCAGGCTTCCGCGTGGCCCATCTCATACCGAAACTTAAAGCTTCTCGTCCGTCGAGATCCTTGGGGGAGACAACGCCAGAGTTGTCTTCTGGGATGTTTTTGGTTCGGCCTCCTCCTAGGGGTTTGGAGGTTGATGCGTTGGTAGCCACATAGGGCGCGAGTCCAGCGCCGTTGGTTTCTTTTGGTTGTCCTCTTTGGCCAGAGGCCTCGCCATCGTCAGTTACTGGGACAGCTCCGTTCCTGTCTTCTTTCGGGGGTGGGTCTAGCAACTTGCAGGTGATTCTGGTGTCTCCAAGCGGGCTTCCAGCCTCTAAAGAATTTGGGTTTCCCCCTTCGTTGGCACCGGAACTTATTTTTTCGGCGGCTCTAGCTCCTTCTACGGCTCCCGTCTTTAAGTTCACTCCATTGAGGTCACTTCATATTCCTCAACCCTGTTTTGCCCCTTTGTCTCTCGTTGGAGCGGCTGTGTTGGGAGAGAAGCTGCGTTCTCCCCTCCCCGTGGTGGTTTCTAAGCCTTTTTAGTGTTACTACAGGAGGGTGAAGGAACTAAGGGAAGGGCAATCTGTGAAGTGGAATGGTGTGCTTTTTTTTTCTGATTCCTTGGAAGCCGCGAAGATGATTGTTGGCGGTGCTGTTAAGAAGGTTACGGTTGCAGAGCCGCCAGTGAAGAACGTTGCAGAGCCTCCTGCGAGAAAGAAGACAGCCTCCAATGAAGCAAGGCCTTTTTAGGAAGGGGTTTCTCAACCTTCCCCCAATAGTTTTAGTCCCTCCCGCTTCGCCTCGAGAGGTCAACAATGCCGGGGTGGCAGGACCTTCCTCCCCTCCGAGTGGTTGCATAAATGGGTTCTCCCAATCCCAGAATTGGCATGTCGGTTTTGATCATAACAGGAAAATTGTGGTTTGGGAGGAGGAAGATGATTATTGGGATGGATTGCCCTTGGATTGGGCGTTGGATGGGGCTTTTGTGGAGGAGGCCATGGCAATTCGGGATGCCATGAAAGAAGAATTCTAGCAGGATAAGATGATTGCGCGCCAAAAGTCTAAAGGAAAGAGGGAAATACTGAATCTGCATAGCTCCATCAATTATGGTGACGCGATAGATCCTCGAGTTTGATCTATAAATATAAAATTTTACATTATCACTAATTCAATAATGGTTGATTTTTCGTTGAAACTGTAGGAAAGGCAAGGCACACATGACGCAGGCTAGTGTGACTTGGCGGGTGGTGGGTTGTCTTGTTCTTAGTTGGGTCCTTTTGTAGTTTGTTTTTTGGTGTTTTTTCGACTTCTGGGGCTTAGGTTTTGTGGGTTTTGTTGGGTTTTTGCGGGTTAGCTTTAGTTGTTCATGTGTATACTTCCTGTGTACTTAGAGGCGCCTTACGCTTTCATTTATAAAGTTTTATTACTTATCCAAAAAAAAAAAAAAAATCAAATCCTTGTTTTCTGGAGGCAACTATCACACATTGGGGCAGCATATCTCATAATGAAAGATTTTGTCGCTCTTTTGAAATTCTTGCCCATTTTTATTTTCAATATTTTTACCTCTGCGGAATCACTTTCTAATTCATCTTACATTCGTGGTTTTCTCCTAATATGTATGTTTTCTTCGAATGGGACGTCTGCGCCCATGTCTGAGTCCTTGTTATTACATTGTAAGTCAGGATTTGAAGTGGTTGAGCTTGAACCTGCATTTGGCAGCATCCTTGTTGCATAAGGATTTTCTGTTGTCCAAAGATGAATATGGAGATTGAATATGATAGTCATAAAAACGATTGTTGTATTGTTATGTTTCCTTTGGCGGGATCTTGGTATCAATTCTTTTCAATAGTTCTTATTCTACTCGTGCATAGTTTCCTTATAATTTGATTCTTTTAAAAAAAATAAAAATAAAATAAAATTCTCTTATAGCTGTGCCTTTGTGGGTTTTGAGGTTTTAGGGTTTTCGGGTTTTATGGCTTACCTCCTTGTGGGTTTTGTTGGGTTCTTTTGTGGGCTGTTCTCAGGTGCTCCTTTTGGGCTTTAGGGTTTTGTTGGGTGTTTTTTGTGGGTTGGCTTTGGTTGTTCCTGTATATACTCCATGTGTACTTAGAGGCGCCTAACGTTTTTTCTAATAAAACTATTCTTACTTATCAAAAAATATCGTTCAACAAAGTTTTGATCAATGAAATGACATATTAAACATTGGTTTGAATTGACTACTTATGTTGTATACATATACTTAAATTTATGATTTGGTCTGTTTTTATATCTCATAGAGGTTGTGTGACTTGTCTCTAGACCAAAATGGCCTTCTTCCTCCTTTGTATCATCTGATGGATTGATTACAGCCATGGCCTACCGCTTGCCTCATGTGGTATGTATCATATCTTTTTGGAATTGTTTGATCTCATTGGTAGTCTGAGGAAATTGATCATTTCAATATATCTACTAAGTGGCAGCTGCTTAATTCATTTTTCAGGTTATGGGGGACAGGTCAGGGAACATACGGTGGTGGGATGTAACAACTGGATATTCTTCCTCATTTAACACTCGTAGAGATGGAATCCGGCGGATAAAATTCTCACCTGTTGTTGCTGGAGACCGTAGCCGAGGGCGTATTGCTGTACTATTTTATGATAACACATTTTCTGTATTTGATCTTGTGAGTATGAAAAATGAGATTGTTAACTTTGTTTCCTTGTTCAATTTGTGCTTTGATGTTGTTATACTGTACTATTGGTGGATGTAATGCATTTTTTTTTTTCCTGGCGAAACAGCCAAACAATAGAAAGGTCCCCAACTCCACAAAACTTAAACTCGCACAGATAACAGGTCCAATCTCAGACCTCCACCCTGTGAAAGTGGAGAAGTACTACTCAGCCACAATGCCAGTTTTCTATGTATTGTAGTTGGTGCTTGCAATCTTGATGAGATTGCCAAATGTAGCTAATACCATGCATAATTCTTATAAGCCACTTGAAAAGGAAAGATTCATTGTGCATGTTAGTTGACTTCTTTGGCCTATTTTCTGTGTAATTTAGGTTACAAATGAACCACAACTTCTCTGATGTGCAGACAACTTTTTTTGTCCATGTAGTATGTGTTTTCTAAAATTTGGTCACTAGTAGTGCATTTTGTATGTACTTGCTTCAGACTCCTGTTGAGTTCTTACCTGGGTGATTTTCAAAACCCAGCATGTACATGCTACATATTCTGTTGAATGACATAAATGTTGTTTTGTTTAAATAAATGTTTTTTGAGGATCCTTCTTCTGTTTGATCCTGATTCTCTTCATGTTTCTCGCATGCAGGATTCACAGGACCCATTAGCCAATTCTCTTTTACAACCTCAATTTCCGGGGACCCTTGTACTGGAGCTTGACTGGTTGCCTTCGCGAACCGATAAAAATGACCCTTTGGTATTGTGCATTGCTGGAGCTGATAGTAGCTTTCGCCTTGTTGAGGTTAATATGTATGTGCCAGAACTGTTTTTGAGTTTTGGATTCTTTTCTATGTCCTTATTGTCTTTATATGCTTAAGAATGTCAAGATTATATATTTGATATGTCAAGAGTAATTGTGACCAAGATGTTCTTGATGAGATCTGGCTGAGGTTAAATGGTGCTCTGTTATGGTTCTGGTTACTTAGAGTAGAAGGTGTGGAAGGTTTTGAGTGGCTAATAATCAGAGCACTGATGATGCTGATGAGAGTGACATTAACATGCTTATTCTGCTTGCGATAAGGAAGAATGGCATGACAATTTTAAGACCTATTATGAAGACACTTAGACACTTAGAAAATTTTAAGACACTTAGACCTATTATGAAGAATCTCACATTGCTACAGTTCTTCTCTGCATGTGTTTTGGTGTCAAATCGGGGTCCTTATGTAATTTCTGCACCCTATGATATGGTACGGGTTCTAAAACAGTTGAGTAAAGAGCTGAAACTGCTTTTATCTATTATATGTCAGGAAAGCAAAACAAAGCATCTGAGACAGTGCTTATTTTCAAGAGCAAAATTGCTTCTATTTAATAAATAATTTTCTATATACTTATAAAAAATAATTTTCTATATTCAACTTATTCACCATTTTGAACAAGCATTGTTCCAAATAAGTATGATAGTAGATGGGAAGAAGTCGATGGAAGAGCTTAAGAACATCTTGGTCAAATCGCTTTTTACTTGGATTGAGGTGTATAATCTCTCATGTATCTAACTTTTATGAATTTGTGGCTTTTTGTTCTTTTAGTATTTGATGGGGATTCTCTATGTATACATCTTGTGTACTAATGTTGCGCCTGTCTGCTCTTTTCATTGATATGAATTATTTATCAAAAATAAGTATGATAGTTGAAGGATTGCTGTGGACATTACCCACTCCCCCCACCGCCCGGCCCGACAAAAAAATAATAATTTTTTAAAATTATTCTTTTAGATTTCGTTTCCACCATTTTGTACAATGATCATTTCCTTAAAGGATTTTCATCCTTTTTGTTCTTGCTTTTCAGTTTCTATAGAAAAAGAATTCGTGAGAACATTCTTTAAGTCTATCTCTTCAGTGTGTTTCTTCGTTTTGGTGAACAACTCTCCGATGGGCTTCTTTAGCAACTCTCGTTGCTTGAAACAGGGAGACCCTTTGTCTCCTTTGCTGTTTGTGATTTTTATAGAGGCCTTAAGCAAAATGATCTCAGCTACAGTGAATGGGGTTTCCTTTGAAGATTCTCCATGGGGTCTAGGAACGTTGGTGGGCTTAACAACTTCCATCTCCTGTTCGCGGATGACACTTTGATTTTTTGCAGGGCAAACCCTGGTCACCTCCGTTATTTGTGTTGCTTGTTCTTATGTTTTGAAGCCGTCTCAAGTTTAAAGATCAATCTGGCTAAATCAAAGTTGGTCCTTATTGGTACTGTCAGTAATTTAGAAGGTTTGGCTCGCATTTTGGGTTGTAGGATTTCTTCTTTGCCTTTGAAGTATCTTGGTCTTCCATTGAGAGCTTCTTTTAAGGCCAGCTCTATATGGGATGACATTATTGAGAAGATATAACGCCACTTAGCCAGTTGGGAGGGATTGTATTTGTCCAAGACCGTAGGATTACTTTGATAAAGAGCACCTTGTTGAATTTGCTTACCTGCTTCTTGTCTCTTTTCTCCATCCCTGTTGGCGTTGCCAATTGCATTGAGAAGTTAAAAAAGGATTTCTTGTAGGGTCGTATTGGGTAAGAGTTCAAATTTATTTGATAAGTTGGTCCAAGGCCTGTTATCCGAGTTCGGAAGGGGGCTAGGGGTGAGAAAGTTAAGTTTGTTTAACGGATCTCTCTTGGGAAAGTGGTTATAGCATTATGCTATTGAGAGAGAAGCTTTGTGGAGAGTAGTAGTTGATTGTAAATATGTCAGCTTGTGGGGTGGATGGAGTTCTTGTGAGGTTAATCGATTGTATGGGGGTTGAGCTTTGGAAGTTCACCAGAAAGGGTTGGGGGAGTTCTCTAGATACACTAGATTCGAGGAATATCAATTTAATAAAGCGGAACAAGATTGCTAGTGATTCATCAATGGAATATCAATTTAATAGAGCGGCACAAGGGTTGGGTTGAGCTTCAAAGATGCTTTTGTGGCAGATCATTTACAGCTTGCAAGTGACTCATCAATGGAATATCAATTTAATAGAGCGGCACAAGATTGAAAGGTGGATTTCGTTACCACATTCTTCGATGTTTTGTACTCCATCAAACTAAGACGGGGTGGAGAAGACAAGTTGTGTTGGGCCCTTCCTAGAGAGGATTGTTTGATGTCTGATCATTTTATAATGCCTTTACCACCCATGATAGTGATCTTTTTTTCCCTTGAATGAGTATTTGACGAAATAAGGTTCTCTCGAGAGGTGTTCTTTAATTGGTTGGCCGCTTTAGGGAAGATCCTTATCATGGACAATTTAAAAAAACAAAATCTAATAGTGGTAAATTGGTGTTGCTGTGGAAGAAGACGGAGGAATCTGTAGATCACCTCCTACTCCATTGCGAAACTCCTTATGCCTTTTAGAGTTCTATCTTTGACCTTTATGGGTTAAAGTGGGTTATGGCTCAGAGGTTAGGGGATCTCTTTGCATGTTGGAGAGGGTAGTGAGGTTCTTCTTAGAAGGTAGCCGTGTGGAAGATGATCTCGTCTTGCTTGATGTTGTGTATCTAGAGATAAAGAAATGAGCGTAGCTTTGAGGATTGTGAGAGATATGTGGTGGATCTAAAGACCCTCTTCTTCAAAACCCTTCACCAATGGACAGCTGCCTATGATTGTCTTCATATTTCTAGTTATCATGATTTTTTATTTTTTATTTTTAATCTATTTTCTTTTTCTAATTAGGTGTTTCTCTTGTATACTTCATGTGTATCCGGGTTGCACCCTCTCTCGTTTTTTAAATTTCGATTACTTTTACTTTTCAATAATTTTGATATATCTAATGTCATTCTAACTGGAAAAGATCCCCCCCCCCCCCCCAAATAAATAAATAAATAAAAAAAGAAGAAGAAGAAAAAGCTTTAGGTTGGTAACTTCTCATGAATATGGAAATGTTTTGTGCTTTGCTAACTCATTTTTCTTCTTTTTCATGCAGAAATGACAAAAAAATTGTCTATGGACCCCAGTCGAGAAATATTAAAGAGAGATTCCGGCCAATGCCTATATGTTCTCCTATTCTACTTCCTACACCACATGCCCTGGTATAATCATACTGTGTGCTGTGTTCCCACTTCCTGATTCAATGTGTCAAACCAATATCATATACATTCCTATTATGGTTGAGTTGTCAATGGTAGATCATGTAGCTTTATATATCTGGCAGGTCTGTGACAGAGGTACAACATTTGAGGAGAGTTGTAGCATTTTAAGAAGCAAACCAAAAGAAAAAGCATAATCAATGAAAAGTTTTTTTTTTTTAATAAAATTGACATGCATATCTCATTAGCAGGTAGATATGTTTTTTTCTTTTTCAACTCCCCTTCCAGAGAGCTGCTGAAAAGGTTTTCATCTCATTTATTTATTCTGCAGGGCAGAAACATATTAGAGAAAATGGTGTGGTCTTGAATGCAAATTATGCTTTGTCTCAAATAAAATCAGAATTTAGAAAATGAGAATGGATGCCCAGTTCTTGTGACTAACTGAATTTCATTGTTAATTCTTCACTACAGGCACTGCGAATGATTTTGCAATTGGGTGTAAAGCCCTCATGGTTTAATACTTGCAGTACAACTATAGAGAAAAGGCCTCACCTAATTCCTGGAACTGCTTCATACACAGGAGATCTTCGCAGTTACATGATTGAGTTACCACCTGTTGGTGACTCTGTGGTGCCAGAGATGCTCCTAAAAGTATTAGAACCTTATCGAAAAGAAGGTAGATCATTTGTTTTACATGTGGTGCTTTTAATTATGAAGAACTATGCAATTGAGCTTTTGATACTAGTATTTGCTTTTTCTTACCTGTTACCAATGCTTCTTTGTCCAAGGCTGCATACTTGATGATGAGAGGGCAAAATTATATGCTAAGGTGGTAAATGAGGGTTGTGCTGCAAGGTTTGCCTTTGCAGCTGCGATTTTTGGTGAATCTTCTGAAGCACTTTTCTGGCTACAGTTGCCTCATGCTCTCAAATATTTGATAAATAAGTTAGTAAACAAGTCTGCACAAAAAGCCCATGTAGCAGCATCAAATTCAGAACTTGATGACACGGCTATGCTGAAGAGGATTACATCAAAGGAGAGATCGATGCCAGGCACAGGGAAGAAGGATGCACTTGTAAGTCATTTTGTGTGTTGACCATTGTATAACTATTTTCAGCTTTCTTAGAGTATTGTAGTCTTCTTTCAAAGCATACATGGACGTCACGGATTTTAGTTAGGTTTCTACTTGATATATTTACTGCAACTTGTCATCTTCTAAATCTCAAACAACTTTGTAAGTTGTTTCTTACATTTTAAGTTCTGATATTCTCTATCATAAATTGTGCTATCTGGTCAGAGTCAGGGTCAACTTAGGTTGATGGCGTTTGAGCAAGAAGAGCTGTGGGAAACTGCTAATGAGCGTTTGCCATGGCATGAGAAATTAGAGGGAGAAGAGGCTATTCAGAATCGTGTACATGAGTGAGTGCTCCATAAGTTTTTTTTTTTTTTTTCACTTGTGCCGGTTAACATATTTGCTGAATAAACATGAGTTCTTCGTAATGCTAGTACAAGTTGCTTAAACTTGTTACGCTATGTTAAACCTGATCATGGGCCAGATGGTCTGCCCAGCACATAAGAGCCTGTCCTCGTTTGGATGGGATTCAGCTCACATTTCAGGTCTAGCAAGCAGGACTAGACTTAAAAAATTACGCTCGATTAATCTTTGGGCCAGACCATGGCTAGGAGCTTACCTTTTGTTGATTAAAAAAAAAAAAGTTTATCTGGCCAACCAAGGACATCTTCCAAGATTTCATTGGGTGGTAGCTATATGCTTGGTTTTGAACAGATAACTTGAAGCCACAGCTATATGCTTTGGTTTAATCATGATGAAATGTCTGGTAACCAATGCAAAGAAATGGCTTTGTAGGGTTTGTCTATCCAAATTATGGACACTCAATTTCATGTGAGGTAGCTTCGCATGGACATATTCTGAGTGATGATTTCTTGATCTGTTTTTTCATACAACACTTCAGGTATACTGTCTAGAGGAAAATATATTTTTTTGTCTAAAAACCACCTCCACTTTTGATCAACACCACCAAGAAAGTTCACATCTTGGATATATGACTATATTATCAAAAAATGGCTTTGTAGGGTTCGCCTATCAAAACAGTCTGGCCATTACCCAACTGTTTATGATTCACGTAGGAGTCTGTATTCTATCTTTCTCAACTCATCTGACATTAAATGTTGAAACCAGATGGATAGCTTAAGAGGATTCTAATGATGCTTCCCTAAAGTTTATCCTGACTGATGCAATTTGACATTAAGGTCACATTTGGTAGATAGGAGTGGGTCTAAGAATGGAATAGCTATTTTGTTGTTTGGTCTGCTTATTATTCCTGGGAGGAATGGCTATTCCACATTTTGAGAAATATCTATTCCTAGGAATAGCTATTCCCCAATAATAGAATAGTCCTGATTTTTATTTTTTCCAATAAAAACCTTGTTTTTTTTTTTTTTAATTTTTTATTAAAGAAAAAAGAAAGAAAACGTTTCCATAGGTGGCTGACCACTCCTTGTGCCAAACAGGGGTGATCGTGATGGGTGGCCAACCACCCCTTGTGCCAATTAGGGTGTGGTTGTGCCACCCATTTAATGGTTTCCTCTTCAAAAATAAATAAATAAATTAGACTTTTTGAGAAATAATTTTTAAAGTTAGGGTATTTTAGGAAATTTGGGAAAAATATGATTCGGTTCCAGTTAAAAAATTTGGTCATTCCTGTGTTGTCACCAAATGAAAAAATAAAAATGATCATTTCATTCAAGCTTCTTGTATTCGTAGAAATACCCATTCCTATTCCTAAGAAATCACTATTCCAGTGTACCAAACATAGCCTAAATGTTGAAACCATAGGGATAGCTTACGAGGATTCCAAATGAAAATAGCAACCATCTCATGACCCATCTTTCACAATAATGCTTCCCTGAAGTTTATCCTGAGCGATGCAAAAATCTCTCTGAAGCGACTTTGCATCAAGATCCTCACTACTAAGCATAGAGCTGAACTCCTATCTCTATGGCAGAGATGCACTTTTTTCAAGTAACCATATCTCTAAATCTTTCTCCGTTTCACAGAGAATCATGCATATCAACATTAGCTATCTGAGCTTCTTATTGGCTGCCTTAAGTTGAGTAGTTAGTAAGACCATGCATAAACTGGCCAATTACCCATCACTCGCTATGCTACAAGGATATGCTTCATGTGGACATACATCTCAAGGATAGATCAATGCATGCCTACGAGTACCATCAGCTGTCCCCCCACTCTGCCAACACATATACACATTCTAAAATTAAAAATGAAAAAAGAAGAAAGCAGAATTCTGGGCTGTTAGTATATTTGGATAGGTGTTTTTTGTTTTTAGTTTGAAAAAGTGTTTTTTTTTTTTTTTTGATAAGTAAATGAAATTTTATAAAAGCGTAAGGCGCCCCTCTAAGTACACTAGAAGTATACACAAGGAAACGCCTAAGAAGGCAAAGAAAAATGAACAAGAAAATCAGAAAAGCTAATAGACACGGGAAACAAAAAAGCCTCCGTCCAAAGATACAACGTATGAAAAAACGAATCAACAAAATTCTCCATGGAATTCTCTAAGTCTTCAAAACACCTAAAATTTATCTCCTTCCAAACACACCCAAAGAATGCAAATAGGCACCATCTTCCAAACTACAGCACTCCTTGACCTACCCGCCTTCCACCAACATGCGAATAAATCGACAACTCTCCTAGGCATAACCCAAGACATACCAAACCTAGAAAAGACATGATTCCACAAAGTAGTAGCCACATCACAATGAAGAAGAAGATGGTCTACAGTTTTCCCGTCTCTTTTGCACAAGTAGCATCTATCCACAATTATGATCTTTCGCTTCCTGAGATTATCCGCTGTAAGAATCTTTCCAAGGGCTGCCGACCACACGAAGAACGCCGCCCTCGAAGGAGCCTGAGTCCTCCACACACTCTTCCAAGGGAAATGACTATCCTCACAGCCGGCCAAGGAGCTGAAATAAGACTTAACCTTGAACACCCCTTTCTTGGAAGGGACCCACCTAAGCCTATCAGCATGATCTCTACTCACCCTGGCTAAATGCAACACATGAAAGAATGATGCAAAGACACCCACTTCCCAGTCATGCGCCTCTCTAACAAAGCTCACATTCCACTGGATAGAGCTGCCCAAAACCTCCATATTATCCGCAACAAAAGCATTCTTCATCCGAGCTATACCAAAAAGAATAGGAACTGCTTCCTTCAACACCCTATCCCCGCACCACAGATCATGCCAAAATTTTGTCCTAGCCCCATCCCCCACCTCCAATCTAGAGAGACCAGAGAAAATCCCCCACTTTTCTTGATATTCTTCCACAGCCCCACCCCATGAGCACCTACCGGCTTGCGTGAACACCACCCACCCCACAAACTACCAAACTTGGCATCCACCGCAACTCTCCACCAAGCTTTTCTCTCTATCCCATACCGCTACAACCATTTACCTAACAAAGCATGGTTGAACAACAACAAATTCCGAATACCCAACCCTCCATCTGAAATTGGGGAACAGACTTTCGACCACCTCACCAAGTGAATTTTAAATTCTTCACCCAATCCACCCCAAAGAAAATCCCGTTAAAGCTTCTCTAAACGAGCAGCAACACTCCTCGGGAGATGGAACAGAGGCAAAAAGTAAGTAGGCACATTGGCAAGGGTACTCTTAATAAGTGTTTTAACGTGACATAAAGGTGAGAAACATTTTTCGGTGGTTGGGAAGTGTTATTTGGTGAGGTCCACATTTGAGAAAATGTTTTCTATGGAGTACACTTGCTTATTTCGAGAAAACGCAGAGGGATGTAGAGCTGACTCCTTATAAATGTTTTTCTTTTTTTTTATTCTTTTTTTAAAAAAAAAATAAATAGTGGCTGTGTGGCCACCTTCAATGGAGGAGAGAGGTGGCCACACGCCATTCTATTTTTTTTCTTTAAAATATAAAATTTATTATTTTTTAAAAATGAGTTAGTTCCTACCTAGGCAAAGTTAAGCACTTGTTTTCTCAAAATATTCCTGCAAGAAGTTGTGAAAATTTTCATAAAATAATTTTTCTTACTAAATTTAGGAAGTCCAGAGCTGTTTGTCAAAATATTCTCCAAGCGTTGTGTTTTGAGTTGTTTGTTAATGTATTTGAGAAAAGTGTGTTTTTCAAACTATAAACAGAAAACTCTTGGAGAATATTTTGACAAACAGCCCTGGACTTCCTAAATTTAGTAGCCCATGCTTCCTGTTTGCATGAGCTTCTTTTGTGTTGTGTCCACTGGCTTCGAGAATTTTAGCAAATAATGAACTAGTGAAATCTGAAATAAAAGGGGCCATGTCTTTCAACTGAATTGGATATCTGCAAATTAAGTTAGAGCTTTAGATAATCAGCATCCCTCATAATAGGTACTAGCTTTGTTCCCATTACATGCAGGTCCTATTACACATGACATTTACATTCTTGCTACAAATAGTGAATCGTCTAACATCATATTACTTCTAGCTTGTCTCTGTTAGGCTCCTGCATTTTAGTTGTAGATTCGCATCTTCTGATACTTGTACTTTTATCCCTGATGATCAGGCTTGTCTCGGTTGGAAACTTGGAAGCTGCAGTTAGTTTATTGCTTTCCACTCCGCCAGAGAGTTCTTACTTCTATGCAAATGCTCTACGTGCAGTTGCTCTTTCTTCTGCTGTGTCAAGGTCTCTTCTTGAACTTGCTGTTAAGGTGAGGGTTTTATGCTTCTGCTCACTATCAAATCACAAGTGGTGATGGGAATAAAATGGTATAATTTTCCACATATTTTAGTTACTAATTTACTGTCATATTATCAATTAGGTTGTTGCAGCCAACATGGTCAGGACTGATAGGTCACTATCGGGCACTCATCTTCTCTGTGCTGTTGGAAGGTATCAGGAAGCTTGTTCTCAGGTTAGGATCTTGTCTTGCAGGAATTTTCTCTAGTCATTCTCCATATGTTTAAAACTAGCAATCAAAGTTCCGTCTTTGATTTCAGAAGCATATAACTCAAAAAGAGAGAGAGAGAGAGAGAGAGCTTGTGGTTGGGCTCTAAAGATATATTCATAAAACTTTGCAGAATGTTGGCCTTGTTTGAAGAATCATTCCCCCCCCCCCCCTCCTTTTCCCTTCTCCACGCCTTTTACGTTACTTGGATTGTTTAAATTAGAGAGAGACCTTACAAATGGAGTCATTTTATCTGGAAAAAAAGGAACATGAGCATAAAATAGCTAAATACCTAAGATGAGAAGACCCTGCATCCCCGTGTACCCTAGATTCATCCAACTAAGTGCAATTTGGCATATAAGAGAAACAAGACAGTTAAATTGTTAAATGATAGAACAAGCCATAGAAATCTATGAACATCATGGTGCTTCATGAGTGGGAGTTGATCCTGTTTGTCAACACAGAAAGTAAGTGTCAATTTTTTAAATATTCATAACGTCTGATGCTATTGGATATAGAATTAGACAACCTAGATGACAATTAGTGAACACAAGTTGAAGGTTTCCTTGAATGCAATTATGGAAGTGTCCCTTGCTATGAGGTGATACCTTACACTTTTATAAACACACATTTGCTTAGCTAAACAGAGTCAAAAAATGAAAAAGATGAAGCAGAATATAAAGCACGCCTGCAGGTCAAGGAAAGATTCTTTTTTTTGATAAGTAATAAACTGGTCTTATTAAAAGCGTAAGGCACCCCTAAGTACACCGGAAGTACACAAGAAAAAGCACCTAACTAGAAATCGAAAAACGAATATGAAAATCGCCAAAACTAAGCGACAAAGGGGACACAAAAGCTACCGTCCAAAGATACAAGGAAAGATTCTTGCAACTAGGGAACAGAGACGAATTTTTCATAATTTGTTGAGTGCAAGGAAAATGCTATTATTTCCAAAATACTAGCGCAATTAGAAGTGGACAACATGCTACACTTGATTTTGGCTTGACATATAATTATATAATCTCTTATACAGCTACAAGATGCTGGATGCTGGACAGATGCTGCAACTTTAGCTGCTACACATTTGAAGGGGTCTGATTATTCAAGGTTTTCGTTCTTCTTTTTTTGATTTGTAACTTAATCTTATCATTGAAAAATTCGGGGTTGCTTTTTTGTCATGCATATTGCTTTTTTTTATCTTATTAATCATTTTTCCTTTCATGCTCTGTTACTTACTCCTTGTGGTAGCTCAATATGTGCATTCATTTGATATCACAGGCTTGTCTGCCATGTTAGTGACATGGCCTTTGACTAGATGAGTTCAAAACTAGTTCCTTGACCTTATTGTGATCTTGTCTCTAATTTTAATCCTGGTAGTTATCTCAAACATTCCCCTCCCACTCATGGGGGCCATCAAAACCCAAAATCTAGCACCTATCTAGTTTATGGATAGGATATTTCATCATACATGCAGGAGTATGCTTTTTTATTTTTTATTTTAATTGATTCCTGGCCTTTGTATTAATAAAGAAGCCTGATTTTTTCTTCTTTTGTAACATTTTTTAGTGGTATGTGGTGTAACGCAAGTATCTCAACCTTTTTTTTTCTTTTTGGATGAACTAAAAACTTTATAACCAGACTCAGCAAATTACACTCCAGTCAAAACTGGATTCAAAGTTCCAGAAGGAAACTACAAGCAGGAAGCTTGCAAACCAGCAAGCAACCTAGAACACAAAGCTCAACAACAGAGCTAACAATCAAAAAAAAAAACCACAGCCATCACAACCAAAACAAGCACAGCATCACACAATATCAGGAACAGTATCTCAACCTTTTGCTACCACATTTCATGATTTGATAAGTGTTAGTAGGGTACACAATCAATTAATAGTCATCTATAGTATGCTTTTCTATTGTGTGGGCACCCATGCTGACATCTGACTAATACAATTTATTTTTTCACATAGTAGTGTGGTTCAAGATTTTCATCCCCTACTCAGCCCAATCATTTTTCCTTTTAAAAGAATTCCCTTTACGCTAATCAGGTTCTATTTGTTTTTTAGGAATTCATGATAATAAACAATATTGTGGAAAAGCATAACTGAAGATCTGTAATAATTATTATAGGC
This sequence comes from Alnus rubra, assembly GCA_028654335.1. Lineage (NCBI taxonomy): Eukaryota > Viridiplantae > Streptophyta > Magnoliopsida > Fagales > Betulaceae > Alnus > Alnus rubra. The sequence continues at coordinate 2,845,352 of JAJPGS010001263.1, forward strand.
ACAATCATCTTTTAACTTGGGAAGTCATGTTTTGAAGTCTTTCTTCTCAAATCTAAGATTTTCTCTTCCCTATAGCTGATGTTAAATGTGATTTATTATGGAAGGGTGCTGAATAACAGCTTGCTTATAACATTCAAGCATTCAAATATAGATGCTTTGCCAAGAATCAATTTCATTAGAAGTGAAACAGGACCCTGGGGATTTTAAATGTAGATTCTCATCGAAAAATGAACTACTATATATTCTAAAATTTGAATTCGAATCTTGTTTTGATAGTTTTTATTGAGAAGATTGTTAAGTGCCCTAGTATCCTCTCTTGAATCTATGTATTGTTTATCCAGGATGTTACAAAGGTGGGCTGAGCACGTTCTTCACGCAGAACACAACATTTGGCGGTATCACCATCTTTCTCCTGCAGCTCTCCTTATCATATTATTCTCTCATCGGATTTGTTCTGAGCTTAACGTGGCCAAATGCAGGGCTTTGATTTTGTATGTAGCAGCTGGTGCGCTTCAAGAGGTATTGGTAGCGCTTCGTGAGGCACAGCAACCAGACACGGCCGCCATGTTCATCCTTGCTTGTCGTGAAATCCATGCAGAAATAACTGCTGATTTAGGAAATTCAGACGATGAATCAACTTCTTTGACAAAGGATAAGCTGCACAACTTACCTGGCTTGGACCCAGAGAATGAAGACGTTATAGCAGTAAGTGAATTTTATGGGCAATACCAGAGAAAATTGGTGCACCTGTGCATGGACTCTCAACCATTCTCTGACTGAAAGGACTGGGCGTCGTCCTATACCTCCAAGTTTCTCATTCTTACGAGTATGTTTACCGAGAAGACTAGCGAACGTGCTACCTGCCGGATTCACTATCGAAACATTGCTCGGTACTATAATAGGCAGTTGGCGGCGGATGATCTTGAGCAACTTGAGAGGGGATTTGCCAGCCAGTGTATTAAGTTAAAAATTGAACCGACTGGCTTCTGGGAAAGTTGTTTTTTTGTAGAAAGTGTTACAGGAAGGTTTATTAAGAGTTGTAATTAATGTAGAAAATTTTGTCAGCAAAGAATCTTCATATTCAGTATATGGGTGGTAGGAATGCTTAGTGATATCACTTTTTACAGAAAAAAAAAAAAAAAAAAAAATCGGTGTTATTCCTTGATTTTGTACAAGACGACATTAAATATTTTAGGTGTAGCATTTTATTTATTTATTTATTATTATTGTTTTACGGAAAACTTAAATGATATTCTTTGATTTTGAACAAGACTACTACATCAAATCATAAATTCCTATCTGTGGCCACCTTCTTGCGAAAATTCTGCAAAGATGATATCTTCTGGATTTATCCTTCTTTTACACCTTTTTTTTTCCCTTCCTTTCAATATTGTTTCAAATGCTATCAGCATAAATTAGGGGTATATTATTTCAATTGTTGAGTTAGAAATATTAGCAAGAGCGCAACGAATTTAAGATGTATTATAACCTTTTCTCTCAGGCTTAAGAAAGTTTTTGGGAAAAAAATTTCACGAAATCTTCTTGAACTTTTACGTGTTTTAAAACTATCCTCTTAAAGTTTAAAAATTCTCAATTTAAACCATCAAATTTCTTAATTTTTTGCAATGTGCTCCATCTATTAGGATTTTTTTTGTTAAATCTTAATGGATGCATTGAAAATGACCAAAATGCCTCTCTTTTTTTGTTTTCTTTCGTTCAATTAAAAAAAAAAAAATGTGGGTTGACCCATCGGTCATGCGAGACCCCGCCCAGCATGAGTCACTTTATTTAAAAAAAATGTGGGTTGACCCATTTTTCATTTTTTCTTTTTCTGGATAAGTGAAATGTTCGACCTCAGAAAATGTATGGCAGTAGAAACAATGGCTTTAACTGGTTTAAAAGAAATGGTTTGATCAGTCAAAACTTTTGTAATAATATTTTGGAGAAATTTCACTTTAATCTCCTAAACTTCTATCGAATTTGTAATTACCTCCTTAAATTACAAAAACTCAATTTAATGTATTCTATCTTTCAATTTTTTTCAATTTCACCACGTTTGAATTTTCTATTAAATTCCAACACATAAGTATCAATTCCCAAAATACCCTCCATTTTTTTAGGAAAAAAATAAATAAAAGAGAAAAATTGCAAAAATTTAACGAAATTTAAAAATAACCACATATAAATCTTTGAATTTTTTCCTTTAAAAAAGAAAAAAAAAATTGAAAATGTTACAGATTTAACAAAAAATTATAGCAATGGGTGAAATTGAAAGACAAATACACTAAATTGAGAGTTTTTAAAATTTAAAAGAATAATCACAAAAGCGAAAGAAAGTTAAATAAATTTCCCCCCAAAGTATTTTTGTATGGCAATTGCCAATAGAAAGCTATTTCTCTATCTTCTTGTCCATTCAACTGCCAACTTTTACAAAACAATTATCGCTTTCAAAAATTTATACCCGATCCCTAAGCTAAAAAGGTTATATATCAATTGGTCTCTCTCGGTTTTCACCTCCAACCCAAACTGCCATTGTTCACTGGCAGTGGAAGCTTAGCCCAAAAAAACAAACATAACTTGTTTAGGCAAACGAACAAATGTAAAACAACAAACAGTTGGAGACCAAAAACTGAAGTTGAATGAACATTTCTTAATGTAACATCCTTGATTTAGAAACACATGATTCATCGTTTGGAATTTCTGCAGCAGCAAGCCTATATCAGGTAGCACTTCTAAGAACATTAAGGAGCATATCACCATCTCCGCGGGATCTTCTTAATCACAAGAGAAATGATATAAATACATCTCCTACACATCTTATTTTCAAATCCACCATTGGATTTATAGACCCACATTGAGTCTCACAAATTCAATTATGGATTTAAAACTTGGTTGTATGGAGATGTGTAAAGAATGTACATGTATCATTTCTCTAATCAAAAATAAGAATTTGCTATCCGGCATTCACAACCTGCAGTTTCTACTTGAGCTAAACCTTTTTCACACAATATATGGCTCCCCTGGATTTGCATGCATTAACTGACTCTGTATCAGAGGGATAGCAGCTCAAATCACCCCGGGGCATACTTGAGCTGACAGATCCAAGAAGCCAAAATATCATGGATTTGTGCCAATGAATTGAACAACTTCATTCAGATTACTTTCTTTGCATATAAGCCACTAAAGAAACTTCTACCTCTTTGGTTCAGTGGTACTGAGAGATGCCAATAAGATGGTCAGACACTCGGCTGAAATTTTTGTCGTGCATCATTTGCTTGCCAAGAAGTGCATAGGAAAATCAACAAAATTTCTAACTCTGCCAATTGAAAACAATCTGAAATTTGAAAAAGCTTTGAACAAGACTTCATCTCTAACCCCCCATAATCGACCAAACAGCACATATTTTAATTAACATGCATAAAAGATATAGTCACCGAGACCACAAACCTTCAGATTTCAACTACTCAATGGAAGAATCTCCTCCGACATCGAGCAGATCCGAGCTCCTCGTATTCGGATTTAGTGACACACATTGCTTCGAAATCAGGACTAGATACCAAAAGCGATCCCCCTCGCCAGACACCTAGTATGGGACTGAACAAGCAATGGAGAGTTTTAAGCCAATGGGATACAGTAGAACCTCTGAAATCAAAATACTATATACTTCTTAAGGATGGCAATTTACTCTTCTTGAGTTGTTATCTTCACTTGATAGTCATCAGGGACAAGAGGCCGGAGCTCCCTCTCTCTGAAATTCAGTAAATCAATAATATAAAAGACTAAAGTCTGAATGGTGCTTTAAATAATTAATTCTGGCTATAAAGAAATGACACAGTTTTTAGAAGTTACAGTCTCTCAGCAAATCGAGGAAATAATGTGCTTCCACCGGTTAAAATAATGCTGCCAAAACAAGAAATTCAGACACAGACATTGGTATTTGAACATGAAATTAAAGAAAGGGTAGGAAATATTGAGATGTTTAAGAGCTCCCAAGACTTTGTAAGAACACCTTTCATAGAGTACAGGGTGAAGATGAGGATGACAAGAATTGACAGCCCGAACAATGCACTCAGCTAGTCCAGCTTGGTTCATTCCTGCATAAACAGGTTCAAGTCAGCAACTCTTAAAACAACATCAAAAAGACCAGGCAAACCTCCAAGGCGATTAAGATTTTGTTTCTCACAACATTTCCAATCAATTTCTTTCCAATTCTATGCCTTCACGGAAGCACGTAACAGTAACTTAAAGAAAGTTGAACAATCAAGATAGTCCCTGACCTAGACTATAAACACTAAAACAGACAGAAATCTAATCATTCATAACCATCCCACCAACAAATTTTCTACAATAAAATTTGCCCAATCAATTTCTTTCCAATTCTACGCCTTCAAGGAAGCATGTAAAAGCAACTTAAAGAAAGTTGAACAATCAAGATAGTCACTACCCTAGACTATAATTAGTAAAACAGACAGAAATCTAACCATCCAGCAATCTCACCACCAACAAATTTTCTACAATTTGCTTTCACATAAAGAACCTGAAAATATAGTCTACCATTACAGAGATTGGAATATGATACAGACCCAGATCCAAAGGACGGAAAAGCATCTCCGGGACAAGGAAGCGTTCATTTGTCAATTCAAATTCCTGCACACAATCAAAAAATTAAAACAAAATTAGTTAAAAAAAAAAAGAGACAGGAAATGACTTTGTCCAAGGAAATGGGAAACACTTGTACATTTTTTGTTAAATCAACTCTCTTTCGGTCCTCAGGCCTCTCTGTAACCTCCAAGTGATCCATGTCCCCCTTAGATCCGAATTCTGAAGGTGGGTCGCCGCCCGTCACAGACAAGTACCTCCGTGCTTGGTCGGGATCCTTAACAAAGCCCTTGGTGTGCGTAACACCATCTGGAAGCACGTACGTGCACCTCAACAAGTTTTCCTTCCCAGACTTCCTACACAGAACGAAATTTCAACTACTCCGAGCCACCGCAAATGTTTCACGGCAAATCAAAAAAACATACGAACCTGGCCATGTGGAGGTCACGCGCGACGTCGAGGGAGACGGAGCAGAGCTTCTCTTTGACGTCGTCCATCAGGAAGGTCTCGTCCATGACGTTGACGGAGCGATAGGAGACGAGCTCCTTGAGGTAGTTGGTTAGGGCCTTGCCGCCGAGGTCAATGCGCTTGACGGCGTAGTTGAGCGTGAAGTTCTGGAACACGGGGGCGGCGTGGGTGAAGGAGAACCCGCAGTCCACCACCAGGCTGCACTGGGCGGCCCGGGAGCCGACATGGGGGCGGCGGCTCGCCTCGTAGAGATGGGCGAGGGAAGGCGAGTCGGCGACGTAGAGGGCTTTGAAGTTGAAATCCTCGAAGACGAGCTCGTCGGTGGCGCGTTGGACGGAGGGGAGGGCGAAGAGGGGCTCGGTCAGTAATAGGGAGGACTGGGAGGGGTTGACATGGAGGAGGGAGGAGAAGAGGTGAGCCCAGATTTCTCGCTGGAGGTCCGGGTTGATGAGGTAGCCGCGGTCGAGGGGGCGGCGGACGGCGGCGGAGGTGAAGTCGAAGGAGTCGTCGTGGGAGGAGGAAGTGGAGGGGGGGACGAGCCATTTCTTGGAGGAGACGGGGCGGAGGAGGCAGTTGGGGAGGACGGCGGTGGGGTCACGCTCGCCGCCCAGGCCGGCCTTGATGAGGCCCCCTCCGTTGTCCAGGACCACCACAGGGTTCCACATGGCCTGACGAGGGAGAGGGATTTTGGGATGAAATGGGGTTGCTTTTTTCTTTCTTTTCCGGTCGAACGAGAAAGGTTTATGGTGCGTTTGGGTATTGAATTTTTAGAATTAGAATTGAATTCTTATTATAATTGCGAAGTTCGAGGCAAAAGTTGTGTTTAGGTGTTAAATTTTAGATTAAAAAATATTATTTTAATAGTAAGAAATGATTGGAAGTTTGAAAGTTGTGTATAATGATTGGTATTTGTGAAAAGTTATGTGAAATAATGATTTAAATAATAATGATTTAATTAAAAAATAAATATTTTTCTTTTAAAAGAAAAAACAAAATTAAAATTAAAATTAAAAAAAAAAAAAATAAAAGCAAGGGGTGGCTGCCAACCGTGGGGGAGGCCGCGCGGCCACCCCAGTGGTCGGGGGAGGCCGCGCGGCCACCCCCAGTGGTCGGGGATGGCCGCGCGGCCACCCCCAGTTGTCGGGGGAGGCCGCGTGGCCACCCCAGTGGTCGGGGATGGCCGCGCAGCCACCCCCAGTGGTCGGGGGAGGCCGCGCGGCCACCCCCAGTGGTCGGGTATGGCCGCGCAGCCACCCCCAGTGGTCGGGGGAGGCCGCGCGGCCTTCCCCAAGTGGTTGGGGAAGGTGCACTGCCACCCCCGGCAACCTCAGGGGGTGGCGCTAGGCCAACCCCTAGATTTAAAGGTGGCCGCGCGGCCACCCCCCAGTGGTCGGGGATGGCCGCGCGACCACCCCCAGTTGTCGGGGGAGGCCGCGCGGCCACCCCCAATGGTCGGGGATGGCCGCGCGGCCACCCCCAGTGGTCGGGGGAGGCCGCGCGGCCTTCCCCAAGTGGTTGGGGGTGGCGCGCTGCCACCCCGGCAACCTCAGGGGTGGCGCGAGGCCAACCCTAGATTTAATGGTGGCCGCGGCCACCCCGAGGTCGGGGTGGCGCCCCGGCCACCTATGGTGGTGGCAGTGCGCCACCCCTTTGAGGGTGGCTACCAACCGGCAGCCACCCTGCCTTTTTTTTTTTTTTTAAAAAAAAAGTTATTATTTTTAAAAAAATTAAAAAAAAATTATTATTTTTTTTTAAAAAAAATAATTTATTATTATTTTATTAAGTAAATGCGGGACCCACGCACTGTGCGTGGGTCCAGTGATCATTGAAGGTAGAATTGGATTCGGAATAGAATTTAAATTCTATTCTAAATCCAAACAGATCATTACGTTACTTACCAAAAATAAATAAATAAGAAAATAAGAAAGAGAGGAGTTTATATTTTGTTGAGAATAATTTTATTCAGATTAGCCTTCGGGTTAATACCGACCTAAAAAATGAGAAACAACAAAACTTTTGGGAAAGTCTCATCCCATCTCAAGAGACAGGTACTAAGCAGCAAAGATAGCAAGACTCTCGGGATAGTCCAATCCGAAAAGGTAGACATCGAGCAGATATTCCTGAGAATATAAGGTAAGAGGTATGATCAGATTGGGTCCTGGGAATACAGACATCCCGAGACCGAGATTCGAGTTAGCCAGCCAAGGCCCGAGACAGGCCAGTCTCGGGAAATCAGGCATCAACCGTGTTAGTTTATTGGCTACATTATGTTGACAAAATCACTACCATATTAAGGTACTACTGAAACAAGAAAGACGTAATTCAAAGAATTTTTCCGAGTTAATTTAGAATATTTTCTCCAGTATGGAAAAGGCTTAATATGACAAGTTCAGTGTCACAAATATCAAGAAAGGCGGTTTCCATTGTGACCATCCGGATGGCCAGAGGAAGCTTCCGAACACCAATCAGTGTTCGAAGAAATGTTCAAACACCTCAGCAAACACCAATCAAAGAGAGCATATGTTCGCACAGATGTCCGGACAACCCAGCTGACATCAACTCCCGAGAGCACCTGTTCTCACAGGTGTCCGGACAACAAACTGAAGGCTACGAACAGTGAAGACAGCATGCAACCATCCGAACGCTAAGGCTACGTCGTCTGAATACGCTACTAAAGACTTCTAAAGAAAAGCGTATTATTTGAAGTCGGTTGTTGCTTGACGTCTGGACGTCCTCTGTCCTAGTCTGGACGCCGCCTAGTGAAATTCGAGTTTGTGTCAAATTAGGTTTTCCAAAGTCTATTTACTTCTAGGCTATCATTTTGTAAGAATTCGGTACTAAATTCATTGTGTTAAGAGATGGTGTTTAGGCAGAGATTGTGAAATCAGTTAACTCTCTTAGAGTTTTATTCATGTGATTTGATCAACCCATTGAAATCTAGTTTAGGGAGGAGCCCTAAGTTAAAAGAGTCCATTGAATACCCTTTTAGACAAGAGGTCTAGTTGGGAAGCGTTCACGTATAGGTACGTGTCAAAATTAGAGGTACGACTACTGCATCGGGTTATGTGAATATTACTGCCTTATAACTAGCTTTGTCTTTTAAATAGTGAGTTTCTTAGGTTTGGCTGCCCCAGAGCGATTTTTCTCTTGGATAAGAGTTTTCACTTTGTCACCAAAATATCTCTCTTATTTACTTTTCCACATTTATATTTTGGTGAATTGTTGATCACACACACACTTAAATTAGGGTTCAATTATTATTTTTCAAACCGCATCCTAGATATTCCAGATGTGAATCCCACGAACTAAGGTAGACATTATAACTCAGAGATCGTGCCCAGCCCTTGAAAATCTGGGATTGAAGATAATTTTCGGATATTCAAGAAGAGATCTCGCTTGGAGGATAAGAATGAAAGAATCTCAAGAGATTTGGAGAGGAGATCGTGGATCCCGAAAAATTCGGGATCCTCAGCACTCTCCAACCGCATCAAAAAGCCTATAAATAGGTCCAAGCTCCAGGTATAAACTAAGACTGAATTTGGGCAATTAAGTAGGTTTTCTCTCTCATAAACTGACTTAGGCATCGAAGCGAGATCCCCGAAAAGGTCTCTTAGTGTTTTTTATTTTGCAAATATCTTGAAAAGCTTAAGGAACGTGTTATGTTTACGTCATACCGAAAACTGTAGTAACATATTTGATTCTATAATTCTATAAATTTTATTCGATATTCATTCAACAATGGTTGATTCATTGAATTTATTTAATTTAATAACAATTAATTCAAAGGTTTGCTCTTAGCTAAGAATGAAGACCCCAACAAAAACTCCATTTTCAAATAGGCATTGAAATTTTGGATGCATATTTTAAAAGTTATATATCAATTGGTCTCATTGGGTCATATTCACAACCACCATCACAATAAAATAACCAAGAAATGGTGACAAAGTGATGTTCTTGAAAACTCATTCAAATATGCAAAGAAAGCATGTAACACCACCCATTCCATGCCAATTTTTTCAAATTCAACACGTAAAACTTCGTCACCCTAAAAAAACATCGTGTGAGGCTTAGAAAATTGTATATATATGCATACAAACTACAAAGGGCTCTGATCAAAACCGAAAGGAGTAAGTCATATATATATATATGCTTACTGCCAAAAAGCCTTTAGATATCTCGAGCTCAGTTAGTCAAGTAAACGTATCAACCTCACCTAACACCTCCTAATGGATCTTTAAGTTTTTTACATCCCTACATGCAATTTTTAATAATGTATATATAGACTTTTTTTTTTTTTGGGCTCTCTAACTGACGAGTTAGTGATTTATTGTCCCATCAATAGTTGAAGACCGTGTCCGAAGCCCCTTTAAAGATCGAGACTTGACATCAGTCTTCTTATCATTTAGTCGCACAATCAGGCTATCGATCACTAATCACAACAAAATAATGGAATAACCCTTAATTCCATCTCCCACGTTTGCCGACTGCGATCGCCATAATGGGGATCGAAGCAATTCAAATCACCCTTCCTTGAGCCTCCAAATGCTAAGGAAAGTATACGTTTCATCAGTCCAAGTAGACCTCGAGCCCACACAAATCCTTACACACAAGGTATGGGAATCTCTCTTTTTGTCGACAAGTGGCATCTAGTCACATCAAAGGCTGCATCATGTTTCCAATTTCAAAATTTGCAGGATGGAGGAATAAACTCCATTTGCAATATGAACAGTATATAAAGAGGAGGAACAGAGGTAAATAGAGAGATAAGAAAAATTTTCCACTTATATACTTCAAAAAACTAACATGCTAACTTACGCATCAGAGTGTCTTCGGCTCCAGCCAAGGATCCTTTGACGAGCTTCCTATTTCGTAGGAATAGAACCAACAATGTTCAAGGAAGGTTCCTTCTTAGCTCTATCATCTGGTAACTGTGGTGGTCGCAGATCTTCATGGGAAAAGTGTCACAGAAATTGCACCAATAGATATATTCTTCATGCAAGCCGATTTTCAAGCAGATCGCCACAACCCAAATTTTCAAACTATCGACTTGCCTTGAGCCCACTGTTTTCTACCCAACACAACCCAAATGATCCGACCATAATTCAAATTGGAGTCTTTAATCGAGTCATTTTCAACAACCTTATCGTCAGTTACAGGTTTCGTTTTTCTCAAATTTTCAAACTACTTCCTTCCTCCCCAACTCCTCACAATTAGCTCCAATGTTTTTGACCTCCTCATCGTAGTGGCAGAGCAACCCAATATGGGCTCAGGGAGCAAGTGGTGCCTCGTCTTGGTCAATCGATTCCACTCCAAGTGGCTAGGTTGCAATGGACGGTAGTGGCCCTCCGCCTGGGTTAAGTGGTTCCACTCCAAATGATTGTACCTCAGGTGGCAGCTCGTAGATTCGTGCCTCATTTCATGCAAGTTGGTTGTTCTTCTAGTGGTGATTGGTGTGGGAATGCCATTGTTTGTTGTGGTGGAGCTGTAACGTGGGAAAGTGAGTCAAGTGGTTTGATGGAGTTGTGGCTATGATAAGTGAGTGTTTTTGGTTGCAAGCAAGGGGTATAGTTTTCATTAACATATTCAGAGCCGCCCCATGCCAGGTGAAGCAGAGATTTTGTATAAAGTAATGCTAAATACTACATTCTCATCTCACTAGATTGATGTGTCAATGCTCATCAACCCTTAATTTTTTTTTTTTTTTAATTTGTTAATAATGACTCATTCAATGGCTGATAGGCATTGCTAGACCAGTCTAATGGAATGGCGAGATAAATCTGATACCTTTGCTCCAGCCTATCTATATGATGTATATTACAAGAAGTGACCATCTTCCATTGACATAGGGCCAAGCTTAGATTTTTTGTTCCAATTGCTAACTCCAGGTCCCACCTATTAAAAGACTTCGATGAGATAGTTTGAATGAAAATATGGCCAAGGAAATAGAAAGGGACAAAAAAACATATGGCTTCATTAGGGGTGTAAGATGAGCCAGTTGTTCGTGAACTCAGCTCTGTTCGGTTTGGTTAAACTCAATTCGGTCTCGGTTTGAATAATAAATGAGTTGTTCGTGAACACAATAATATGTTCGAATATTAAATGAGACATACTCGTATAAAATCGGCTCGACTCGGATAATCTTATATAAACTCTTATAACTTCATTTTTACAAAAAAAAAAAAATCGTATTATTTAATTTTGTAATAAGAACATCTTAAGTAAAAATGAATAATCTTCCTAATATGATAGATATAACTTGAATTATTGTTGTGAGTTTAATTTTATAGATTTGTGTCTACGTGAGTGTGTTTGTGAGTATGTATTGTTATATGTGTGTGCTTGCACACATGTAATTTGTGCATGTGCATAATGAATTTATATACATACATATAAACTCGAGATTATATTATTTAAGATTCAAGTTAATTTATTTAATGAACTCAAATAATAAAATTTTAACAATACTTAATTAATTAATGATTAGTATGGATTTATGAAAATATAAGCAATCATGGTATTTACTTTATATATAAAAAAAATGAATAAGCTAATTGAGCAGCTCGTGAAAAGATCGAGCTCAATTCGTGTTTGAAATAAAATTAAACAAGTCAAGCTTGAACATAATATCTCGTTCGGTGATAAGTTCGAGCTCGACTCGTGTTCGAAATAAAATTAAATGAACCAAGTTTGAACATTCAATACTCAACTCAACTCGGCTCGAATACAGCCCTTCATAGCCCGTATGGAAACTACATTGCAGAAAGAGAAATTAATAACAAACACTTTCATTATATTCTATATACTCTCTATTATTCCAAACCCCATGTGTCTTTCACTCGCTTCGAAAGTAAGTACATAAATGAACACAGTGGCAAACAATGAAGAGCATAGAAAATCTTTCGAAACAGTGCAAGGAAGTAAAATAGTTATCCGCATCATGGGAAGAACATGCCATTCATTACAAGAGCTATTTCAATAGGGTGCGTAGTAGTACCCTCCTGGCTGTGGCATCCCATAAGGCATCATTGGTCGAGGGTTTAACGGTCAAACTAAAAATGATTTTCGTCGATCATTATTTTTGCCCCCACCAAACACCGAAAAATGCTGAAAATATTTTCTAAAAAACATTTTACGTTGAAACAAACGAAGCATTAAACTATAAGATAAATAAGTCACTCATAACAGAGGTCGTTTAAGCCTCTAAGGTTCGTCAAGATATTTTATAAATCCCGTTTAAGTCTTTAAGGTTTGCCTAGATATTTTATAAGGGTTAATAGAAAGGTTAGTTAAGAGCATTTGTAGTGAACTCGTCTCTTTGACAACGCAATCAGTCCTTGAACCAACGCAATTTGGGGGTTGTGGACCAAGAAGGGGATGGCTCGCCAGAGATAGTCCAGTTTAGGACAAAATCAGCGTCGAAAATGACTATGTACTCACAATGTTTGACGCCATTGCTTGCCCTTGCTCACCGGAGATAGTTTGATTTGGTATGTTATGTTGATGCCCTTGGTGGGTTTGCTTGGTACGTTATGTTTATGCTGATACCAAATTCATGCGCAGACGATTTTGATTGGTGGGTTTGCTTCTGATTTGTATGATGGCAATACTATGATTGATATGTATGTGAAATGTGAGCTTTTGGATTGTGGGCGCAAAGTGTTTGACGAAATTGCTGAGAGAGATGTGGTTTCTCTTTCCCATCTTTGCCAATCTCTGATCCGTCGGAGGCTGCCATCGAAGAGTCGGGTTGGGTAATTCAATTTTGGTTGGTTGAAAAGTGGCTATTTTAAAACTAATAAAAAATAGTATTTATTTAAAGTAGAGAATATTTAGAGAGTCTAGTATTTAGAGCTTTTGAAAAGTAGGAAGCTAAAATAACAAAAGTGAATTTTTTAGCCAAAATTTGCTTAAATTTTGACTAGTTCATTACAAATGCTCTAAGAGTGTCAAAGTGAATTTCGTTTGGTGAATATTCCATAATTTTATTTATTTTTTAAAAAAATCATTTTACTTCTTAAACTTTTATTATTTTTGCAATTTTCCTTTCAAATTAAAATCTCTTAATTTTCTGTATCAAATTTTTAATTTTTTGTACTCTCATCTTTCCCGTTATGATTTTGGGTTAAATCAGATTGTTAAATGGTAAAATGACCATAATATTTTGTAAACTTTATAAAATTACAAAATGATCCTTAAATCACAGTATTTTTTTATTTTTTATTGTAAAAAAATGAAAGTATTTTGAAATTTCTTACTTTTCCGTTAAGATTTAAAGGAAAATCCTAACGAAGGTATAAGATTGCAAATTTTTTCAAATTTGATACACTAAATAGTTAAATTTAGAGTTTTTAAACTTTAGAAGATAAATTGTAAAAGTAATAAAAGTTTAGGGAGTTAAGTGTAATTTTCATAAATTATAATTATAGCATTTCTCTTTTTCTTAATTTCTTTTTTCTTTTTTAACTCACCGTAACTGTAGTCTGTAACACTCTAATAGCCATTTCCGCTCTCTTCTCTCTGCCCTGATTACTAACCCCCTTCTCCTCCCCTACCCCCATTTCCCTGACAGTGAAGTATGTGCCTGCCTTTTGGCAGGAGGCTTTTTAGCCTTTTTTTTTTTTTTTTTTTTTTTTTTTTAAATTTATTTATTTAATATTGAGAGGGGAAGCTTAATAGTGTAGACGTTGCTGGTCGATGGCCACGCTGGGGATGTTTTTTCGTTCGGTTTTTGTGGTTGATTGCAGCAACGGGGTTTAGGGTTTCTACTGGAACGGCGGTTCGGGCGTGGAGGGGCTCGGTTTTGTGCGAATTTTTTCTCCGGTAACCTGATCCTTTCCTCGCTCGACACTTTCGGCCTCACCCGTCAAGCGCCCAAATTTCCGTTTTAGATCGGATTGATCCATCCAGCGAGTCAAAAGGGGGAAGTGGGGAAATTAGTCGGCCAGTGCATTTTCAATTGTTTTTTCTTTGTTTTATTTTGGTTGTTGTTGAATGCAGCTGCTGGGTTGTATTTGTATATCAAAATCTAGGACTTCAAAGCTATTTGTTAGCTTAGTTTGTGTGCCTCTCTGGGCATCAGTAGGTTTTATTGTGTTAAAGAGGCATCTTGCTGTTGTGTCTAGATTTTTGAGCAGCTGTAATATGTATTGGTCTTAGTCTATTATGCCTGAGTGGAGGAAACTCTCACCGCTGTGCCGTGACTTTGTGTACTATGAATTCTTTTAGAACCCTAGACATTTGACCTGCTGGTCTCTTTTATTTATGGGAAGAGATTTTCAAAAAAAAAAAAAAAAAAAAAAAAAGAAAAAAAAAAAAAGAGGGGGGAAGCTTAAGAGTGAAGCTTCTTAAGCTTCACGTCTCATTATTTTCCTATTTTACCCCAATGTAATGAAATAATACCGTCCTGCCAAAACACAAATGCACAGTATTCGAACTCTCTCAGCCCTAAAAAGTCTGCAACTCGGTATTGTTTCATTGCGTTTGGGTAAAATGGGAAAGTGATGAGACGTCTCAATATTAAAAACAAAAGGCTAAAAAGCATCCTGCCGAAAGGCATAGCTTTCGACCCAGGACTGTATTTACTCTCAGGAGAAATGGGGGGAGGGGAGGAGAAGGGAAAGGGGAAGGGGTTAGTAAACAGGGCCAATTCTCTCTCTCTCTCTCTCAAGTCTCAACTGATTCTGCTGGCCGATTCGACTCAGCCAAGCGACCATGTTCTTCCTCCGAGTCCAAGTGGACAGCAAGCACCCTCTGGGACAAATCACCAAGTTCAGGTCGACCACTAGTCCATCAAACCCTAACGCTGGCTCAAAATTCAGCCAACGCAGAGGCGTAGCGCACCTCTTCCGAAGTGCGTCTCTCTCGTCACTTCCAAACCCTAGCTCCCGATCCACGGTCCTCTTCGTCGTTTCCGTACCCAACTACCTCTCATTCCATGATTTCATCCGCTTCTGCGGCGCCTGGATCGACACCGTCTCCGAGCTCCTTTTCATCAGGTACGCTCTTCCCCAATTGCTCACAGTTCTGTTTTATAATTCAATTTGTGAATCTGAATTTCAATTCAATCCTAATTTCTGTGTTTGGTCACTGAGAAAAAATGATGAAGTGGAAACAATTTAAAGAATGAGTTGATTGGAGACTGTACTCCAGGCCGATGAACCTGCAAAGGGGAGGATAACAAGTGCGGGTGACCTCACGGTGTGTGCCGACGGGAACACTCCCATGCTAAGTCAGGGTTTTTTTAGTGAGGAAGGGGAGGAAATTCATAGAGTTGTTTGGGGAGAGAATAGTGCGTGGACTCTTCCCCTTTCTTTTATGGAGTGTTTCCACGGGATTGGGGGAGAGTTCAGGAATCACTGATTTGATTCTATGAACCCACTTCGTTAGGCAATTGCTCCCTTATATCGTCAGTTGGTTAAGGTACACCTGGCCCGACTATGGTCTTATGTAGACATTGTTGTCCTGGACTGGTATGCCCATTGCCTAGTCTTGATCGGCCTGACTTAACTGTAGTGTTGCTTGCAAGATGGCCTTATTAGGTTAACACTGGGTTTGGGGACCATTACCAAGGGATTATACTTGGGTACACAAAATTTGATTCTTTTTTTTTTTTTGAATTCTTGAATTTTTCTTAGGAGCGATGGGATGGAGAATCGGTACAGTGTCTTGATAAGGCTTGCCAACCAGTTAACAGCTGATGGATTTTATTGCAATTTTAATGGAAAGAAGTTCTCACCAGGCGAGGTAGATGATGAGCTTTGCTTGTATTATTGGTTTTGATTGCAAGCATTGTAGATTGGACTCATTGATATGTGTGTTGGATTTTTCATTTTTCATTTTTCATTTTTATAATGGTTGATTTTTTAGGCTGAGGTATGCCATATTATGTTTATGATGTCTGTGGAGTACACGGAATCAGTGGAGATAGCCAGGACACCTCCCGCAGGGTGTACGGAGTTACCTACTTGCCCAGTGTGTCTTGGTGAGTTACATTTTCTGTTTCTGTTCTGTTTTGGTTTGTATTAAAGAGTGCATATTGTGCTACATTTTTTTTTGTAGAATGATGAGACTCTTGGGAATTGATGTTTGTATGGTTTATTTGAATTTGGTGTTTGAATTTTAGGGAGATTGGACCCAGACACTAGTGGAATACTGAGTACAATTTGTGACCATTCGTTTCAGTGTCCCTGCATTTCAAAAAGGACTAATTTGTCTTGCCAGGTGAGCTGATTCTCGATTCCATGAACATTTCCTCTTTGGTGTTATGTTCTAGGTTGGAGAACTTAATTAAATAA
This sequence comes from Alnus rubra, assembly GCA_028654335.1. Taxonomy (NCBI): domain Eukaryota; kingdom Viridiplantae; phylum Streptophyta; class Magnoliopsida; order Fagales; family Betulaceae; genus Alnus; species Alnus rubra. The sequence continues at coordinate 2,861,713 of JAJPGS010001263.1, forward strand.
AGGTATTGTTAACACAAGTTAGTTTTTGATGAGCATGTAGTTCCACAATTTATTGTATCCGGTATCTTGACTTTGGGAATTCTCAAATGCTTTATGGATGTCAAGAAGGTGATGTTAGTACAAGGCAGGGTCATGTTGTTGCTTTGAGAAATCTCAAATTCTCAAATGCTATCATACAGCCTGAAAAAGTGTTGCTTTGACGCCTTTTTGATCTGGAATCTTTTCTTTTTGGCCGTTTTGTGTTAATCTTGAAGCTCCAATATCCTTAGAGCCTTTTGAGGATCATGAAGCCCACAATTTGTCATCCCTGTCATGCTGTATTTTAGTTGGGATGCATATCCCATATAGATTTGACAAAAACAATCACAACTTTTTTGTGCAACTATAGTGGAATTAGGCTCAAAATGTCATTTTTACTTCTGCTAAAATTACTGTTTGGATTAAAAGAAAATGTATTATGCAAGTTCATGCTCATGATTTTAACTGGCATTATTTTATGGAAGTTAGGGTACAATACGGACATTTGCTTCAGCTTAAGGTGCATGCTATCTTGAGTTTTTTTTCCCCAGCTTATAGTGCATGCTATCTTGAGTTGATAGCCCTAGCATCTGCCTTATCTAGTGATGTCTTTAATCGTATTTCCAATAGAAGTGGCTGGATGCTGGGGTAACCATATTGAAAATGGTTTTCAATTTACTTTCAGGTCTGCCGATTCTGTCAGCAGCAAGATGAGAAACCAACTTGCTCTGTCTGTGGAACATTGGAGAACCTTTGGGTGTGCATAATATGTGGTTTTGTGGGATGTGGAAGGTAATAAACTAACTCTGGCTTCTTATTTAGGATATTTTCTTTCTGGTAGGGTTAGAATCGAAACCCTCTACGTTCATTGAACCATCTCAAGCTAATAGATGGCTTCAATGATCATGAAGGTTCTCGGAGGAGGTGTTAGATAGATTATTGGGTATTTTGTCTCTTTGAGTTATGGCGACGAGGCATGCCCTCTTAAACGAGTTTCATTCTGCTGGGGTATGCCTCTGTGCTTTTATACAGTTTCCTATTGGATATAATACTTACCTTATCCTCACCAAAAAAAAGAGAGAAAAAAAACAAGACTCTAAAGTGATCAAGCACTAAAACCTAAGTTTTATTTTATATTTGACTACACTCTTTTGGTGTCTTCGTGATCATAGCTATCAATTTTTATCTCTTTTTTTAGATATACAGAAGGCCATGCCATGAGGCATTGGATGGATACGCAGCATTGCTACACTCTTGATATGCAAACACAAAAAATTTGGGATTATGTTGGTAGTGTTTATGTTCACCGACTGAGTCATTCCAAAGTTGATGGCGAGTTGGCAGAGACGAACTCTCATTGTATGTCATTTGAAGGCGATTGTGGTACTAGTGGATGTAGCGAGGATTCTGGAATAAGTGGGACCCTCTTTAGTAGCAAAGTTGATGCTGTATGATTCTCTTATTATAATTGCTTTCTAAAGTTACTTATGAATCTTTTTTCAGATTACACCCACTATCTCAAGTTTTAGATATGCTAATAATTTATTATTACTCGAATAGAGTATTTAGAACTGTGATGCTACACTTGTACATGTCTGGTACAACTTGGGTGGTTGGACTGAGTTGGACCTTTCAATATGAAGTTCTAATATCCATAATATTTTGAGGTGATGGGTTATTTCATGTCTGGTACCATGAACTTTCTTGTTCTTCTCCATTGTGAGATTGCTTGTGCCTTATAGAATGGTATCTTCGGTCCTGCTAGGCTGTCTTGGATTATGCATAATCGAGTACTAGACTTGTTTGCTTGGGGGGGGGGGGGGGCATTTGTGGAGTCTGGAGAGAAAGAAATGATAAAAGTTTCAAAGGCCGCAAGAAGACAATGGTGGAGCTTAAGTCTTTTTTCTTCAACACTCTTTACCTTTGGACAACTGCGTTTGTCTTTTCTAATTTGTTTAGTTTTCATGATTTTTTTTTTTCCTCCTAGTTAGGTGTTTCTGTTGTATATTTCCTATATACCTGGGTTGCACTTTATGCTTTTTAATGATATTTCGATTACTTAAAAAAAAAAAAAAAAAAAAGATTCCTTTTCCTCTTTTCCTCTTTTCCTATAGGCATGCACTTATCTTCAATTTACATGCCTGACAACAGATTGTGGATGAGTACAACGGTCTTCTTGCAACTCAACTGGATAATCAAAGACAAGTTAACAAATTGATCCCTACTCCTTCCACCCTCCTCTCCCTATCCCATCTCTTTTCCTCCTTCATTCTTTTTTCTCCCCAACCCTTGCTGGATGTGACTGGTGATATTCACTCATTAGTTTATAAATAGATCATGAAATTTCTTCCTACCTGTTTTTCTTTTGTTTTCTAGGCTGAGCTCTTCTTGTTCTATATATATTTAACATCTCTCTCTCTCTCTCTCTCTCTCTCTCTCTCTCCATATATATATATATATCATTTGACATGATAGCTGTGGTGGAAATGCAGTTGAATGTCTATAATTTTATGTCTTTGCTGGGGATAGGGATGGGGAGCATAATTAGATGGCTTGGGACTACCTTTACTGTGTAGCCCATAGGCCCAATTGGACTTCCCCCCCCAAAAAATCTCCGAAATACCCAAACACACACAAAATATATATATATATATATATATATATATATATATATAAATCCAAATATCACTGTCATACATTATGGAAGGGGATGTAATTGCTTGAACAGGTAGGAGTTTCTACTTGGGTTGCTTTTGTCTGGGAAATTTCACATGGATTCTTATTCTACGTAGATGTATTTATGTTACTTATGTACTACCTTGGCCATGTGATGCTCTTATAGATTATATGCCCTCTTAACATGTCAAATTTTTCCTTAAGAGTTAATTTGTTTAATATTTGTTTTGTTCCAGTATTATGAATCTCTACTTGTGGAGACCAAAAGTAAAGTGGGAAGCTATATTTCAGAAGCAGTGGAGAAGGCTGTGACTTCCAAGATGCATGACATCCAAAATAAATTGGAAAAGTGTATCGAAGAAAAAAATGCTGTGGGAAATGTAAGTTTGAAGCTTAATACTAATCAAGTTTGGATATTAAAGAAAATGCTGTTGCATTTTGGTTATTTCTTCTCCGATTTTTGTGCTTATCCCTTGATTTTCTTGCTCATCTCTGCATCCCAAATCAAGGCATGTACTTCTCTACTTTGGATTTAAGCTTTGAATTTTCCTTGATTTAATTATTGAGTATTTGAAATTCTAGGGCAAAAGGTTGGGTTGTTGGGTATTTTCAAAACCATTTTTTTTTTTTTTTTTATTGTTCTTGGTTTGGTTCATCTTAGTTGTTTGCTGAGGTTGGAATATGTTCTATGTTTGTGCATTTTTATTTTTGGGGCACATTAGATTATTACAAGATATTGTTATTTCTATTTTTACTCATGCACCCCAAGTGTTCGACAAAATGCCTAAATGAATTTTTCTTCAAAGTTTGGCATTTATTTTTATCCAAATTGCTTTATTACCCCGGCAGGAGATTAACATATACTTTTATAAAATTACAATTACTTATCAAAAAAAAAAAAAGCATATACTTTTATATGTTGTTTTGTCTGTTTTTGGGTATATGTTTTTTTAAATTTTTTTTTTTTTTTTATTTTTTTTTTTAGGATATGTCTAACACTCACAAGAGGTCTAAGGTGGATGCAGTCGCAACCATCAATTCCAGGACTATAGTAATTGAGCGTGGGGTCTTGAAGCCTGACATTCGAGTTGCTCCTTTTGATTTCATCTACCGGATCTTTAATGAGAATGGATGGCTAAGCATCTTTGATGCAGTGAACATTTATCCAAGGCTCGTGTATGAGTTCTACAAGAACTTGGAAGTTGTGAGGATAGACAAGCAGACTCCTTGCTTTGAGACAAAAGTGTGCGGCACTACACTAACCATTGATGTCGATGTCATCAGTGAAGTCACCGACATCCCACTCTCTTATGCCATCAGCACTCCTTTTCCTGACTCAGTGACTCAGCCTTCAAGGGAGGAGCTTATGGGCTGTTTTGATCCTAGAGGAACAAATGTTTGGGAAGAAAGCAAGAATAGTATTCCCATCGACTTTCTACAGTCTCCTCAGCATCTGTTGGCTAGAATAGTCATGCAGAATATCTGGCCTATTTCTCGCAACAGTGACGTTCCACTTAACAGGGCTCGTATGATCTTCGCCATCATCAACCAGATTCCATTTTGCATGTGCAAGCACATGATAATGATGATGATAGAGATGCAGGAGGATAATCAGATTGCACTGCCTTTTGGAGGACTCATCACGAAAATCCTCAAGAAAAAGCTAGCAAACATCCCTGCCAATGAGCCAATGGATATGCCTGAGGGAAATTTTGGGAAGCTAACCGTAATGAAGTCAAATGCTCAGGTTCATCGGTTCCAGGAACAGGATGATCCAGTTCCTTCCGCTCCTTCAGTTTCCTCTTCTTCTACTGAGCCACCAAATGCTGCTGTTTTGAGTATTTTAACTCAAATAACTGATCGGCTACAATCTATGAATACCCGGATGACTGACCAATTTCAATCCATGGATAATCGGCTTCTTTCCGTAGATGATCGATTCTTGACCATGGATCAATGCATTCAGACCATCGAAGCAGATGTGACCCAGATCAAGATCAATGTACGGAACACTCTTCGTCATCTCGTTCCAGAAGAACAGAGGGATCAAGTGCCATGACACTTTTTTTTTTTTTTTTCTTTTTTTTTTTCTGTAGTAGTTTAAAAAAAAAAAAATTAGTTTTTCTAGACTGCATTATTTTTTGGATATTCGTTGTTTTTTTTGGGTGATAATTGTGACTTATATTTCTTTAGTTTAAATTACTATGTTTACTGTCTTTTTGTGACAAAAATTGGAAGTATTTTTTATTTTTTGGGTTGTAACCATTTTTGTCCTAGAATGGCTAAAGGGAGAGTTTGTTGGTTTTTATTATTGGCTAAATTTTGTTGATAAAAAAGTTACTATATTAGGGACTCAGTTTATTCATAAGACTTATAGAAGATTCCTGCAATTATATTGTTCAAGAATTTTTTTTTGATAAGTAAGTTTATTAAAAAGCGTAAGGCGCTCCTAAGTACACCGGAGGTATACACGAGTAGCCAAAGCCAGCACAAAAAAAAAGAAAAAAACCCAAAAAAAATCCAAAGAGGACCAAGCCCGAAACCCACCAAAAACCCCAAAAGGAAAACCCTAGAACCCGAAAAAAACCCAAAACAAACCACAAAAGAAACCAAGAGACAACCCAAAAGCCCTCTAAAGAACACTACCCTACAACTTGAGGCCCTTTCCTTTCCTGCGCCTAGAGGAGTCTGAAGCACCACCATAGTTAACGGAACTTTGCAAATTCAGCAACTCCCTCTTTCCCTTCGATTTCTGGCGCGCTATCATCTTCTCACGCAGAAATTCCTCTTCCATGGCGTCCCGAATAGCCAAAGCCTCTTCCTCAAAATCACCATCCATATCCCAATCCAAGGGCAAACCATCCCAAAAATCATTGACGTCCTCCCAAACCACAGCCTCCCCGTTATGATCAAATCCAACCGGCCAATTTCGAGATTGGCAGCCTCTCGAAGGGGAGGAAGGGCCAACCATCCCTAGAACATTTGCCTTCCGAGGCAAGGTGGGAGAAACTGGCACCTTCGAACGATGGTTGAGAAACCCCTTCTTAAGACCCATCTTCACTGGGGGCTCCGGAGAATCTGCAACCTTCTTAACTGGCGTCTCACTGTCAGCACAACCAGGAATCAGACAAGAAGTGGCAGAAACCGGAGAAGGAGCTGGATCTGCCGGACAAGACAGATCAGAAGGCGGCACTGGGGGAAAGAAGAAAACGCTAGCCCCTCTCCCGGAAGAAGGCAGATACGGAACCGCCCCAGGAGAAGGCAGAGACGGTGGTTCCATCTGAAGAGAGCACCCAAGAATCGCTGACGGAGTCGGAGCCGCGGTCACAGTGGCTCCCGACGGAGCATCCTCTAAACCCCCAACAAAAGAACGAGCCAGACGCAACCCAGAAGACAACTCCGACGTCGACTCCGGCAAGGATCTAACATTCGGCAGAGCCGTTGCCACCGCCTCCGGGAAACTCTGAGGCAAACCCAAACTAGGGCACGAAATCGGACCCGGACCCGATACCCGCTTCGAACCCGTCTCAGAAGAAAAAGCCGTCTCTCTTCCCAAATCAGTAACCCTAGTAGTATTTGGTTTAATCACCTTGGGCCCAGCACAAAAACCGGGTCCTTTGAGAGCAACCTTGCATCTCTTGAGAACCCGGCCTACCACAAAGCCCGGCCTACGTTTAAAACTAAACGAGGACTTAAAGCCCATCTGCTTTGAAGACCCGCAAGCCTAGACTAACGCCTTAGAGAGGCAACCAATTAACTTCATAAACTTCCCGAGCACGCCAGACAGAGCAGACACTCCATCCTTCAGCAGTGCAATGTCACCCTCAGTAGCGGCATCCCTAGACACGCAAGCCGAGTCACAGACACACTCGAGAACTGGGCTTCTCAACAACTCGACGGTCCTTACCCATAGGACCACACGCTTGCTTTTCCATGGCGGTGCGATCTTCTGGTGACAGCGCCTCCAAACCGCACCTAACCACTGCCGGCCTATCGACACCAACCTTAGCCGTATCTCCAGAACCCGAAGACTGACCCTGAGAACGACGCCCTAAAGCAGAAACGGAAGCTGACGAGCGCACCACCTCCGCGTACGTCTGAAAGCCAGTACCCAAACCCAACTTAACACCCGCCGGAATACCAACAGAAGGCGGAGAACCATCCAAAGCTCCAAGAAAAGCCACAACTTTGCTCAGCTCTCCAGAAACACAGCTCCAGCCCCGCCCATCACGGCCTTCAGGAAACATAATCAACCCTATCCGGCCTCCCGCGGCGTAAACCTCTACCACCAAGAACCTACCGGACTTATTCTTCCCTCTCCGTAAGATGGTCGCCTTGTTCAAGAATTGGAAGGGCTAAGAATGAGAGTTTTGCAGAATATATATCAAGAAAGGCAAGAGTAGTGATGTAGAAAATATTCGGAAGAAATAAATGCTCCATAATTTTTGGTTTACCCACAGCGTGTCCGAACAGCCAGAAGCAGTGTTCGGACACAAGTTACAAAAAGTCTGTGTTCCCTACATGTCCGGACGGCCCAGTGGACGTAAGTTACAGAAAATCTCTGTCTATAAGAATGTTCGAACACAGAAGTGAAGACTGCGGACAGAGAAGATTTTTCATGCAAATGTCCAGACGCTAGGGCAACGTGTCCGGACGTGCTTCAGCAAAATATTCACTTACTGATACATGTCCAGACACCACCACCTAGAAATTCGTGTCTATGTAGAATCAAGATTTTCAAAGCCTATTTGAAGAGGCTTCTAGACAGTGTTTCTTTAAGAATTCCTGTTGAGAATTTCAGTGTGCTAAGAAAAGATTATTTAGGCATAAATGTTTGTATGTATTTCTCTTAGAGTTTTATTTATATTGTAACCGTTCAACTTTTGAAATCTAATTGGAGAGGAGCTCTAGTTAAGGAAGTCAATAAAAGAACTCTCCAGATGAGTTTGGGAGAGAGGCAGACAAGTAGACGCTTGTTAGAATTCAAGAGAGTGCTTATTGCAAAAGGTTGTGAGTACGAACTCCTTGTAATTAGCTTTTTCTTCTGATAGTTAATTTCTTGGGTTTAGCTGTCCCAGAGTGGTTTTTCTTATTGGTGTAAAGAGTTTTTATTTCATAACCAAATATCTGTGTTAATTCTTTTTATTACTTTACATAGTTGGTTATCTGTTTGGTTGCGGTTACTTCGGAGTCTATATATTTTCAAATAGATACATTCTTTATGCAAGCCAATTTTCAAGCAAATCACCACAACCCAAACTTTCAGACTATCGACTTGCCTTGAGCCCATCCTTTTCTTCCCAACACTGCCCAATTGATTCGACTCATAATTCAAATTGGAGTGTGGGCTCGGGGAGCAAGACACCTCATCTTGGTTAATCAATTCCACTCCAAGCGGCTAGGTTGCAATGGACGATAGTGGCCTTCCGCGGGTCAAGTGGTTCTACTGCAAACGGTTGTACCTCAGGTGGTAGCTCATAGATTCGTGCCTCATTTCATGCAAGTTGGTTGTTCTTCTAGTGGTGATTGATGTGGGAATGCCATTGTTTGTTGTGGTGGAGTTGTAACGTGGGAAAGTGAGTCAAGTGGTTTGATGGAATTGCGGCTATGATAGGTGAGTGTTTTTGGTTGCAAGCAAATAGTATAGTTTTCACTAACATATTCAGAGCTGCCCCATGCCAGGTGAAGCAAAGATTTTGTATAAAAGTAATGCTACTAGATTGATGTAGCAATGCCCATCAACCATTTATTTTTTATTTTTTTAATAATGACTCATTCAATGACTGATAGGCATTGCTAGAGCAGCCTAATGGAATGGCGAGATAAATCTGATACCTTTGCTCCAGCCTATCTATATGATGTATATTACAAGAAGTGAACATCTCCCATTGATAGAGGGCCAAGCTCAGGATTTTCTGTTCCATTTGCTAACCCCAGGTCCCGCCTATTAAAAGACTTCGATGAGATAAGAGTCTGAACGAAAATATGGCCAAGGAAATAGAAAGGGACAGAAAAACAGATGGCTTCATTGCAGACAGAGAAACTAATGACAAACACTTTCATTATATTCTATATACTCTCTATTATTCCAAACCCCATATGTCTTTCACTCGCTTCGAAAGTAAGTACAGAAATGAACACAGTGGCAAACAATGAAGAGCACAGAAAATCTTCCGAAACAGTGCAAGGAAGTAAAATAGTTATCCGCGTCAAGGGAAGAACAAGCCATTCATTACAAGAGCTATTTCAATAGGGTGCGTAGTAGTACCCTCCTGGCTGTGGCATCCCGTAAGGCATCATTGGTTGAGGGCTTGGGCCATAGTAGCCAGAGCCACCAGCAGCAATCTTGGCCAAACCCACTTGGCCTTGCATCCCATCCCTTCCATACTGCTGCCAGAGCTGCTGTTCCTGCACAAGAAGCTGCTGCTTCCTCTCCATCTCCGCTATTTGCACATATGAAGGAGGTGGCACTGCAAGCGATGCGGCGAAGGGATCCTGGTGCCCTACTGCCTGGACTGTCCCATCTGGAGCAGGCAGAGCAAGCACAGGTGTAGCAGTCTTGCCTGCCCCAGGCAGTGTCACACTACTTGCACTTCCACCACCCAGTTGAGTGGTCCTCACATGCTGCCTCACTGCCCCTTGATCATACATTCCATTCAATAGCAATGGATCAAACCCACCTGCCAATGTAGCTTTCTGCTTCGAGAGATTACTAGCTGATTCTGCCAATGCCAGCTCCCAATCTGCTTTACCAATCTCGGCAGCAGGTGTCTGCCATGCCGATGTCACCTCAGGCTCACCATTCGACGGGAAAGCTTCCCAAGAACCATCTGTATTTGTAGCCGGTTGCCCAGAGAACAGAGCCAAAGCCAATTTATTGCCTTGCTCATCAGCTGAGATTGCATCATCCTTCAAATTCACCAAGTCCTCAGTCACCTGCTGTGGTTGTGGTTTAGCCTCGCGTTCAGGTGGGGGTGGGGGTGGAGGGTTATAATTCTCTGGCGGAGGAAGAGCCTTTATCTCATTCATATCCTGCTCCACCACCACCTCCTCCTTCACAGGCGCCTTCTCCTCCCTACTTCTCTCCAAGCTCTTTGGCTTGCCCGCCATCTCCCTCAAGAACCCCTCGAGCGTCCCCAAAAGCTTCTCAGTAATCCTCTGGACTTCAGGATACTCAGACGACCGCGCAATCCCTGTATCCTTACACCAATTATAGAACGCCACAAGCTCATCAATCATCTTCGCCGCACTAACATAAGCATCAAAGCCCTTAACACAATCAGCATATGCCATCTCCATAAACCTATCCAACAACACCCCTAATGCCTCACATATCTCCACATAAACCCCAAAACTCTCCCTCACGATCTGGTAAAGACCCACCAGCACCAACCTACTAGTCTTTGCCGCACCGGTCGGCCTACAAGCCAATATCCGATCAAGTATTTTCAACAACTGGTTCAACTTCCCCAAAACCCTCTCTGGCCGCATTTCCCTCATCGGTGTCTCTCTCCTCTTCTCCCTCCCCATCGATTCATTCACGTCCCCATAGGACCTCGTCCTCCTACCCATCATTCCATTATCATTCTCATCCTTGTACCTATCATCCTTCTCATCCACGCCTTTCATGCTCTTCTCAATGACCACGCTCTCGACCTTCTCATCCAAATACGCCGCGTAAAACCTCACGAAACCCGAGTGATCCCAGGAATTCGAGTGCGCCTCGTCTCTAAAATCTGACATGTTCAAGACCCGCATTCCCCGCCGGGTTGCATAGGCCATCTCCTCCTCAAACGTCGGGTGCCCATCGACCAAGACTCTGTGCACAAGCATCAGAGCCTTGAGGGCCACAATCCAATCGCGGGTCTTGCTCAGCCGCTTCGATATCGTGGCCACGCACGCGCCGACATACCCTCTCGAATAAGAGGTCAGGGTTATGATTTCCCTGATGTACTTCTCGTCAGCGGGGTCCTCGTCGTGGGTTGTTGCCTTTACGACCAAGACTTCGAGGTCTGGTGCTATGTTGCCAGCCACTTTGGCTATGCTAATGCTTGTTTGGTCTTTCACTGCCCCGATAGCCTTTCGGATCGTACTGGGTGCCATTGCTGTGATCTATGCAAAAGTATAACTGGGTTTTCGGGATTTCAAGATTTGGGAATGGAAATGGGGGTTACCTTGCTCTTGGCTCAATTTGCAGGCCTGCAGGGGTGGATCTGGCGGAGAAAATGGGAGATCTGCTGACTTGGGTCAGTGCTGGTGACCGGAGAAGATGGTGTCCGTACGATCGGAGAAGCTAACGCGACCGTACTGGATCGAAGAAACACGGGCACGGGCTCGGTAGTGGTAGCCAAGTCTCTTTTGGCTCTCTCTCTCTATCTCTCTCTCTCTCTCTCTCTCTCCTCTGTGTTTGCGCGAGTTAATTGAAGTGCAAAGCGGGTAAGATTTTAGATAGCATTTTGACGGGGTAGCTACTTTTCTTTTTTTGCTTCATATTCCTACATACACAGACGGCGTCGTTTTTGGGGGTTCTTTGAATACAAGCGACACGTAACGCATGCGCGACAATAAGCGTGTTAATTAAGTACCCCGGATGCGTCTGTGAATGGCACTGATCAAATGGAATCTGAGTTTATTGTTTTTTCTTAATGGCATAAAAAAAGTGCTTCTTTTTTTTTTTTTTTTTTTTTTTTACTTTAACTTTAACTTTAACTTTCGATGGATGATGAACATTTTCTACTTTCTGATTTTGTTTTTTCCTTTGTCAGCGAATCTCTAGCAATAATAACCAAAGTAACTATTAAAAAAGTAAAACTCTCTATTTTAGCTATTACTTTTTCTATATTCTCTCTAATAAAATCTCTATTATACTCTCTACTTATATTTAAATATTATTTTGTATAAGAAAAAGTGTGAAAGAAGTTAAAAAAAATAGAAAAAGAAAGAAAGAGATAGAGAAAATAAAAAAAAAACTCTTTATGGTGTGAATAGTGAATAGACATAATAGTTTATTTACTATTCACATTAGAAGAAAAAAAAAAATTATTTTGCCTCTTCTGTTAGAGATGAAAAATGACTCATAATAGTCAAATTTGATTATCATAAACCATTTGTCTATTCTGTTAGAGATGCCCTTCGTAACCTTTCCTTCGTGCATAAGTTTTAGTAAAATTCTGGAGATTTCCTTAACGAATTTTTTTTTTTAAAGAATTTCCTTAATTTCCTAACTGAATTTAACTAATAACAATTAAATAATCAGAACAATGGATCTTTTTAAATTGTTTTCTTACCTTTAAAATTATGAAAAGAATCTTTTTTTTTAAAAAAAAAGTTTCTAATTCAGCTTATTAAATAAATATTTGTTCTCACACATACTTTAAGCATACGTGAGTTTAAAGGTTGAATTGGTGGTATTTTTCTCAAGCTTAATTTGAAGATTTTTTTTTTTAAAAAAAAAAATTAAAATATGGTTTAGATATTTTGTAATAAGAAAATACATGTATAGAGAAAGAGAATCAACTAATTAAATCTTATATCATAGTTATATAATACAAATAAATTCGGAAATTTAAATATGGCAATAAGGAAAGCATGACAAGCGCTCAGTATGGGTGAAAATGTGTGCAAATAAAAACTGTTCATATCCGATATTCGCATATGCGGATGTGGATGACAATTTTAAGGAATGTGAAAGTTGTTAATAACCGCATCCGCATTCCCTTTAAATTCACTAAAACGACGTCGTTTTCGACTTAGTAAGTTTAGGATCGTTAGATTATGTTAAGTTGTTTTTATTATCATCTCAAAGTCATATGTCATTACATTTACTCTTATTTTTTTCTTTTCTTTGGTAATCTAAATCCCAATTAATCTATGAGAAAATCACCCCCATAACTAATAATCATGAATTGTGTAACAATTTAAATTTAAATTTATTTAATCTTGCATATAATAATAACTGCATTATTTAATCTTGCATATAGATTTAGAAAATAATCTAGAACGCCGATTACCTCATATGCGGATAGTGGATAATAACGGTGCGGATGTGAATAGTAATCATATAATACGGATCCGGGTATCTAAAAGTGATAACCGCATTTTGCGTATACGGATATTATTAATAACCGCATCCACATCCGCATTTTCACCCCTAATACTGAGTATCAAACTTAAACTATAAGATAAATAAATTACTCATAACAGAGGTCGTTTAAGCCTTTAAGATTCGTCCAGATATTTTATAATGATTAATAGAAAAGTTAGTTAAGAGTGTCAGTTAAATTTTGTTCGGTGAATATTACATAAAATTAGAGAAACCATCATTTTACCTCTTAAACTTTTATCATTTTTTCAATATTTTTTTTTTAAAGTTAAAAAACTCTCAATTTTATGTATTAAACTTTCAATTTTTTGCAATCTTACCACTACTCTTATGATTTTGGGTTAAATCAAACAGTCATATGATAAAATGACCCTAATCTCCCTGTAAATTTTATAAAATTGCAAAATTACCTTTAAATTACAATTATTATTATTTTTTTAAAAAAATGAGAGTATTTTGGAAATTTCTTACACTTCCGTTAAGATTTAACGAAAAATCTTAACGAATGTGTAAAATTGTAAAATTTTTAAAGTTCGATACACTAAATTGAGAGTTTTTTTAACTTTAAAAAATTGTAAAAGTAATGAAAGTTTGAGGAGTTTTTTTTTTTTTCCTGGGGTTAAATATATATTAAAAAAAAAAAAAGAAATCCACTGAATTAACAGCTGATTTTAAAATAGTATCCTGAATGTTCAATTATACTAATGTGACTTATTAAACAAAGTGTGCCAAAAATGCTATTTTTGTTGAAATATTCTTATAATACACCTATTCACTTAAAAACTTAAAAAAATAAAATAAAACTAAACTAAACTATTTTTTTTTTAAAAAAAAAAGAAGAAAAAAAAAGGAAAAATAATGGATAAATACAAAATCAATGCATGTGAAAAGGACTTCAAGGTAGGTAAAAAATGACAATTTAGTTATTGTAGTCAAATATCGTCAAAATACTTGATAGATTCTATTAGTATCAACATCAATACCAATAAAATGATGATATATGTCACTCTTACTAAAGAAAATATCAATATATTAAAAATATACATTTATAAAATTAAATTATTCACTGCAGTTAAATTCTGTCAAAACACTTCACGGATATTGTTAATGTGTCATATTAGCATCAATATATTAGCGTGCCATGTTAGTTAAAAATTTTAACTAAAAAAAATGGAAAAAAAAAAAAAAAAAAAAAAAAAACGCCATCACCAAGGGGTGGCTTAGAAGCCACCCATTTTTTTTTTTTTTTTTTTTTAATTAAAAAATTTAGGATTAAACACCTTTTTGATATTTGTGGTTCATTTCGTATTGCAGATGGTACCTGTGCTATGAGAAAAGACAGAAATGGTACTTTTGTTTAAATTTTCGTAAAAAAATTAACGATTGTCTATATCAGCGCCACTTAACAGTTAACACCCTTAAAAACTCGACACTTGTCACATATGCTACATAAGTCACCATACACACACACACAAGTCGTCACATCAGCGCCACACACACACATATCTTTAAAGCTTTAAATTTTTTTTCTAAAAAATAAAATAGAAAAGAAAGAAAAAAAGAAAAAAACGACGCTCCTTTGGGCAAGATGGGGGGTGGCCACGCCCATTTTGGCCGTGAGCCACCCCAACCGCCGGTCTAAGGGTGGTTCGGCCACCCCAAAAGAGAAAATGGGGGTGGCCAAAGCCACTCCATGAGCCTTAGGGGGCCACCCCCATTTGGCCTAGGATGGATTTGGCCACCCCAAATAGGCTGGTTTGGGGGTGGCCGAACCACCCGCAAGAGCCACATGGGTGGTTCGGCTACCCCCAAGGGCTAAAGAAGAAAAAAAAAAATAGTGGGTTTGGCCTTTAGAGATGACCAAGCTACCCCCATCTTGCTTAGGGGTGGCTCACGTTGGGTTTTTTTTTTCTTTTTTAATTTTTTTTTAAATCTTAAAAAAAAAAATGTGGCGGTGACATGATGCTGATGTGGCAACTTATGTGGCATATGTGACAGGTGTCGAGTTTTTAAGGGTGTTAAGTGGCACTTACATGGACAACCATTAGTTTTTAGATGAAAATTTAGACGTAAATACCATCTCTGTCTTTTCCTATAACACATGTACCATCTACGAAATGAATCACACGGGGTAACAAATAAAGTTTTTAATTTCTTCAACTTTTTAGTTTTATATTAATAGTTTTTTTTTTATAAAAAAAACAAATCTTTATTTTTGTAATAACATATTTTATTTTAATTTTTAAGAGAATTACGTTGTCATAGGAATATTTCGACAAAAATAACATTTTTTTGCACATTTTTGATAGTTTGATAAGTCACATTAACTTAAAAATTCCGGAAATTATTTTTGGGGACAAAAAACCGTCCCCCAACAGACTCTTTTTAATAAAAAAAGTAAATAAAATCAAAAAGTGTCCTATAATTTGAAATTAAATGACACTTTTTGATTTTATTTGTTTTTTTAATTGAAAAGAGCATGCAAGGTACCGTGCATATCACCCCTCTAAAAATTCAGGGCTATTTTGTGTTATATATATATATATATATATATATATATATATATATATATATATATATATATATTCCGGGCTATTCTAAAATCCAGGAGTTTTTTTTATATTTTTTTTAAAAAACTCACCATAACTGTAACCGCCAGTTTCCCCTCTCTCTCTCTCTCTCTCTCAAGTCTCAACCGATTCTGCTGGCCGATTCGACTCAGCCAAGCAAGCATGTTCTTCCTCCGAGTCCACTCGGTGGACAGCGAGCACCCTCTCGCATTGGAAATCACCGAATTCAGGTCGACCACTAGTCCATCAAACCCTAACCCTGGCTCAAAATTCAGCGAACGCAGAGGCGTAGCGCACCTCTTCCGAAGTGCGTCTCACTCGTCGCTTCCGAACCCTAGCTCCCGATCCACGGTCCTCTTCATTGTTGCCGTACCCAACTACCTCTCCTTCGACGGTTTCATCCGCTTCTGCGGCTCCCGCATCGACAACGTCTCCGAGCTCCTCTTCATCAGGTACGCTCTTCCCCAATTGCTCACAGTTCTGTTTTATAATTCAATTTGTGAATCTGAATTTCAATTCAATCCTAATTTCTGTGTTTGGTCGCTGAGAAAAAAATGATAAAGTGGAAACAAATTTTAAGAATGAGTTGATCGGATACTGTACTCCAGGCCGATGAACCTGCAAAGGGGAGGATGACAAGGGCGGGTGACCGTGAAGCCGACGGGAACACTCCCATGCTAAGTCAGGGTTTGCTTAGTGAGGAAGGGGAGGAAATTCATAGAGTTGTTTGGGGAGAGAATAGTGCGTGGACTCTTCCCCATTCTTTTGTGGAGTGTTTCCACGGGATTGGGGGAGAGTTTAGGAATCACCGATTAGATTCTATGAACCCACTTCGTTAGGAAATTGCTCCCTTATATCGTCGGTGCGTTAAGGTACACCTGGCCCGACTATGATCTTATGTAGACTCTGTTTTCCTGGACTGGTATGCCCATTGCCTAGGCTTGATCTGCCTGACTTAATTGTAGTGTTGCTTGCGAGATGGCCTTATTAGGTCAACCCAGGGCCTGGGGGGCCATTACCAAGGGATTATTCTTGGGTACACAAAATTTGATTCTTTTTTTTTTGAATTCTTGCATTTTCTTAGAAACGATGGGATGGAGGATCGGTACAGTGTCTTGATAAGGCTTGCCAACCAGTTAACAGCTGACGGATTTTATTGCAATTTTAATGGGAAGAAGTTCTCACCAGGCGAGGTAGATGATGAGCTTTGCTTGTATTATTGGTTTTGATTGCAAGCATTGTGGATTGGACTCATTGAATATGTGTGTTGGTTTTTCATCTTTCATTTTTATAATGGTTGATTTTTTAGGCTGAGGTATGCCATATTCTGTTTATGATGTCTGTGGAGTACACGGAATCAGCGGAGATAGCCGGGACACCTCCCGCCGGGTGTACGGAGTTACCTACTTGCCCAGTGTGTCTTGGTGAGTTACATTTTCTGTTTCTGTTCTGTTTTGGTTTGTATTAAAGAGTGCATATTGTGCTGCATTTTTTTTTTTTTTTTGTAGAATGATGAGACTCTTGGGAATTGATGTTTGCATGGTTTCTATGAATTTGGTGTTTGAATTTTAGAGAGATTGGACCCAGACACTAGTGGAATACTGAGTACAATTTGTGACCATTCGTTTCAGTGTCCCTGCATTTCAAAATGGACTTATTTGTCTTGCCAGGTGAGCTGATTCTCAATTCCATGAACATTTCCTCTTTGGTGTTATGTTCTGGGTTGAAGAACTTAATTAAATAAAGGTATTGTTAGTGTAACCGCAGTTTTTGATGAGCATGTAGTGCCAACAATTTATTGTATCTTGTATCTTGACTTTGGGAATTCTCAAATGCTTTATGGATGTCAAGAAGGTGATATTAGTACAAGGCAGGGTCATGTTGCTATCATACAGCCTCAAAAAGTGTTGATGCTTTGATGCCCTTTTGACCTAGAATCTTTTCTGCTTGGCCGTTTTGCGTTAATCTTGAAGCTCCAATATCCTTAGAGCCTTTTGAGGATCATGAAGCCCACAATTTGTCATCCCTGTCATGCTGTATTTTAGTTGGGATGCATACCCCATATAGATTTGACAAAAACAATCACAACTTTTTTGTGCAACTATAGTGGAATTAGGCTCAAAATATCATGTTTACTTCTGCTAAAATTACTGTTTGGATTAAAAGAAAATGAATTATGCAAGTTCATGGTCATGATTTTAACTTGCATTATTTTATGGAAGTCATGGTACAATACGGACATATTTTGTTTCAGCTTATGGTGCATACTATCTTGAGTTTTTTTTT
This sequence comes from Alnus rubra, assembly GCA_028654335.1. Classification (NCBI taxonomy): domain Eukaryota; kingdom Viridiplantae; phylum Streptophyta; class Magnoliopsida; order Fagales; family Betulaceae; genus Alnus; species Alnus rubra. Next base: position 2,879,365 of record JAJPGS010001263.1, read on the forward strand.
TTCCCCAGCTTATAGTGCATACTATCTTGAGTTGATAGCCCTAGCATCTGCCTTATCTAGTGCATGTCTTTAATCATATTTCCAATAGAAGTGGCTGGATGCTGGGGTAACCATATCGAAATTGGTTCAATTTACTTTCAGGTCTGCCGATTCTGTCAGCAGCAAGATGAGAAACCAACTTGCTCTGTTTGTGGAACATTGGAGAATCTTTGGGTGTGTATGATATGTGGTTTTGTGGGATGTGGAAGGTAATAAACCAACTCTGGCTTCTTATTTAGGATATTTTCCTCTCTGGTAGGGTTAGAATCAAAACCCTCTACGTTCATTGAACCATCTCAGGCTAATAGATGGCTTCAAGGATCATGAGGGTTCTCAGAGGAGGTGTTAGATAGATTATTGGGTATTTTGTCTCTTTGAGTTATGGCGACGAGGCACGCGCTCTTAAATGAGTTTCATTCTGCTGGGGTAGGCCTCTGTGCTTTTATACAGTTTCTATTGGATATAATACTTACCTTATCCCCCACCCAAAAAAAGAAAAAGAAAAAGAAAAGAAAAGACTCTAAAGTGATCAAGCACTAAAACCTAGTTTTTATTTTATATTTGACTAAACTCTTCTGGTGTCTTCGTGATCATAGCTATCAGTTTTGTTCCCTTTTGTTAGATATAAGGAAGGCCATGCCATTAGGCATTGGAAGGATACGCAGCATTGCTACTCTCTTGATATGCGAACACAACAAATTTGGGATTATGTTGGTGATGTTTATGTTCACCGACTGAATCAGTCCAAAATTGATGGCAAGTTGGCGGAGATGAACTCTCATTGTATGTCATTTGAAGGAGATTGTGGAACTTGTGGATTTAGCGAGGATTCTGGAATAAGTGGGGCCCTCTTTAGCAGCAAAGTTGATGCTGTATGATTCTCTTATTATAATTGTCTTCTAAAGTTTTTAATATGCTAATAATTTATTATTACTTGAATAGAGTATTTTGAACTGTGATGCTACACTTGTACATGTCTGGTACAACTTGGGTGGTTGGACTGAGTTGGAGCTTTTCAATATGAAGTGTTCTAATATCCATGATATTTTGAGGTGATGGGGTATTTCATGTCTGGTACCATTAACTTTCATGTTATTTTCCATTGTGAGATTGCTTGTGCCTTATGGAATGGTATCTTCAGTCCTGTTAGGCTATCTTGGATTATGCGAAGTCGAGTAGTAGACTTGTTTGCTTGTTGGAGGGGGGTTTTTGGTAGCATTCAAAGTGTTGTTGTGTTGTGCCTTCATGCCATATGTGGTGGCTTTGGAGTGAAAGAAATTATAGAAGTTTCAAAGACCGCAAGAAGACAGTGGTGGAGCCTAAATCTTTTTTCTTCAACACTCTTTACCTTTGGATAGCTGCATTTGTCTTTCCTAATTTGTTTAGTTTTCATGATTTTTTTTGTTTTATTTTTCTCTTTCTAGTTAGGTGTTTCTGTTGTATATTTCCTATATACTTGGGTTGCACTATTCGCTTTTTAATGATATTTCGATTACTTTAAAAAAAAAAAAAAAAAAAGAGATTCCTTTTCCTCTTTTCCTATTGGCATGCACTTATCTTCAATTTACATGCCTGACAACAGATTGTGGATGAGTACAATGGTCTTCTTGCAACTCAACTGGATAATCAAAGACAAGTAAGTTAGCAAATTGATCCTACTCCTTCCACCCTCCTCTCCCTATCCCATCTGTTTTCCTTCTTCATTCCTTTTTCTCCCCAACCCTTGCTGGATGTGACCGGTGATATTCACTCATTAGTTTTTAAATAGATTATGAAATTTCTTCCTACCTGTTTTTGTGTTTTTTTTCTAGGCTGAGCTCTTCTTGTTCTATATATATTTAACATCTGTCTCTCTCTCTCTCTCTCTCTCTCTCTCTCCATACATATACATACATACATATAAATCATTTGACATGATAGCTGTGGTGGAAATGCAGTTGAACTGTCTATAATTTTATGTCTTCGCCGGGGATAGGGGTGGGGAGAATAATTAGATGGCCTGGGGCTACCTTTAATGTGTAGCCCATAGGCCCAAGTGGACTTCCCCCCATCCCCCCAAAAAAATCTCCCAAATACCCAAACACAATAAATAAATGAAAATAAAAATCCAAAATATCACTCTGTCATACATTATGGAAAGGGGATGTAATTGCTTGAACAGGTAGGAGTTTCTACTTGGGTTGCTTTTGTCTAGGAAATTTCACTGGGTTTCTTATTCTCCATAGATGTATTTATGTTACTTATGTACTACCTTGGCCATGTGATGCTCTTATAGATTAGTGTGGCACTCTGCATGTCCTCTTACCATGTAAATATTTTCCTTAAGAGTTAATTTGTTTAATATTTGTTTTGTTCCAGTATTATGAATCTCTACTTGTGGAGACCAAAAGTAAAGTGGGAAGCTCTATTTCAGAAGCAGTGGAGAAGGCTGTGACTTCCAAGATGCAGGACATCCAAAATAAATTGGAAAAGTGCATCGAAGAAAAAAATACTGTTGCAGATGTAAGTTTTCAACTTAATACTAATCAAGTTTGGATATTAAATTCAATTTAATACTAAGCAAATTTTAGTAGTTTGTTCTAGCTTTTGGAGGTTGGTCTGTATTTAAATTAGCAATTCTTTTTTTCTTCCTAATGGAGTCCCTTTTGTCCTTTAGATCAATCGAAATCTCATCAAGAACCAAGAAATTTGGCGAAAGAAGGTCAAGGAAATTGAAGAGAGGTACATAAGCTTTATTCTTCAGATTTATTATCTTTATATTGACATTGTTGCAGTTATGGTCCAACCAAATTTACCAGCAGCAATGATTAAGCCAAGCAAGTTGTTATAACAAAATGAAAAAGCTTTATCCAATACTCAGACTTTCTCAAATCTAAAACAAAGCTCTAACGGAAAAGGAAGCAAATTAGTGGCTGCATTTTCAGCAATTCAATTCAACCAGAAAGTTCTTAGTTGTTTAAGATATTAATCATTTAATTTGCTCATGTCCGTTTACACACTGAAATATATTTATTGAATTACTCTGACAGGTTGTGAATTATTCTTCATTATATTTATATGTGCAATGGGATGGTTCCTAGAAGATCTTTTTAAACTAAGTACATCGTCAATGATATAACAATTTAAAGGTGGACAACATGATTGCATACAATGCCTAATACAAGAAATAACTATTAATGTTTTGGGTCTAAAATTCCTTACTTGAAACCATATTCTTTGGCTGGATAAAATGTTGCCATCCTTAGTGGTATTGGCATATGTCTCTCACATGAAAGCAAGGGTTAAGTTGGGATTGAGATGGGGGACTTTGATTGGTTGAGGTTTGGTGTTTCGGTTGATTCTTTGGGTTGGTGATGGAGGTTTAGAGAGGGACGACGTGGATGTTTAGGGGTGGAGGTGGTTGGGTTTACTGGAAGTTGACTATGGTGGAGAGGGACAACATCGCTGTTCGATGGGTGACTACATCGCTGTTTGGAGGGTGACTATGATCTGCTATTTAGGTTCTAGATAGGATGGAGAGAGAGAGAGAGAGAGAGAGAGAGAGAGAGAGAGAGGGAGAGAGAGAGAATACCTGAGGAGAGTAGCAGCTGACAATTTATCTTATTGTCGAAGATTGAGTGCATAAAGTCTGTTTAAAATTGTTAAATGGTTTTTGGGGATCTTTATATTTCCAACATCAAGGAATAGCTATTATGGCCTTTTTGACTACTTCTAACAGACTAAAACTTGTACGTGTGAAAGCCTCTTGACTTCAACATGTGCAAATCTACTTGCCAGCCAACTGATACTTCTAATGACACCTTTGCACCACCTGTCACAATACCATGCAGCCACATGTACTGGAAGGACTCGTTATGGAGGACATAACAAGACCGAAGTTTTGTTATGAATTTAACAGAGAAATTGAAGGAAATTTAGCAAGAAAATAGAAAGGAAGAAGAAGAGTTGAATGAAAAAGAATGAGCTTTATTGAAAAGAAGGCCAATTCAAGATGGCTAGTCTTCAACCTTGGCATTTGAGGTGCCAAGAACCTCCAGAGTTCTATGAACCAATTACAATCAAAATGAATTACTCAACCATTTTCCCTCCCTTTTATACATTCAACTAACATAACAACCAAAGCAGTTAACAACTACTACTAACAGACTACAACTTGTACGCGTGAAAGCCTCCTGACTTCAACACGTGCAAATCCACTTGCCAGCCAACTGATACTTCTAATGACACCTCTACACCACTTGTCACAACACCATGCAGCCACGTGTACTATCCTGGAAGAACCCGTTACAATACTCCCTCCTTTAAAGCACCTTGCCCACAAGGTGCGGGTAGGCTTGCGCGAGTTTATGATAGCTTTCCCAAGTAGCATCCTCTTGAGGTTGTCCTGTCCACTACACCAAAACTTCAACGAGTGCCCAATTATGATGAGGCCTTGATCTACGATCCAAAATGGTTATTGGTTCCGGTTGAATAACCCCTTCGACGTCCACAAGTGGTAATAGAGGTAAAACAGGAACATGGCCTCCCAACTTAGGTTTAAGTTGAGAGACATGAAAGATGAGATGGATCCTAGAATGAGCAGGCATATCCAATTCTTATGCAACAGCCCCAACTTTCCTCAATACTACTGAATAGGGGCCATAAAATCTTGGGGCCAATTTTAAAGCCCTTCTAGTTGCCAGGGAAGTTTGCCTATATGGTTGAAGCCTCAAATAAACTTGCTAGTTTACTTCTAATGTTCTCTCACTTCTTCTCATATCCGCAAACTTTTTCATCCTCTGCTGTGCTTGAATCAAATTCTACTTCAATAAGGCTAGAATCTGCTCCCGGCTCTTCAGTAATTCATCAACAACAGCTACATTAGTAGTCCCTAGAACATAGGACAATAGTCTTGGAGGAGGCTGACCATATAGACTGCCTCATAAGGATCCATTCTAATGGAACCATGCCAAGTGGTATTATACCAAAACTCTGCCCATGGAAGCCATGACTGCCATTGTTTTGGCTTGTCCTGAGTAAAGCACCGAAGATAATTTTTCAAACATTTATTTACCACATTAGACTAGCCATCCTTTTGAGGATGGTAACTGGAGCTCATCTTCAAAGAAGTGCCATGCTGCTTAGACAATTTTCTCCAGAACTGACTTGTGAAAGCCGGATCCCTGTCAGAAACTATAAAGGTTGGCATACCATGCAACTTAAAAATATGAGAGATAAACAACTGGGCCACCTTGGCTGCAGTGTAAGGATGAGCCAATGAAATAAAGTGAGCATACTTGGAGAGTCTATCCATTACTACCAAGATGACTGAATGGCCTTGGGAGATAGGCAAACCTTCCACAAAATCAAGGGAAATATCAGACCATATCCGATTTGGAATTAGAAGGGGTTGTAATAGGCCAACAGATAATGTATTCTCTTGCTTATTTCTCTGACAAATAGGGCATTCTCTAATGAATCTTTTGATACTTTTCTTCATTCCCTTCCAATAGAAATCCCTTCTGGCTCTATGCATAGTTCTCTCATAGCCTGAATGGCATGCAATCGGATCACAGTGCACAAAATTAAGAACTTGTAGTTGCAAGTCGACAGCCCCACCGAGATGTATTCTATTTTTGAACAACAAAAGACCCTGCCGCATAGAAAACTTCTGAGAGTCTAGAGCATTAGACTGGCGCTGAGTGATCAATTTCAGTAGCTCTGGATCCTGTTGATACTACAGCTTCAGATTGTCCACCCAGTCAACAACTGGAACTGAAATGACAGAAAGAGTAGCTTCTGTGTTCCACCCTTCTCTTCTAGACAAGGCATCTGCTACCTTGTTATCTACCCCTTTCTTATACTCCACACTAAAATCAAACTCTAGAAGCTTTGTTATCTAATTCTGCTGGAAAGGAGTACCGACTTTTTGTTCTAAAAGGAACTTCAAGCTCTGCTGATTTGTCTTCACCACAAAGGGCCTGCCAACCAAATATGGACGCCACTTTTGTACTGCAGTGACAAGAACAAACAACTCTTTTTTATATGTGGACAGATGCAAGGCTTTTCCCTTCAAAGCCTTACTCAAAAAGGCAATAGGCCTATTTCCTTGCATTAAGACAGCTCCCTCACCTAACCCACTAGCATCGCATTCAATGAGAAAAAGGTTTCTCAAAATCAGGCAAAGCCAAAACAGGAGCCTCAGTAACTGCATGTTTCAACCTCAAGAAGGCTTCCATAGCCTCTTCAGTCCATATGAATGCATTTTTCTTCAATATAGAAGTCAAAGGAGCTGCAATAGACTCATAAGCTTGTATGAACTTTCTGTAGTAACCAGTTAAACCCAAATACCCTCTTAAATCCTTGATGGTAGTTGGAATGGGCCAATCCACCATTCCTTGGATCTTTCCGGGATCAGCAGAAACCCCATTTGCAGAGATAATGTGCCCCAAGTATTCCACCTCTGTACAACTGAATTTACACTTGGATCTCTTGGCAAAAAACTTATTAGTTCTCAGGATATCAAGAGTAATCCTGAGATGTTCTTGGTGCAGTTCTAAGGTAGGACTAAACACCAATATATCATCGAAGAAGACCAAGATAAATTTCCGAAGAAAAGGCCTGAAGACATGATTCATCAAGCTCTGAAAAGTGGATGGTGCATTCGTTAAACCAAAAGGCATCACTAAAAATTCATAATGACCCTTATGCGTACGAAATGCAGTTTTTGGGATATCTTGTTCAACCACTCAAATCTGGTGATATCTAGACCTCAAATCAAGCTTAGAAAAGATTTGTGCACCGCATAACTCATCAAGCAGCTCGTCCACCACAGGGATTGTAAATTTATCCTTCACTGTCTCCTTATTCAAAGACCTATAGTCCATGCACATCCTCCATGTGCCATCAACTTTTCTAACTAAGAGGACAGGTGAAGAGAAAGGACTAATACTATGCCAAATAACTCCAGAATCCAACAACTCCTTTACTATTTTTTTAATTTCTCCCTTTTGAAAAAAAAGGATACCTATATGGTCTTATTTAAACTGGGTCAGCACCATCTACCAATGGAATTGCATGATCTTGTGTTCGGTTGGGAGGAAGACCTTTAGGTTTTGCATACACATCTTGATATTCTAGAAGAAGCAAGCTATCCAATGGTTTGAGTCTCACCACTTTGAGTACCCTGCCGAACTTCTGTTGGATAAACATCTGCATTCTCCAAAAGCTGGAGCAATACCCCTTTATCTTGACTAGTGAAAAATTTAAAATCAGCAGCATCTTCTAAACTTAATTGTGGCCCTTGCAACAACCCTTGCAACACACAATCCATCTGACCATATTGGAACTTCATAGCAAGATGCTGGAAATCCCAAAGGATGGGACCTAAAATCCTCAACCACTGGATACCAAGTACAATATCACAACCAGCCAGGGAAAGGATATAAAATTCAAGTTGGAAAACAACTTTCTGAATTTTCAATGGTAATTCCTTACTTCTACTAGGACTCAGAATGTCTTGCCCATTGGCTATTTTAACTCGAAGAGACTGATTAAATTGCACTTGGAGGCCTAAGAGCTTGGCTAGGTGAGCATCCACAAAATTGTGTGCACTACCTGAATCTATGAGAACGACCACTTGCTGATTCTTCAAAACCCCTACTAGCTTCATTGTTCTAGGATTAGGAGTGCCCGTGATGGCAATAAGAGAAATCTCTGGTGTTTCCTCCATCTCCCCATCCTCCAACTCTCTTACCATATTGCCATCCTCAAGTGTTTCCACTTCTTCTATCAAGAAAAATTTAGGGGCCGCACAAACATGCCCCTTGGTCCATTTGGAATCACAGGAGTAACATAAACCCCTCTTTCTTCTGTCATCCATTTGGGCTTGAATCAATTTCTGAACAGGAACTATTGCTCTTTCTGCAGTGCCCACATTCCCTTTCTGAAAATTGGAAATAGGCTGAGATGGTTGAGAACTGCGCCAGAACTGAGTTTTGGTTCCTACACCCGTAGCTTACTGCAACTTCCGCATTCCCTCCCACCATACTGTTTTTACTCAAATTGGCTAGCCAAGGTCTAGTACCCTTACCATTATTCAAGATATTCTCCTCCTGAATTTTGGCTAATGAATAGGCTTCTATCAAAGTCTTTGGATTAAACATCCTGACAAGAAACCTAATTTTTGCCTTAAGACCCCCAGAAAACAACTCAATTTATGGTGCTCAGGCAAATCATGCACCCTATTAGCCAACACTTCAAATTGACTTTTGTGCTCTTATAACTCTCCAATTTGATGAAGTTTGGAAAGAGTTTCCATCGGGTCATCATAGGACCCTTTCCCAAAACGAATCCTAATAGCCTTCAAAAACTCAATCCAACTATTGAGTTTATTTGTACTACGAAGCTCTTGAAACCAAATTAAAGCTTTACCTTCCATGTGAAAGGCTGCAAGATTGAACTTCTGCTGATTGGCCATTGCATAATATTCGAAGAATTGGGTTGCCTTATAACACCACCCGTTTGGATCCTCGCTGTCAAAGCGTGGAAAATCCAATTTCGGTGATCTGGGTCGGAAAGAATCACCTGAACTGTAGTCCTCTTGAACAAATGGATCGTCACGGTCTACAAAAGATGGCCTTGCACCATCTTTGGGAACATGTTTCTGTTTGGCTGCACTCTTCAGCATCTCTTGCATCTGCTTCATCATCTGAGCTTGAAACCGTTGCATCGAATCCTCCATGGATGCGGCCGTGACAAAGTTTCTCAACGAATCTTTGAGGGATGAAACGTCCATGTGGACTGCAGCTAAGCCCCGCTGAAGCTCAATGATACTTGGTTCGCTTTCGGCCATGGAACGCGTTTTCATGAATTGAAAGGTGAAAGAAAGAAAAGAAAGCAATCGTGGGCTCTGATATCACTTGTTACAGAACCGAAGTTCTGTTATGAATTTAATAGAGAAATTGAAGGAAATTGAGAAAGAAAATAAAAAGGAAAAAGAAGAGTTCAATAAAAAAGAATGAGCTTTATTGAAAAGAAGGCCAATTAAAGATGGCTAGTCTCCAACCTTGGCATTCGAGGTAGGCTTGGCAATTCGGGTTCACGGGTCGGGTTCGTGCCAACCCGACCGACCCGATTACATAAACGGGTTTGACACTAACCCGACCCGATTATTAATCGGGTTGAAACCCGTGACCCGAACACGACCCGATAAACACGATTAATAATCGGGTAACCCGACCCGACACGACCCGTATACATATATCCAAATGGACATTGCTGATAATCCTTGGCCCCCAGCTATACATTCCAACTCAGAAGACTTTCACAATTACAGACTGATCAACGATCAATGGGCCATATCAAATAATTCAAAAAATCAATCAAAACCCATATGTATATACATGTTTTTGTTTGAGTGAGCATCAGGGACTCAGGGTATACCAGGGGGAGAGTCGAAAAGGAGAAGCAGAGGGCAGAGAGACGAGATCGAAGTGGCCAGTGGGTATTACTTCTTTCCGGGCTGGGTGAACGGTGATGGTGATTCTGTGAAGACCGTCAAGTGGTGATTCCAATTTCCACTGATTCAGGCACTGAAGAAAGTGATGAAGCTTGAAGGGCGTGCGGCGGTACTGTGGTGCGGCCGTGATGCGGTAGCAGTGATATAGCGGTGCGGCGGTGCGAGTCTGCAGTCTGCTGAGGCTAGGGTTTTGTTCTCAAGTCTCATTGTCTCAGACTCTCAGTGTCTCACGACTCTCACTAATTTCTACTTCAGTAATTCTGATTCACCGATTCACGGTTTTTTGTTTTTTGTTTTTTTTTTCAAGTAACCGGGTCATAATTCGACCCGATTATAACCCGAACACGATAATGATAAACCTAAACCCGAATTTTTTGTGTCGTGTTCGTGTCAAAAATTGCCAACCCGAATTCGAGGTGCCAAGAACCTCCAGAGTTCTATGAACCTATTACAATCCGAATCAACCCTTTTCCCTCCCTTTTATACATTCAACTAACATAACAGCCAAAACAGTTAACAACTACTACTAATAGACTACAACTTGTACACGTGAAAGCCTCCTGACTTCAACACGTGCAAATCCACTTGCCAGCCAACTGATACTTCTAATGACCTGCACCACCTGTCACAACACCATGCAGCCACGTGTACTATCCTGGAAGGACCCGTTACAGCGGAATAATTATTCCTTATTTCATTTTGGTGGTTTTTCTGTCTTCGGATTTTTTATGGTGTTTTCTTTTGTTTTCTGTTTTCTTTCTATTTAGGTGTCCTTTTTGTATACTTCTTGTATGCTTAGGGGCGCTTTACGCTTTTTAATGCTATTTCTTTGATTACCCATAAAAGAAAGAAAGAAAGAAAAAAAGTTACTCCTTATTTCAAGGGAACATCTATCCCATGTAGTGAACGTAGACCCAAACGACTGAATAGCTATTCCATTATAGGGTTTATTCTACATAATGCTACATCAGTCAAATAATGACTTCAACAATCTCTTGACACTGGCACCTAATTCTTGCCTTATATTACATTCTGGATAAACCAAGTATTAAATTCCCTATTCTTTTAGGGAAGCTGCAGCACTCAGCTTGAGGGATGAGAAGATTCTTGATCTGGAAGAACAGGTACTAGAGTTACCTTAAATCTTATTCTTGGAAGAAACAGCAGCAAATCTATATTTGTTGAAGTTACTTTCACCAGTTTCATTAACGTTTGAATGATGATGATGATGATCACAGATAAGAGATCTTACTGTCTACATTGAAGCCCAGAAAACACTTGGTAATATGACAGATTCAGATAGCATCAGAGAGGGTACCCTATTACCATTACCTGATAAGCAGTCATCCCCGACCAACAGTAAAAGGCACACAAAGTCAGGTCGAAGACGGAATTAGATGGTATCATCTCATTTAGTCAATAGCATCAGCACAATGTCTAAAGTTGGATGATGTTTTGTGTAATGTATAGTGGTAGCATCAGCATATTGTCTAGGGTCGGATAGTGTTTATTGTTCATTGATGTTGTATTATGATATTAATTACATTTGGAACCTGAAGCGACTTTTTCTTCTTTTCTTTTCTTCTTCTCTTCTTCTGAGATAGCAAAAGTGATTTAGTAAAATAAGTTTTAAGTAAGACTAATAGGCCGAAAGTGGTTCACATGGGAAGGGCTGTCAATTTTGGGAGTAAGGGCAATGTTGGTGCGATTGAACTCTTTAAGCATGTAACCCCCCCAGAAGAAAGGTTGAGCAAAATCAATGACACTTCCAGACTTCTTTCTCAGGCTGCTAAGACATCCCTTATTAAATCTGTTGCAAATGCCATTCCTACCTATATCATGCCTCTTTTTCCTTTTCCCTAAATCACTTTGTCTTGATATCAAAGTGGCCGTGAGAAAATTTTGGTGGGGTTTTTCCCAAAATAAAAGGCACAATCTTTCCTTTCTCTCATGGGACAGCTTTTTCAAATCTAAAGCTTTGGGTGGTTTAGGCCTAAGATCCATGGAATTCCTCAACAATTTACTGCTGGCCAGATTGGGGTGGAAACTGACCACCAATCAACTTCTTCTCTGGGTGAATGCTCTTAGAGGTAAATACTTAACGAATAGGATTTCCTTCTCTGGGTGTTCGATTTTTGAAATCAGAACTCAATTCTTATTTGGTGTGCGAATTTGGAGGCTCGACTTTGTGAGATAAAATTAGAAAAAGTTAAATAAAATATGATTTGTTTTTGAAAAAAGCAAAACTAGAATCATATTTGTTCTTGAAATCATGGTTGCCAAACGAACCATAAATATCTACATTCCTCAAATCAATTCAAATGACAAATGGACTTGGGTCATCTCTCGCTCGGGGCAGTTCTTTGTAAAGTCTATTCATGAGGCTGCTTCTCAATCCTCTGGTGGTAGAATTTTCCCCTTTTGTCCCGAAGAGTGGCACTACCTTTAGGAGCTTAAGCTCCAAGCTAGGCTTAAACATATTTTTTGGAAGATTTCCTTGAATTTCTTTCCCACTCGGGCCAATATTGGCAAATTTGTGTCTTCTAATGACACAGAAGCTTGGGTTTGTCCTTTTTTGTAAGGATCCTCAAGAGACTTTATGCCACAACTTTTTGGATTGTGCTTTGGCCAGAATTCTTTGGAGGAGCTCTTCTTGGACTCTCAACACTGCAGCCTTTAGCAATCTGCCCATTTCCTACTAAATTTTGGCCATTATCAAGCCTTATGGTTTGCTTCTTGTTCCTAGGAAGGAAGCCCATAGATTCCAATTGTTTGCTGCTTTAACATTGGATCACATTTGGTTTTCCGGGACCATTTTGGTTCATAATGCAAAATACAGCCTATGCCTTCAAAATCAATTAAACAAGTTTCTTCTTCAATGGTTCTCCACACTTCAACCTGGAAAAGATGCAGCCATTCGGCCCATTCCTATGCTTTGGTCACCTCCCACCTCAGGTTGTATTAAGGCCAATTTTGATGTTGTCGTTAGGCCTGATTTTTCGGTGGCTGCTTGTAACGGTTTAATTAACTGTTACTCGATTTTTAGGGTTAGGTTTGCTGAATTATGGATGTAACTGGAATGAATCTGAAGAAATGGAATAAATATTCAGTAATGAGAGAATTGATGAACGAACAGTAATGAAAATTACATAAATGAAATGGACTTTTCGAGACTTTTGGTCTCCAGAGCATTCGAGGTGCTCAGCCTCCAATTTACCACAGTAAACAAATCACTAATCTCATATACCCTACAATTAAGCGGTTGGCCTTTATATATACATAATTTAGGCCCATTATCACTAAAGATAAACTAAGCCCAGCCCACTAAGTTACCAAGGCCCAAGGCCCATTATTCACTAATATACTCAGTACACTGCTGCGGTGGTTAGTGACTCTTAAGGGGAAAATTATTGTTGCTACTATTCAAAGACTTGCCACTTCTAATGTTGCCAAAGGGGAAGCCTTGGCAGCCTTACTAGCTAAGCCTCTTCTGGTTCCTTTTGTTCTTATTTAGAAGGGGATACACTAATGGTTGTTCTTGATATTAATAACCCCTTATTGTTCAAGGGTTGGAACTTGCTAGTATTATTTCCCATATTAGCTTAAACTTATCTTTTTTTCAAAGTTAGAATGCTTTAAAAATTTCTCTCCGTGCTAACTTTAGGGCACATGTTTTAGCTAAGTGGGTTGCTTCTTACCTTGTGTTTGGAAGCATTTTCATTGGATTTTCCATTCTCTTTTCCATTCAAATCAAGAGCGGGAATGATCCTCCCATGTTCATTTTTCTTGACTCAATTGGAAAGAAAGAAAGAAAGAAAAAAAATATATTGTTCATGAATATTTTAGAAATTGTGAACTGCTTTAAGGATAATTCTCGTTGCTCATTTTTCTAACACTTCTGCTGAAGTTTTATGTGGCATGGTCAGCATAACATAAATGTTGGTTACCTTAGTCATATGAACCTTCAGGCTTCAACCCAATGGATATTTTAATAGCAGGATTTGGCCATTCAACAGTAATATTGTAATAGAGCTTTATTCGGGTTTTTGACAGCTCGTTTGGATTTGCAATTTTTTTTTATACTATATTCTACTATTTTGTATTATATTCAAAATTGCGAATACGGAGAGAACTTGTTTTTTGAAATTATGTTTGGATGGTTTAGAAAATCTGAGATAAAATTATCAAAAGTTGAATAAAATCTGAATAGAATTTAAATTCTAAAAAAATTAATCCAAACATGTTTTTGAAAAATAATAAAATATAGTAAAAAAAGAAATTGTTACCCAACATGCCCTCCATTTGAATGTCGTGATTCAATTTGCAAATTGATTATCTTTTATTGCCACATTTCATACTATGGCCAAATGATTGCCAGAATCTACAAAGGCATTAGGGTAAATCTGACAAGCTCTTCATAACCAATTACCCTTTTTATAGAGGTGTGATGGATAACTTGACAAAAGAAATAGTATCTTTACTTTTTGTTGGTAAAGATAAGTTGTTATACAAGATAGATGGTTACTTTACTTATGGTTCGAGTAAAGTCTCCATTATTGCTGCAAGCTGGCAGTTTCTCTCTTGTTTTTTGCCTCAATTCCCTTTTGTTTTTTGTTGCCAGATTCTTCCTTGCTTTTTACATCCACAAGCTTTTCGCATGCTTTTTCTTAATCCTTCCAATTGGTTGATAAGATTGTCATTTTCTATGTCATCTAGCGAGGATGAAGAGATAGGGTTTTAATTATCATCAAGCTGACGTAAGCTTTCTGTCATCTACTAATAACTCCAACTCGTATGACAAGTCAAGATTTTTTCTTGTTATCATATCTTCGAGAAGGTCTTTAGTTTTTTTTATTTGATATGTACGGTGTGTATAATTAATTGAAACTTCAATAACAAATTGTCTTTTACCATATGTTATCATGAACTTGTTAATGATTGATTCTCTAATTTCCTTTGCTTTGTCAAACAAAATAATTAAATTTTGTGCCTAATAATCTATTTCTTCGAAATAAGCAAGGTCTAAAGAATGAACCATTCGTACTTAAGCAAATTATTCTTCTTCTGTAGCTTTTAAGTACCATATTTGATAAGGTTGGAAATAATAATAAAAAAAAAAAAAAAAAATTTAATTTCTTTGACTCTCCATCCAACTGAACTTGTTATCCAGAAAGTGAAGTATTTTTCCCATTTTAGAAGATTATTCCTATGTAAGAAAGTAATGTTCTTATATAAAAGAAAATTGTCACCAGTAATCTGCTATTAAAGCTTGGAAAATCGCTTGGTTGGTAAATCCCCATTCAATATCTTGAGTATATCATTCTTCATGAATAATGAATACTGTCAACTTTCAAATTCCTTCATTAAGATTACGTTTTTATGACTCTGAATTAAGATATGTCAGATCTTAACTCCTTGATCTTCATTTTTTTTTTTTTGTTGAAATTTTTTCAAGAACATCATGAGGAATCAAGTTTTGGGATTGAGAAATTTTGGGGGTGCATTGAGTTTTGGGGAGTGTTCTTCAGTGTTTGTTAATTGTTGAGGAAATGAATGAGAATATGGGAAAGCGTCGTCGTGTTTGGCAATTACTACGGAGACACGAGCGCATAGGGCCTGGTCGTTGTGTCGGGATTTTCTTTCAGGTGAGAGAGAGAGAGAGAGAGAGAGAGAGAGAGAGAGAGAAAGGGATTTACGTCAATTTTGGGGTTGGTTTAATCTTTGATGATGTAAAGCTCAAAGATGTTGGGATGATTATGTCAAAGTTGGGTCAAATGTTGACAAATTTCGCATGTGTGTTGTTTTTTTGCTGGTTAAAAATTGTCTTTGCTCTGACAAATTCACTGAATAGTGAAAGGAGCGGGGAAGCTGACGGTGTCAATGAAATTTAAAGTTAATACATTTAATGGTGTACATGATTTCACATTATTTAAAATTTTAAAAGACGTGCTAACATTGACTTCATATACACTGTTAGATACACCAACTTCAAATCTTGACCTTTCATTTAAAATGGATACTAATCATACTATCAATTTCATTAAATGAAATGGAGAGGATCCTATTTCCAGTAAATGAGCCTTGAGCAACCATGGGGAGAGAGAGAGAGAGAGAAGATGAAAGAGAATTATTAAAATAATTGGACATTGTGTTACCGTGAATAGCAATTAGCAAAAATTGTGGGAGATGAAAATTGGGTGATATTAACTAAAAATAGCAATTATGAGGGTGTTTTACGTTGGAGATGCTCTCACGACTCTTTCCACCAACTCTACCTCTCCCAAATACCCCTTCTCTCCCACCGCCTTTCATTTTCTTTTTTTTAGCTTATCATGTAGGCAAGACAGTGCCCCTCTTTGTAATTTTATGGGAAAACTTCACTTAACCCTCTGAACTTCCATCACTTTTGTAATATTTTTTCCAAAGTTCAAAAACTCTTAATTTCGTATATCAAACTTTCAATTTTTTACAATTTCACCACTTCGTTAGAATTTTTTGTTAAATCTTAACGAATGACGTGAAAATGACCAAAATACCCTAAGTTTGTTTTCTCTAAAATAATGAGAATGGTCTGGTAATTTCATAATTTTATAAATTTTACAAGGGTATAAGTGTCATTTTACCTTTTGATCATCTGAGTTAACCTCCAACCCTAACAAGAGGGTTGAGATTGCAATTTATTTCCCCTAATTTTATTTTCATTACATTATCTTTTTTCTTTACTTCTCTATTTTTCTACTTCTATGTAGTAGGTACCCCATTTTTGCTTATAGAGAACAATGTTGTTCCTTGCACACCAATCGTTGGACGCCTTTCTTACATGACCCTAGGTAAATTTACTTTCCATTTACCTAATTACCTTGTCCAAAGATATTAATGACTTTGTTCATTCTGCTTTTGCTTTAATATCACTTGTACAAAACTGGTTTGCTAACTCTTTTTCTCTTTCCTTTTTTTCTTTCTACTCAAAAAGGTCACATTTACGAACAAATTTCCTTACAAAAAAAAAATTCATTACTTCTTTACCCTTTATATCACGTTAAAACACAAAACACACCTCATAAAAAGGGTTATCAAACGCCAGTATTTTTCTTTTTTCTTGACCCAAAGTCAATAATTTATCCCTACCATTTCTATATTTCGTGTTCTCGTCTTTCTACCTCTCCTTTGTCCACTGCGTCCAAACTGTTTCCTAGTGCCACAGTCATACAGAGAACCATAGAACCCTCAACAACTCCAAGCTCACATGGAGTCACAGCACAATACCCACCTCAACCTTTTGGCTTATCTCCAATCCTTCGTGCCCAACATCAATCTCTCTTTGAAGGTTGTCTCTATATTCAACCATCGAGCTTTCACTCCCACGCCCAGTTGCCCAATCTCCCAAAGGCCAACCCCAACCACAAACCCACCACCAAACCAGCCTTGCCCACCCACAACCAAGACCCAGAACTGATTCGGGCTCACGAGCGAGAGAGTGAGTCGATAAGTCCCTTGTCGGTGGTGCGGTCGATAGTGGTTGTTTATATCTAGTTCATGTCCCATTCGTGCAGATCAACTCGTCAACGGTGTTAAGGAAGCTGGAGAACAATCAGACTGTGTCGGCAGCACTTAAAGAGCTAGGAGGTGAAATTTGGAGGTTCATTTGTGTGGGCAGTGGCATAGATGGTCCTCTCCCTCCTCCCTTATCTCTCTCTCTCGTCACTCTCTTCATGTTCTTTTCAATTTCTTCCTCTTGTCTTGCTTCAAGAATTGATTAGTGATGCTGTCGACTCCTTTGTTTCGAATTTTTTTTTATGATAATCATTAAGTTTGTAACTTATTTGGTATACCCAAATGATGTTTCAAAGTTTGTAGCTTTATTGATGATAACTGTGGGTCTTTGGCTTTCTTTTTGGTTGCCACAAAATTGTGAAATGAAAAGGGAAGCTTGGATTTGAACACTTTACCTGCTTTTTGTTTGTGAATAGTGAAGAGCTTAGAGTAATTGAGTGAGTTGAATTAGGCTTATCTGGGAAGATTGAATCTTGACACTTACTCCAGCTGCCTTTGTTTTGTGCATAGTGAAGAACTGCGTTTAAATCGGCCATAGAGGTGAATTAGGCTTAACTAGGTAGAGGGAGGATAAGGTGAATTGCCCTTACACGTTTTTGCCCTTATTTCCTTATTTCCCTACAGCAAATCTATCTCAAGCTGCACATCAGCAGACTCCTCACCACACAGGAATGTCATCATCTACTGACAATAAGTAGTTATCCCTTTGGGAGCTTTGCAATTACAGAAGTTTATCCAACCTCCAACATCAGCCGTATTCTGCAGAAGATAAGAATATCACACATGAATGGAATGTTAAAGAGACAACACAATCCACATAAGAGACATCTCCTGTGACGACCTTGGCAGCAACTTCTACTCCATCAGCATTGGCAGTAAGTTCTACTTCACAAGGACAACTCACTACAACAACATTGCAGTAAGACTTTTCTTCGTGTATCTCAAAGTCTCTCAATCAGACCGTCTCCTTTAATGTTTCTCTCAAGTTGTTGTTTAACATAACTACAACAGAGGACACCAAATTAGTTTAGAAGTTTACATAATGTTTTATTCTTATCTCTTTGTAAGTTTTATCTCCTACTCCTACTCCTACTCCTACATGTGTAAGTACTCCTACTCCTATGATTCTTTGTAATCTCTATATAACAGAACTGAATACAGAAACTAGAATTATTCCGCCAATTCTATTCTATTCTATTTTCTTTCATGGAATTTTAGAAAATTATCTCAACTATCACTCGGAGATCAAGGTTAATCACATCATTAGTAGTTTTAGAATAGAGGTTGACATGCATTCTGCCTAGCTATGAGCTGTATAGTTTATCTTATACTATAAATCTTTATATACAGTTCAATGGTAATGAGAAAATTCATTCCACCAAATTCATATTATCTCAATTTCTGTCAATGTGTCCATGATGCTGATGTTTTTTCTCCCTCGTTTTATAGTTTTGTCTACTGAAACAGACTTCTTTTATAGCTTGGTCTAATTTCTTTTCAAGTGAAAATTATTTTGAAAATAGTTGTCCTAATGCTTTAGGTCCATTGCTTATGTTTTCAAAAATAGTTTGTCAAACGCTTTTTAACAGAAAAAAAAACAATAGAAAATAGTTTGTTGTTTTTGTTCACGAAAACAATTCTCAAAAACAAAAACAGAAATCGATTTGCCAAACAAGCTCGTCTTTCTTGTTTCATTGTTCTAGTTAACGTCACTCTCATATCTTACCTACAAAATAAAAGTGGGTTATGCAAAATGAATTGTACTTTAATTTCCAGTCAAAACTGGAGGCCAAAAGAAGCCAATATTCAGACGAGAGGCCACTCAAACAGATAGAACTAGCTCCACCATTGCTGGTCAGCCAATCATTGATTTACCTTCTTTGTTTTTTTTTTTTTTGGGGGGGGGGTGGGAGGGGGGAGAAGAGAAGACTGACATATTCAAGAAATAAGAATCCCTTATTTCGTAATGAGTACCGCTAGAAACTATATTTTTATCCTACAACTATCACATTATGCTGAGGTGGCAGTTCCAACCAATCCTTGGATCAAACCTTATTGTTGGGATTGTGAAACAGTTATAAGATAAAAATATGATTTATATCATTTCTCATTTTGTATGGTTCCATCACGCATCCATGTGCAAAAGGCCAATTTTCTTATTGCTATCAAACCGTACTAGAAAGTCAATAGTCAGAAGATCAACAAATCGACAGGCTAACCAAAATTATATTTCTTAATTAGAAAGACCTAACAATGTCTGTCTTCACAACTTGAATAAGAGGGGACAAAAAAAAAAAGGACAAAAATTCTGAGCAACTTGGTGGAAAGGAAAATGATAAAACAGCCAGCAGGGCCAGTGACCAAAGCAACTCAGGACCCTGAGTCCTCTATAGTCAGACCTTAACCTTCCTCTAATTTACAACATAAACTCGTACTTCTTAAATCATGCTAAATGAAGCGAATCAATTGCCATCATTCCTCAACCCCACAAATCGGTATAAGATGCCACTAGCAAACTCTTACTGGGTTGAGTAGAGTTATCCTAAAACTATAATTACCTAAATTCCGCAGCTTCCCTAGAAAATCTAATATACTGGGACCAGGTAAGGAATCACATGGAAGAAATACATACAATGAAGTTCGTTGCTGAAATGCAAAGGCATGGAACTGTCACCTCTGGAGTTGATCCGAACCGGCAGCACCAGAAGTGGTGCTAGGTCCAGCACCATTTTCAGTTGGAGGGGAGGTGCCCCATTTTCCTTCTGACTCTAACGGCTCGAGTATGTGGACTCCGCCATCTGTAAGGCCTAGTGCAAACTGATTGGGTTCTGATGGATGCGCCGCAATGACAAGAGGGTGTACTCTTATGCTGTTAAGAGTTGGGCTTAGATAAGTCAAAGAATAGAATAAATACAGATCAATTGGCTAAAATATAATTGATAAAGAGTATAAACCTTGGATTGGGAGGTAGATAAGCAGTCGGATTTATTCGGCATCTCAATCTTAGTGTTGAAGCAGTAAGAACACCCACACTTCCATCTTCAAAGCTCACGTATATCGACTGGCTATCACAGGAATATGTAGCATGTGTGATTGGACCACTAGCTTCTAGGGAGACCCACTATTGAGAAAACACGATCCATAATGAAAACGTCAGTGACCTTGAACCAAGTACAACTAAATCCATAATCACATTGTTGATTTGCACAACAAAGCTTCATGAATACCCATGTCCCCATCATATTATCAAATGTTATAGAATCAATTAAAGCAAAATAATAATTTCTAAAATACAATGTGTTTGTCTAGTTTGTCCTGCATTTAGTATCTATGTATGTAGGTCGCACTGGCCTCATGTTAATTATCATATGTTATATGATAATTTTTTTTTTATATATATATATATATTTTTTTTGATAAGTAATATATATATATATATATATAAGTAATTCAATCTCATTAGAAAACGCATTGCGGCACAACCCTAGTACACAAAAAGTATAGAATGGAGACCCTCTATTAGGGAGAAAAAGAAAAAAAATAAGAAATCCAAAAATTCGGAAAAACTAGAAAAATGCATATTGTACACCACTATCCATGCATAAAGTGATTTGACCATAACAGTAACTCTTCTAGTGAAATCTCGTAAAAGCTCATTGCGTTCCTCTCCCTCCAACTACGCCACATTAAGCCTCCAAACTTCTAAAATGTGACGTCTTCTCAACTGACCTCTCCAGCTAGCCAATAACTCTATTTATGCCTTTCTAGGCATGATCCATTCTACACCAAAAAGAAGGAAAATTGAAACCCATAATTCTCTAGCAACTTAAAAATGAAGAAGATCTATAAACTCCCCACTCCCCTTGCACATATAACACCAATCCACCACTATAGCGTTCCTCTTCTTCATGATATTCAAAGTCAAAGCTATCAAATTTCTAAAATACTATGCGTGTTTGTCTAGTTTAGTATGTTTGTTTCATGCATATATGTATCTATGTTTTACGTCAGAGTGTGAATGCATGTATTTATATAACTCGCACACCTGCTTAAGGCAATCTAATTTTGGTGCATCGTATATAGCTATCTGTGTTTCATGAACAACCAGCAAATGCATCTGATCTAGGTGAAATTGAACACGAGTATCTGCAGGAGGTGCTGCAGCTCGCCCACTTGGAATCTGCAAGAATTTACAAGTCTGCTTCTCCCATCCATCTGTGCTCCAAACACACAACTGTCAAGAAAAGTAAATCAATAACTAGAAAATAAAAGGAGGAGAGAAGAGTGGAGGGGAGGAGGGGGGGTGGATTTTTGAGTTGATGTAATCCAAATCCATGCCCTTGGTCAAATTATTCATTATCTTCTCCAATGACAAAGTCACAGAAGAACAAAATAAAAAAGATTAAGAAAACCTTTTTTTTTTCTTTTTTTGTGAGAAGAAATTATGTTCCGCATAGGACAAAAACAATGTGCAAAGGCATTGGCAAATCCCTGACACAAGGAAAGTGCTAGTAAATTCATTCTAGAGTACCATTCCCTAGTCAATACCTGCCCCTATCGCCCTAACTAAATTATCTGAGTGGATAGCAAATGACGACAAAAAAGAGCCAAGCGTCAACTAACCATGAAGGGAGTTTAGCCCTTGAAAGAATTTCAGAAACTGTTAGGTTATGGTAACACAAAACTCTAATATGCTTTACCTGAGAGTCAGCTCCTGATGATACAAGCACATTTTGAGTGTGAGAGAAAGCCAGGCCTGTAATTCTTTTCTGATGACCTTTTAGCTTGGTCTTAACCTGTGAAAACAGAGCATGCAAGTTGTTAAGGAGCCCATATGCCAGTTATTCACTAACAAATTTAACTCAGACATTCAAGCTTCAGGTAGACAGAGTAAGACCTCATCAACCCGAACATTATAGATTTGAATAGAAGAGTCTTCCATGCCTATGGCAATGATATTATTGTCTTGAGGGTGAAATGCAAGAACTGTAGCTGCTGGAGGTGGGGGCATGAATGTTGTCATTGTCTGCAATTGAGGAAGCACACAAAAAATATAGCCACAGATGTAGAACCAAAATTTATGAAATTGTAAAGGACATAGGACTAAAAACCCATCGAATATAATATCTAAATCAGTCATTCTCCCTGACGTCTTCTCTTTCCTTTTTTTTCCCAACTTAAAAATTGCTTTGAAGAAAGAACCCCAGCTCATAACCTGGAAACCACTTTAGAAATCTATTCATTCTAATAATGACGCTTCAAACCAATATAAAATGTCAGGAATGGAATTTTAGCAGGAAGAGTTACTACTGCAGTGACTTGGTAGATTATCCTCAGAAACAGCTTCTATATTTCATAGCTGTTTGCTAGTTTCCAGAAGTAATCAACCAAGTGCAATGCATACCCATATGAGAAATGTATGCAGAGAAAGCCACCTATCTACCTTGAATGTCATCATATTGAATAAGGAAATCTTCCCCCCCGAAGCTGACATGACATAAGAGTCATTCTTCGAAAGCGCAAAACATGGAACAGCATCCTCAGGGTTTGTATCATTTACATCATTTGTCATTAATATTCCGCTTGGAGGTTGCCATAATTGTGGTAATACACTAGCCGTGGCCTACAAGAGGCAAATTCTTAGTATATAGTAAGCTTATGGACATTAAAATTATGAAAAGGAAATGCAACCTTCTAAGAGAAACTTCAATACCTTCCCTATTAGATTTCGATCATTTCTCTGCCATTTCCAGAGCTTATGTACAGCATTCGATGCCAAGGCCAGTATGGCTAGACCTGAATTTGTATAAATTAATCTAGAAACCTGAAGTAGTTGTCAATATGTCAGAACCATATGTGAAAACTAATACTAACTCACAAACTTTTACCTCAAATTCAAAGAAATCTATGCAAGTCGTGTGTTTTATCAAATGCAAGACATTTAAACCAATTAGATTTGCATTAATAAGTTGTAATGCAAAAGAAAAGAAAAGAAAAGAAAAAAAAATCAAATGAGCAGAGGCCAACTACAAATGCATGTATTTTTTAGTCTTTTGGTTCACCTACCCTCAGCCTAGACAACAGCTATACTAGTTTTGCCAAAAAAAGAAACAACGCATCAATTAATAGCATTTCATTATTGTTTTTAGTGCCTGTCCATACAATGTTCTAATGGTGCCATAATTGGTAGATACATTTTTTTTTATTACTTGAATAAATAGGGAAAATTTTCTAGAAAACATCATATTCTTCCATGGTAATTGAAACTAGAAATTCGATAAAATTAATAATAAACACATCTTAAAAAGTTTCACAGAATCAATAAATCTATAAATAAAAATCATAGGCTCCAAAGGACATGTCTATTGAAAATAATGTTGTATACAGTCTATCTATCATTGACTACGTTCCTAGTAACAAGAAATATAGTCTATTAGGGATGCGCTTGTAGCCATAGCATGCATGATGATGCACAAAGATGAGAACAGAATAAGAATTTTGTTAATACGATCTCTAACACACAGACAAATACACTCATACGGAAAAGCATGCACACACATTTACCTTGGATGAACAATAAGCTGTAATTTAGCGGTGAAAGATGTGTTGGTTAAAAAAGGGGAAGAAGTGAAAGGATATGACACAAAATAATGAATGAAGCATACAATCTTTCAGCAGTGTTATTAGAAGCCCTTTATCATTTGAAAGTCAACAACATGTGGCACAAACATTAACTTACTTCCAATAAGATTACAAAGAGTGTACCCCTACCCTCATAGCTGTTAAATTATCAGGGAGCCTTAGGGAGCGGCATTGTGATGATTCATTGATCTCTGTCAGTTTACACAACCTGGATTTATCGACAGACTCATCAGCAATTCTGGGTTTTACGTCCAAACTTCGACTGTCGTTGCTCTACACAAACTCAAAAAAGGAAAATATTAAATCACTCAACGCATAATTGTTAATCCACAGACACATGCAGTAACAAGCATACACAATCGAATAAAATGGTATGCATAGATCCCATTAACACTATTGATTCTTTTAATAAGACTCTCATCAAGAATCTTAGTTATCCACAGAAGGACATTAACACTCACCATTCCAACCATGGCTGCTACTGGAGCAGTTCGATCTCCAATGCTTGTTCCAACAGCTACATTTGCAGATCCAAAAGTGGATATTGTGGAGACCTATATAATGATGCTATTAGGAAATATAATTTGAACATCTGCCAAGTTTGGGAAAAAAAGAGTACCTTAACAGCAGCTGCAGAAGCAACTCTAGAAGCATCAAATGTGCGATTCTCCACTGTTCTTAGCATCCGAATTCCATCTGCATTTGCTAGGATTTTAACACCATTATCGTTCGTTGAGACTGCTAACAGTATTCCTTCCTTGTTAAATCTAATACAAGGAGAAGCCTGCAGGTTTTCAAGACCAGGATAATTGGTTGGTAAGAAGTTTTTCAAAAGACATATCAACATGGAATGGCAGAACCAATAATTACCGGTAAACCAGCCTCCGCTTCAGCAGTTGCCAACAAGCCAACATTGTCCATGTCCCAGAATTTGACCGAGAAATCATCACCAGCAGCTAAGAAACGACTTTTAGTTGTATCAAATTGCACAACCCCCACAGATCGCTTCCCAAGACCATGATATGAGCGCTTGACAGCCCCTTCACTTTCATTCCATTCCACTAAGAATGACTCCCCTTCTTTATTTGTCCCACATGAGAACAACCTGAGTTCCCATAAATCACGGAAAAACATTTCAGTTACAACACGATTATTGTCAACATCATATGGCAGCAGACATCAACCTACAAGGAAAATCAGAAACTGAAGTACAAATTTCATATATGTACCTTGTTCCATCGGCACTGTATG
This sequence comes from Alnus rubra, assembly GCA_028654335.1. Classification (NCBI taxonomy): domain Eukaryota; kingdom Viridiplantae; phylum Streptophyta; class Magnoliopsida; order Fagales; family Betulaceae; genus Alnus; species Alnus rubra. The sequence goes on from JAJPGS010001263.1 coordinate 2,904,350, forward strand.
CCATTGTGGTAGATGAATGGCCAGGTGCATCATAGTCAACTCTTGAACCCATGTTATCATACAACCAAGCCTTTATTTTTCCATCGGTTGCAGTTGAGAAAATGAACTGAAGAGAAAAACAAAAGGTAAGAGAATTCAACTCTTGACAACAAGAGGTATATAATAATGCAATAAAAAAATTCAAACAAAAAAGACCCTGTTCAATTTCCTGGTTGTGTGTCCCCCCCTTTGATGTCTCTCCTAAAAACTATGAAAGAAGCTTTTTACTGCTCTATCCAGTCACAAAGAAAGTCCGAAACGGGACACTGACAAATCTGTAAGAGATTATAATTATCCATGCTTATCATTGCCAAAAGTGGCAAAGTTAAAAAAAAAACAAACAAACAAACAATATACATGTAAAATGATTTTTTCTGGATACTAACATTCAAATTAAGTGCGAATATAATCTCAAATAATTGGATTAAGTTGGTTTTAGATGCTCAGATTAATATAGACTACATTTCCTTTCTTCTCTGGGGACGGGGGCTAAATAACTAATCAACATTCCCTTTGTGAAACAATTAAAAAATATAAATGACATCAACCCTCCCCTTTTCTAAATATAGAACCTAATATCTTCCCTTCACAAGGCGAAGGAGGGAAAAAAATTAATAGAATTTCATAATCAATATAAATAGATTGACAAATATCACCTGAATATTTTCCTTGTGATGTGGACATACAGAATATACAGGGGCTTCATGACCCTTAAAAGTATACAGCTCGGTCCCATTGAATGCATCCCATACCTGCATAATCTTGAAGTCTTATCTATATGATTTGCAGCCAACACAATCACATCAGAAATAGTAATTTTTTTTTTTTTTTGACATAACAAAACGAAACCTTGATGACTCTGTCCTCGCCACAAGTCACAAAACAGAGTTGTTTGTTTGGATAAGAGAAAGCAAGATCATTAACACTGCCAGCATGAGCGTCAATCTGAGAAACCAAGAACAAATTCATGGAAAAATGTAGTTAATTAGCAAAAAGAACCACATGAAATATTTATAATGAAACAAAAAACTCAACAAGAATCACTTTAATACATTGAAGGCACATAAGATTAAAGGGCTAGAAAAGAAAACAGATATCAGAGGAATTAGTTGATGGCACAAACCTCTAGGCGGTTTTGTATATCATCACCACCATGATATGAGTATATGTGAACAATGTGCTTAGAGTATGCAACACCTGAAGTAGGGACAAGAATCACCCGTCACAATAAGCCCATTGTCACTTTTTTATAGCATTTTTTGTTCCAGTATAAGGCCCAGATTCTCAGGTTTCTTTTGAAACGAGTAAATAATATAATTAGCAACAAAGGCATGTGAACATACCAAAAAGGGATCCATCAGGGCTCCAAATCACACGATTGACTGATGCTGTATAATCATTGGCCAGAGATGCCTAAAAGAGAATAAGAAAAGCTGAACTTCACTTTAGCGTATCTTAAGAAGCATTAAATAGGCATGCTATGTGCCCAAAAAAAATGTCCGGTATCAAAAGCCAAACCTGCAGAGGCATTGAACATGTTCCAAGATCCCAGACTTTGAAATTTTTAAGTGCAATCCTTTCATGGCCACCTAAATCCCATACCATGACGTCGCCCATGTTTGTTCCAACTGAAATTATAGAGGCACAAATAATTTAAGAGGAAAAAAAAAGTCTATAGTTCCAAAAACCTAATTACTTCAACGTTGTCGGCAGTCAAGAAACCGGGGTGAGTTAGAAGCTCTACTCTCCCTCTCCTCGTTAATGGCGGCGCGTGAAGGAGCGTCACATTAGCTCTCAGTCTCAGTTCGCCTTCTTCTTCTTCTCCCTACTCTCTCTTCACTTAGCAGTGTCTATCAAATAGAGGATCTACAAACTTTAGAGTTTTTCCTAGGAAGTTTGCGTCTCTCAGGTTTTTCAGCCATGTGAGGCGTGCCGTCGGGGCTGTTGTGAACCCCGTCGAGGGTTGTCGAGTGTAGTAGGGTATGAAGAACTGGTTTTTTGTGGAGGCTAAGTCCTTCATCTTCTCGGTAGTGGAAGGAACTTTTGTGTTGGGTGTGGCGGAGAAGAGGAAAGACTTCTTAGGGCGGGTTCGGCTGAGTTTGGTTTGTGTTGCTTGGTTATTGTCGATGGTGGAAGAGGTGTTGCAAAATCCGGACTCCGAGGACTTTGTTAAATATTTGAGGGAGGGTTCGAAGGTGACCATTGTTCGGAAAGGTGGAAATAGTCCCGGCCAGTTCTTGGTGGTGACGGTGTTCGATGTGGGTGGCCGGAGAGGAAGGATTGTGTTTCCTAAAGGCCGTTACAGGCGGGGTTGGGGGCGTGTTTCTGGGGAGCTAAGCAAAGTGTTGGATTTCTTTGGATCCGCGGTGGTGTATCCTTCTAGTTGCACCCAGCCGGGGAAGAGGTTGGGCAAGGACGCGGGTTTATTGTCGTACGCAAAGGTGGTGCGCTCGTCGGTTGGTGGTGGGCCTCGTGTTCAGACGGCAACGGTGGTTTGGTGTGAGACGGAGAAGATTTTTTCACTGGACCGGGAGCAGGAGCCCTTCCAGCAGGCAATGGATTGTTTTGCTGTGGAGAGGTCTTTCTTCAATCCTCTGGGTAAAGACCTTGCAGACAACTGCTACGCTATGGAGTATTCTTCTTCCGATCCGTTGGGTAAGGACCTTCTAGCGTGTTCCAAGACTCGGGTTGCATATGAAGAAGTTGGTTCCATGGATCGATGTGGCAGAGGGTGCAGGAAGATGTGCTCAAAGGGTGATCACAAGTGGGATTGCGATGATTCGGGGAAGGAAGTTGGGTTTTTCAGGAAGATTCTCGACTCTGTTGGTGATTGGCTGGATCGGGCGTGCAGGCGTCCAACGCATTTGGGTAGGATTTCTTTTGGGCTGAAACCGAAACTGGGCTTTTTGGGTTTGGGCTGGTTATTTAGACATTTGGGGAAGTTTAGACGCTTTGGGGTTTGGTCTTCCTATGCTCACATACGGACTAGTTCCAAGAGGTTGAGATGTTTGCCTTTCACTAAGAAGACTAAGCAGTGCGGGTTAGAAAAGAGCAAAGCGCGTCTCCCTCCCAATTTCACCTAGAAGTTGCTCACGGAGAAGACTTTTGCTCTGCCCAATTTAGCAATTTCAACAGGGTCGTCCACGGTTGCTACTTATACCGAAGATTGTGCTAGTCCGTCGGCAGAGACTGGGTTGGCTTTGGTGGGGGATTTTTATCCGGTTTCTTCTAAGGCGGCTGCACTGGGTGTGGGTTATGAGGTGAGCTCACCGGTAGGGAGGGCTCTTCCTTTCTCTCACTTGAAAGAGTCCACGTCAAAGCCATTGATTCAATACAAGCGTAAAGGGCGGAAGCCAAAGTCAGCGGTGGGTCAAGGGGAACTCGAAGATGTGGGCTTTCTCAGGTGAGGGTTTCTTAAATCGAGCTCGAGCTCGCCCTCTCTTCCTCCGGCAAATCGTGGTTTCTCTGGAGGGGGTTGTTCTAGTAGAGCTAGTCCTCTCAACTCTACGGGTGGTTCCCAGGCTATTTATCCTATGGAGTGGTCCTTGTTTTGGTCTTCGATAGGGTCCAGGGACAAGGGGGAAGAGGATAAATCTGTGGCTTTCCTATCTGCCCTTGATGAGGAACATAGGAGGTGGGATAAGATTGAGGGGTGTGAGCTTTAGGAGCTTAGGGTTGAGTTGTTTTGTGGGCTGTTTTTGTAGGGTCGGTGGTGAGGCTGTTGCTTCTTGTATACTCTATGTGTACTAGGGGCGCCTTACGCTGTTTTTTAATAAATTTGCACTTATCAAAAAAAAAACCCCTAATTTAAATAAAAACTCCACCACAGCAATAGAAACACAAGTTGCATACAGTAAATTAATGTGTGTGTTGGGGGGGGGAGGGCTCACCAAGAAGTAGAATTTGTTGCACTGGATGGAAATCCATACTCTTGACAGACGATCCCTGATTTAGAGTCATAACAACAGTCTTGGGCAAGTCATCAGCAGTGTAGGAACTTTGACCATGGCTTTGGCTGGTGTATGCAACGGGCAGAATATTTACTGGCAGATTATTGACCTGTTGAAAAATCATGTATGCGTCACCAATTACGTAAACTTACTCTTTGATATTGTTCTTTCAAGCAAAGGCAACAGTTACACATTGAATTGATTTTCAAGCAAAGGCAAATGCTAAAAGATACACTTAAAGACAGAGGGCATGAACCTCAAGTTCAGAAATCATATAATGACAAAACAGAACACCCCCAAGAAAATCCCAGTCATATAAATCACCCATGTCTTGTTCCCCTTCCCTTTCTGGTATTGGAAGTATTCAATGGAAACTGTGAAGTGTGTACAGCAAATAAAAAGGCAAGCATAAACAAAAGGCCAAACAACCTAATGCACATTTCTTCTAAATTTCTATTCTCTGTTTGCTTCAAATACATATATAGTCATTTTTTTTATAAGTTCAAATACATAGAGTTTATTTATTTTTTTGATAAATAATTCATTTCATTGAAAAGCGCAGAGGAATGCAAACCTAGTACACAGGATATATACAAAGATAAGGCTCCACTAAAGGCGAAAAGAAAAACAAAACTCCACAAATAGAGAGAAGTTAGAAATCAAAGAAATATGAAAAGCCCGTCCAATTAAAAAGGGATTTGACCAAAATGTTCTTGATCTCGTCCTCCGACTTTTCACGATCTTCAAAACATTTGGCATTCCATAACATTTATAATGACTAGTGGATATGTCCATGACATTTACAGGATAATTTGTTTTAGTAGGTATTTCTAAGATATACTATAACAAGTGAATTTGAAAGGATAAGTCAATTTATCATTACTTAATAAGAAGTACGAAGTACCTCATAAGTACCTACATCTTCACATTAAGGCTGCATTTGTTACGATGTAGAATATTATTCACAAAATGTTTTTTGTTTTTTCCAGTGTTTGGTATGGGCAAAAAATTATGGTAACATAAAATAATTTCCAAGTCAATAGCAAATTTACCACTATAAGGGGGAAATGGCATACGCCTCTTGAGAAGCGAAAGCCATTTTCAGGTGTCTGTCTCCCCTTCTTTCCACCAACCCCATCATAGAAGAACCCAAAGGCCACCCCTACCCTTGGAGACATCCCCTTCGTCTCTCACCCGCCATCCCCCATACGCTGTCCTGACCCTCCATATGGTAACCCCCACCCCCATAGAGGAACCCAACTACCCCCACAATTGTCCCCATCCCCGTGTTGCAACCTCCAACAACTTTTCCCTCGCCCCCTCAACAAACCCCCACTGAAGAACCCAACCACTCCTCTAAACCTACACCACCTTCCTCCACATGACACTCAGCATCCTCGCCCTATCATATTCAGGGTCTTAAACAAACATCAGAAAATTAGAGGTTTTACCCAAAAACATTTCCGACCGAAAACATTCTCATAAACTATTTTACGTCACAGAGACGAGGTAACCCTATGTCTCCCCTCCTTTTTGTGATTGTTATGGAAGCTCTGAGTCCAATGATGTCAGCCGTTGTGACTGGGAGTTTTATTTCTGGTTTTTCGGTGGAGGCTAGGAATGATGATCCTTTATCTGCCTCTCATCTCCTTTTTGCGAATGATAATACCCTTATTGTGCGTAGGGTTGCACAGAATAATTTTCGGTACCTGAGATGCGTTCTCCTTTCTTTTGAAGTGGTTTTAGGATTAAATATTAATTTGGCCCAAACTAAATTAGTTCGTATTGGTGATGTGCCAGATGTGAATGCTCTGGCTCGGGTTCTAGGTTGGTTGCAGGATTTCGTCTTTGCCCTTGAAATACTCAAGCCTCCCTCTAGGTGCTCCAATTAAGGCTAGATTTATTTGGGATACTGATGGGGACTCCAGATATAAGCCATTTATTACACATGTTTGAACCCTGGTATCAGAGGACGACCCAACCTTGAAAGCATAAAGATATTACTATGGCTGCTTTTGTTATTTTTCACATTTTATTTGTTGTCAGTTACTTTTCAAAATGGTTATGTTATTTTTCTGATTTTGGGCTTTATGTTATTTAGTGGGCCATTAGCCCAAGTATCACTCAGGTTATGATTGGGGTTTAATCCCTAGGCTATTTAAGCATAAATTTGTATTGCGGTAATTAGCTTTTGAAGAATAATATTTCAATAGACTATTTTGTCATCTTCTTCCTTCTAAATTTTCTTCATTTTCCCACTTCTTATGCTTCTTTCTTCTTCTTCTCTTACTTCTCTCCTCCTACTTTTCTTCTCTTTCTCATCTATTCAAAATTTCTGTTGATTGTCACGCATCAGATACAATTATTGAGAAAATGGAGAGAATATTAGCAGGCTGAAAAAGGCTTTATTTATCCAAGAGTGGTTGTTTAACGTTTATCAAGAGCACGCTTTAAAACCTTCCAACATATTTCCTTTCTATCTTCCTTATCCCGGTAAGTGTTCCTAATGGGAAAAATTGCAGAGGAATTTCTTGTGGGGTGGTTTGGGTAACGAGTCTAAGTTCCATCTTTGTTAATTGGAAGAAGGTTTGTACTCCTTAATTTTGGAGGTTTGGGGATTAGGAGTTTGCTCACAATCAATCAGCCTCTTTTGGAAAGTGGTTATGAAGGTATCTTGTGGAGAGATGGGCTTTTCGGCAGCAAGTTGTGTATAAAAAAATATGGTAGTTTGGAAGGCGGTTGGTGCTCTAAGGTTGTTATAGGATCTTATGGAGTGAGATATTTTTTTATATAAATATTGAAATTTTATTAAAATGCGCAACACAAGTACACAAGTATACAAGAGATACAATTAATACTAGAAAGAGAAAAAAGATTAAGAAAATCACAAAAACCAAGGAAATAAGGATAGCCTAACGCAATTGTCTAAAGATAAAGTGTATTGAAAAGGAAATACTTTAGTTCCAACACTGTTCTCTGACGGTCTTCAAAAATTCTATCATGAATTTCTCACCAAAGACACTACAAAAGGAATGATGACACCATCTTCTACATTGCTACACTCTGAGGACTGCCATTTAACCCTCTCCAACAAGCAAATAGGTCCAATACTCGTCTAGGCATAATCCAAGTCAACCTAACACGATTGAAAATAACATTCCATAAGGCACTAGCAACCTCACAATAGAGAAGAAAAAGATCCACATACTTCTCCACTCTTCTTACACATACAACACCAATTGACTACAATGATATGCCGCTTCCTTACGTTATCCATGATGAAAATCTTTCCTAAGGCGGCCGATCAAGTAAATAAAGCCGCTCTCAAAGACACCTTAATCCATAGAATACTCTTCCAAAGGGAGTGCCATCATGAGGGACAAGGACATTCTAGAAAGATCCAACATCGAACAATCATCCCTTGGAATGGGCCTACCAAAGCTTGTCTACTCCTCCTCCTCTCAATCTAAAGTACAATAAATTAAAAAATAAAACAAAGGCATCCACCTCCCAGTCACAAGCCACTCTGATAAAAATTACATTCCACTGATGGGAGCCACTAAAAAACTGCAAATGATCTGCTACAAAAGCATCCTTAATGCGAGCAATACTAATTCTCAAGACAAGTTAAAAGATATAACTAGAATCAGATAGGCAAAAGCTTTAAATTTTAGTAGTAGGACTCAGATATTTCCTTGGTAAATTTAAGTTAAATGCACACGCATAGTACCTCATCTGATATTCCAAAAGGTCTTGATCTCTTCAGCACGTGTTCAGAATCAGCGGTTTGATAGTCCATAGCTGGGTTATTGGTCGGAGGAGTTCTAGGGCGCTTCAAGATGGCTGCCACCATAATAAAAGATACAAAAAATGTAGAAATACATCAGTTTAGATGGAAACAAGGAACTTACATTGAAAAGCATCATGCAAAAGTATCTTCGCGTAAAACTATTCATGCTTCTCAAGGTTTTTAACTATTCCATGCACCCTCGATTATGTTTGCCAATGTCATTGGCTTCATCATGCATATTGTGCATTCTAATTTACACCCAACCATAATAAATAGACATGCATTTAAAAGTGTGAGCCCGTCTAGAATAGGAAAGCGTGAGATCATTTAAAGTTAACAAAACAGATCCAAATGCAGCTGGTCAATAAGGCTTTGTATATCACAGATACCTGAATTGTTAGGTGCAGTCAAACCTATGGGTCCTGCAGAAGCTGAAGGGTGAGGGACAGGAGATGGATTAGCCATCCATCCAGCAAGAGATGTCGGAAGAGCAGCTGGTGTGGGCTGAAATGGCTATAAAAATACTGACCAGAGTCAAATCCAGATATTCAAACTTCAAAATAGGTTAATTGCCAACATGGCAAAATAAGTTTATACAGTATTCACTTACACCATGAGCACTCAGTGGCGGGAAACCCCCTGCCTTAGGGACAGCACCCATTAAGGGGTTAGTAACAGGGGACGGGGCCCGTGCGCCATTCGGTGTTCCACAACTGTGGTCTACAAATAATGTCTTAATGTCAGGGTTAGGTCTTGGATTCTTACAAAGTTGATGCTGCCAATTTAAACTGCAATTCAATGCAAAGATGTGAGGAAATAGAAAATATATCAATCACTGAAAACAAAGTTCTACTACTGAGTTTAGATAGAAAAGAAAGGCGAAAAATCTCAGGGACCTCTGATTAATTAGCGTTCGCAATCTCGAGTTCTTTAATGGAGGAAATTGAAGCTTATCGCGAAACAGAGGGTTAGCCTCTATCAACTTTTTCAGTTCAGCAAGCATTATACCCCTAGCAGACTTAGTATCTCCATATTTAGATAGCTGCTCGTTATCTCTGCAAATTAATACAAACCCAGAGAAACCCATGAAATGATTTAATTTAACATTGAAAAAAACATTTAAAAAAATTAAAAAATTAAAATATAAAATAAAATATAAAATAAAATAAAATAAATCTTGGTCAATAGTCAGTATCATAAGAAATTCAAGAACCAGGAATCTACAGAGACAAATCTGAAATATGTTTCTTCGTACCGGAAGTTGTCCAAAGTCAATAGTTGCGTAATTTCCTTAAAGAGTTCTTCATTAAATGCCGCGAACACTTTCAAGTCCTTAACTAAAATATCCACAGCTTTAGCACGATCCCTCCTACAATTATTATTAATTTCATTTCTCAATCTTTCGGAACCAAATAAACTACCAGGTAGCACAAACAAAATAACAAGCTAAAAAAGCCATAGTTACTTAAACCCAATTCAGTAAACTGTTAACACCTACTTGTCTAAAGCTTCGAGGTACTTCTGCTTGCGAATCTCGAAGAAGATCTTCATCGAGTACCTATTATCGTCAACCTTTGTGAAGCCAGAGAGGTACTTCTCCACCTCCTCCCACTCCCCATTTGTCACCATATCCTCAAAATACCTCATGTTGAAGAAAAACCCGGACTCTTGTTCCAACCTTCACACCCCCAATCACCAAATTAAATAACAAAAACATCACCAATTTACATGTACAACAACAACAAAAAATGGGGGAAAAATTAGGGAAAATCTAGCGTACTTGTGCACAGTTTCTTTGAATTTCTCTTCGTCGAGAAACTGAAGTATGAGAAATACAAGTTCTCTGCTAAGCGAAGACATGCTTGTGTCTCTCCAAAGCTTGAATAAAAGTACAAGAAAGATCTAGAGCTTCTCAGATCGATAACAGTTCAGCATCAAAACCCTAAATTACGAACCAGACACATCCACGAACCAAAAAAAGATAAGTCCTAGTCCAAAAATTAAACCAAAAAAACCACAGAAAAATTCAGAGAAAAAACTAAAGGCGGGGGAAGAAGGTGGTACTTACCTGAGAGAGAGATTGGTCGCGCAGATCGGAAGGCCTTTGAGCGTTTCTGGTGGTTTTTCTCGCCCTCTAGCTCTGGCTTTTTCTCTCTCTCTCGCTCTCTCTCTCTCTCTCTAGCTTTTCTTCGCTATGGAGCTATTCTGGTAAGTATTTATACACAGAAAAAGGGCTAGGGATTTGGAAGAGAGAGAAAGATAGAGAGGTTTGAAGCCAAGAAACAAAAAGGTATGCGACAGATTTAAATACCGTGAGAGAGCGAAGCGAACGATATGAGATGGATCGGAATGATAAGCGATATCATAGGTCACTGCACTTATAAATAAACTGATAACTACAATGGCTTATACAGATTGATAGGCAGGATGGCTTATATAAGGCTCATAAATAAGCCAAGATTTCGATGATTTGGATTTGCGGGCTTTTCAAAGAGTTGTTAATAATTGTTATTGTTGCCTAATAATTACAGATATATTTTTCTAACCCTTTTTAAAGCGGGAAGCTATTATGAGGTTAGGTGGGCTTTAGTCACGCGTTCTAAAAGAATAATTTGTTAATTTTAGAAGAAAAAACAACGCTAATTATGGGAGGTCATTCCTATCCAAATTCGTACTAAAAAAATGTACGTGATTTTTAAGTATACGAGAATCACGTATTTTTTTATTAATATTCTTAAAAAAAAAAAAATTATGAGAATTATATATTATTAAAAATTTGTATTTCTCACATGTTAAAAAATACATAACATTTTAAAAAATTGAATTATATAAAAAAAATTGTAAGAAATTTATGTCAGTTCAAAATGAAGAGGTGTTTTTGCCAAGGACGGAAATTTCTTATAAATCAATTCGTAGGAAATTTTGTACAAACCATATATAAGATTGACATGTGTCTCTTGACATGTAAGAACCACATGTTGTTTTAATAATATTTGTTTCTCACGTGCTTTTTTAATAGCACTAATAAAAAAAATGTGATTTTCACCTACTTAAAGGACACATGTCATTTTTATATGTGGTTGTAGAAAATTTCCTACAAATCAGTTTGTAGGAAATTTTTGTCCTTTTGTCGATTCTTTTTTTTTTTTTCTTAAAAAGATAAAACATTAACTAACAACTTTCTTTAAAAAAAATAAAATTACATTTATGTCGCATCCAACATTTTTTCAATCAAAACACGTTTTAAAAAGTGTTATCACCTTTTTTGTTTGATAATAATAAAGAAAATAGAATATAAATATAGAGAAAATGTGGGTGTTATGATTTGTTCAATAATATTTTAAAGATATTTTGCCTCTCAAATCTTTTATAAATATAAAAGAAATAAAAATCATGAGCCCAAAATAAATGAAGAAAATTACACATAACTTTCTCAAACTACCACTTTATTGTCAATATCCCACAAACTAACAATTGTGTTAATCTCCCTCCTAAACTATTGAAAAATGTCAATGTCTCCCTAATGACAAAAATACCCTTTATAAATTATTAAATTTAAAAAAAAATCTAAAATAACGAAAAGCTATACAAAAAAAAACAAAAAAAAAAGGATTTTTTTCGTTTGTTTTTAAAAAAATATTATAATTTTCAGTTTTTTTTTCTTCAATTTTTCCTTCTGTTTTCGTTTTTTTTAATTTTTCCTTTTTTCCTTAATTTTTTAAATTTTTTTTTTTAAAAAATATTTTGTCTTTTTAAATTTATAAAGACATGTTTGTCTTATTGAAAAAATTTATGGTGATTTTTGTCTTTTGATTCTTTTTATTGCTCTTAGAGCGGACATTGACATGTTTTGATAGTTTGAAGAATATATTGACACAATCAATAATTTGGGCAAACATCAACAATTAAGTGATAATTTAAAAAAAGAAATTTATATTTTTTCCAAATAAATAATAATCCTTCACCTTTCTTCACTCCACCCAAGTATCACATCATATAGGCATCTAAATGAGAAAAATTTGCTAATCTCTGCTCTTTTTCACTTGTACATTTTTTGTCAACTAAATTCCAAGCATATTGTTTAGTCTTTTAATATGAGTGTGCAATCATTTTAAATTATTTGTTCAAATTTGATAGAATTCAGACAAATAATTGTGAGATACCACTTATGGGACCCACTTGACCGAATAAGTGGTTGGGTAGCCCAATTTTTATTTTGTCAGGTGAGTCTCATAAGTGGTCTGTCACAATCATCTACATGAATTCTCTCAAATTCGGACAAATAATTTGAAAGCATCTTATCTATATAAAAAAAAAAAAAAAAAAAAAAAAAAAAAAAAAAAATTAGAAATGACCTCATTTTGACGGTACTTCATTATTCTATTTAGGGCCGCTAGATAGGAGTCATTAGGTCTCCAACATTTTCAACTTGAGTTTTTCAACGCCAACCACTCTTTATTGTTATTGGACTACCAAATCTGTGGTGAATAATACACCCTTTAGTGTACCATAAGAATGACATGATAATCAATATCACACTAATGTACTAAAAATGCATTCATTGGTTAAAATAGAGTATGGAAAGTCCAAAAAAAAAAAAAAAAAAAATTCCAAATATGCTAATATCCATAATGTACAATCATAGGAGAGTGAAAACATTGTAATAGGATTGGTTTTAGACAATCGAGATCGACTGCAATTCGATCAACGAATTGTAGCCTATTCGAGCCCCGAATAAGAGGATTTTGATGGGGTCCACTTGTGGGGACAGGTATCTAGGCAATCTAAAACTTATTTTGGCAAGTAGACCTCATCAAGATCGTCTCTCAATTAGTTGTCGAATTGGCTACAACTCGAGCAGATAATTTATTATGGCATCGTACTAATAATTAATACAAAGATAATGGGATAAGTTACTATATAACAAGGTCTCATACAAATTAATAGGTTTCATCATATTTTTGAAACAATGAATAAATTATGTATTGCTCTAAACTATGCAAATAATATATATATATATATATGCTAGTAAAATTCAAATTTAATTTGAACCGATCTTTGTCCGAAATTAAATGAAGTGTCTTACTCTTTGCATTGTCCCAAAATATGTGGAAGTTGGTTTTTTTTTTTTAAAAAAAAAAAATGAAAGCATTTATCCATTTTAGATTTTTAGCTATTAAAAAAAACATTGTCCTTTTAAGAGAGAGTGGTAAAAACAAGAATATTTCTTCTTAATACACCCAAAGACATTTTAGGAAGATTGTTGTATTTACCTTGTTTCGCTATATTCACGTCATGCAAGCATCCATTTATTTTGAGAAATGCTATTTCTTCAACTCCTTTCTAATCCTAACAATTTTTTTTAAAAAGTCAATTATTAGATACGTAGAACTCACATTGTATATGATATTTTTCAGTTTATTAATGAAGTTGTTTGTTTTCTAAAATAAATTAGACCATATCTTTATACACTCATGTGTGACATTTTATGTGTAGTCTTTGAGTTATATTAAATATGGTTTAGGTGTGTCAATGAGATTATCACACAGAAGATTCAACGCATAATACCTTGTAACTTATAAACCCTAGTTCATACTCGGTCATGAAATTAAGCATTCCATTTGATAAGATTATAACATTATTATGGTCTAACTTGATCATGGAAGTGAAAATTTATGATCGATATGTTGTTGTGGTTACAATGCATTGAAATGGACCATATGAATTATTATTCTATAAACTACTATCAATTGAATAACTTAAGCTCGAGATTACTTATAACATCGATTTTCAATCCTGAGAGGAATGTGAATTCAAATGTGAAGTGTAAGTCACTTTAATGCATTAACGAATGAGATCTTTCATGGTCAAAATTTAGATGTGTTAAATGATCACATGTAGCATTGTGGGAACACTATTCCTCAAGATAGAATCCATAATCATTTTGATTATAATCAAAAAGATATGATGGTGTGTTTGGTAAAAGTTTTTGAATTGAGTTTTGTTTTTGAATAGTAATAAGAAGTAATTGATGTAATATAAAGTAAAAAGAATTTGTATGAAAAAAATAAAAAAGTTTTGTTTTGTATAGGTTTTTTATTTTATTTGAATAGTAATAAAAAAAAATTATTGACGTGATATAAAAAGTGAAAAAAGTTATAATATTTTGAAGTTGACGTTTTTTGGGAGATTTGAAAATAAGGGTAGGGTGGTTACCAAGTAGAGCTATGAAATATCCTATTAAAATAGATTTAATAGGAATTGATTATTTTAAGTCTCGGACTTGAGCATTTTAATAAGTAGTTACTAAAATAATATGTATTCAATGAAATATTGTTCCAAGAGTATAAGAACAATCAAGAGATTAAATTAGAGACTCAAGGATTAAGAGATAGTAAAATAAAGTGACAACAAATTTACATGACTTTAATTTCATTATGGATATTTCATGAAGGGGTCAAATAAAATTGTAAAAAATACAATAGCTCTTAATTAATCAAAATAAATACTAGCGCAATTACAGTTTTTCCACTAAAATGTTTTTGTGGAAAAGTTGTATGGAAAGCGGGTCAGTTGATTGGCAAGCCGATTGATAGGGCCCCGAAGCATGGTATGAAATTAATAATAACATAGAACAAGCCATGAGATGACACCCATTGGAGCTAGTTTTATTTTTCTTTTAAGTCCATTTTCAAACTATAATTATTACCCTTTTAGGCTTGACTTAATGGCATAAGGAAAAAAACTCCAAGTGGCCGTGTGATGTGTTGGTGGAAGACTTGGATTTCATAATCCTATTCTAAATAGGATTCACATGTCAATTTAAAGGAGTCTTGCGTATAATTTTAATTTTTTTCAATTGCGTATAATATCCATGCTTGAATCTTTGAAAATTTTTATAATTTTTTTTAAAAAAATAAAAACTAAACACAGGGTTATTTTGAAAATTTTGATAGAATTCAACAAAAAATTCTAACGGGGGGTTGAAATTGAATTTTTTTTTTTGAAAGATGGATACCCTAAACTGACACTTTTTAAATTAGGTATATTTTTTCAAAAGTGATGAAATATTAGAAGTTATAAATGAAGTTTTCCCTTTATGTTTTAAAAAATCTAATGCAATGTTTTCATGAAGTTCGTTCCTTGGGAATATTCCGTTGTTTTTTTTTTTTTTTTTCTTATCCCAAATAGTGATTAATCGCATTTAAAACTCGAGGAGCTTTAAAAAAAAGAAAAAAAAAAAAGGACCAAAAATATATTTATTAAAAAAAAAAAAAAAAAGAGAATGAGAAAGAAAAATATGGAATCGAATGCAAGTGGGCAGTATGTTGTTTTGATAATGGAGGAATCATTGTGACAAATTACATGTCAAAATGCTTTCAGCAGTGAAATTGTGCGTTGCCAAAATTCGGAATCAAACTTTATTCCATACGCTTGCCTTTGCCATATCATATACGTTAAGCAAAGGCTCATTTCTCTTAATTTAATTAATCAATTGGACGGCGCCTTTAATCTACCCACTTCGCTGCTGCCTTAATTAATAATTAGAAGCTTCCAACCCCACATTTCCACAATAAAATATTATTACTCATTGACTTTTCTTTCTAATCAGTGATCAACGAATATAATATAATATTACAAAATTGTGCACTTTTTAGCACCCAAGAGACCATTCTTTTTCCAACGGGTCCCTTGCTCAATGAAAAGGCAGATGCAATTTCAATTATAGGTCACTTTCAAAGCTTCAATGGAGTTTTCTCTATTTTCAGCACCAAGCTAACAACTTAACTCTAAAGCATTGTATTTTTATTTTATTTTATTTTATTTTTTTAAGGCCACGGCTTGCCGTACTCCTTAGCTCAGTCCGTGCTAATTGAGGATAAAGATTCGGTGTAATATCTCTATCATATGGGAATAGGGTTTCTTATTTTAAGAAGGACAAAATTGTACCGGCTGCCCTCCATTTCATTTGAAAGAGAGAGAATATTTCTCTTGTCATACCGTACTACAATAAAACATGAATATTGCACTAGATCTTAACTCTAAAGGAGCCGAACTACATTGATTTTTTTTTTTTAAAAGGGGCCATCATAAAAATTGGTTAAAAAATGACCATAAATATGTTAAAAACAAATTTTAATCATTTTCTTTTATTTATTTTTTGGGGAGGAGGGAGCTTGGGAGGGACCAGAATCCTCTCTAGTTGAGAGGAACTAGAGAGGAGCCGGTCCTTTATACGCATGGGCATTTTTGTAATTTTACACTGTAAAATTACAAAAATACTCTTATATATAAAGGATCGGCTCCTCTCTAAATCAACTGGAGAGGATCTTGATGCGCTTGGGAGGGGCCATGGCCGCTCCCAATTCCCTTTGACTCCGCTCCTCCTGATTGAGGATAAAGATCCAGTGCAATATCTTTATATCCTATTACACTACAATAAAACAAAAATATTGCGCTGAATCTTAATCCGTGGTAATAAACATAACACTCTTTTATTTGTTGTGTTATTCTCGTGGTCTCCAACAAGCAGGCAGCGAGGGATATATAAACTTCGTCATCCACTTCGTCATGTCTATCTATAAACTTCCCTTCAAATACTCAGCCAAGACACACTTGCGGATTAATAATAATAAGAGAATCTATTATAATACAATTTGAAAATTTTGATTGCTTAGCAAAATAACCTAAAAGACAAAATATATTACACTCTTTCATATGGATAGAGTTTGGCATGTGTTCAAAATGTTAGTGATTCTCACATGAAAAAGCATATGCTCTATTAAAAGGAGAATCATATGATCTATTAATGCTCCGTTTCTTTGGACGTAAAATATTTTAAAAAAAATATTTTCTGTATTTTTCGGTATTTAGTGCATCGAAAATGATGGTCAACAGAAATAATTTTCAGTTTTACCAAAAACACATCTTTAAACTTTAAAAAATGATTTAAAAACTGTAAATCGTTTTCTAAATTTAAATTATTCATTTTTGTATGCACGTTGGTGGGAATTTGCCATCGTCGTACATTGAAATTTGTTGGCGGCTGGAATTTGCGCTAAAGGTTTCCGGATTTTGGGATCCGAGCACTAGAATCTGGCTAGCTAGTGCCAGAATCTGGCCATTTGCACCGAATTCTGGCAATACTAGCTGAATTCTAGCGATTCTAGCCATTTGTTCCTGATTCCAGCCCCGTCGCCAGAATCTGGCAATAGGAGTCAGATTCCGGCGAATTTGGCTAGTATAGTTGGATTTCGGCCAATTTCGCTGGAATCCGGTTGCACTATGCAAGATTCTTGCGAAACTGGCAGGAATTTTGCTGGTCGGCGACGGAATCTGGCCAGTACTGCCAGATTCTGGCCATAATCATTGGAATTTCGTCACTAGTAGTTTTTTGCCGTTGGTAATTTTTCATACAAGCCAAACACCGCAAACTATTTTCAGGAAAATTATTTTTTCTGAAAATTTTGATTTCATTGAAAATATTTACCGACGAAAAACTTTTACGTCAAAACAAACAGAACATAAAAGTAGAATCACATTTACTTAAAAAAAAAAAAAAAGAATTACGTGTTCTATTAATAATACATATAAGAATCATATGCATTTTAGTCTTTTAAACACACTTCAATTTAATCAACCGAATTAAAAAAAAAAAAAAATCAATCTAGTTTGTGCATGGAGGAACATGGCACATGAACACCCTTACTCTTCTAAATTTCTAATCAATGCTTAAGGTGTTTTCCTTAGAACCAAAAGATAAAAATAAAACTCCTGTATTCTTCCAATTGAAGCCTTTCATATTATTTGTTATCCTGATGTGATTTGATCGGCAATGCATCTTAGATTTGGTTGGTTCAATCACTTTGAACTTTATTAAAGTTGATCAAATAGCTATATTTGTTATATGGTATTTCTAGTAACTCTAAATAGAGATTTCAAAGTTTGTTCTTTAATCACTATATTTCCTTTTTCGAAACTAAAAATTCTCACCATGATATTTGATTGAGTTTATATAGCTCCTGAAACATTATTTTATTCTCAAGTACTTATTTATTCACCTTCAAAAGAAAAACCAAAATAATATTCTTTATATATATATATATATATTAAAGACCGAAAAATACACGTTTTTTCATATTGATTGTTGTAGGTGGTTCCTAAGGACCAAATGTCAGTTGTTATGTTTACTTTGTTAACATTTCTCAACAAATTTTTCAGCTTCTTTTTCTCTATTTCATAGATAGATATATGATCATTTTTTGCAGTTGTACGAGATATCTTTTACCAATAATGAGTGTTAGCTCTCATAAACTTATTAAACAAAACATGTTCCATTTGCATAAAATGATACTTGTGGTAAAGTATCATATGAGAAACAAACTCTCTTACCTTCTTATGATCTTAAGAAAAATTTGTACTGGAGCTCACATTGCCACCCTCAGAATCAAATGTAAGCACCTTCTGCTTCTTGTTAGCTGCTATGCCTGGAATACAGCTATTCAAGTGCCTATGAAACTGAGTTGTGGTACTCGAAGTAGGAATTCCAATGATGGATTTACAATGAATGCATTGAGCTTTTTTAACACCGACAAGATTATACTACTTCCTTAAAGCCCTTCCAAATTGTAGAAGTCTTCTTCTTCGGCTTCATTTCATAAGCATGCTTTTGAGGATTATCTTCCTGAACCTCCTCAGCCACAAGAGCACCTTCTGCACTGGGGACAGCATCTCTACTAGGACCACCGCCACCAAGTGATTCAAGACTTTCAAGTCCATCATCATCCGATGTGATATTCATTAGATTTAGGTTCACATCAAGTGAACCTTTGTTTGAATCGTCTCCAATGGCTATCAGCTCGTCCATGGATAGTTTTTTAGTAATTAATTACCTGCATTAGAATAATAAACACAAACATATACAGAACATTAAATAAAAAATAATGAATAATAAATCAAACTTAAATATTTAAATAGCATCATATTCATACTACAAATTAAATGGTAAATGATAGACAACATTATATTGTATTATTTTGCTCGATTTTCTCAGAACCCAAACAGAGACATGCATAGAATTGAAAAAAAAATAAAAAATCATAGTATATATACCGGTTACAAAAAAGTTGAAAGAACCTAAACACTTTTCACATCATACATCAAACAACTGAAACAAATCAAACAAGGAAAAAGCTTTCTTAAAATACGCGTTTATAACGATTCACCCCAACGACACAATATTGTTCACTTTTGGTTTATCCGAATCAGATTTCCTAGAAGGCCATTCATCCTAATATTACTCTCGTAAAAGTATGCTTAACTGTAGAATTTTGATAAGTGAATAGTGCACACGTGGATCTCACTCCATGTGTTTTAATTTGTGTTGTGTATAAGTTATGTAAAAATATTTTTCACGTGGATCCATCTTATGTATTTTGTATTGTGCTCAAGTTATGCAAGAATATTTTTTCAAAGATGAAAACAGATTTGTGGACATGCATATTTTAATATTTGAACAAAAAAAAAAGAAAAAAGAAATGCTTTGAACATCCACTTACGAGGAAGCCTGATCAGGTACGCCTTTAAGCCTTTAAGGATTGCTGTCGGTTAACTACTTTTAGCTGCCACCCATATCATATGTACGTACTACAAAAACTTGTTGCCCTGGAAAGCCGTATTCACTGCTGGCTGTCTACCCGATACTGCACGTATGCCAACATTATCCACCACCCTTTAAAGAGCATTCAATAGATTGCCTGGGGAACTATATATGATCAAGGCCATTTGAATTTTTGAACCCACCACTAATGGACAAGGATCTTGCCTATGAAATATGGAATACTCCGTTGATTATATATATATATATACACGTGCGGGGTTAAATACATACCTTAATCACTAGTATATTAAATTTTTAATTTTTTGTAATGTCATCCTTCGATTAGGGTTTGAGGTTATATCAGATGAAAAAAAGAGATAAAATGACCCTTCCCAAAAAAAAAATCCTTACTTAAAAAAAAGATAAAGAAAAAGAAAAGGAAACAATGGTGTTGTGACTTGTGGGTTTGGTCATGACTCATGTTTGGTCACAAGGTGACCCAATGCGGATCACTTTTTTTAAAAATAATTAGGGATAAATTTGAATCTTTATAAAATGTTTAGGGATATAAAGATTATTTCACTCATTTTTCAGTCTGATTTAACTATAAACTCTAATGAATTGGTGACATTGCAAAAATGAAAGTTTGATACACTAAATTGATAGTTTTTGAACTTTAGGGGGACATTGCAAAAGTGATGGAAATTCAGGAAGGTTAAGTGAAGCTTTCCCTATAAATTTAAATCTTAAAAATAAAATAAATACTATTAATTTAATTTGAAAAGGAGAGAATCTTATTCCATCATTAACCGTCTAGTAAATGCTACATGTCACCTTATATCTTTCTTTTTATCTTTCAAAACCGAAATATCTTTTAAAATTATCATTAGATTTGTAATAAATCACTATTTCTTTCTTCAAACTTTGTCTTTATTATACAAAATAGACATATAACATTTTTATAAATTGGGTCGACAGAACCCGTTTAGAGTAAATCTTTGTCCATAATTGATCACTTGAATAATAGCTTTGTTTGATCATTATTGAGAAGACGAGATAATTTTTTTTTACCTGAATTTGGAAGACTTTGCAAACTTCTGATGTTACTGATTTTCAGTAGCAGCCGTTAGATGCAGTCGTTTTGAATGATGCACTTGAACAACTTGATAGGAAAGTCCCAAAAAAAAAGAAGAAGAGAAGAACAACTTGATAGGAAAGTCATAAAAAAAAAAAAAAAAAGAACAACTTGATAGGAAAGTTGAGATAGATAGATAGATTGTATGGTCAAAAGGCATTGAAAGGACCAAAATTCTACCTTTTCTGAAGATAAGAAGTGTATGCTGGTTTTAGAGGATAAGATTAGGTGCAATGAATAAATCAAAAAGTCTTCATTACTAGGCCAACTTTGAATTGGTAGGTCACCTGTACTAGGATAAGGTTGAAGTGAAACCATCATTTGCAACTTCTTGCTTACGGATTGGGGTTGGATCTAATATTTTAGAGCAATTCAAATTTATAATAACTCTAATTTTTCAGCGACCGTCGCCACCTTTAACTGTCATTTTTCTTGCCGTATCGACGTGACCAATTTTAGAGGCGGTCGACCACCTTTTTTGCTATTTTGGTGGTAGTCGAACCACTCCGGTGGTCACATATATAGTGTGGTTCGACCACTTTTACTTGGTCTTTAAAAAATGGCAGAATTACTGTAGTGATTTAAAATAGTGGTTAAGCCACTCTTAAAAATACATCGGGGGCATTCAAACCACTTATATAGTCGCCGGAATGATTCGACCACCTCAAAGAAGCAGTAAGAGGGGGGCTGAATACCTCTCTCCTCAGTCATAAATAAGTAAGACGATTGTACAATAGAAAGGTAAATACCTCTGTGTCTCATTTTTTTTGGTCGACCACACAGATAAAAGTACTATTATGTCATGAAAGTAAACGAGAGCAATAACTAACTCTCAAAGTACAAAAATGAGATAAATACAGATTTTTCTAACAGAAAAGCAAAGTTCCATGTGCCAAAAATGCCCTTGAGTAAAGCTATTGTATTACACGTGTCCTAATAAAAAAGCCACATCATCATTCTATATAGAAATTACAAAAATATTTTTCTATCTTTTATTTCGTTGTTTGTCAGATAGAAGAACCTTTACCCTACTGATAACGAATCGTACCCTAACCTCCTCCTTAGAAAAGAATAGAGATATTGACCTAGATTGACAACGAATTTTTTGGTTTATATTTTTCAGCAAAAGAAAAATTATTAACAAACAATTTTAAATATTAAAATTCACAAAATAATTAAAATTATTTTTTTTCTTTATATCACACTTAGGCGTCGTTTGTAAATAAAATGTTTTTTTGTTAGAAAAATGTTTTCGACTGAATTTTTATTTTTTGCGTTTGGCGTGCATTGCGTACAGAAAATCATAAATATTTTTTATATTTTTTTTCAATCATATTAATCTATAAAAATGAATTTTTATTTACATCATAAAATACTAATATAAAAAAATTAATCTAATAATTTGAGTTCCGATAGTGGTCTGGTTGATTCCTTTCGGTAGTCCGACGATGGTAGTCTAACGGTGGTACAAAGGTGGCACAGTGGTGATCTAGCCGTGGCTCTGTGGTAGTCTGAGGGTGGTTCAAAAATGGCTCAATGGTGGTCCGGACATAGTAAGAGGTGGCTCGGTGGTGGTCCAGAGTAGCTCAACATTGATCGGGGATGACTTGATGATGGTGCGGGGGTGGCTTGTAAGAAATTTGTGTCCCTCACCATCCACCTAAAACTTGGGTTAAATTTCTGTTTTTTTTTTGCTTTGCTTAGAACAATAGTTAATAAAGGGCGTGCTGCGTGATTGTGTCAATGAAGGATAAACAATTAAAATAAACTGATACAATGACTCTTTCAGTGTTTACAATGATTACCGAACAAGCATTTTTAGCTATAAAAATAGTAAAAAACAAAAACTTCAAAACATAATGGAGAATGAATTCATTGTAAATAATTTAGTTGTCTATATTGAAAGGAAAATTGAATAGAGCTTCAATTTAAATTCGATACTTAATGATTTTTGTTTCTCTAAAAGAGCGCATGTTGCAATTTTAGACACTTCGTGTGTGTATATAATTTTGAGTGTTTTATGTTTTAAAAGTACAAATAAATTTGATTACTTTGTGTTTTGAATTGTTTGATAATATTTTTGTTCTAACAAAAAGAAAGAAAAAAGAAATCCATTACCTTGTCCACAAAAGTCAGTGAGTAGCAATTTTATGCAAGAACTGAAAGGTACGTATGCTCATATTAATTGGAGATGGAGTGAAATATACACGAAAAAAAAACTGAGTCATATACCTTCAACATTACAAGTTATTTGGAAAAACTCATCTATAAAGGGAGGATTTCGTTTAGATCAAAGGGCATCATCCTTTTGTAGCCCACTAATTTACGTTAAAAAAACTATTCAGGCTAACGCTAGTTGGTCAAGAGCATACGTCCGGAGTGAAAGCTACATCTTTCACATCATCAGAAACTTCAAGGCATTAAGACGTCTCTGATGAAACCTAAGCTCCATACTGTACTAAAATCTAAAATATGGCTGGCCTGAAACCTTCACTCCGGTGTTCTTACACACCCTCCCGGTAGAAGGAACCTAAACTTATCAGCATTTTCTATCAAGTAGGAAGGAAGATGAACTGCAGAAGCTGAACGAGGTATTGGTCCCATCTTTTTAATCAACTCTTTGAAGGTGTACTCTTCAGGTAGCATATCAAAGAGATCATCTCCTCGACAAATGCACTTCTGGATTCTGGATTGATCTAAAAATTCTCTCCGCTTCACACGATCTGCATGGCTATAAGCGGTCATCTTAAACACAAACTCCTGAATGCGCCGAAAACAAAAGCTACAATGCCATCCGGCGTTGGAGAGGAGAAGATCAATTTGGCGTGAATGCCGGTAGAGGGTATGCGGACCGTAGATGTGTGCTGAGGCCCGCCAGCTGCTGTAGTCCACGGGGAACTCAAATGAGTACATGTAGTGCTTGAGCTCAAGATGCATTACAGGCGGCACCCCATCACACCATTGTACTAGTTTTGTAGTATGTGGGCTTGGTATCTCATCAGTATCTGACATGATAAGAATGTCACCATATGAAATACCGGCAAGGCGAAGTAATCCGTTCATAGCCCTACGTTGCTGACCCTCGAGTACAAAAGGGTCACGTGATCCGCGAGCTGCTATTTGGCCATAGAATACATCATGGACAATCTTTCCCTTGGCAAAAGCAAATCGGGCCTGGTCTGAATCGAAGAAGAGAGGTTTGGGAATGCCTGTGAAAGTGGAATTGGACTCGAGGATTACAAACTTTGTGACATAGGGATAAAGCTCGCGCCACCTGATCTCCAGTATGTCCAATTCATTGCTGAAGATGACGGCATCAAAAACACGGCGGGGTTCGGAGCGCAACGACCAGCCATGGAGGCGGCAAAGGTGGTCCATTGATACATTTTCTGCATAATAGTGTGGGAGAACTTTGAAAGGGGGCGGGGGCCTGTCCCAAAGTGGTCGGAAAAAATAGGATATTTTCTGGCCATAGGTGAAAATTCCAATCACACAGATGGGAATAAGTATCAGGAATATGATGAATAGGAACTTAGGTGGTGGTCGTCTAGAGATGAGACGGAGAGGTCTTGTTGCCATGACTTGAAGGAGGATGATTGGGAGGGGAAGTACTTAACATGCTAGTGCCAATTCAACTACCGGAAAAAAAATCAAGGCTCTTCCAATCTTGTTCACCTGCATAAAAGCAACATCTATGTTAGAGACTAATAATTACCTCTACATAAAATTACGTAGAAGCTAGCCAGTTTGGCCAGCATTTGGCAATATGTAGAAAACAGAGGAAAATGCCTACAGAAAGGAACTTTTCCAGTACAATCTCGTTCAATCATCAAAGCACAAGCAATCCTTTCTCCAATATGGACGGAAAATTCGCAATATATTATCATTCCTACTTTTTAGACAGCCAAATGATTAAAATCCTGCATGAAGTATACCAGCCTTTATGTGTTTCTTTTGAAATTGGTCAACAGAATAATAATTGGTGCATACACCCCAAGTGCCGGTGCAAAGCAAAAAATGTTGGAATCACAGATTACTTTTTCAATATTAGGACAGATCACATGGGTGAGAACATTCAAAATCTCATAGCAAGAACTTAAAAGGAGAAAGAAGAATAGTTTGCCAGTAAAAATAATTTCGAATTTTCCCTACTTATCATAGTGCCTGCACTCATCTTATCAATCGCATTGGATGTCATTTAAATGAGAGCTCTGTGGAGGACCATTTTTTATTATTAATTATTAAGGCCAAGCCAGAAATCTGTTAACTACTTGTTATTTGACCAATGTTTAGATGCAGCCCTATGTAGTCCGTGATACTCTGGCATCTCTTCTTGCATCTTTCCTTGGCATAGGTAATACAACATGATTTACTTCTTTATTTTGTTGGTAGGGTTGGAACCTAAAGTGTAATCCATCCCATCCTATCCTTTATAACCAAAGCCGAGACTTACTAATCCAACTTTTAGGTTTATATTGGATACCACACATAGCATTACTGTACAAGATAGAAAATGTAATAGCAGATACTCTAAAACCAAAGCTGAAAAGGAACCTCTACAAAATGGTAGAACATCTTTGATTATTCTTTATATGCTTAAACTAGTATAGTGATAAGTTGAGCTTCATCTAGTGATAGATACGGAAACGCAATTTTGATCCCAACAACACCTAGAGGGGGTGAATAGGTGTTATGCAGTAACTATCCCCAATTAAACAAATTTATGCGGTACTACACAACTAGCAGAATAATGCACCACGCATAAACAATCACCAAAATAATGAAACTGATAAACCAATCACACAATATAGGATTTTGGTGACGAAGTGAAATCCTTTGAAGAACTCCTCAAAGGTAAAACATTCTGGGGCAACCAAACCCAAAAAATTAATCCATTATAGAAGAATTTAAGAGATTACGAGCTTGTTTGGCAAATGGTTGTAATTGTGGAATATTTGTTTGAATAGTAGTAAAAAGTGATTGATGTGATATAAAGTATAAAAGAGTTTGGAATTGTTTTATAGAAAAGTGAAAAAGTTTTGTTTTATAGTGGATTTTTTTATTTGGATAATAATAAAAAATTATTAATGTGGTATAAAAAGTGAAAAAAAGAGAGAATGTTTTTTATTTGACTTTTTTGAGCGAAGTGAAAAAAATAGAGGGGGAGTGAGAGTTGTTTGCCAAACAAGCTCTACAAGTTGTTGACACTTACAAGATTTTTATAGTTGACATACCCTTGTACTAGAGAAGCAACCTACTTGACCTCTACCGCAGTAGCTCTTCAAGAACCTTTGGAAAGTTCTTCTACTTGATCTCCTCTACCGGAACTCCGGTGTCTGAAGGTTTATGGTTTGTGTTTTGGTATAGTTTAACAAAACTTCAAGAGAGAATAACAATC
Organism: Alnus rubra; assembly: GCA_028654335.1. Classification (NCBI taxonomy): domain Eukaryota; kingdom Viridiplantae; phylum Streptophyta; class Magnoliopsida; order Fagales; family Betulaceae; genus Alnus; species Alnus rubra. The sequence goes on from JAJPGS010001263.1 coordinate 2,930,261, forward strand.
ACAACTTAGAAAACAAAGAAGTCTCTTAGCACAAATAAACAAACGGCCTAACCACCTTGGAAGTCATGCTTAGTAGTCCTTATATAGCCCAAGAAAAAAATCCAAGTGTCTCACGTCAAGTGAAACCTCAAAACCATGTAGATATCGTAGTGGTGTCAGGGCGGATAAAGAACTCGTCAGAACAACTTTAGGGTTTCATAGCTTAACAGTGGCAGCGTCAGAACGTCCTTGCTAACGAGATAGTTGATGAGCTCATGAGCTTCCCAAGAGTCCTTTTAAACAGCTCACATCAGGATGAGTTGCTAACAAACCTCTCAGGAAGTTCATTAAAACAGCTCTCGTCAAGACATCTTGCTGACAACCTAGCTGAAAAAGCTCTCCGTGGCTACTTTAAAAAACATCCCGTCAACTTGTTGACGTCTTAGCTGACGAAGCTCTCTGTGGCTCTTCTAACTCCATCTCATTACGATGGCTTGCTGATACCTTAGCTGGCGAGGCTCCTTGGTGTACCACTTTGAAGATCACACTAGGATGCCCATTTTACAACCTTGCTGACGAGGCTCTTGAGTAGCCTTCATACGTGACCTCCTCAGGACGCCACAACTAACAAGCTTGCCGACGGGGTTATCTATTCTTCATAAATGCACAACAAACACTTTGAGGACAACCAAAACTCTAATTCGTAAGGACTTACAACCACCATTTCTATTACCGAATATGTCAATACTAAAAACCTAACAAATATCCCTCATTCTTGTGGAATCTAGGTAGACCTTAAATGTCCTTGCCAATAATAAGATATAAACAACGTTGGCACCAGAAACAAAATATCGTTTCAAGTTAAAGGAACTGAGGTCTATTAATTTACTCATATTTCATTTTATTAACTCTTTCCTTACCCAGAGAGAACAAATGATGTAATTCATGTTTTAACTGCAAAAGAAGTTCCTTTTTGACTTTATTCGACTGAAACAATTGAAAGCACACAGTTCAGCAGCTTAGAACCATCTATTTTCTAGCCTATTTCTGCATACTAGAATAAGACTGTTTGAGCTGAAAGTTGTCAAGATTGATATTAGATGAAAGTCCCGAAAAACATTGAAAAAGAAATATCTAAGACTTTGTCCCTTTGATGCAATTTGAGGATGAGTTAATTCATACGGCCATTATTACATGCATCCCATTCCCACTTAAGGGAATCTCTAATATTATGATCCAAACTGTCAAGACTGATGATTGAATAGTTTGCATTATCGGAAGCATCCTATTTGAGATTGAAGATATGTTAAAGTATACTCAACAAATACTCACAAATACCAAACTTCCCATCCTCTTCTCAGGACTGCAAGGATAATTTCTGTATGAAATATTACTATTAGGCATTATGCTCAACCAACCAGAAGAGTATGATTGACTCACATAGACCATGCTACCTAATCTGCTTATTTCAAGCTAGGGAATAATCTCTGTAAGAGACAAAAAGATACCCTTGAAACACAAGAAGCTATGAATCAGAATCTGATCTTGCTGTAGGGAGAAAAGAGAAGCCTAAAATCATGTACATAATACGAGTAATGCTATAAGGAGGACTCTAGTCGTTCTTGTGTCCTCCCAAATGTCATGTGACTTTTAAAACCACCATTAAATTTGAGATGATCATTATTGAATTTTGATCCAATTGTGATTTTAAAGCCACGTGACATTTGGGAGGACAAAAGAGGACTTGGTCCTCCTCATAGCATTACTCAAATAATACATTTCTATATGATCTATCATATAGAAACTTTTGTGTTCTTTGTCATTATGTAACTCCACATCATTATTGGTCCCCTACAAATCATACAACCTGGGTTTCCAATAAAGAACCCCCACAAAAAAAAAAAAAAAAAAAAAAAACAGCGCGTTTTAGCCCGAGTTGGGGAGTTGGAGAACTAATAATACGACCTGGAATTTATTTTCTGTGTCGCACAATTTCAACGTATAATTGAGTATATAAAGTACAAATCTTTTACAAACAATGCATAATGTACAATGATTAAGCCCAAAGCGAAAGGCATTGAAACCGATTCATCCAATTACTAAGCACAGCTAATCAAAATTAGCAAAATAAGGCACCAAAAAGGAAATAAAACTTTTTTTTTCAGGAATATTTTCCCCAACATTCATCAAGACGTTTAACAGTCAAATAATGGATGACAAACAACCCCTAACAATATCTCATCCCAACGGAAATAGTTGTAGGAACAACAATAAATAAATTCGTGCAACTAATGAAAGATTTTTCAACAGCTCCATAAAACGATTGCTTACCTTTCGGAGTTGCAGAGGCCCTGTTTATTGGCGAAAACATTGCCGCCGGCTCCACGGAGAGTAACGGAGACAGACGACCGACCAAAGAACATAGGGAACTTAAGGAAACTCTTCATCCTCTGCCGTTGGCGCAACCCTACAGTTACTGAAACAAGGACACGACGCGTGGAAGAGAACGACGTCTCGTCGCGTTGCGCATCACGTATTTGTTTCTGAGTGACGGTGAACCCCCGAGGGCCAAGAGGAATTACGCAGCGGCGACCTGGCTCCGTGGTGATGGAGATGTCGCAGAAGGGTCGGATTCGGCGTCTCCACCAGATGCTTTTAAATTTTGTTTTTAATTAAGGAAAAAAAAAAAAATCATAATTACCTTATAAGTTTTTATTTTGAATTTAAAAAATAAGGTTATTAAGTTTTGCAAAAGTTTTCAAATTGATCGATCTATTACTTTATTATCAAAATTAAAGATTTTTTATTTGTCACATGTATTTCATTTGACATTCTAAGATTTGTATTAGGATTCAATATAATGTCAATATTCATGTCAGCATTGAAATTAACGATTTTCTATTTAAGAAAATAATATTTGTACACGCTTAAATAAAAAATTCAAAGACTAAATTTAAATAAAATAAAAAACTAAAGATTAAATATGATTTTTTTTTTCCTTAAAAAAATGCATTATTTATTGGAGATACTCTTGGATCACCAAGTGACCGAGGCGCCCAGCGAGTTAAACGTGTCGTTCCCGGCCACCCACGTCAACACTGTGACTCCCATACATCACGGTCAAGTGGGTCCACGTTCCTCAACATGTACGGTAACGTGTTATTAAGGTTTACATATCATTCTACGTTTATATTGGAAGTCCAACGTTGTACGACCGGAACAAGTAGCCTATCCTATCCCTATCGGAGGTGCGGTATGAACACTTCGTCTGTTTACTTGAGGAGTCAAAAAAAAAATAAAAAATGGGACCTATAGGAATGACTTTTAGTTGCTTAGGTTCGACAGAGACTTCAAAACGAAGCAAGTCTATTAATATCATCTGATTTTTTTTTTAAATTTAATTCATAGCATTAAAAATTATATTTTTCAAGTTTTAACTATTCATTTTTGAACATAAAGTTTAAACAAATTACTCACATTAAATAAGGAAATCAAATACTATTAGAGTCATTATTGAATATTGAATTAAATGATAAAAAATTAGTAGCGTTAAAAATATATTCTCCAACGTCCCATTCTTAAAATAAGGCTTAAAAAAATCGATAGCATTAAATAAAAGAATCAAATAATATTGAAGTCATTATTGAATCATAGATTAAATTCTTAAAAAGATGAATTTTTCATTCTTGAAACAAGAAAGAGAAAGAAAACGAATTGCAAATTGATGGGTCATATTTCATTCTTGAAATAAATAAAGAAAGAGGTTTGGAAAGGTCAAGCTCTGCCTATGTCTCCTTTATGGGGGATTTGGGTAGGGTTGAAGGGTCTTTTGAGGGTCATGCTCTGGTCCGCGTTCCTTTCATTAGGAGTTCGGATAGGGTTGAAGGGTCTCGTGAGAGTTATACCTCTACCCATGCCCTCTGTTTTGGTGCCTATATTGCTTTAAGTGGCCATTTTCTTGACTTTTGTTCAAGAAATAAATGACCAAATTATTTATGGTTCCTTTAGAATTATTTATGAACCTATTTCTTATTTTATGTTTTTTTTTTGTTTCAATTTGTTATTGGTAGTCCATTCCTCGTAAATTTTTCTTCCATTGTAACCTCCTCCTTTTTAATATATATATATTTTTTTCAAAAGTAAAAACTTAATAGTTTGTTAAATACTTTCAATGGGTTCATTAATTATTATTACTTTAATCTAATGAACCCATTAAAAGTATTTAAGTAAGTTGACTATTGAATGTGGCTAGTTGTCATCTATTCAATATTTTGTAATATAATTTGTCTACACCATAAAATAAGAGATGCAAGACCACCCCTATGAATTTGCCAACGACTGGCCAGCTCTCACCTTCTAGCTCTTTCCCTCTTTCTCCGTGAATCTCTCGCACCATTTCGTGGCGATAGACTCTACTATTCTTAGAGCATTTCTAGTGAATTCTTCAAAGTTTAGTCAAATTTTAGTACAAAAATATACTTTTGTTATTTTAGTTATCCACTTTTTAAAAGCATTAAATATCAAACTCTCTAAATATTCTCTACTTTAAATAAATACTACTTTTAATTGGTTTTAAAGTAATCACTTCCAATCACTTTCAGTTGTAATGAAATCAAAATTGAATATTAAACATCAACCACTTTATCATCAAACATCTCAAAAAATCTATTTTGCTTGAACGTCGAGTATCTGGAGAATTAATGACAATTAATGTAGAGAATTAATGACAATTTGAATCTTTCCAGACCAATCAATTAAACAAATTAACTACCATGAATTAATGACAATTTGAACCACAACGAATTCGCCAACCACCGGCCAGCTCTCACCTCCTACATCTTTCTCTCTTTCTTCGTCAATCTCTTGCACCATAACGTGGCGATAGACTCTGCTATTCTTAGAGCATTCCTAGTGAAATCCTCAAAGTTTAGTCAAATTTTGGCTAAAAAATATACTTTGTTATTTTAGCTATCAACTTTTTAAAAGCATCAAATATCAAACAGTTCAAATATTCTTTACTTTAAATAAATACTATTTTTAATTGGTTTTAATGCAACCACTTCCAACCACTTTCAACTGTCATGAAACCAAAATTGAATATCAAACATCAACCACTTCAACATCAAACATCTAAAAAAATCTACTTTGCTTGAACATTGTGTATCTGGAGAATTAAAGACAATTTGAACATTTCCATTCATCTGGTGCAACTTAGAGCATTTGTAAAAAGTACATACACTTGAGGGCTAGATTTGAAAAGCATTCAATTGAAGTCAATTGAATGCTTTTTCTTGGTTTGTTCAACAACGGGCAAGAAATAACTAATTCAATTGAATGCTTTATTTATGGTGCCACAACCGTTTGTTCAATAACATACTCGAAAATTATACATCTTTCACTTTTAATCTTTCTTTTCTCTCTATGGCTCACTCTCTTTACCAAAAAAAATGCTTCTAATTGAATCAGACTTTGATGATGCAAAACTTGTTATGGAAGAAGAAAGAGCAACATTACATGGTCCTTCTAAACGACACTGCACATTCATTAGGCGTGATTGCTTGTAAGTCGAGAAAGATCTTTTTTGCAAATATTTTGCTGAACAACCACTATATCCTCACAAATATTTTCGAAGGAGGTTTCAGATGAGTCGTCTTTTTTTTTTTCTCGTATTCAAAATGCAGTTGAAGCTCAAGATATTTATTTTGTCCAACGAAAAGATAGTTCTAAAAGACACCATTATCTTCCCTTCAGAAGATCACTGCGGCACTCACGATGCTTGCATATGGTGTTACCGCTGATTTTATTAACAAATACTTGAAGATTGGAGAACCCACCGTAATAGATAGTCTAAAAAGATTTGTTAAAGCGGTGATTTCAATTTTTTAAGAATAATACTTAAGATCAACCAACAATCAAGACATTGCTAGATTGTTAGCAGAAGGTGAAAAGCGTGGATTTCCAGGCATGTTGGGGAGCATTGATTGCATGCACTGGAAATGGAAGAACTATCCAGATGTGTGGCAAGGTATGTATTATGGTTATATCCACAAATCAACTATTATTTTGGAAGCAGTGGCTTCATATGATCTTTGGATATGACATGCATTTTTTGGGTTACCCGGGTCTCATAATGATATAAACGTGCCAAATAAGTCTTTTTTATTTTCTGAACTCGCTTAAGAACGTGCTTCTCCTGTCAACTACTCAATTAATGATCATAATTATACAATGAGATACTACCTCGTTAATGGCATATATCCGCAATGGAAAATATTTGTAAAAACAATTTCATCTCCCCAAGGGAATAGGAGAAAACACTTTGCTGCATCCCAAGAGTCGGCAATGAAGGATGTGGAGCGTGCCTTCAAAGTACTTTAAGCACGATTTGCAATAGTGCGTGGGCCTGCACGATTTTTTCACCTCGAAACGCTCAAATACATTATGATGGCAGGCGTAATTTTACATAATATGATCGTTGAAGATAAGTAGAATAACAATAGAGAAGAAGACTTCGAATATGAACAATTCAACGAACCATTTGAACCAGTGACATCTGAGACTACAAATGACTTTAGTGAGTTCATTCAACGCCATCGTTGTATTAGAGATAGGGAAAATCATTCTTAACTCTAGTTGGACCTCGTTGAACACTTATGACAACTACATATCGAGGCATAAGAACTCTTTATGATCATTATTATTGGTTATTTAGACAAACTTTTGAGGTACTGGTTATTTAGACAAACTTTTGTTATTTAGGAACTTGTCATGATCACATTTGGTTTGTATTAATGAAATGTACTAGCTTGCAATGAATCGGCACATGAATCTTATTGATGAATGTGGAGTTAATGAAAATGCATGTCGATTCCATATGTTGTATAGTTCATCATGATTATGTCAACATCATGCTCTATTTCTTCTGCATTATCATCATGTCTCATTCAATAAAAAATGTCAAGATCAACAAATGTGGTCAGCTATGATCAAGTCTCATTCAATACAAAATGTCCAAAAACAGTAGATCATGAGCACAATCAGATAACTTAACTGAGAATCACATAATTAGAACAATCTAATTATGCCTTCAAGTAGCTACAAAATTAGGCCTCTAAGGCGCACTAGCAAAATAGAATGGAACTTAAACTAAAATTAGTGGCTTCAAAAGTAAATAACTAACAAAAAAGATAGTGATATTTTGGCCGTCAAGGATTGCCTTTTTGACCTTTACGGATTGCCTTTTTGCGTTGACGAATAGATTCTAGCATATCTTCATCTAATAGACTTGTATTCATGAACATAAAATCTTTTTCCTCTCTCTCTTCTTTCAACCGAAATGTTTTTTCTCTCAAGCGCAAATCCCCATCTCTAAGGCGGACTTCCTCTTGCTTAAGGTGCACTTCCTCTTTCTTAATAAGAAACATTTCTTTGTTCTGCTCACGTGCTGTCTCAAACAGTTTTGTTTTATTCTTCTTATCTTCATTTATGTCATTCAGTATCACAACAACACCCGGATTTGACTTATAGGAATGACTTGTAGTTGCTTAGGTTCGACAGAGACTTTCCTCAAAAAAAAAAAAAAAAAAGTTCGACAGAGACTTCAAAACGAAGCAAGACTATTAATATCATCTGATTTTTAAAAAGATTTAATTCATAGCACTAAAAATTATATTTTTCAAGTTTTAACTCTTCATTTTTTAACATAAAGTTTAAACAAATTACTCACATTAAATAAGGGAATCAAATACTATTATATTCATTATTGAATATTGAATTAAATGCTAAGATGATATATATAAAAAAAAAAATATTCATCTACTTTACACTTTCAAAATATGAAAAAAAAAAATAAAAAAAATCAGTAGCATTAAAAATATATTCTCCAACGTTCCATTCTTAAAATAAGGCTTACAAAAATCGATAGCATTAAATAAAAGAATCAAACAATATTAAAGTCATTATTGAATCTTGGATTAAATTCTAAAAAGATGGATGTTCTATTCTTGAAACAAGAAAAAGAAAGAAAACGAATTGCAAATTGATGGGTCACATTCCATTCTTGAAATAATAAAGAGGTTCGGAAAGGTCATGCCCCTACCTGCATCCCCTTTATTGGGGGTTTGGGTAGAGTTGAAAGGTCTTTCGAGGGTCATACTCCTGTCTGCGTTCCTTTCATTAGAAGTTCGGACAGGGTTGAAGGGTCTCGCGAGAGTCATACCCCTACCCATGCCCTCTATTTTGGTGCCTATATTGCTTTAAGTGGTAATTTTATTGACTTTTGCTAAAGAAATAAATGACCGAATTGTTTATGGTTCCTTTAGAATTATTTATGAACCCATTTCTTGTTTTCTGTTTCTTTTGTTTCAATTTGTTGTTGGTAGTCCACTCCTCGTGAATTTTTCTTCCATTGTAACCTCTTCCTTTATAATATAATGTATTTTGTTTTTCAAAAATAAAAACGTAATAGTCTGTTAAATACTTTCAATGGGTTCATTAATTATTATTACTTTAATCTAATGAACCCATTGAAAATATTTAACATACCAGTAAGTTGACTATTGAATGTGGCTAGTTGTTATCTGTTCAATACTTTGTAATATAATTTGTCTACACCAGAAAATAAGAAGTGCAAGACCACCACTACGAATTCGCCAACCATTGGCCAGCTCTCACCTCCTGCCTCTTTTCCTTTTTCTTCGTCAATCTCTCGCAACATAACGTGGTGATAGACTCTACTATTCTTAGAGCATTTCTAGTGAATTCCTCAAAGTTAAGTTAAATTTTGGCTAAAAAATATACTTTTTTATTTTAATTATCCACTATTCCACTTTTTAAAAGTATTAAATATCAAACTCTCTAAATATTCTCTACTTTAAATAAATATTATTTTTTATTGGTTTTAAAGCAACCACTTCCAACCACTTTCAATTGTCATGAAATCAAAATTGAATATCAAACATCAACCACTTCAACATCAAACATCTCAAGAAATCTACTTTACTTGAACGTCGTGTATCTGGAGAATTAATGACAATTTGAACCACTACGAATACGCCAACCACCGGCCAGCTCTCACCTCCTGCATATTTCCCTCTTTCTTCGTCAATCTCTCGCACCATAACGTGGTGATAGACTCTGCTATTCTTAGAGCATTCCTAGTGAACTCCTCAAAGTTTAGTCAAATTTTGGCTAAAAAATATAATTTTGTTATTTTAGTTATCAACTTTTTAAAAGTATCAAATATCAAACTCTCTAAATATTCTCTACTTTAAATAAATACTATTTTTTATTGGTTTTAATGCAACTACTTCCACCCACTTTCAACTGTCATGAAACCAAAATTGAATATTAAACATCAATCATTTTAACATCAAATATCTCAAAAAATCTACTTTACTTGAACATCGTGTATCTGGAGAATTAATGACAATTTGAACATTTTCATTCGTATCTGACCATTCAATTAAACAAACCAACTACCATGAATTAATGTGGAGAATTAATGATAATTTAAACCTTTCCTTTCATCTGGTGCAACTTAGAGTATTTGTAACTGGTACGTACAATTAATGGCTAGATTTGAAAAGCATTCAATTGAAGTCAATTGAATGCTTTTTTCTGGTTTGTTCAACAATGGGGCCAGAGATAATTAATTCAATTGAATGCTTTATTTATAGTGCCAGAACCATTTATTCAATAACACACTCGAAAATTATACATCTTTCACTTTCGATCTTTCTTTTCTCTCTATGGCTCGCTCTCTTTTTTAAAAAATGCTTCTTATTGAATCAGACTTTGATGAAGAGCTAGAGATAATTGCAAAATTTGCTATGGAAGAAGAAAGATCAACATTACATGGTCCTTCTAAACGACACCGCACATTCATCAGGCGTGATTGCTAGCAAGCCGAGAAAGATATTTTTCGCAACTATTTTGCTGAACGACCACTATATTCTCACAAATATTTTCGAATGAGGTTTTGGATGAGTCGTCTTCTTCTTTGCCGTATTCAAAATGCAGTTGATGCTCACGATATTTATTTTGTCCAACGAAGAGATAATTCTAAAAGACTCGGTTTTCTTCCCTTCAGAAGATTACTGCGGCACTTGCTTGCATGTGGTGTTACCACTAATTTTATGGACGAATACTTGAAGATTGGAAAACCCACTGTAATAGAGAGTCTAAAAATATTTGTTAAAGTGGTGATTTTAATATTTTAAGAAGAATACTTAAGGTCACCAAACAATTAAGACATCGCTAGATTGTTAGCGGAATGTGAAAAGCGTGGATTTTCAGTCATGTTGGGGAGCATTAATTGCATGCACTGGAAATGAAAGAACTGCCCAGCTGTGTGGCAAGGTATGTATTATGGTTATATCCACAAATCAACTATTATTTTGGAAGCAGTGGCTTCATATGATCTTTGGATATGACATGCTTTTTTGGGTTACCCGGGTCTCATAATGATATAAACGTGCTAGATAGGTCTTTTTTTATTTTCTGAACTCGCTTAAGAACGTGCTCCTCCTGTCAACTACTCAATTAATGATCATAATTATACAATGAGATACTACCTCGTTGATGGCATATATCTGTAATGGGCAACATTTGTAAAAACAATTTCATCTCCCTAAGGGAATAAGAGAAAACACTTTGCTGCTGCCCAAGAGTCGGCAATGAAGAATGTGGAGCGCGCTTTCAAAGTACTTCAAGCACTATTTGCAATAGTGCGTGGGCCTGCACGATTTTTTCACCTCGAAACGCTCAAATACATTATGATGTCATGCATAATTTTACATAATATGATCGTTGAAGATAAGTGGGATAACAATGGAGAAAAAAACTTCGAATATGAACAATTCAACGAACCACTTGAACCAGTGGCATCTGGGACTACAAATGACTTTAGTGAGTTCATTCAACGCCATCATTGTATTAGAGATAGGGAAACTCATTCTTAACTCTAGTTGGACCTGGTTGAGCACTTACAACAAGTACATAGTGAGGCATAAGAACTTTTTATGATCATTATTATTGGTTATTTAGACAAACTTTTGAGGTATTGGTTATTTAGACAAATTTTTGTTATTTAGGAACTTGTCATGATCACATTTGGTTTGTATTAATGAAACGTACTAGCTTGCATTGAATCGGCACATGAATCTTATTGATGAATGTGGAGTTAATGAAAATGTATGTTGATTCTATATGTTGTATAGTTCATCATGATTATGTCAACATCATGCTCTATTTCTTCTGCATTATCATCATGTCTCATTCAATAGAAAATGTCAAGATCAACAAATGTGGTCAGCTATGATCAAGTCTCATCAATACAAAATGTCCAAAAATAGTAGATCATGATCACAATCAGATAACTTAACCGAGAATCACATAGTTAGAACAATCTAATTATGCCTTCAAGTAGCTCTAAAATTAGGCATCTAAGGTGCACTAACAAAATAGAATGGAACTTAAACTAAAATTAGTGGCTTCAAAAGTAAGAAACTAACAAAAAAGAGAGTGGTATTTTGGCCTTCAAGGATTGCCAATTTTACCTTCAAGGATTGCCTTTTTGATCTTCAAGGATTGCATTTTTGCGTCGACGAACATATTCTAGCCTATCTTCATCTAATAGACTTGTATCCATGAACATAAACTCTTTTTCCTCTCTCTCTTCTTTCAACCGAAATGCTTTTTCTCTCAAGCGCAATCCCCCATCTCTAAGGCGGACTTCCTCTTGCTTAAAGCACACTTCCTCTTGCTTAAGGTGCACTTCATCTTTCTTAATAAGAAACATTTCTTTGTCTTGCTCACGTGCTTTCTCAAACAGTTTTGTTTTATTCTTCTTATCTTCATTTATGTCATTCAGTATCACAACAACACTCGGATTTGTTTTTTCGGTATTCTTTCGTTTCTTCTTTTCGGTCTATTGGTCAAGTCAAGTTTATAAAAGCTCTAGGTGAGGCCTCGTCTTCCTATAGATTTATTGAATTTTGAGTATTAATACGAGATTTCACAACAGATTTTTTTCTTTGGTTATATAATTTCTATATGAGCCAGCCATTTTAGATGAAACCTCAACAATAACTAATAATGTTCAAAGTGAAATGTCGTTCCTTGAAACTCGTGATAGATGAGTTTTGCCTTCTCAATCTAAAAAAATAAAAAAATTTAACATAATTAGGAGACGATGACCAAATTATTTTGATAATAAAAACAATGGCTATATTTCTTCTTTTCAAACAAAAATTGTGGCGATAAAGATGTAAATTTGTGGCTATGGAACAACCACATTTTGTTTTTGTTTTACTTTTCTCAGTCATTGGCATGTGAGTTGTTAGTGTTCACACTTTTTTTAAAAAAAAAAAATTGTACTATTTTCTTTTTTAAACAAAAAGTTCAATTATTAAATTAATATTAAGCATATATTTTGCTTTTCGGTCACTTGTAATAGCCACACTTTATGTTTCTTTATAAACTAGTGTTATGTGTTTTTATGTTAATAAAAACTTAAATAATACGAGGTATATGAAATGATACTAGTCAATTATTACGTTGTATAATTAGTCACTAAGAACTAATTATTAAGAAAATTTATCTTTACTTGTGCATGTTAAAATTGTGAAATGATCTTATTATAAAGAGAAACTCCTTTGGTAAATAAGTTTAATTATTATTTTATGTAAAAAGTTAATTTTTAAATATTTTTAATTATAAATGTATGCTATAAATATGCATTGAATATGACAAACTTGAAAAAATAGAAGAATAAAAATTTAGAGAAATACTTGAGTCTAAAAGAATAATTAATAGACAAATTTATTACTGACAATATAACGTTGAATTTCAAAAACAAAATAAAAAATATTTAATATTTAAATATAAAAAATGTCTCATCTAAAATTGTCGCTTTAGGCCTCACAACATAAGGAGCCAACCTTGTCATCTGCATTTATTGGATGTGTATAGGTACCATCTGCATTTATTGGATGTATATAGGTACCATCTCCCCAAGCAGCTTCTGAACATCACCGGAAACCCTGGGTGGCGGTGCTAGCCAATCCAACTCTTTGTTTTCTTCACAATCCAATATCTGTATTAATTTCATGTTTTCCTCCGCATCCTCAACAACCTAAGCCCCAAAAGGGTATCGCCCCCAACCAAAAGAAGAACCATTATATTCAACAATTACAATATGAAAAAAAATCGCTAATCAAACTCAATTTTCACACAATCACACACTCATGCATTACTGTATACATCCATGTCGAGGGAAAAAAAAGAAAAAAGAAAAAAAATGAATCTTACATCAGGTTCAGAAATCTTCCTCCGTTTATTAGAAGAGAAAGCTTGAGATGAATCCACATCATCCTCATCTACTGAAAGGGGAAGAAAGGAAAAACGCATGTTGGTCACCTAGAAAACTCGAAAGAGAATTTTTTTTTTAATTTCACGGTTTAAATTGTTTCCATTTCATAAAACATAGTCGAATAAAACTCAACTTAGATGCAATTTCATATTCCCGCAAGGTACAGAACAAAGGAACACATAAAAATTTAAAATTTCCATTGCCCTCACAATTCACTACAAAAATACAAGCATTTTGACGCGTGTCTACAGTACCCGTTACTGTAGACACGTGTCCAATTTGACACGTGTCTAATTGTACAGCCGTCCAAAATGGACACGTGTATTTAATACACGTGTCAAATTGGACACGTGTATTTAATACACATGTCAAATTGGACACGTGTATTTAATACACGTGTCCAATTGGACACGCGTATGAAATGCTCGTGTCCAAATGGACACGTGTATTATTACACGTGTCCATTTTGGACGCGTGTATTTAGACACGCGTCCAATTGGACGCGCGTATTTAATACGCATGTCCAATTGGATACGTGTAATAATACACGTGTCCATTTGGACACGAGTATTTCATACGCGTGTCCAATTTGACACGTGTATTATTACACGTGTCAAACTGTTATTTTTGGCCAAATATATATTAAAAAAAAAAATTCTGTGTTGTATTAATTTTTTTTTTAAAAAAAATAAATAAAAACTCCTTAACTTATTAATCATACAAATCTTTGAAAATACGGTGTACATAACTTATACACATAAAATTAGGTTTAAAAGCTATATGCTATATGTAAATTTTATGGTTGGAATTTATACTTTTTAGGTTCCTTATTTATATATATATAGTATACTAATAAGTACGTAAACCCTAACCTAATTTACATATTGTACTATATGCATAATTAAACAAATTTGGTGTTATATATCTAATTAAACCAAATAGTTCAAATTAGGGTTTAGTTTTGTACACCATCTACGTTTAGAAACAAAAATAAAATAAAATTTAAACATAACAAAGTTAAAAAACCTTTAATTAATACTATATATATAGATATGCATGCATGTAAACGGTTTAGAAACTATATACAGTAACCTTGCTATTTATGGTTATATATAGTAAATGCAATTATTTTAAGAGTTCTGCGCTACATAATGAATTAAATACTTATAGTTTAGTCCCTCATATAGTACATACATTTAGGGTTTATGGCTATATATAGTACATACACTTAGGGTTAGGGTTTATAGCTATATATAGTATATATAGTATATACACTTAGGGTTAGGGTTTATACCTATATATAGTATATATACTTAGGATTATGGTTTATCGATATATATAGTATATACACTTAGGGTTTGAGTTTTAGGGTTTATAGGTATATATAATATATACACTTAGGGCTATGGGTTATAATTTAATTGATTTTACATTTAATGAATAATAATGTCAATATATTTTTCACGTGTCATTATTGTACACTTTTAAATATATATATATATATATATATATATATATATATATATATATATATATATATATATATATATATATATATATATATTAAATCATGAGCAGTTCAAAATTAGATTGTTCTGATATATATAGTATATACACTTAAACTTAGGATTTATAGCTATATATAGTATACATACTTAGGGTTAGGGTTTATCGCTATATATAGTATATACACTTAGGGTTAGAGTTTATAGCTATATATAGTATATATACTTAGGGTTAAGGTTTATCGCTATATATAGTATATACACTTAGGGTTAGGGTTTTATGGTGTATAGGAATATACAGTGGCGGAGCCAGGATTTTGGCTTAGGGGGGTCAAGAATTTTTTTATTTTTTTTTAAATGAAAAAAAAAATCCAAAGTTGATAAAAAATTAATTAATTTTTTTTTTTTAAAAAAAATAACTAACACAATAAATAAATAATTCTACAAAATTTAATTATCGCTTAAAACATAAAAATGTAATTTACAATTTATTTTATCACACCTTATGTTCATTTATTCTGTTATTGTTCATGATTATAGTTACATGCGATTTAAATATAACCTAATAACCTAAGTCGACCAAGTTAAGGCTTTAAAAAAACATATTGAGGTGTTGATATTGTCACTAGTACTTAGACAAGTCCCCTCCCCCATATAGCCATACTCCTATAGCTATCTAACATAAACAAAGGCTACGGCTTAGTCTGCTAAGGTTTTTTTTTTTTTTAAATAATAATAATAAAATAGCTAAAGTTGTAAATGGTGGTCTCTTCCTTGTTTGACTTAAAGCCAACTCGTCATGTCCAATCATTCATCAAATATATCCCATCCTTCAAAGAAGTGCAGTGCTTTAGACGTCACGTGTCCTCTTTTTTTCCTTTTTTTACTTTTTTTTCCTGAGTGATAGAATACGGTGCGAATGTTTTGTTTAAAGTTAAACGGTGCGTTTCTATTAAAAGTAAAAATGAGGGACTTGTCTTCAACCTCCATCGTCTTCAACCTGTGTCTAATGTTCTGATTTCAAGTTTCAGATGTTTGACCTAATTAAGAAACCACTTGAAAAAGTAACATAACTTCGGTGTGAGTCAGGAATTTCAATCCTTTAGAAAAATATTTGCCCCTATATGAGTTTTTGGGAGGGGGCAACCAGAATTTTTGAAAAAAAATTCCTAAAGTAAATGGAGTTTTTGGGAGGTGAGGGGGGGCATTTGACCCCTCTCGACCCCCCCTCCCTCCGCCCCTGGGTATATATAATATATACACTTAAAGCTATGAGTTATAATTTAATTGATTTTACATTTTATGAATAATAATGTCAATATATTTTTCATGTGTTATTATTGTACACTTTTAAATATATATATTAAATCACGAGCAGTTCAAAATTAGATTGTTCCGATATATATAGTACATATACTTAGGATTATGATTTATAGCTATGTATATAGTACATGTATTTAGGGTTAGAGTTTATCGCTATATATAGTATATACACTTAGGGTTAGGGTTTATAGGTATATATAATATATACACTTAAAGCTATGGGTTATAATTTAATTGATTTTACATTTTATGAATAATAATGTCAATATATTTTTCATGTGTTATTATTGTACACTTTTAAATATATATATTAAATTATGAGCAGTTCAAAATTAGATTGTTCCGATATATATAGTACATATACTTATGATTATGATTTATAGCTATATATATATATAGTACATGTAATTAGGGTTATGGTTTATAACTATATATATATATATATATATATATATATATATAGTATATACTTTTGGACAGAGGATTAGGGTTAGGGTTTATGACTATATACAGTACGTACCCTTAGGATTATAGTTTATAGCTATATATAGTCTATGCACTTAGGGTTAGAGTTTAATTTTATGGTTAAGTTTTAGTTTTTATTTTTTATTTAGGGTTTAATATAGTATATATACTTAGTGTTAGAGTTTAATTTTAGGGTTAGGGTTTAGTTTTAAATTATAGTTTACAGTTTAGTTTTAGCGCGTAAGGTTTAGCTATATGTACGGTACATACATTTAGGGCTGCATGGGTTTGTAATTTTTTTTTTATGTGGTTAAATTATATAAATACATATATATAATTTTTTTTTAAATAAATACAATTGGGGACGTGTATTTAAATACACGTCCCGGATTGGACACATGTACTCAGTACACGTGCCCAATCCTTTGGCCAGGACAGCTGCGCGGGAGTTCTCCCGCGCGCCACCTGGCCAAAAGAGCCGTCTATATGTATATATATATATATCGGAAATAGGTAGCTTCCAGAGGAAGCTACCCATTTCTGATCACTCTCTCTCTCTCTCTCTCCCCCTCTCCTTCGACACATACAGCCGCACCGGACAGCTCCCGGCCACCGCGATCCGCCCTTCCCGCCGGTGAGACGCCCTCTCTCCACCTCTCCTCTGCTCGGTTCTCGGTCTCTCTCTCTCTAATATCTCGCTCCGTCTCTCCCTCTCTCTCTACCTTTCTCTCTCTATCTCTCTCTTCCTCTCTATCTCTTTCTCTCTCTGTCTACCTCTCTCTCTCTATCTCCCTCTCTATCTCTTTCTCTCTCTCTCTACCTCTCTCTCTCTCTCTCTCTCTTTCTCTCTCTGTGTATCTCTCCCTATCTCTCTCTGCCTCCCTCTCTCTCTGTATCTCTACGTCTCTGTCTCTCTCTCTGTGTAATAATATTAAGTTAGTTTTTTGTAATTTTGTGTTTTTTATTTTTGCTGATAGTATTAATTTGTTCCTCCCAAAAAATGCAGGTACAAAAAATACAACAATCAGTAGTATATTACATCACAGAGTACAGGATTGTGAGTAATTTTCAAAATTTGTTTCCTACATTTTTTTGCTATAATAAATTTCAAATATTTCACTGTATTTATTTATATATTTTTCTTAATTGTTTATCATTGCAGTATTACTATATATTGTTGTATCATTTTTTTGATTTTTCTGTGGTTGGTTATTATGCATGGAAAATATGCATGCGTACAGTTGTATGTTTTTTGGTGATATATTTTACCATTTACAAATTTGTGTTGTTATTATCATTTTCGACAATTATCATATTTTGGTTTTTGGGAATTCTATAAAACCGAAATCTGGCAAAATGACTCAACAAAATGATCCTCATATATAAAATCACTTTTTAAAAATAAAATTATGGAATTGTTTAAACTAAAATTGAAACAAGTATATCGTACTATTCCTTTTTGGTATTTTCTTAAAAAAACAATTTGAGAAACATAAAATGACCCAAAATATTTAATTTATGATTTATAGCTATATATATATATATATATATATATATAGTATATATATTTGCGTAGTTAACGAATACGTTATTAACTATTGGTTTGTGTAATATGATTTTGTGCTGTTTTTGGGTAAAATCAATATTGCGTTATTTGTGGTCGAAAATAATAAAATTTGAAATAATGAAAATTTATTAAACCAAATAATTTTAAATAACCAATAACAAAACTAAATTGAAAAAAAATTCCAAATTGAATTTTTTATTTGATTAAATTTTTTATTTAATTATTTAATCGTATTTTTAATTTAATTTAAAAATACAATTAAATAATTAAATTAAAAAATTATTTAAATGAAAAATTCAATTTGGAATTTTTTTTTTTAAAATAACCGGTTTGACACGTGTATTTTCATACACGTGTCAAATTGTGCAATTAATGTTGTGCACATTTGACACGCGTCTCACGCGTGTCAAAATGCACGTGTCTAACTGTTTGACACGTGTACGACACTGTACGCGTGTCAAACTGCATGTGTCAAAATGCTTGTATTTTTGTAGTGATTCCTACATTTTCTCAAAAAAAATTAAAGCAAAGAATAAGAGTGATAAAGAGCGGAAAAGGACGCATGAAGAAATTCCAAGAGGAATCGAAACTCACCATCGAGGCACACGGCATCGAGAGGCTGAACGCGGCTGTAATCGAACAAGGGCTCCAGTTCTTCGGTCGAAGAGTGCCGGGGTTTTGCTTGTAGAGCCGTGGTTGGGTGCCAAAGGGAAGAGAAAAATCGAGGCTAGGCAGGAGAGGAAGATGAAGATGTATAGGGCAGGATTCGGTTCCCAAATGCCGAAGAAAGTGAAGAAAATGAAAGTGAAGAAAGTGGAGAAGATTAATTAATTAGAGAGGAGGGAAAAATTTTGTCTAAAAAAATTTCATAGCGCCAAGAACACCCGCCTAACTTTTTTTATTAAAACGATGTAGTTATATATCAGCGTCGACTACTATAAGTCGACGCTAATAGTAAATAAAATCTATTAATTTATGTAATTTAAAAATTGATTAAACCAATTAATTTTTTAAATATATATATATATAATAATAATAATAATAATAATAAAATTTAAATTAGTAACATGCAAAATTCCTGCAAGTTACTAAATTGGTATGATTTTTTTTTTAAAAAAATTAAATTATTAATGACGTGTCAAATTTAACACATCACTAAATAATAAGTTGATATATATATATATATATATATATATATATATATATATATATATTTAAAAAGATATGATTAGTGACGTGCCGAAATATTAAGTTGATATCATTTTAAAAAAAATAATTTGAATTTTAAATTATTAATGACGTGTCAAATCATAATAGAATAATATGATCAATAGATCATCTTATCAATCCTAGTGCATTAGTCCGATTAATCGTGAATGAGTTCGATCAATCATACTTAAGACAATAAATGTTCAATCTAGCTAACGTGTGATTGATCTTATTGCATTAATTAGTCCGATCGATCGGATGATCTACCATGATCTATCGATCCTACTTTTCTATCATGATCGATCGGATGATCTATCGATCTTATTGATATATCATGATCGATCAGATGATCTATCAATCCTATTGATCTATCATGATTGATCAGATGATCTACCATGATTGATTGGATGATCTATCGATCATATTGATCTATCGATCATATTGATCTATCATAATTGATCGGATGATCCATCAATCCTATTGATATATCATGATCGATCAGATAATCTATCGATCCTATTGATCTATCATGATCGATCAGATGATCTACCATGATTGATCGGATGATCTATTGATCGGATGATCTATCGTGATTGATCGGATAATCTATCGATCCTATTGATATATCATGATCGATCAGATGATCTATCGATCCTATTGATCCATCATGATCGATTAGATGATCTACCATGATTGATCGGATGATCTATCAATCGTGATAGAGTTTAATCAACCAGCCTTGACACAATGAAGGTTCAATCAAACGTCCGATCGATCATAGTGTAGTAGACTGATCGATCATGATAGAACAATGTGATCGATAGACCATCCGATCAATCATAGTGCATTAATTAGTCCGATCGATCGTGATAGAGTTAGATCAATCATACTTGACATATATAAAAATAAATTGAAATTAAATTCTTTAGTGACGTGTGAAATTAGTTAATTAATAATATAATTATATTAAATAAAAATTATTTAGTAATGTGCCAAAATTTGCCAAGTTATTTTTTAAAAACAAATTGAAAAAATTAAAGAAAAACGAAAAAAAAAAATTTAAAAAAAAGAAAATGAAAAAAAAATTTAAAAAAATTTACAATGAAATTACACGAAAAAGAAAGAAAGAAAGAAAGAAAAAGATTATGGTTTATTCGATCTTACAATGATCGGACTAATGCATTAGTATTGATTTGATGTTCTATCAAACTTTATTTATTTATTTATTTTGTATATGTGTATATTTATTTCCTATTTTCTTCATTTTTTTTTATGAGACATATGACTACGTGGTAGGTTTTGATTGGTTTGACAGAAAAATTCCATTTATAATACAAAATAAAACCTAACCATAAAAAATAAAGTCGTTAAAAACATAGAGATTGAAATGACATTTAACCCAAAAATTAAAAACTTAAAAAATAGGAAAATTTTACGAATTATATATATATATATATATATATATATATATATATATATATATATATATAGGTTTCATTTTTTTTAAAAAAATAAAAATAAAAATAATAGGTTTATATGATTTTTTTTTTTTTTTGTTATACAAGGTGGATCATTAGCGTCGACCCTGGGGTCGACGCTAATGACCTATTATCAGCGTCGACACATCTGAGTGGACGCTGATAACCTATTATTAGCGTCGACTTTTAGGTCGACGCTGATAATATTCAATTTTTTTTAAAAAAAGTAATTTATTTTTATACAAGGTCATTAGCGTCAACTCCAAAGTTGACGCTAATGACCTATTATCAGCATCGACTGAAAAGTCGACGCTAATACTTTTGAATTTTTTTAAAAAAATATTAATTTGTTTTTGGGGTTGACGCTAATGACTTATTATTAGCGTCGACAACTAATAGTCGACGCTAAAAATAGATTATTAGCGTCGACTTTTGTTGTCGACGCTAATGTGGTTCTTTAGATACCACATCAGCGTCGACCCCAGTGTCGACGCTGATAATGATTTATTAGCGTCGACGAAAGTGGACACTAATACTTAAATGGACGCTAATAGTGATTTTTTTGGACAATTAGCGTCGACTGTGGAGTCGATGCTATTAGTGTCCAATGTTGACGCTGATAGTAGACTATTAGCGTCGACTGTCAAAGTTGACGCTGATAGTCGACTATTAGCGTCAACTTTGAGTTGACGCTAATAATGTCGCCCCTAATGGGCTAATTTCTTGTAGTGATTGTGTAAACATTTTGTATTGTATTGTGTAAGCATGAGGAGAGAAAGCCTCTAATATATTTCTCTGTGAAAATTGGGGTATTGGGTTAGATATCCTGCCCGGCTAGCAGTTTTGTTTCTGCTTTTGTGCTTGGTTTTTTTGGGTTAGGTCCCTTTGTTTGGATCTTGTAGTTTTTGTTGAGTTTCTAGCCTTTTGCTACTTGTATTCTTTGCCTTGGTTATGAAAGCTTGCATTATAATACTGATTCTGCATAAATATCTTTTGATACTGATTCTACAGAATGCTTGGATTATAATACCCAGTAATCTGTAATATCTAGGATGAGGGCCTTTTTAGTAACTGTAATGGATATTGCAGCAGAAATTGTTCATATTGCTCACAAGAAGATATGTTAGCTTGAATAATAAAACTGAACACTCAAATTGATAATATAGAGAAGTACAGAGAAAAGAATGAATAAAGTTGTCAATTAACAATAGATTGAGAGTTTCCTTCAGTTCATAAATTGAGTCCAAAAGGGATTTCTTTATGCAAATGGTTGTTTTTGTTCAATAGTTATCTGAAATATTTTTTTATGAAGTTCCATCTTGGCTTGTTTCATTTAACTTATCCTTTTAAGTTCAGATGATGTGGTTCATTTAAATTATCCTCTATGCAGCTGTATCTCATGAAGATGTGGTTCATTTCTATATATTTTTTCAAAGCCAGTAGCAAGCACATACATGATGACAGTTGTATTATGTGACAAAACAATTCTAACCATCATTGTAATCGTGTCTATTCTAACCAGTATTGAGGCATATTAGCACTTGTACCTCCTTGTGTACTTTTCTGGACTTAAGGGGATGGCATAATAAAAAAAGACTCAATACTAAAAAGAAAAGGTTACAATTTAATAAGCATAATGTGTTCATATGAAATCTAAACTTAGAAGTTTTTATGATTGGCTGTGAATTTGCCATAAATGCTCGATGAGGTTTGATTGGAGTTGCGAATGGATTTGTCGATCTCTAATACGGTGATGATTTTGTACGAAGTCCAGTGCTTCTACTGTATGCTCATGTGACAGTGGTTAGAGGGGAGTGTCATTGATTTAATCATAATCGAAGGCATTTGCTCCAAGGTATAAATATCGCTCATCTTCAACGATCATTTTATGCAATCTTATGCATGCTATCATAATCTGGTTAAGCATTTCAGGTTGGTGTAAACGTACAGGGCCACATACAATACTAAATCGCACTTGAAGCATTCCAAATGCCCACTCTACATTCTTCTTTGCTGACTCTTGAGCTGCAACAAAATGTTTTTCTCTTATTTCCTTGTGGAGCATGAATCGTTTTTATGAATGTGACCACCCACAGAGGTGGCCGCACGCCACCGGAAAGGCTGGGGGTGGCCATCGGGCCACCCCTCCCCTTTTTTGTTTTTTGTTTTTAAAATAAGTTCATTTATTTATTTTTTAATAAATTTATATTTTTTTTATTCAGATGGACACGTGCTAATTTTTTACTGGGTCTACGTGTATGGTTAACAAATTTCGTCAAACTAGTGGATGGAAAATCGACCCAGGGAGTAAAACGTAATTATTGTTTATCACAAGGACCTTCCATGAACTTTTTTAACCATAGGAAATGAAAAATAATTATGGCATACCACAGGGACCAATGGTGCAATTATCCCTAAAAATAATTCATAAATAATGAGTGTTGGGGGAAAAGTGTAATTTATTCTAATTTGTTTTTATTATTATTTTCCTTTTTTATGGTAAACTATAGAAGAAATATATACTTTTTTTTATAATTAAACTCTTTCTCTTTTTGGAGTTTCGAGATGGACATAAATTTCATACAAACCGATATGT
The DNA here is from genome assembly GCA_028654335.1 of Alnus rubra. Classification (NCBI taxonomy): domain Eukaryota; kingdom Viridiplantae; phylum Streptophyta; class Magnoliopsida; order Fagales; family Betulaceae; genus Alnus; species Alnus rubra. The sequence continues at coordinate 2,953,755 of JAJPGS010001263.1, forward strand.
AGGAAATATCCTACAACCCACATGTAAAAGTGACATGCGTCCCTTGGCATGTGAGAAACACATGTTGTTTTAATAGCATGTGCTTCTCACATGTTTAAAAGATACATATCATATTTACATGTAGATTGTAGAAAATTTCCTGCAACCGATTTGCAAAAAATTTATGTCCTTTCGAGATATAACGCTGTGAAGTTTTCTTGAATTTACTTAGCATGCGTTAGTGAATCTTTACATTTGCATGACACAATATTTAACTTAAAATAAGCTACATATACATGTACACTTGTGGTTTGGTGTATTTTTATTAATCCAATTGAATTTTCAATTTTTAATCATTCTTTTATATTATCCTATTGTTGTAATCAATTCTTTTTTCTCTGCTCAACATTAACAACATTAACTAAAATTAATTATATGAGAATAATTTGATACCGCATAAAAGTATCAAGATCTCTTATAATTGGTTGTTTAAATTACAAATAATTTGATTAGTTGGGATTGCGGCTGCGGTCTTCATTGGAAGACATTATTAAACCCTCCTTGATAGACATGGAAAATGACCAAAATTTCTTCCAATTGGCTGTTCAAATTGCATTTAATTTGGGCAGTTCTACATAAATAAGGATTGAAAAAGTGCCCAAATTACATGCAATTAGACAACCTAGCTATTGCAGGGATCTTTGCCCCCAATGAAAGCTTTGAGCCGGTCAAAACTTGACAACCCTCTCGATTCGCCCAATGTTGGAACGCTGATTGTTTTGTCAAGGACAGACGAAAAAAAAGAAGAAAGAAGAAATTCCAGGTAATTATTCATAAAAATAAAAAGAGAAATTTTAAAGCAAATCTAATTATAATTATGCTTTTTTTTTTCTTTTTTTTACGTCTTATTTTGGGGTAAACGGTTATACCACTAGCTAGGATATTCTGCTTCTAATAGCATCTCTAACAAAATAAACAAATGGTTCATAATAATTAAATTTGACAATTATTAATATTTTTCATCTCCAGCAGAATAGACTATATATATATATATATAATATATATTTATATATTATATATATTATATATATATTTTCTTTTCTTTTAGAGTGAAAAGTAATTTTTTTTTATTTACTATTCACATTACAAAAGTTTTTTTATTTTATTTTTGGTCTCTATCCATTTCTTTCTTTCTCACTATTTCTTTCACATTTTTTTCCCACATAAAATAATATTTAAATGCAAGTAGAGAGTAAAATAGAGAACTTGTTGAAGAGAATACAAAAAAAGCCATAGCTAAAATAAAGAGTTGTACATTTTTAATAGCTATTTTGGCTATTATTACTGGAGATGCTCTAAATAAACTATATTTACGTAGTCATCCAAAATTCATGTCACAAAAACCATATCAGTCTACAGAGCTGTAAATAGCTAGATCTAAAACGACGCTGAGGAATATGTAGGAAAACTGTACTGTAGCTCATTTATCCGCTGATCTTCAGCAACTTGAGACGTTGCACAGACCCAATGAAAGTCCTGCGAGACCAGAAATTGCAGGAGTTAATTGGAAGAATTGCAGGGGCCTCGAACAGTATCTATGATTTCTTTTTTCCTTTTCCACTTTAAAGTATTTTAATTTGGTGCATGACAGTGAATAATAATGAAAAAGGAAAATGGTTGTGTACTGTCACTTTTCCTACAATTACTCACCTCCAAGATACATCTTGAGTATATAGCCAGTCTCCTTCCTTGTCTTGGTAAACGAGCTTATAATTGTTTGAATTTTCCTGACCTGTTTCCAACAGCCCTGGAAACAAAACCAAAAAAATAAAAATAAAAAACACTTGTCAATCTAATGTCTCCTTATAGTAGAATTAACATTCCCTAATATTTTAAAAAAATTATAAATTCTTAAATTACGAAATTTAGGCTATTTTTAAATATCAAAACGCGCTAATAAAAAAAAGCCACATTTTTATTAAAAAATTTGACACGTTATAATTGAGAATCGAATATATTTTAATCAAATTTTTGCCAAGGACGGAACTAGGGGGCCGATAGGGGCCATGGCCCCCCTCAATTCCAAAAAAAAGAAAAAAAAATTATAAGGTTAAAAGAAAAAATTAGCCTAGTAGTTTCTACTAACAAATTTTTTTGGTATTCATAAGAGCTTCTGGCTCCATCCCTGATTCTTGCTCTTTATGTTATAAAAAAAAATATTTGACCAAAAAGGTGTATTTTGGTTTTATGAAGAATAAACACATCTATGTAAAAATGAAGAAAAAATCTTTTGAAAATGAAATTCTTTCGAGATACAATACGTTTATAACTTTTGTATAACTCTTAGTACAATTTTACCATTTTTTTTTTGAAAAAAAATCAACCATCAGATATGTGGGACTCACATGTGGAAAAACAGATCAAATGATTAATTTGAAAAAAAGTTGTACAAAAATTATAAATGTATCATATCTCAATTCTTTCTGGCAGTTTCGTGCCAAATTTTTTATATTTAATATTTAACATTTTTTTTAAGTATTTGGATGTTTAAAAACAGCCCAAATTAAAATTGTAATTTATTTAATAAAGTACTATATATGACTGTTATATATTTAATTTTTAATAGCTTTATATATATACTTACATTTTCGAAACATGTCCAGCAGGGTTTCCGTGAGCGTTTGGAAAGAATGATGGAGGCCTACGTCGACTTTTCTGCCAATTCCAACTCCTTCCATCTTCACCTTCACGTACATGGAGTTTGACCTTCTGCCTCCACCACACGTCGACGTCGCATTCTCCAACAACCTCCGACCACCTCGGTAATTGTCGTGGCAAACCCGTTTATAATTATTCCTCCACGACTTAATTGGCGGCCACCCCACCACCCCATCTCGATCCCCATCATTTCTGTATATATATATTATTTAATCCCATCAAAAACTCATAAAAATAAAAATTAAAAAAGAAAGAGAAAAAAGAAGAGATCGGGAACGGGAACGGGAACGTCAACGTACTCGTTAAAAGCGAATAGAGAGCCATCATTCTTGGGGTAGTCTTTGGGGTCGTCTTCCTCGTTGGGATGGTTGTTCCAAAGCAGCAAAGGAAGCGTTCGAGGCACGGCCCTGTCTGTGCTATTCTCAAAGGCTTGGCAAAAACTACGTTTTTTGTTGTCGTCGTTGTTGTTGAACCACAGGTCCGAGACCACTAGCTCCTTAGGCTCGTAACCATAGTAATTTAAATCGAACCCCTTTGGAGGATTGGTCGGAAGAGCGAGACCCAGCTGAAGCTCCATGTAGAAATCCAACAAGAAGAAAACAAAGAGTAGGCAATATAATAAGAAGCGAAGAACAAAAACCAGATCGACAGGAGTGTGAAAGCACAATGGTGAAGGGGGGGGGGTGTGGGTTTCTTCCTTTTAATAGAGAGAGAGAGAGAGAGAGAGATCGGAAGGCGGGGCGGGGCGGGCGGGGGTGGGACAGGGGTGTTGGAAACAAATGCGAAGGGGTCCGTATCAATGCCCCACTTTTGGCCGACCCAGTTGCCCGGCTGTTCCTTTGCACATTGTTTTCTGAACCTTCCCAACACTATCCTGTTTAAAGCTATTCACGCGCATTAATGCCGCGTACTTTCCGCACTCACGCTACTCATGTTGTTCTGTTGTTCTCCGTCGGAATTTTATTGTCGGTGAATCTAAAGACGAGTGAAAGCGGAGAGGGATCTTATTCCATTCAAATTATGAGTATGCCTTAACGAACTTACTCACGGATTTTATTTTTTAATTGTTTAGATTTAATGTTGTCATCTTTCTATTTATCAAAAAAAAAAAAAAAAATCAAATTAAATCACATGCATAAACTACTTTCAAAACTTGTAGGAACTTAGTGTCCGTTTGGAATTGTGATTTTGTAGACAATAAGTGCGATTTTAAATCAAATCGTAGAATTTAAATCGTTTGAGAACTGCATTTTTCAAAATTGCAATTTGAAAATGTAAAAAATCTGTTTTTTCAAATTGCAAGTAAGAGTCTGCTTTTTTGAAAGCGCAAAATTTTAAAGGTTAAACTACGATTTTGCCAAACGCTTAACTGTATTTTTAAAAATCATTTTTTCAAATCGCACATTTGAAATTGTTATTTTAAATATTTTTCAAAATCGCAAATCCAAGCGGACCATTAATTCTCATAACTTCATCACATTTGCAATTACCATACAAACTTAAAAAAAAACTCTCAATTTAGTATATCTATCTTTTAATTTTTTTTTTCACTTTCACTTCTTTATTAGGATTTTCATTAAATTCTGTCAAAATTAAAATTTATAGAGGTAGTTACAAAAGCAACGACAATTCAAGAAATTAAGGAAAATTTTCATAAAATTTTACATTTCCTGAATTCCAAAAGGAATGTTTCAAAATTGATTAATATTTTTCCTTTTAACAGCTTCTTTCTTTTGAGTGTGACTGTTTGAGCAAAGTTTTCAACAAGTCAGTGACGTGATTTTGCAATATTCAACAAAAGAAGGAACAAGAAAATCTTGCTTTTACCTCTATTTCACTTCTCCCCCCTCTTTGATTAAAATTGTTACGATTCTATGAAAAGAACTTTCAATAAGTGCAATTTAAGAAAATTAAATTATTAAAATCGTAATTTTTAAATTGTATTTTTTGAAATTACAAATTCAAGCAAACTCTAAAATAATCTAAAGGAAATTAAATTATTAAAACACCCAAATTTACCAAAAAGAAAAATAAAAAAATAGAGTGGTAGGAACTAGTCAGTAGAGCGTCGTTTCCACGCTCCCCAGATAAGCGCGAAAATATAGAACCCTTTCTTTCCATGTCTCTCTGTGGGCCCATTTGATTAATTGAAAGAAAGCATCTCTAGGGTCTAGACTTCCAATTCTTTTTTCGGTCGGTTCCTGCCTTGATAGTCAAACCGATGGAACCGGGTGGGCCCGGCCCACTCAACTTCCTTTGTATTCAAAGTCTTGGACATGCCCTTAATGAATGAGGTTATTTTTTTATTTTTTATTTTTATTAAAATAATATTCATCAACAAGGGATTAATTTTATATAGGCTTGACAATTTGGGTTGTCGTGTCAATCCATTTGGTTGGCGTGTCAACCCATTTAATTAATTTGGTAAAAAATATATAATTATCGCGTCATAAAAATGTTATAAACGGGTTGAGGTGTCATAAGCAGGTCATAAACAGGTTGGTGGGTCATAAACAGGTTATTAACGTGTCATAAACGAGTTGACGGGTCATAAACGAGTTATAGCCTAAACTCAAATCCTCTATATTCGTATCTTGTTCATGTCGAAATCGCGGATCGCGTCAAAATTACCGAGCTTAATTTTATACTATCCGAGTGTTTACCATTATGGAAAAAAGTAATCAACACGTGGATTATGGAGTGCTATTTATAGAAAAATCTCTTTAAAAAAAATGATTGTTTAATAGACCGTATCTTTGGTTATTGTTAAGAATATGTTTGCGCGCGCGAGAGGGAGATAGAGAGAACATGTTCCCTCGCTTTGTTTGGGCAGTGTTTGTTGTATTGTCGCAATGACACAGACTTCCAAACAAATCAACTTTGCCCCCCCCACCCCTTGAATTCAACCAAATCCAACTCCCTGTTTCTGTCAGCAGTTTGAGGATGGTTTGAAAGAAACCCACGCGGATTTCACGTCATCCGCGCCCTTCCCCGGCAAGCCCACGAGACACCCTGCAGCGTTGAACCTGCGCGCACCAGACACACACACACACACTCTCAAACCATTCCTCATGAATATACCATTACTGCCTCTAATCTACCCCCCCCTATAGGCTATAGCGAGGACCACATCCACATGGAAATTTCAAAAGGTGAAGAATTTAACGTTGAAATCTTCTCCACATGCGTCGGTTCCAGAGCTGGGTGGTTCTTGTGTCGAGCTGGTTTCAACAGCGTAGATTGTGGAGGAACGTTCTCTAGTACTGAATACTCATGAATAGGGAGGGCATTTCAAACCCTTCCCTTCCAATTGCATGTGATGTGTACGTCTCCTAGTTGGGTCCACCAAGATATTTTTTTTATATGCTAAAGCTCAACCATCCGTCGTGCAGTGGTTCAGAGACTTCAAATAAATTCTTAAACTAGTTAGGTATGTATTGAGGTGATAGTACCACTATTTAAACAGAAATCTTTAAATCCTATTAGTATTAATTAATTATCTTGAGTTTCACTGATACTTTGACGGGATTGGGTCAAACTATATATGGCTTAGTTATAATTGAGAAAGCGCTTGCAATTTTCACTGTTTAGGTCCTTCATGTACGGCTCCCAACGGACAGGTATTACTATAGTTACGCCTAGTTAGATTAGCTACAGTTGATATTCTCCACTTACCTTTTTTATTATAAAAAAAAAAAGAAAAGAAAATACATTTTACTCCTGAAATATGATCACTTTCACGTTTCAAAATTCAAAGTTTAAAAAGTGACATTCAACCCTCCCAAACTATCAAACTGTGATAAGTTAGCCTATCAATTTGTTTAGACGGAAAGTGAGTCACGTGCATCGTACGTGATGTTTAACCACTTAAAATTTAAAAAACGCTCGCGATTCTCTGCTCAAGAAAAGGAAAAGAAAAAGAAAAAACATTCAAAGGCATTGGTCCCATGATTCCCATAGCATATATAACAAAGGAATCAGATTACTCATAAAGCCACCAGACGGAGGATATGATCAGCAGGTTCTTTTAATTGAATTGTCTGGTCTTTTAAGAAACCATTTTTAATTATTTTGAGCTAGGTGCTGTTTTTATGAGTAGTAAGTAGTATAGGTTTGGAGAAAGCGTTTGGGTAAAATCCGAGCTTGTTGATCCGTGGCTGTGAATGTCTCTCATTGTCGGTGTATGGCTAGCTTTCCCCACGTTGGGCTTCAAGATACGCAACTCGTGTAAATTGATTACTAGAATACAAAGTCCCTTCAACTTTTTTGAATTGCCTGTCACTCATTTTAACTCCATTCTCTTCTCTCCAAACCCAACTTTCTATTGTCTGGTTTAATTGCAGTGCACGTGGGTGAGTGGACCATGCACACTCAATGCCATTCTGTCAATTTGTGTCCATGGTTATGGTGCCATCACCACAAGGTTTAAGAGCATCTCCATCATATGCTCTAAATCTTTCATATTCGATCTGTAAATTTAGATAATACGAGGTAAAAATCACTCCAACAGTTTATTTTGATCGATCAATTTATGTAAAACATATTTCTTGCTACAGTAATTCCTTCGGGCAATCACTATAACAAAATGTTTTTTCATTTTATTCATTCTTAACAACACTTCAGCAAAACCGAGAGAATTTGATCGTTGGAAGAAAAAAAAAATACCCGTTGAAAAAATATGACCGTTAGAAAGAATGCATGTTTGAAAATATGTGTTGGCAAGAATATAATAAGTACAGAGGAGAACAGAAAATCTAACAGAGTGTGTATTGAAAAATAAATGGTTAAAAAGTAAAAAACATTACACTATTTTACTTGACCTTGCTTAACATGCGGGTCTTCTAAATTCCCGGCATCTCCTTAATTATAGCTTTACCAAAAGTCTAAAAAGAGGATTTTAATTTTCCATACAGACCAACCTATTCTACATGTTATAGGTGGTACTCATAATTAAGAAGTTGAACATCCTACTCGTTTCTACCCAATTTTTCAAATAATTTGGGACTCCCTAAGATTGTTAGGGAATCTGGTGAGACCAATGGACTTGCCAGTATTCCATTTTATTTATTTATTTAATCATTTAATCGATTAAATGAATACCAACCGTCCTCCATTCATTTCTTTAGTTCACTCCAATATGACAGACTATATAATAACTAATGGGGTAATACTTGAGTGTAGCAAAATTTTCGGAATTCATCTGAAAATTTCCGTAGCAGTGCTCTAACTAATGTTACATATACTTTCATTTTATCACACCCATTGTTAGAATGGTTTCTAGTTTGGTGATACAAACGGTTGAAAATAGTGCTAATTTCTTTATGCAAAACAATAGAGCAATAAAAGTGTTTGTTAGGGTGTCAGCTACTCCCACTCCGATTCTTAAGTCAATTTCTCTGCTATAATAACAGTAGTGTTTCAAAAATAATAATTTTAGCAATTGAATACTTAGAGGTTGGTCTATATTTATACTGAAGGGTTAAGACGGTTAACCCCTTGAAATGAGGGGGAACTTCTTTTTGATCATGGTCTCTGAAACGTGGGTTATTGCTCGTTCTGGAATTTAAGTCTTCTCTAATTCGGAACTTGTATACCCACGACCAGATGGAAGGCATCTTTGTGGAACGTGGCCGAGTATTTCGGATTCTCGCAGCTTCTTGTCCTTTGACATGAAGTGGGCTGAGCCCGACAATGGACTCGGCCTACGAGCTTTCTTTTTGGATTAGGGGTGGGCCTTAGTTAGACTTTCAGGCCCACTTCCCTTTTGATAGAAGCTTCTTGAATTCTAAGCTTGTGGAACCAAGTTTATTCAAGCTGGGCTGACCAAACGGGCCTAAACTTCTATAATGGGCCCGTTTGGGCTTTTAGGATGATAATTTCCTAACACCCATTTTTATACTTTTTAAGTAGTTTTTAAAATTACAATTAGATAAAATTTCATCTTAAATCCAATAATAATTTTAAAAGAGACATACTATATATTATTATCTAATCATTCTCTCGTCTTTCTAAACCTTATAAATTCAATCGTAAATTTATAAAGTGAAAAAGTGAGTAGATGACCGGAAAAAACAAATAAATCATTTCTCATTTTAAAAATCACCTAAAACAATATAGAAAAGTCGAACAATAAGAGCAAGCCAGCTTTAATCATAACGTGCTATTTATTTAGAGGCCTAAAGCTATAGTCCAACAACACACATAGGATGATAGGGCCGAAGTCCCTTAGGCCTTAGCTCAATCAAGTAGGCGACAAAATCAACTCGAACTACAGACATTAATGGTTGGACCTAGTTCATTTATGGATCCAGACAGGGATCCTATTAAAACGGGGGATCTAACGGCACTTTCTATGACATCATTTCTGTCGTTTACAGTTATGGTCTCTAAAAATCCGTGTGTTTGGTAAATATTTGTTAGAGCTTATTATTATTATTATTTTAAGTAGTAATAAGAAATGGTTGATATGATATAAGTAGAAAAAATTTATATAAAAAAGTTAAAAAAAATTGAAAAAAATTAAAATGTTTTGAAGTTAATTTTTTTTTTTTTTTTAAAAAAAAAATGAAAATAAGGGGAGGAGATAGTAGTTGGATTAAGATCGTCTATGATTATTTATCTAAATTTGAGGGTATTCAGACAGATGATTATAAGATACTACTTATGAGATCCATATGATCGAATAAGTAACTGAATAACTTAATTTTTATTTGATTAGATGAATATCATAAAGTCTCTTATAATTATCTATCAAAATCATTTTAAACTCAGACAAATAATTATAGATAATCAAACTCGAGTGGGTAGAAAAACAGACCCACTTCTTTTATCCGCCATTAATTTCTCTGACACCTTGCTCCCCTTCCCTGGCATTTTAAATTTGTTTGATATACGGATTTGTCTTTTTTTATTAAAAAAAAAAAAAAAAATTCAAAAAATCCAAAGCAGGCTGAATTCGAGTTTCAAATGGGCCAAGGCTTAAGCCCGACCAATGACAGTCGGATTGGATTTGTTTGGTATATGTTAGTCTGGTTGGGGAAAGAAATAAATAAGGAGCTGCTTAAAATTGTGTGCTCACCTTCCTACTGTGTATTTCCTTTACAAACCTATTTATAATACAAAGCTAACATATTCAAAATTCAAAAATAGCTATAAAATAAATAAATAAATCTTGAAGATGCTTAATTTGTGAGAGCTTCTTTAGATGACTGATGACTAGGGGCATATTTGGTATGCCTTGATTGGTTGAGGAAAATAGTGTTTTTATTGTCGAAGTTCTCTGTAGCTCTTTTAAAGTCCTCTCGTTTGGGCGGTTATCTGACGAGGCTTTTTGAAGTACTACTGTCAATATAAATGTCACGTCAAGATGTCATTAGTCGACTTTGCTTATGAGACTCTTGGGTAGCCTTCTAATGTGACCACGTCATGACGTTTCTGCTGGCGAGGTTGTTGACATCAGTATTATTCTTTTCATTAATCAACAACAGTTTGAAGATGATCAAAACACTAAGATTGAAACGACTTATAACTATTGTTTTGATCACCGAATAAACCAACAACACTAAATATCTAAAACAAAAAAATAAAAGTTTGTTTTTTGATTTTAAAATGGCTAACTCCTTTGAAATCATAATGAGCTATTATAACCGTAGCTTGAGGGGTACGTGGGCTTTACCCAAATAATTTCCTATGCCTTTGGCATTATGATGTTTGTCTCACTTTTTTTTCTTTCTTAATTTTAAATTTCATGTAACTTGTCACCTTGTCCCTTCACGGTAGTATATACACATATATTTAAGATTTTGCATCATTTGTCTTTTGAGTACTTTTGACTCATATCTCTCTTTCTTTCTTTTTTTTTTCTTTTTTTTTTCTTTTTCTTTTTAAAATTTTAAATTCCCATTGGAAGCCTACTAGGCTACTATGAGTTACATAGAGGAAAGTAGCATTTTCTCTTTCTTTGAAACCCCCCTGTCTCTGTATAGATGAGATTTGATCCCAAACTTTTCAATGATCATAATAGACTTTATCAATGTCATATCTTGAGTTTTAAAGTGTGATTACTATTTAACTGGTCCTTGGAATAGACTGACGATGGTATTACGACCAATGTAATAGTATTAAAACACAGAGAACCGGTGTATATTTGAAGTCAATGTTAGCACGTCTAATAAAAAAATTAAATAATATTATGTTATATAAACCGATAAATTAAATACACCAATTTCAAATTCTGATCATGAATTGGATACTCATTTGAAATGGAAAAGATTCTTGTCTATTGCGATATTACCCTACCAGCCCCTCCTTCTTCTATGCATCTTTTTCTTTTTGGGTTTTTCTTTTTCTTCCTTTTTTTTTTTTTACTTGAAATGAAATAAAATCATAAATTTTTCTTACTGAGAGATCATTTCAAAAAGAAAGGAATCTATAAATTCTTTCCAATTAAGCTGAAGAAAAATGTATAAAACAAATGAGTGTCCAGGAAACATCCAGTAACCTTCCTTGGTGATTATAAAGAAAAGTAAGACAAAGACATATATATATATATATATATATATATATATATATATATATATATATATATATATATATATATATGCTTTTCCTTTTTTAAGGAACAACATCAATCGAAATGAATTGTTTTCGTAAGGAGGGGCTGAGGGGTGGGAGAAGCAAAGAAGGTTGGCCAAAACACGACAATTTTGCATTGAGGTGGTGGGGTTTTATGTGGAGAATGATTGAAGTGGTTGCTTTCACTTTGCAGAAGAAAGATTCATGTGATTTGTAGGTGAAAAAAGAAAAGATAGAAATCATTGTGGAAACGGTGGGAAAGTGAATGAATCCTGATCTAAAAAGCCCCCAGCATGCCAGCTTGAAAGTGTCTAAATTCTCTACACTTCGTAATGCGTGCGTAATTGTGTAACATCACCTTCTTTATCTCTTGGAATTTCAAATTTCAAAATATTATAGCTCACCCTAGTTTAATTTCTTTAATTTTTTTTGTTCTAATTAAAAAGGTAGACGGGGCGATTGGTAGGAGTGAGCAAATACCCGCACCGCCCCGCAGAACCCGCCCCGCCCCGCCCCGTGAAGCCTAAAACCCGCACTCATGGTGCGGGTTTAGGGGCGATTTTTGGGCCCCCGAAGCGGGGCGGGGCGGGTTGCGGGGGGGGCCCTTAAAATTTCGCGGGTCCCCGCCCCGCACCGCATATTTTGAAAAAAAAAAAAATAAAAAAAATAAAAGAAGGCAGAAAAGGGCAAAAGGCCAATTTCTTCTCTAACTTAACCCTAACACTTCTCTTCTCTACAAAAAAAGGGCCCTCCCTTTCTCCCTGAGTCCCTAAGCGCGGCGCGCGCCCCACGCACGGCAGCAGTCACCGGTCACTCGCCTCACGGCCCTCGGCCCCTCACCAGTCACCGGCCCTCACACAGTCATGCCCTCACGGCTCACAAGTCATGCCCTCTGTCACTCGCTAGTCGTCACCTCGCCGGACGCATGGTCGCACGGACACACATCACAGACTCACACACCGGCAGGCCGCAGAAGAGGAAGGGGAAGGCCGGAAATCCGTCGACTTCTAGCGATTTCTGGCGGGAAATCCGGCAACTTCCAGTGGCGATTTTCCGGCGACCCGAGTATGTTTTTTTGGCGATTTCAGTAGGTCTTACACGGTGGATTTCTCTGTGTTTCAACAGAAAATCCCTAGGTAATTTCTTGTGATTTGGCTTAATTAATTTGGATTATTGTTGATTTATTTGATGTAGTGATTATGGTTGGGTTGTTGATGATTATTGGCTGATTTGGGTGAAGTTTCGGTGATGGGTATTTTGTTGTTGTTGATTCACGGCTGAACCGTATTTGGTGCCTCCCCTGTTTCAGCCCGCCGGTGTATGTGTGTGTGTTGAGTGTTGTGGTGTAATTTCCTGTGAATTGATTTTAGCCTTATTATACTAATTGTGGAATTGTTACTGGATTTTAGCAGGTTATGAGAATTGGTGATTAAGTTCTGGAAATTTGGTTCTATTTTTTTTTTCCCAATTTTTTTTTTTATGAATCATAACCCGTGGGGATCCCCGCATACCCGCGGGGATCCCCGCCCCGCAACCCCGCCCCATCCCCCCCCGCCCCGTGCGGGTGCATAGGGTAATCTGCGAGGTGCGGGTTCCCTTTGGGGAACCCACACCCCTGCGGGGCGGGGGAAGAAAAACCCCATCCCCGCCCCCCCCCCCGCCCCATGCTCAGCCCTAGCGATTGGAGTGGTTTCTCTACTTGGACGAGACTATAGTAGCATCTATCTGTTGGGACTTCAATAGGAGGGGCCTAGATGGTCTTCAAAACAGGGGATCGCATGCGTTTCATCAAACAAAGGTGAGCCATATATAGCTTGTATGACTCAACTTCATTAGGGCATCAGTGAGATTAGGGGTGTACATGCGAGTGAATATTAACCATCCAGATTTGCTATCTATACATACTGATGTGGATGTGGTTAACAAAAATACTATCTGCATGTGCAGATGCAGATAAAGATTTTAGAATATCCATATGCAGTTAACAACCGCATCTGCATACCCTTTATATATAATATATGTTTTATATTTATTATAGTTAATATATTAAACACACCACAATGCCATCAACATCCAATTATGAATATGTTATATTTAGACAATTTATGTTTTTTATGTTATGAATTTGTATATTTTTTTTTTGTTGGATTTGTAATTTATATTTATATATGTTTGCTCGCTTGATTGTTATGCTTATTGAATCATAGATAAAAAACATAAGGGTGTCTCTTGTGAGCATTGATTACTATGAATACTTTGAGGTCGTATCTATCATCCCATTTTTTTTCTTCTCGATTTTACATATTTTCGGTGTTGCATTATATTTTCAAAACAAGCCCAAAAGACTAAAAATCGGTCAAAATACTATTCGCATGTGCAGATGCAAATAACGATTTTAGAATATCCATATGCAGTTAACAACCGTATCCGCATACCCTTTATATATAATATATGTTTTATATATGTTTTATATTTATTATAGTTAATATATTAAACACACCACAACGCCATCAACATCCAATTATGAATATGTTATATTTAGACAATTTATGTTTTTTATATTATGAATTTGTATTTTTTTTTTTGTTGGATTTGTAATTTTTTTTTTTTTTTTTTTTTTTTTTTTTTTTTTTTTATGTTTTGCTCGCTTGATTGTTATGCTCATTGAATCATGGATAAAAAACATAAGGGTGTCTCTTGTGAGCATTGATTACTATGAATAGTTTGAGGTCGTATCTATCATTCCATTTTTTTTCTTCTTCTTCTCAATTTTACATATTTTCGGTGTTGCATTATATTTTCAAAACAAGCCTAAAAGACTAAAAATCGGTCCAAATTATTTTTTAAAGCATTTAAAATTGCCTCATTACATATTTTTGGATAGTAGATAATAACTACACTTAATAACCGCAATAATCACGTGGATGCGAATAATAAAAAATGATGCGGATACAGTTGCAAATATCTAAAAGTGATCGCATTTTTGCGGATGCGAATACGGATATTGCAAATAATCGCATCCACATGTTCACCCCTAAATGGGACCTAAGCCGGTATTCTCAATCATTTTGATTAATAACATATTGTAGTAAATCGTGCTTATAATTGTAAGAAAATCTTTGTATGGTGTGACCTGTATGCCACATGTGTATATAACTTATAATCTTTATTAATAAAGATTACATTGTACGGTAATTTATTCCACAATAAATTATCTAATATTATGGAATCAACAATAATTTACATGATTTTATTTTATTCATTGATAGGGGGAATAAATACTGTAAATTCTAATTGAGGGGTCTCTGGCCTAACTTATAAATACAGAGCATGTGTATTCCATTGATCCAGCATCAATAGACATAGGTCAAAAAATGCATCAATAATTTTAGTTTATTTTTTTGTTTAATTGTAGCTCTTCTTGCAGAGTCGTTCATGTTGAGGTGTTGTTGCATTAGAGATTCAGTTTGAACATAATGGCCGAAGGTAATCCTAAAACTGTTTTATTTTTCCGTTGCATATTTAGCATAATAATTGTGTTTATGGTTTCAATAATAGGATTTTTCCAATTTCAAGGTAAAAAAAAAACTAATAATTAATTAATTTAGAGAAAACTTTACTTATTACCCCTGATCTTTTATCACTTTTGCAATCATACCCTTAAACTTTAAAAAGTGTCACTTTAATGTATCAATCTTTCAATTTTTTTTTTTATTATTTTTTTTTAATTTCATCAATCCGTTAGGATTTTCCATTAAATTTTGTCAAAATTCTCAAAATGCCTTTTTTTTTAAAAAAAAAAAATATTCAAAGATTCAAGCATGAGTATTTTTCAAATTTCGTTAAATCTTGATTAACGCTTAAATCCTTGCAATTTTTTTCCAAAAAAAAAAAAGGTGTATTTTGGAATTTTGACACCCATCCGTTAGGATTTAACAAAAAGTTTTAACGGATAGATGAAATTGAAAAAAATTGAAAGATGGATACACTATATTGACATTTTTTTTAAAGTTTATGGGTCTGATTACAAAAATGATAAAAGTTTAGGGGTGTTAAGTGAAGTTTTCCCATTAATTTTTTTTTTTGTTGTATCTTCATGGTCTACTTTTTGTAATGAAAAAGAATATTCTTATGGTCTGTATGGGTTTGCGATTTCAAAAATTGCGATTTAAAAATGTGTGATTTTTTGAAAAAGTAATTTTATAAAAACGCAGTTAAGCATTTGGCAAAATTCTAATTTGGCCTTTTAAAATCGCAGGTTAGCCTTTAAAATTCTGTGATTTCAAAAAACCACCTCATTGTCTGCGATTTGAAGAGACAATTTTCTGCATTTTCATTAATTTCTTAAAAACGCAATTCCCAAACAATTCATTTTTTGCGATTTGGTTTAAGATCGCACTTTTTGTCTACAAAATCGTAAAGGATAATCATTTATTTTTGTGGAATGTTTTGATTCATGGTATGTGTATAATCATCCGTTGAGATTTCTCTTTATAGCAATGATTCATTTCCACCTCCTCTCCTCATTCTATCTTTCTAGTTTTGAAAATCACCATTGAATTTGTGGGTTCATGTGAGTCCGACATATGGGCGTCATAGATCTAATGGTAAATTTCAAAAGTGAGGAATAAGAGTAGGACAGGAGGATGATGTATAATCAGATCCTCTTTTTATTCTTTCAAAGTTGATTTTTTTTTTTTTTTGAAAAGAAGTTGATGTGGTTTTTAAAATCACTATTTCCCAATGCAATCCTAAATAGACACTAAATCTACTTCGACATAAGCTCGTTTAAAATTCTATGAGCTCTCAATAGAATCATTGTTTTTCATAATGTCTGATAACTACAATTAGATATTTCATACAATTAAAATATACTAAAAAAAATAAAAAATACACATTCATCAACAATTAATTTAAAAGAACGATCTAAAATGTTAGATAGATAATTTTATTACTTAATAGTAAAATTAAAAATAAATTAATATAAAAATTTATTTATATACCTAAAAATATTAAAAAGGCTGAAACCTTATTCCAATGAAGGAAAATTACATTATTAGTCCTTGTGGTTGTTCTAAAATACAAAATCACTCTCTGTAGTATAAAAATTAAGAGGAAAATATAGCCCCCCTGAATTATCACCGCATTTTCATTTACTCCTATAAACTTTAAAAAGTGGCATTTGGGCCTCATGAACTACCATTGCATGCCAAATTAGACTCTTTTGCGTTTGTCTACCCAAAATACCCTTGGAGTTATTAAAAAATAAAATTAAAAAATATATAAAAATAACCGCTTGAAAGAAAAAAAAAATTGAGCTAATATGAAAAAGGCCACCCCTTTTTGGTATTTTTAGTCTTTTCCCCTTTTGTTTAATTTTGTAATAATTTCATATATATATTTTTTCAAATGGTAAGTTTTTTAATAACCTCAAGGGCATTTTGGGCCAAAAAAAAATGATAAAGTGTCTAGTTTGACATGCGGTGGTAGTTCATGGGGCTTCGATGTCACTTTTTAAATTATATGAAAATGTGATCATAGTTTAAGGGGCTAAAGTATATTTTTCCCTAAAATTAACTCAAAGGTCTATGTGGTAGGTGAAAATGATAATTTATTCCTTAAAGTCAATTTCTGTCCACTAACTTGAGATAAATCGTTAGATTGCCACGTTAGCCCAATGAAAACATGACCCGTGCTATACTTTATTAAAAATATAATAAATATATTAAAAATATAAATATATAAACTAAAAAAAGTTATTAAAAAAAAAAAAGGAAAAAGAGGAAGGGGTGGTTGCCGGCCACCATCTCTGTTAGTAGTCTCTTTTTCATCGGTTGTTTTGACTTCACTCGCATTTCCAAACCAGAAAACCACATTGCCATCAGAACACTCTGGCAAAACCCACCAAATGTAGCAACAACAAGAAAGTGAAAGGACAACGAAAACAACTTCTGACTTTTCGTTTGGAAGCTGAGAAAAGCAAGGAAAAAAAAAAACAGAAATTGGGTATCATTATTTATTAGCCTTAGTGGAGGAAGGCGAGCATTGTGGTAGAATTTTCTAAAAAAAAGTTTTATCTTCAAAAAACACATATATGCCAACTCTTTTTTCCTTTTCTTAGTTACCAAATAGAAACCCAATACCATACCAACAAGAATCAGAGACTTGAATCGCGTATTGGTTGTGGCAAGAAATTCGAAATCCGCGGATGAAGAGGCGGACTGTGAGATGGGATTGGAAAGCACCAGGAGGTGCCTTCGCCTTATGTTTGGAGCACCAATTGGAGAAGTAGTAGAAGAATAAATCCCATAGGGGTTGCCAACCAAGGCAGCCACCCCTTCCACTTTTTCCTTTTATTTTATTTATATATTTTTATTGGGCTGACATGGCAAGATAACGGTTTTCTATCAAGTTAGTAGACGTAAATTGATTTTAGGGAGTAAATTGTCATTATCGCCTACCACGGGGACCTCTGAGTTATGTTTATATCATATGGAGTGATTTATAATTTAGGTCAACCACAAGAACTAATAGTAAAATTTTTCCTTCCAATAACATCAAACTCATGTATTTTA
This sequence comes from Alnus rubra, assembly GCA_028654335.1. NCBI lineage: Eukaryota > Viridiplantae > Streptophyta > Magnoliopsida > Fagales > Betulaceae > Alnus > Alnus rubra. Next base: position 2,971,601 of record JAJPGS010001263.1, read on the forward strand.
ATATTTGATTTAAAAATGTATTATATGAGTTTAATGCTAATCACTAAATGAACATACTTTCGCATTGTATGACTACGATTCTCTAATACTTCTAATAATGATGATGATAAATAATAATAATAAGAGAAATAGTAAGGGTCGTATGTGGCTTTTCTAACCTTACTGGGAGACCTTTGAACTGGCAAACGACGGACTCAACAAAAGTAACAAAAACCTGAAACGCCTCGTAAATTGATATGAGCCCCACCCCTTTTTTATTTTATTTTATTTATTTAAGTTGGCGTTGGTCAATTGAGAAGAAAGTCCATACCCACATATTAAATGTCTTATTTCAGTCGTTTGACATATAATTTAAAGAGTAATGTTATACACACTCCCACTTCCCACACCCATTTCTTCATATTCTTAGGTTGCTTTCAAAACCACCATTGACTTTGGTATGAATATTTATTGGATTTTAATCCAATTGTAGTTTGAAAAGACACCTAAGGGTGTGGAGAAATGAGTATGAAGAAGTGGGAGTGTGTGTAACATTACTTTAATTTAAATGCATTGTTTTGGGCAAATAACTAAAAGACATGAGAAAATAGTAACGGTGAAATAGAAATACAGAGATGTCCTCCGTGAGTCTGAAAACAGAGTGTGTCTGACTGAATCTCGGTCTACTTTGAAAATTATCGATGCCTCTAATGAAGTGGCTGAAGGTGGGCCACCAAGGAATCGGGAGGACTTCTACCAAGGGTAAAAAAAATGTTTTAGGGTCTAGGGGGCGTTTGATCCCTCTCGATCCCCCCTCACTCTGCCCTTGCATGTAATGTAATGTGTGGTTAAAAAGAAAATAATAAAAAAAAGAAGAGAAATAAATATTTAAAGAAAGTAGAGAAGAGAATAAATAATTTGAAATATGAGAAAAGCACGTGGGCATTCTTCTGGCAGAGAAGACGAAAATTATTAATGGAGTGGTTACATTGAAAATTTCATAAACTAGGTTTGGGTACATTACCAATTTTTAAACATTGGAGTCAAAATCGAAAAAGTGGTATAACTTCGAGGGAGTAAAATGTATTTTTTTCTTTTTCTTTTTTATTTTATGTTATTTTTAATTTTGATCTTTTAAAAAAGTACGGTATAAGAGTAGCGCTCCAAATTATTATAAAACTAAAACATTTAGTGGCATTAAACCTACCATGGCACATGGAGGAAGACATGTAACTACCGGCGATGTGTATAAATGTGATGAGGCTAGATGTGATAATAAACTAGTGGAATGTTTGCAGCGAATGGAATAATGGCTTGATCAGTTTGGTGATTTGTTTGATGCATTGGTTGACTAGATCGTCTTCTTAGCCATTGCTAATGGGTGTCGCCATCAACCAAATTTGCATTTTTTTTGGAGGAGGATGACGAGGATAGCTTTGATAAAGAGTTCCAAAAGGAAGAGGAATTTGAAGATTCTTTCAATGTTCAAAGGATTCAATTTCTCCACCAATTTATGATACTAGTTTCAATGATGAAGATCTTTTTTATATAGACAAGAAACAGACAATAATTGGGAACTCTGGCCGGCCGAAATTTTCGTGGGGGATGAGATGCACGTTAAGTGTTTGATAAAATTCCTTTCTTGGAAGATAGCATGCAACCCAACATTATTGGTTGCCAATGAAAAAGAAAAAGAAAAAGAAAAGAAAAAAAAAAGACTCAATATTGTTGGTCATATCACCCAACTAGTGTTTGATGAAAATTCACAAGGAATAGATTCAATTGGCCTTAAGGATTCATATATTCATGTTGAAATTTTTGGAGAGGAAGATGTTTTGTTAACTGGTTTTTCATTATATAATATACCTTTGTCACTATCCAATAAAGTGTTGGAAATTGGTTTGTAAAAACATGTTTACATAGCGAAAAATAAAATTTTCAAGCTAAGATCAAACTTTACGAAGAATAATGCTATTTTAAAATTAAATTGCAAAGCATAAATACTTACTTGAAGATCAAGGCCACTCCTTGGCTTTTAGGGCACAAATTTCCTTCTTGCTTCTCAAGAAAAACGTGTAATCTCAGGGGTAATGAGACTTTTAGATCTTTTCACTAATGACTAATAATAATCAAGAGTGTGAGCTCTCAACTAGCTATTCAAACTTAAACTTATTCTTCAAGAATTAATTGAAGAATATTAGTTCTTAACAACTTAAGAACTATGTAGATAAGACTACAATTATCTTTACTAGAGCTTTAGACATTTATATTTGAGTAATGATTCACTACCACCTAAATATACAACTTTTCACCACCTTGTCTATGTGGCAAGGTGGTCCCCTACCTTAATTTATTTTAAAAAAATAAAAAAACTCAAAAAATAGTGGGGGACCACCTTGCTACATAGGCAAGGTGGTGAAAAGTTGTATATTTGGGAGGCATTGAATCATTATTCTTTATATTTATAGGCTATGAATACTAGGAAAGTGAGAGATATAAACAATGTGGGACAAGCTGTTGTAAAAGTTCTAGTCGATTTAGAACTCCCACTTGGTACATATATATATATATATATATATATATATATATATATATATTTTTCTAATTGAATAATGAAAAAATGTTACAAGGGTGGATCTTTCCCATTCTTGATCCTGTTTGAAGAAATAATAGGAGATCTTGTAGGAATGCTACCAAACACAAGGTGGGTAGCAGCCCATTTAGCTAAAACATGTGCATGTAAATTGGCACTTCTAGAGACTTTCATAGCATTCCAGCTAAGAAAAGAAGAGAGATATAGTCTAATACTCAAAATAAAGGGAGCAAAATGTCAAGAAGAAAAAAAAAATAAGACTGATTCACAACTAGAATCACTAGAAGTGCATCCCCTTCAAGCATAAAATCTCCAATACTTGTAGAAGTAGCTAGCTGAGTAGCAAAAAGAGCAACAAAAACTTCATATATTAGAACATTAGAGATAGAGAGTTTTTGAGTCACTGAAAGAATGATTTCCCCAGAAAAATTGTTGATAACCACAATTGCCACGACGAAGTTGTCACGGATGGTTGCAAGAATGAACTCTCACTTGGTACATGACACATAAGGAATAATTCATGGCCCATTTGTCATTTGCATTCCCCTTGGGTTTGAGTTTTATCCCAATGCTCAATTTTCCCTCTCGCATCTCATCCACAGTTTCTCTCTACCTCGTGTGTTAATTAAATAAAACAACCAATCTAATAAATAAAAAGCCTGACTTGGTTACACTACAAAAAATTCACCATTTTTGGACGGTTTGAAACCGTCCAGAAATGGTAAAAAACTGTCTAGAATAAAGTCTAGGCGGTTTATTCTGGATGGTTTAAAATCGTCCAGAATTAATAATATATATATATGATAATTAATTATTGACTTCTAATAACCAAGTGTGTGTGTTTGTGTGCAACATAATATCTTAAAATGTGGAATTTAAAAGGCAAAATATTTGTTGACGAAATGGTAACTCTGTGAAGAGAAAAACCACTCAGGAGTAGCCAAACTCAGGAAATCCACTATCCAAAAATAAAGCTAGTTACAAGACACTCGTACTCACATACCCTTATGCAGTAGTCATACCTTTAACTCTAACAAGAAGCCCCTCGTGAACGCTTCCCAACCAGATCTTCCACCTGAAGGGGTTTTTGATAGATTCATTTACCTTAGGGTTGACCCCTAAGATAGATTTCACTCGAACTTTTGAGCACACACCGGTAACGGCTTGAGAGCTAGCAGATCTTCGATTCTCCCTAAACACATTCTCAAAGTACTATGGAATTCACTGTCGAATTCTGTACAAAATACAAACCTAGGGCCCTCTGTTTATAAGCTTACAGGAAACCTAAAACTGCTGAGATTCGGGCTCTGGCTGTCGACCGTCCGGACGAAAGTTAGCCACGTCCCGACGGTTTTCTGCGATATCCATTCAGAAACAGCGTACTTCTATCTTTATCAGGTTCACATCCGAACAGCTTGACCGAGCGTCCGAACGGTCTTCGCTAAAATCATTTCCGCGTTCGAACGGAACTTTGGAATATTCTGAAATAATGGACATCGTCCGGACGTGTTGCCACGACATCCGGACGGCTTGTAGAGACTTCCCAAACAGTGTCGACTTATGAAATTCAACTCCGTGTTGAATAATGATTGACCTAGTGTCCAGATGCTGGTGCTCTGACGTCCGGATGTCTTCATTGTTATCTGTAAGACACTGCGGAGCGTTCGGACGCCTTCAAAGGCTTGTCCAGAAAGTTGCACTGGAACCAGTTGTTTTGTCTTGGATTTTGCAAGGACTCTTCATGGACATCTTCTAGAAGCTTGTCATCAGTTACTTTGTTTGATTTGAACACTGTCTGAATACATGAAGATTCTGAATTGAAAACCGATCATCCTGTTAATTTGCAACAATTACATAAAGTGTTTTTGTAATCCAGAATATAGTCAACATAAAATACTAACAAACTCCCCATTTGGCTATTCTGGGACAAAAAACACTTGACTGGTTTGGAAATACATTCCCGTCTAAAACAAAAAATACTCCCCCTTTTTGTCTCAAAATGACAAAGGGAAAAAAGAGTATAAAAGAAAACCACAATTACTAAAATTTAAAACAACAAGAATAATAGTAAAGTGTCTCATCAAAAGCTCAAATCACAGAAAGAAATCCTCTAGACAAGTGGTATTTGAGATCTTTGGAACATATGATTTCAACACTGGTCTGTTTTCTAAAGAGCCCTTTGTTTGACACTATGCTGGAAGCCCCCGGTGATTATATTCCTGAAAACATTTAAACAGAAATCTATCCAAAAATAACACCACAAGGAAATATTAGATCCTGTTAGTTTCAAAAAGAATATGGTATTATGATGGCTATCAATTGGATGCATAAAAAAAATACAATAGTAGATATAGCAATCCAAAAGATACAGATTAATAATATCCATCCAGCATAAAGACAAAAAGATATTCATGCACAATCTCTCAAATCATAATCAATTAAAGATTCCAATATTCTAAAAATAACCAAAGCTCAAGAGAATAGGGAAAGTCAAAAGAAATACATGGGAATGAGAGAAGATGTGCTGAGAATGCCAAAATCTCGGGATCAGTTCGAGAGAAAACACACACAGCACAACATGATAGAACAGGCAAAAAGTAGTATATGTGTTTGTCAGAGAAAGAAAAAAGCTCGTGTCCGGACGTAGTACATACTCGTCCGGATGGCATGCTGTCAGATAAGAGATCAACAAAGTCGAGCGCGTCCGGACACAAGAACATGTCTGTCTGGAAGCTTCACACTAGAAGCTGAAAAGCAAAGGGAAATATGCAGAACAAAAATTTCCTAACATTTCAGAACACGCATGTATAAATAACTGATAAAACAGTCAAATAGCATTTCAAAAATATACCAAGATATAATTGAGAGTTCAGAGTTAATAAGTACAAAAAATTCCCTCCAGATAGAAATTTTTCAATAGTAAACTTAACTCATGCAATGTGTGTGTGTGTGTGTGTGAAAGCTTTCTCAATAAGGTATGAAGTTCACTGATATGACTTAAAGCAACTGAATTTTCTAAATAAGAGAGAAAATCAATGTTAGATCAGTCAAAAGTCAAACCTTATTTTACTAGGGCCTAGCCACCCTCATCTGATACACTCCCCCTAAGCTGCAACACTTTTCTTTTACTTCATCCTTTAGTGACCGTCTATTTCCGCAATGATTTGGTCACCGACTGTTTCTATAGGGACAAGTTCAAGAACAGATTTATAGCACAAAAGCAGTGGATCTTTTTATTTATCCATATTTATTCAATTTTGAATGTTTTATATCATTTGGTGCTGCAACCTAGAAAGAATGCCATAATTCATGGGTTCTAGGTTCAACTAGCGAGTTGGTCAATTTGACCATCTTAGCAGAAAAAAAAATCTTTCTCATTAGAATTTTCAGAAGCTAAAAAGTCAGAGAGAAAAAATGTACCTTAGGGGAGCTTTGAATAATGCACAATTTTTCGTCACATGAGAAAATCAACTATCTAGTATTAAGATGCACAGGAAAACTTAGCAGATATCAGACATAAACTCTCAATCATATATAAGCATACTCAATTAATGAACAATGAACTGAGATATCAGAAAAAAACACATACAATATCTGGAAAACAACTCTAAAAATTCTGTATCTTCTCCCCCAATTTTTTTTTTTTTTTTTTTTTTTTTTTTTTTTGTTGTTGTTGAAAACAATAAAATAGAAAAACAATAAAAACATACTTACATGGGAAGAAGATAGTTTAGTACAAGCATGTAAGATAAGAGCAAACCTGACATCAGGGAGAGAGGTTTGACTATATTAAGATAGTAAAGCAGTGACATGCTTTCTCTGTCATCCCTAGAATGTACTTGTAGAAAATTCTCAAAGCAACCAAGAGAAAATCTAGGGATAGAAAATGTGGTTCCTCAAATAGAATGCAGGGCAAAAATAAGATATGACAATCAATGCAATGCAATTATACCTGGTATGCACTAGGATTTAGGAATCAAAATTCTAGGCATGGTGAGATTGCACCTATTCTAGGTGAATCCACTCCCCCTCAAGGGGTGAATGGTCTCATCATTCCTGACCCATACCTGCTTGACCTATGGCGGTGGTTTGCAAGTCTTGTTCATGTTGTTCATTCTTCTTAGCATACATTGCATTAGGCTCAACAACCCTTCACAGCCATGGTTGCTAATGGGCTTCTACAACTTTCTCTTGTAGCGCCTTGATGTGTTCTTAACAAACCGCTGTTGTTGCCGTTGATTCCATGGAACTTGATGTCCCGCCGAAGGTAGAGTACCTGATGTGGTCTTAGTAGGCAACTTCCTCTGAGCCTTCTTCTTCTGAGCTTGGAGCTGTAGACATTTGGGTCGGATGTGACCGGTGATGCCGTAGTGATGACAGGTGGGCAGGCTTCTTTTGTTGGAATGTTGCTTGACTTTCTCTGCAGAAATATGGTTAGCATTCTTACAAACAATATTCACATTACCTTTTATATGTCTCCTATGCGGAGGGACATATTTTGATGAGGAAAAATATTCAACTTTACTTTTCCTCAGAGCATTCTGCTTAATCCAAGGCCTGTGGGATTTCATCAAATAACAATTTGGCCTAATATGATCAATCTTCCCTCAATTATGACACTTATGAATAAACTTACTTTGTATTCCTGATTCCTTGGAGTTAGGCATCACATGATTAGTTAAGCAAGAATTATCTAAACAAGTTGTATCTTCTATCACAGGCTTAATATCAATAGAATCTAATTCAGGATCAGAAGCATGTGAAGTAGAAGTACTTAAATCATTAATAATTAAATCAGGCTTATTAGAAATATCTGTATGAATACAAAGCATGCTTTTCAAATTATTATTAGAGAATTTTTCCAAGAGATCCTCTGATTCTTTTAATTTATTCTCTAGTGCATCAACAGTATCAAAAAGCATGGTATTATCATATTTCAAAGAGTCAATCAAAACATGTGATTCAGATAATTGTAAAATCAAAAACTCTTTTTCTTGCTTAATCTTCTTGAGTTCTTTATTGGATTTCTTAAAGAGTTTACCTATCAAAATGGTATCTTTAGAGAAATCATAAAAATCATCTTCAGAGAACACATGAAGATTTAGGTTAGAAGAAGTCATGGATCACACTTAGGAAATAAATCCAAACACAAGTGTACATGCTTTGATACCAATTGATAATTAATTATTGACTTCTAATAACCAAGTGTGTGTGTGTTTGTGTGCAACAAAATATCTTAAAATGCGGAATTTAAAAGACAAGATATTTGTTTACGAAGTGGAAATTATGTGAAGAGAAAAATCACTTCGGGGCAGCCAAACTCAGGAAATTCACTATCCAAAAACAAAGCTAGTTATAAGACACTCGTACTCACATACCCTTATGCAGTAGTCATAGTTTTAACTCTGACACGAAGTCCATCGTGAACGCTTCCTAACCAGATCTTCCACCTGAAGGGGTTTTTGATGGATTCATTTACCTTAGGGCCGACCCCTAAGATAGACTTCACACGAACTTTTGAGCACATACTAGCAACGGCTTGAGAGCTAGCAGATCTTTGATTCTCCCTAAACACCCTCTCAAAGCACTATGGAATTCATTTTTGAATTATGTACAAAATACAAGCCTAGGGCCCTCTATTTATAGGCTTACAGGAAAACTAAAACGGATGAGATTCGGGCTCTAGTTGTCGAGCGTCCGGACGGAAGTTAGCTACGTCTGGACGGTTTTCTGCGATATTCTTTTTCAGAAACAACATAATTCTATCTTTATCAGGTTCACGTCCGGACGGCTTGACGAGCGTTCAGACGGTTTTTCGCTAAAATCATTTCCGCGTTTGAACGGAACTCTGGAATATTCTGAAATACTAGACATCGTTCGGACGGCTTGCAGAGACTTCCCAAACAATGTCGACTTCTGAAATCCAACTCTGTATTGAACAATGATTGACCTAGTGTCAGGATGATAATGCTCTGACGTCCGGACGCCTTCATTGTTATCTGTAAGACACTGTGGGGGATCTAGACGCCTTCAAAGGCTCATCCGGACGGTTGCACAGGAACCAACTATTTTGTCTTGAATTTTGCAAGGACTCTTCATGGACATCTTCTAGAAGCTTGTGATTAGTTACTTTCTTTGATTTGAACACTGTCTGAATACATGAAGATTCTGAATTGAAAACCGACTATGCTGTTAATTTGCAACCATTACATAATTTTTTTTTGTCATCCAGAATATAGCAAGCATAAAATACTAACAATATATATATATATATATATATATATATATATATATATATATATTCATTTTCCACCTCATATGGCGTCATTAAATCGTTCAATTTAGGGTTTCCAAAGCTCGATGGGACCGTCGATTTCTCGTCCATGGCCGTCGGATCGGTGGCTAGGGTTCGCCAAGTCACATATATATTTTTATGATTTATTTCTCTTCTTGTTTTATTTCGATTTATTACTTTATATATATATATATAATATAATATAATGATATTATTTTCATTTTCCACCTCACATGGCGTCGTTAAATCGTTCAATTTAGGGTTTTCAAAGCCGGATGGGACCGTCGATTTCTCGTCCATAGCCGTTGAATCGGTGGCTAGGGTTCGCCAAGTTGCCGACCTCCCTCGCCATTGCTCTCGTTGCTACTGGGAGTTCTCCAAGGTTCGGGTCAGGAACTGATTCATCAAAGTTTTCCATTTTTTTTTTTGTTTTCGAACGGTTTTTCGGAGTTTCAGTTATGGAGTCCACGAGATTGGGCTTGGCCGGGTCGACGACGGGGACGACATCGAAGGCCAGCGGAGTGAGGAGAGTGGAGTATTGACTGACAACCTTTCCATTGAGGAAGGTGCTGGTAGACTTTGATGGGGATGGCCATGGCCGTGAGGACCTCGACGAGGATGGCCATGGCCATGAGGACCTCGACGGCCTTGGTGGCTGCATGCCTTGTGGAGGTGCTGTCACCGGCGGCGGAGTCCTGGGAATTGGGGAGCTCGACAAGTGGCCGGCTGGAGGACCTCCATCTTGTTGTGAAAATGGGGGTTTAAAAAAACTATTATTGTAGCAGCATGAAGGCGCCAGGCCACGGATTCGTGTGCATTTCTCCAAATCTACTGAAGTCGTCGATAGCGAAAATTCAATGGCCACGATCAGTACTTCACAAGTTTTGAAAACCCCGCCAGTAACATTTAGGGACGGTTTGGCCAAACTGTCAGTAACATTTAGGGACAATTTCTCCCAAACTGTCTGTAAATTTTTTAATTCTTGACGCTTTTCAAAAAAGTGTCAGTAAAAGTTTACAAACGGTTTGAGACCAAGCCATCTGGAAATGTAAATTTCTGGACAGTTTGGTCCAAACCGTCTATAAACTTATAGACAGTTTGAATAAAACCGTCTGTAAGTTTACATTTCTAGATGGTTTGTTTCAAACCGTCTGGAATTTAATGAACGGTTCTAAAAAAACTGTCAATAATTCATCTTTCTTTTTTTTGTAGTGTTAAATTAAATCAACTTGGTGAGGGAAAAATAAAAACTAGCTTAATAGGTGTGGGTCCTACAAGATCCTATGATGATTTTCAAAATGGGAGGATAGTAGAAGGTTATGTGTGACACTCCGACCCCATATTGAGAAGATGAGTGGCCCACATAGAGAGTTAGTAGTTTATAAGAGATGGTCATGAGTACTAAGTCTCACATTGCTTACTAACTATATGAAACTGAGATTTATAAGTGATTTTAGAGAAGCTTTAAATTAACTAATCATTTTGAGGATAGCGCAGATGTGACTAGAGGTTTTTCATGGATCATTACAATAGGAGAATACAAGAAAGCATTTCTCTTCTATGAAAGGTAATAATTAAGGCCCACCACGTCATAATTTTTTCAACATATATAAATTCTTGGAACGTCCACTTGTTTGCTTTCCTATTTTCGCATTCATGAAAGTCCAATGTATATAACTTTCTCTGAGGCTACGTCAATTTCAATTAAATTGTCAGTAAAACATGGAAAGTTTTTGTCCCCAATGTGTTCCGATATCAATCTGAATTGAATGTAGAGAAGACAATATTTTTATTTTTTATTTATTTATTTATTTATTGGGTTTAGCCATTTAGGAATTAGGACCTTCTCCTTAGGTAAAGATGTGAAGTGAAGTGAAGTCGAATAAGGTTTTTTTTTTTTTTTAAATTGTATTTTTTGAAAAAAATAAAACTAAAAGGGGAAACTTCACTTAACTCCTATGAACTTTCATTACTTTTGCAATCTTTTTCCAAAAGTTCAAAAACTCTCAATTTTATATATTCAACTTTCAATTTTTTGCAATCTTACCCATTCCGTTAGAATTTGGGGTTAAATCAGATAGTTAAAGGGTAAAATAACACTTATACTCCTGTAAACTTTATAAAATTACTAGACAAATCTCATTTTTTTAGAAAAAAGAAAAGAAAAAGATAGAGGGTATTTTTTGGTAGTTTTCATGTCCTCTGTTATTAGGATTTGATGGAAAATCCTAACAGAGGGGCGAGATTGCAAAAAATTAAAAATTTGATACATTGAATCGAGAATTTTTGAACTTTAAGAGGAGGAAGATTGCAAAAGTTCTGAAAGTTCATAAGAGTTAAATAAAGTTTCAAAAAAATAATAATAATTAAACGGCCGCAGGTCAACCTGTGGGTCAAGCAGGTTGATCACCTTTTAATTGACCCATTAATTAAAAAAGTCAAGTGGGTCAAACCGTTTATGACCTAAGCTATAATCTTTTAATTTCGTGTAGAGTTCACGGGTCCTGTTAAAAATTGACAATCTTAAGTTTAGACAGAGACCTTTTCGAAAAAGAAAAATTGGAGAAAAATATTTGTAATGGTGGCACCCGCCCCCAGCCTGTTCCATCCAGCCCAGCAGAGCCCAGTTTTACACGTTTTTTCATCTTCTGCAAAGGAAATCCACTTGTGGAGGAATTAAACAAAAAGCGTACGGATTGCAGTCCACACAAACTTGTCATTTACATCCCCTCAATCTAAGCCTCCTTTTATGAGGTGGTGGAGAACTTTACAATGCGATAATGACTGGAAAAGCAAAAAGGCAGATGGAAGAGAATAATTAGCAGTAGTCGTAGACGTCCTGCCAAATTTTAAGGATAAATTCCATACATTCAAAACATGGCTTCACTTGGTACCTTTCTTTGTACAAACAAGATTAAGTTTGAATGATTCTTGTGTTACTATTGCTCTGTCTGTCCCCCAGTATATGTGTTTGAGAGCCACGTACTTCTACTCTCATTTCTGTCGGTAGCGACTTCTTTTTCCTGTTCCATTCCTCTCTTTTTCTCTAGATCTTCATATCCAACTATGGTACTCTTTGTTCAGATCCTGTATAGTACTACTAGTGCTTCATCACACACTCCAAGTGTATATATATATATATATAGCCTTAAGTATGATTACCTGTTAAGCTGATAGTTAAAGATAATATTTGATGATGCTGAAATTTGCAAGACCAATGTCACATCAATGAGGACCTAAAATCACTTAGAAGAATAATGGCTTATATAGAGGCTTTTTGGGGCTAGTTATGATGCCTATGTTAATTGAGAACTAAGAAATAATCACTCTTTTCCGAGATGAGAAGTTCTAGAATTAGTGTGTCTTTTGAACGAGTGAATGAAGTGTTTACCTCCCCTTTTAACCCTGTTCCTTCCTGTCAAAGATCATCCCTCCCTTGTAGTACGACTAAATGTGTCATGTGTGGTTCGTTCATGAACCAAGGTCATCAGTTCTTGCAATGAGTGTTCTCAATAATCCTTTCTTTGTCACGGGTCAGGTAACATTAAAATGCTAACTGTCCTTGTGACAGGAGGATAGTGGTACTCCCATACCATTTCTGGCGTAAATTCTCCAGAAAAACTGCTAACACATCGAGATTTTTAGACAAAAAGAGTGGCTGAGTACTTTGCAGCCTAGTATGATTGTCAAAAGAGTTATAATGAAGTAGTACTGTACTGCTTGCAAATTTTATTTTATTTTTGCCGAAGAAAATCAAATACAATTCATATATAGTAATATATTTATTCTCTCTTCTCGGGTATCTATGGGGGCTGGGTGCATGGCAGGGAGTCAGTCACATGCATTTCCCCAGAGTGGTGCATGCAACAGCAGGTGGTAGATTTTGGTAAGCCCCATTACTGAAGATATACTGACTGCCATCCACAATGATAACGACGATGACATGTCTTTCTTCTGTCTTCTGTCTGGCCACCTGGACGTACACGGAGACAAAAATTAATTTGCTGAATGCAAGGATGTGATCGAAAAGGGAGAAATTATAGGCTCTTCAAAAGCAAATTCCCAAAATCTACATTGAAGTGACAGCAAAGAGATTTCGATTTTACCTTTGTATCTTCTGTGTCCTGCTGGATTTTTCGTATCTATCAGTCGACGTGTCATTTTTTTTGTGATCGAGCAGAACAGAAATGTCTTTTCTTGTAGCTGAAGAGACATATCATTCTCTCCAAATAGAAAGGGCCGGGAAATGATTTTTACCGACCGGAAAAGCAGTACAGGCAGAAAATAAGCTGCCAGTCATAATGCATGCCATGTGGTGGTAATTAAAAAGCTAGCATTTCTGATATTGTGGTGCCTTTCATCATAATTAATGTATACACATTTATATAAAACAAGCAAGTAGTCACCTCGACCCTACTAATTAAAAGTAAGCCTATTCATATATAATTAATGGATATTATTATTATTATTATTATTATCGGTTCTGTTGCAAGGAGGCTAGGCTCTCCGATTCGGTAATTTAGGTTGCTCTATTCTATTGTGCCGCCCGGCAGCTTTCCATGCATGCTCATTGCAGCACATTGTGGAGTGAACATGGTGAGTGGTAGCTATATATGTAGCCCCAGGAACCTGAACTGAGAAACTTTGGAGGCTTACTGCAGCCTAGCTATTAGCTAGATGGGGTCAAGGTCCCTCTACAATTATTCCTTGGAAGTGTTTGTTGCCCTTGTGCCTCTAAGGATCGATCAAGCCATTCATTGAACATGAAAGCCTGAATTAAGCTAGTCACCTAAGTAATAATATCAAAAACATAATAACAATAATAATTAAAAAAAAAAAACCCCAAATAAGGTGGTGGGTCACACTCGGAGGGGGTACAGTCGGTCACCCCCTCCAATTAACCACCCCCTCCAATTAACCACACCAAGGATTATATTTGAAGTAAGTTAACACATCCCAAAGGGTTGGCCAATCACCCTCTCAACTTTTGAGATTAGTGGCCGGCCAATCACCCAAAATGTGAGGTATGACCACAGGCAATGGTGCGACCACCCATTGAGGATTTAAGGGTAGTTCTTTAGGGCTAGGATGTGGTACCATTACCCCATAGGTTCAAGAGGTGGCCAATCATCTTATAAAAGGGTAAAATGATTACCAATCCCTTTTATGGGTGGTCCAACCACCTTTTAATTTACTTTTTTTTTTTTTTTTTTTTTTTTTTTTTATCTTTTCTTCTTTTATTATTCCTTTGAATACTAAGCTAGGTGGTTCAATCTAGGAACTAGGTTCATTTTAAATGAATAATGTAAATCATTGGAATTACATTTCCTTATAATTGTGAAAAATTTGTAAAAATTATAAATTCAAGCCACTCATTTTAAATGAACTCTCTGTGTCTATAGATAGAATTGCGTTAATTACCCCAATATATACTAAGAAATGAATTAAGCTAGTAAAATATGGTAAAATAGGGCATTAGCTGAACCTTAAATTAAAGCTAGGTTTAAAGAAAGAAAGAAAGAAAGAAAAGGGTTTAAAACCTTTTCCTTGACATCGTGCGTCCGTCAGAAAAGCTTGACTAGACTAGACTAGACTAGACTAGACTAGCAATGCAATAAAAGAAGAGAATAAAAAGTAAAAGAATGCGCGCTTTATTACCATTTTTACAACACTAGCGTCTAGCGGCAACATTTTTGGAAAAACCTTAAACCCACACCGCGCGCGCGCAGCAAGGACGAGGGAGGAGAAATTAATTACACGCACGCAAGAGTGAAGAGGCCAGGTTGAAACTAGAAACCCACATGCACGCGCGCCTAATGCTTCCGCAAGTGGCCGGCCGGTTACACTCGTGCGGCTCAAAAAGGAACACATGCAATTAATAATATCCTTTCTAACTGATCAATACTGATAATTGGGATTCAATTGGTGTTTACTTTTTGATGGGGAGATTTTACATTTAAGATTAACTAGTACCCTTTAAGTTAATTAAGCTAAATCCGATTGCCATGGAAAGAAACCACTTTATATTCACAATTTCTTTAATTATATCCATAACTAGGAATGAGTTCTATATGTATACATACCCAGTTCACCAGGGGCGCCACTTATATTTGGATTAAAATTTACAATAATTATTTGTCAAAATTGTTAGCAATTTAAATAAATAATGCAATTGAGTCTATATAAAACTTATTTGTCAAAATAAATTTTGAATTGTCTGACTATATATCTCGATAGATGAATTCTATATAACAATTTTTGACAATTACTTTTATTTTTTAGCTGTCTCTCATGTATTTATATATATATATAAATTTTGACAATTACTTTTTTTTTTTAGCTGTCTCTCATATATTTATATATATATATATGTAGATAGAGAGAGAGAGAGAGAGAATGTTGAGTGTTAAAAGTGGATGGAGATTTGCTTTTACAAGGGTATAATTCCAAGGAAAGCAAAAGAGGAAGCAAAAGGGGGCCCTCAGGTCAATCCTCCAGCACTATAATGGTACTGTAATGTAAATCCATGCACGAGTGCGTGCAGTGAGCTTCCAACATTCCCACCATTTTCCTTTATAACCCATTCATACTGTCTCACTCCTTTTCACAATACAACCAAATCTAAGTGATCAAAGAGATCACAGAGACAGAGAGAGAGAGAGAGAGAGACAGAGACAGAGTCATGGAAGTTCAGAGGGTGCTGAAGCCACAGCCGAAGAAAAATCTGTGGAAGCCAGAGGAGGATTTGATTTTGAAAAATTATGTGGAAGCTCATGGTGAAGGCAACTGGGCTACTGTCTCTGAGAGATCAGGTAGTAAAACTTCTCTCTACCATCACTTCGATCCCCCTGTAATTTATTCAAATTATATTATATATAACTCTCTCTCTCTCTCTCTCTCTCTCTCTCAGGTTTGATGAGGGGTGGGAAGAGTTGCAGGCTTAGATGGAAGAACTACCTGAGACCTAACATTAAACGTGGTGAGATGTCAAAAGAGGAAGAAGACCTAATCATTCGAATGCATAAGCTTCTTGGCAACAGGTAACTGTAATTAGCTTACTCTAGCCTACAAAAACCTGCTCCAAATTGATTGGAAATCCTTCTTCAGCATGTTGGTTATTTCTTCTTCATTTTCGATAATTCTACTTTTGGTATTCTTGAAGGTTAATTAATTACTAAGTTGAAAAGTTTGTGCCTTTTAGAATATCATGCATGTGAATTTCATGGGATTTGTTTTTCATGTAGAAATATGTGATGTAAATGGATAAATTGAATATTGGAAGCTAGAAAAAAAAAAAAAAAAAGCATCCATTTACCATATAAATATCAATGTACTCTTAGTCATTATTCCTTTTTATATAGAAATAAAAAAAAAATATTTTGATGTCTTTGATCCGCATCGATCTCCACTTATCCTTTTTAGAACATTGAGAGTGTTTTAGTCTCTTGATTGATTTCCAACATAAGATAATTGAGATTGACTGCCAAAACCAGTTCCCCCAAAAACAGCAACAAAATCTATTGGCAAGTACAAATATAAAGAAACATATGTTTTTCGATATTGTCACGACTCACAAAGCATTGAAGTACAAATAAGGAGATAAATGTTCCCACTGTCTATTGTCGAGTGCTGGATATTTGGACTGTTGCAATTTATTACTGCATTAATTCCATTTATAAAAGCTTGATGAAAACTCATCACCCCATGTGATCAACCTTAATATTTTTTTTCTTGTTCATGTACGTAGGTGGTCATTGATTGCCGGTCGGCTTCCTGGTCGAACGGATAATGAAGTGAAGAACTACTGGAATACCCATTTGAACAAGAGAAGCCTTGTAGGCAAAAGAAAAGCCACCGACTCAAGCCACCACGATCACGAGGAAAACGACGAGAACATAAACAAGAAGAACAAATTCGGTCCATTAATGTGCCACTCCGAGCCCAACGGAAGCCCGAACTTGACAGGCACCACAAAACTGTGTTTGGATGGGAGGAAAGTAGAAGAGAAAGAGGAGGAGAGCACGACTTCAAACGCTTGGAAGGAGGACACAAACAGCTTCAGCTGTACTGACATGGAGTACCCAATAATGGGTGGAAATAATGCAACTTTCGTGTTTGATGATGAGCCCCTGATAGCTTACCTGGATTCTTTTGTCTTGTTTGAAGCATTTGGATGCGTTGGAGACGAGGCGTACGAGCAGATGCAATCGGTGATAGAGTGAGAAGACTGAAGAGAGGACCCACCTAATCAAAGAAAAGATCGAGCACCTCCATACTTTGTGGTAGTAGTGAGTGCATGCCAGGAGTTGTAGCACTACAAGGGTCGCAGTGCCATGTGCTTTTCCCCTGCACTGGCAGTACTATGACATTTTGTGTACGCATGTAATTGCCCGAATATATCTACTTTTCAAACACCTCTGACCTCTCTCTCTCTCTCTCTCTCTCTTCCTAAAGAACAGTGAGATAAGGATGTCTAACTTCAATTCAACCTCACAAATTATTCAGTCATAATATACTCATCACAAATAAGTGGTTAAATGTCAATTTAACCTCTCTCCTGAAAGCAGGAAAAAAAAAATCTTAATTTACAAAAATATGTATGATATGTTTACAACTTTTATACAATTTTTCTTTTCTAATCAACAATTAGATCTATATTTTTACATGCGGGTTGACATACATATTTAATTGTTGATTTTAAAAAGAGTTGTTGAAGTTGTACAAAAAAATTATATAAAAGTTGTAAACATATTTTATCTACTAAGAAAAACCTATATATTAAGATAGATGTGAGTCATGGAAGGAGGGAAAAGCCACACTTCTCACACCCAAATGAGCCTTCTTTAACCTTCTTTTTGGTTTCTCCTTTTCCTTTTCTCTTTTAACTTAAAAAATAACTTCTTCTTTTTTTTCTTTTTCTTTTTTGGAGTTGGAACATTAGATGTACGGTAACCTCTCCACCCCACACGTACAAGCCATCCGCCTCTCTCTCCATTGACGATGCATGCGCCAGCACCTATTTTGGCTCCTTTTAATAGATTTGATGGTTCTCGATCTACCCGTGCTTCTCTGGCTCCCTACATGTGGAGCTCTTTTGCTGCAAAGAAAATTTTAAATCCAAATCTGAACCTTAGAATACACTAGCATTACTGTTATTTGTTTTATAATCCATGGTGGAGACTCATTATTTGTTTGTACAAATATCTCCTAGATTGCGCAGCTCTTTCTTCAACTGGTCTAAACTAAGAACCTTTCGGGTACGTAACTTCTGCGTTCACAAATTATTTGATCGAGGTCGTTGCTTGCCTTTTTGCCGAGAATAAACGGAGAGTTAATGCATGGCCGCGGGTGAAGATCTGATCCTCTGCGGCTCCTTCCATTTGTCATTTGTCATTCAACTATTCAAGTAACAAGTGTTTGTTCCTTGAGCGGCCTGCCCTCCCAGGCCATCCTTCCTGTGATTTGCGACTTGGGCTTCGACCTGCACTCTCAAAGTGGGCCAATCGGTTGGGCCTGTTAGCTCCGTATTGGGTATATGAAGCAGTGAAGCACTATGCCTTTCCATACTTTCGTGTGCTTTGGTACTTACCACTTCGCATTTGACACCTTGTAGTTTGTACATTGGACTGCGTTGCTTTAATATTCGATTTGATGCTTCGATCAACTTACATTACATTATTGGTGTTGTTTGGTGATTGGGGTATAGAGAAGATAATGTCATTTGAATTTTTTTTTGACGAATTGGGTGGTAAACTTTTAACAGAAAACAATAATAAAATGATTAATTTGTTATGAACTTTGAATTTGAGGGCTTAATTATTTAATTTAAAGATATAAGGACCCAGTTAACACCTACGAAAAAGTATTAGGATATTTATAAAAGAGAGATGTTTCTTCTACTCCCATTTTTACACACAGCTTACACCCAATCCGACGTCGCTTTAAATATATATAAGAAAAAAAAATTCAAAACACTGAAAACCAGCATGAGGAAAAATTGGTCATTTGGATATGGTTGAAGAATGAGAGAGGGAGGAAGAACTGACTTGAGCCGTCGAATCTTGCTTCTGTTGTCGGCCACTGGCTATGGAAGAATAATCAACGTGAGTGACAGAGAGAGAGAGAGAGAGAGAGAGAGAAGGAAGGTTTCAACAATTTTGGTTTTTTCTTTTAAAAGAAATTGATTAATTAATTAATTTTTTATTTTTTGGAAAAAAAAAAATTAACACCGCGTCAGATTGAGTGTAAGTTGGATGTAAAATGGGAAGACGAAACATATCTGTTTATAAAAACCCTACAAAATTGTCGGTGGCTGCCTCAACTCTATCTGGTAAAACAAAACACCACAAAAAAAAGAAGAAAATACCTTGAGAAAAATAAGAACTAACGTAAAAGAGGTCTATTGTGACAATCACGGTTTTGGCTTGGCAGAGGTGCTGGCCCCCTAAAGGCTAACGTGACGTGGCACCCGGGTTTGCCTCTTGTCAGAGGATGCACTATCTTTCGGGTAATGATTTTTTTATATCACATCAATTCTACACCAAGATACATAAGGTGTCAGACTTATGCTTGTGAAACCCCAAATTGATGTAGAAATTTCTTCCTCATGTCATCACAGCAGAACAGAATAACCATCTCCCAATGGACTTCCGTAGTTCCGTGGCAATTTTGCTGGCTCTACTAATAACATTGTCAATTAATAAAAAGAAAATCAACAATTACAAAGCGCTACAGCAGTAAATGTGATTCTACAGAATTGACAATACAAAGCTGATAATATCATCCCCAGGATGGGAACCCCAATTACAATACGTCATCATCCGGTTGAGTGTAGAATGAACCGTCGTCGACAGGCAACGAGGGTGGGGTTCCAGGAGGAATGCAAGCGGCGCCATTCTCACCAGCACATATGCACAAAGCCTCTGCATCCCTGAGGATTGCATCCAGCTCAACTCGACCACTCAACTCATTAATAAACTTCAACAGTGTGTCAAAATCCATCTGCTCCCCCATTATCTTACTTCGATATCGCTTCAAGATCGCAACACATACATACAGGTGGAGGTGCTCTGACAAATAATGCGTCCATAATACCTCCCACAAACGCATTGTTTTCTCGTATTCAAATTCCCTACAAAAGTGATGATATTATTATATTAGAGACAAATTTGTAGCAATTGTAAAATATGTGCCAATCTCATGTTTTAAGTTTATAACCTCAACAGATGTATCAGGGGGGAGAGAAAAAAAAAAAAATGTATTGGCAATGAGAAACTTATAATTTTAGATGATTGTGATTTTGCCAGAGGTAAAAAAAACTGGATACAGTTTACAAGTCAAAGGTACAATGAGTGGCAATTTCAGGCATCAATGACAGTCTAAAATTTGAAACATGTTAAGTCTTTCCTATCAAAAGAGAAGGGAAAACAAAAAGGCAGACGTGCATGCTAGCATATTATTTACTCTAAGACACAACAATAATCTGCTGGGTTGTATAGATAACAGCGAGAAAAGAGAACTTAAGTCTCATAAAAACACACCAACACCAAACTGTTCCATCATATTAAGTTCTCTTTCCTGCTCCTGTCTTTTTCCAGCACGATGTGCATCTGTTTAGTTTCCCAACATATTCCTTCAGCTTTTTAGTACAAAAGTGCAATTGAAGGACAACATAAATTTATTAAGAACATAATTTCCTTCAGAAAATGTTCACTGTCGTTTTGCAAACGAATATAAAAAATCAAGTAGAGTGCGACATGTTTAAAGGATCAGGTATCCCAAATGAACAGAAATATGTAACAAAAGATTAAATAAATCAACTAGTAAAAGAGCTGACCTTTTGAATTGTATTAGAATCCAGCGAAAACAAAAGAAATAATTCAGGCAGTCGTTCTGCTTAAAATAGTTATGCAATGGGCTGTCTAACAACTCCACCAACTGCCACAAGGATAGTGAGAAATCATTAGGACTAAAACAAAGAACCAACTGTTATGCTAGCAAAACACTTATTATCATTTAGAGCTGAGGCACTAAATGTTCATGCACACATCCAAATATTGATTAATGATTTGAAACATAGTATTGAAGTTTGATTCCAACTTGGTGCACATGTACACTCGCAGCTTATTATGTTGTTTCATTTTCAATAACAGCATGAAGATTTAACCAAAAAGCCCACCAACAAGAAAAATGCCTTCATATATTATACTATATATAAGAATGCATTTACTGATGAACCAAACAGACTTCGAGTGATCATCTTATGCCTGTTTTAGGTCATTATTGTCCAATTAAACAAAGATTCCATTTCTTAAGTTGATAATGGGGTCATTGAAGACACTGGCTTCCATAGAAGATTCTTTATGTACCATATTGGCTTGTCTAAAATCCACCAAGGAGCCTCATCAAACCCACAAATATTAATAAAGAAACTGAAACGCATACATGCAGTAACGTGAATGACCAAAAGATCATAACAGATAAAACACTAAATTCCAGTACTATGTTTCGAAATGATCAATGTCAAAAGTATTTTACTGCAAGGCTGATAGTCCAATTAAGTCATATAAGGTAATTAAAAGATCATATTATCAATTATACTTTGTGAACACCAGCTAGCTGACCCACATGAAGTCTGTTAGAGACTGTACCACAAATCTTTATTCTCAAAAACAATGGAACTCCAAAGCCTAATGGCTTTCTTTCTTCATTTTCATTGAAGTTTTTTATTTTATACTTTCTTTTTACCAAGAACAACTATTATAGATAAAACAGCCAAAGTAGGTAATCATGGAAGAAGACCATTAAGCAAAATCCTAAAATCACTTGGCATGACAAAACAAACTACTAAACTAAGGCAAAATTCCATACCATTAAGTTACACTATCATGAGTTGCAGTGAAGAAGCTCCAAATAGGTATTATATATAAAATGTGATAAGTAAAATTAAAAAAAAAAAAAAAAAAAAAAAAAAAAAAAAATCAAAGCACATCAGCTTAAAAATATTCATATTCTCATTTGGCCAGGGAAGAAAGCTGAAATCCAAATAACAAGTGGAAATATAAATTAAGAAACTATATTTCTAAATGTGACCTCTCTACTGATAAAACATGATATATCAACCGATTTCTTTCTGCACATTTGAGAGAGAGAGAGAGAGAGAGAGAGGGACCTTGCATAATGCAAAGAGTTGAGAGTGCATGCCATTTTGGTCGCGATTGAAATTGGGTCCAAGGCGTTCCATCAATGCAACAAAACACCAAAATGATTCTGACTCATCCCCCATTATAAACAATATTGGGGACAGAAGATCACTCATGCCCTGTAGGATAGAACAAAAATGTATAATGCGCAGATATAAGTACCAGAGCACATCCCCAACAATATACAAACAAGGGGGAGAAAAGCTTCTGTACATGCACTGGAATAAATGAACAAGCAATGCAGGACCTAAAACAACTTCGACAGACCCCCAGAATCAAACATAGTCAATTCAGCATATAGATAACTAACCATTAAGAGTTCATAAGCTTTACGAACACCACCAAAGAAAATAAACCATAATCTTGAAAACAATAATGTTTTCTGGAAGAAGATTTATAGATTTAAGCCACAAAAAAGAAAAATGATCGATGCTGGCAATACATATTACTGGCTAACCAATGGTCCCAAAATGTTGAAGTGATAAGAAATAGGTCTAACAATGTACATCACGCTCACACGAGTAATTCTATTAGTACATTAAATGTTCATCAAGTATCCATCAAAAAATTAGGTGGCTTTTAAAATCATCATTTGATCAAAATCATCATTTGATCAATCACACGCCCAATGGTGATTTTAAAAGCCACCTCATTTTTTGATGAACACTTTATGGACATTTAATGTATTAATAGATTTACTCCGCTCACACATGCTAGCAACTATCCTCCTTCCCCCACATGCTAAACAAATAGCAGCTCTCACGATAAGAACACAAGACTTTCAAACAAACATATTAGGCTCTGATATCATATTGAATATATCCCGAGACAACCCTCATGACAGCCAAAGAGGGGTGATCAAATATCATGTTGAATAATCAATTATACAAAAGCTTAAGTTGATAGGAAATATGCCCAATAGCTATCAAGCTCGTACACCATACATACACATGCATACAGTACATATATGTATAAATACATTTATTTACACATACATAACAAAGTAACAGCTAAATGCAACTATCACTGCAACAAAATTTTCTGTGTGAGAACATATAATTCAGCCTTTCTTAAATGCAATCCATTGACAAGATCCTTGAAAAAAAAAATTAAATAGGGGATTTTTTTTTTTAGGAAAAAAATTTATATCTCATATATATCTAGAAGAGAATATATTCTTGAGATGGCTATTGAGTATGTGAACTTAAGATAACATGATATGACTTACGAGAGCTTCAAGCTTGTATCAACTTTCAACATGAATTTTCAGGGGGTGATATCTCTTTCCAACATTTACTTGGAATATGTATATGACATGTATCAGAAATATTGAGTTCGCATTGCAGCTATTTGTTGATGAGCTTAAAATACGCAACTATGTTCGATCATGTTATAACCAAAAGTACTTTCTAGGATGTTGAACGTGCTTTTATGCTACATTTTATACAACAATATTTCGCCTGTTGAACGTGCTTTGGAAGCCAGTGTTGTAATGTATATTCGATCGCGAGATGTTCAAAATGTCAGGGTATAGCTTATCTTTGTATTTACATGAACTGATTTGTTAAAGACATGTCATTCATTACAAGTTTTAGACCATCCATGTTATCCGGCCCTTGGGTCTCTTACATAAATGGCTATCAGAACAAGCATGTAATGCACAGTCCTATATTTACATCCAAACAACAAGCAAAAAGCAAGAATGCATACTTTCCAAGATATTATTTATTTCCATTGCATTTAGAATTTTTTCCTAAGATTTACATCTGAGCCAACCAACCGATCACTGAAGCATCTACACAAAATCAATATCAGACAACAAACCAAATGTCCAGTAGAATAAACTTTTCATGAGAAAGATTTACCTGACAATAACCAAGATCGAAGTTGTAGAATGAGTATGTTAGTAGAATATCACGTAATAGATTCACATTTGCATTATCATCCCCATCATAGAAGGAGAGCGATCTGTCAGTCCTTACCTTAAAAAATGGATAAAAATACAATTGTACTTAAAGTTACATTCTTTAATTTATCCAATAAATTCGATTTGTAAGTTCAGAAACAATGTGCTAGTTTTCTGCATACCACATCTTTCTCAATAAGGCCTTTTCTCTCCCTAAATTTTGTAAATCTTTTTGCCTGTTCCGGGGAGATACTCTGCACAGGGAAATATGCATACATAGGTAAAGCCTCAGATAAATCATAATCAGGAGAAATATGAGAATTTTCCAATAAACTAACAGAAGCTTAATTTGGAAAGAGGAAGATAATTTTTCGTCAATATACAGAATGCAGTGAAAACCACAAGGCAAGAGAAAAATTAAATATTTCATACTATTCTTTTGGCCTTGTCTTGGAGAGATCCCAAAATGGGTGCACACTGCTTGTAACGTGCAATTTTCACGTCAATATACTATCCAGTAGGGGCTCTACCAGGGTCTTGTGAACCAATTTACACAAAATTATGTCATGTTAAAATCTTGTGTAAATTGGTTCACAAGACCCTGGTAGAGCCCCTACTGGATAGCATATTAAGATAATGACTCAAGCATTGGTAGTCCCCACTTTTCAATAGTAGTAAAAATGCTCAAGCTGAAAGAATGGACAAAGTAGAAAATTCTACGTATTTTATTTTATATAATTATTTAAAGATAATTTGCCTGTTTACTGTCCTAGCCTTGTCGCTCACCTACGATGCAGGACATCCTAGGTAATTCAACTTTTATAGCCAATCTTGTAAACGAATGGTGAAAAGTTGTCTCCAGACTAGCTTAAAGAAATGTAAAAATTGATAGGCTAGGGTTTAGAGATAGGACTAGGGATATAGGGGCAGTTTTACTGTAAACGCTCTAAGAAGAGGAAGAAGGAGAGAGAGACAGAGAGAGGCTAGCATACTACAACATTTAAAATACCTAGTTTTTCATGAAAGAACCAAGCATAGAAGGTTTGGCTAGGGTTCCTCCCTTGCCATCATCCTCTCCTGATCCTTTGTTTGCTGCTGTTGTGTTCTCTGCTACAGCAAAGGGGATGCTGTCTTCAGCATCATTGGAAGGTTCCCACCAGTTAGCTCTGAATTCAGCCCACCTCCGCTAGGTAGAACTCGCTTTTATTCGGTGACTTATACTCAAGGACGACAGAGTTGGGAGAAAGGATACGTCTCTCTATTCCAGCATCGTCGGTATCTAAGCTTTTCTAGAGTTACTATAGGAAGGCTAGAGAATGCAGAGCAGTGCATTTGGATGAGAGTTTAGTTGCAGAGTATGTGGCAGCAATGAAGATAGATATTGACGGTGAGACTAAGTCTCTGCAGCACTCGAAGGGGGTGGATCCTCTGCCTGTCGAGGAAGCCTCAGTGGCTGCAGCACAGCGATTGCTGGATTCTGATGGACTGGCAGCTTCCTTGAAGGTTGTTAAGCAATCTGTTCCGGCGAGGGGTATCCTTAATCCGAGTCTGTCTGTGCAACCCCTTCTCTCGCCTAAAGTGTCGGACGCGTCGTCATCTTCTCTTGTTGCTAAGGAAGTTGGGGTGGAAGGGATTCCAACCCTTTTGGGTGGTTGCAACACTCCAAATGATGAAAAGGGTGAGGATTTCAATATTAATGGCTTGATACAGTCTCAGAAGTGGCCGGTAGGCATTGGCCCGGATGCAGATGCCTCCTAAAGAGTAACAGAGGTGTGCGAAGGTAGGCTCAAGCGAAGATTCTGTAGAATTTAGAACAACACTTTCAATCTCTTGCTTTTCCCTTTGGGTATTTTACATCCCGACATGCCATTGGATTGGGCGATGGATGGTGTTCATGGCGAAAAAGGAAGATTGGTAATTCTCAAAGTGAAGCTTTGTGCCTTAGGGTGAGAGATCTCCGCACTTGTTGGAAAAAGGAAGATTGGTAATTCTCAAAGTGAAGCTTTGTAGAAGATGATTCCGCTTTGTTTAATGTGGTGCATTTGGAGAGAGAAATGACCAGAACTTTGAAAACAGAGAGAGGACGGTGGCGGAGCTAATGGCCCTCTTTTTCCATACCCTTTTTCAATGGATAGCTGCTTATGATTGTTTTCATATTTCTAGGTTTCATATCTTTCTTTCTTTTCTTTTTTTCTCTTTTCTTTTTTCGGTTAGGTGTTTCTCTTGTATACTTCATGTGTACTTGGTTGGGTCCCTTGGTTTTTAATGAACTTCATTTACTTATATAAAAAGTAAATAAATAAAACAAAAAAAAATACATTGATGTAAGGCGTTATCTTCACACAAGCATAATTACATCTACTCTCGCATGTGTGCTCACAGATTGATGCACATAGAAACAAATTAGTCTCCATGTGGGGGAAGGATAGCAAGAAGTATAAAAGACACTAGAATTACAAACCTGCCACTGGGTCTTTATGGTCTCATACTCCGACTTTTTAATAGACCTAAGATATTTCCTCTCTGCATATGTTGAATCATAGGAATGGTATCCCAGCAAGAATGCCCATGCCTACATTCATTATTGAGATTTCTGAGAACAAGATGCATATTCTATTAAGAATAAATCACACCTCGCCTACTATAGTATATATACCTCTTTCCGTAATCCATGCTCGACTCCCCCATAAAATATTCTCTTTCTCAAAGCTTTTGAATCCAGGACTCTCCCTTCAGAATCCAAGAAGGTGAACCACTGCAAAACAATTAAACCTTTAATAGACCAATATGATCATACTCCGTATGCCTAGAAGTACTTTCTTTGGAAGAACAGAAATGGGATAAAAAGTTACTCAAAAAGTTTTCTTAGATGGCATGGTTCAGTTCATCAATGGTACAAATATATAAATAGTTTGGTAAAGAAGTGGAATCATTTTGACAAGAAAAATTCATAGTTCGTGACACGGCAGACATCTGCTTATAGAAATATCATTTGCAATCTCAAAGAGAGCTTATCTTCAATAAATCCCAGCTCTTACCTCTTCAGAGCCCAAAGGTGGCTGCCGTGGTTTTCCCCATACTAGTGTCAATTTATCAACCTGCCAAAAAAACTGTTGATTTGGGATGCGAAAAAGGAAAGCAATTTTGTGCCATCGGATAAAAATGGCAACTTAGAAGTTTGTTTTGTCTACTAATTAAAAAGAAAAGTGTATCTGTATTAAACAGTTAGCAATCACAAGTCATATTGTACTCCCACTATTATGTTAATTATCACTAGCTATAGCACAAAGTAAGATAAGTTTAAGATCCATGTAAAGACATTCATGGTATGTAATGGTAGTTTTTCTTTTTAAAGAAAAATGGTAGTAGATTGATAACCCTATGACCATGTCAATCGCAATCTTCTGTATTATTTGAATTGACTACATATACATGGATATATTGTATAGAAAGAACGCAAAACACGTTAGGACAAGTCAGCTATGGTACATCAGCTTATGGATTGCCTCTACCTCTAGCTTTCACTAAATGAGTCTGTTTATGGTACCTCATTACTGTGAGAAGCAAATTCAGAAACTTACGAAGCATATCACATTCGTAAAAAATGGCTAGATAAGTAGTCAGAAACTATCAATTGTTTATTAACCAAAATGTGGAAACAACTCTCATTAATGTGCTAAGGAAATCCAGAAACTTACACAGCATATCACAATTTCATACAAGGAAAAATAAATGGCTAGATGAAGTCAGAATTGTCAATAGTTAATAAAACAAAGTGTTGAAAAACTTCTCATCAACTAACTTCAGAAAGAAATTTAAAACAATAATTGGATTGGCTTTAATTGTAATTGAATATAACTCAGGAGCCATCAAGCGCATGACACCATTTTGCAATAAAAACATTCCAAGGTCACAGCTCCTAACCCCATCATTCTTATGGCCAATAGAGGGCGTTACTAAGCTATATATAATAATCTATTTACCAAACACACTAACAGAAACCAGATTTTTTTGGCTTGTAATTGAGTGGCAACAGGTGTATCTGCAGCCAAAGCTTGAAGGCTTGAAGCATTCAACTTAATCATTATTCAGCAACAGATTAGAAATTTATTAACATGCTAAAATTCCAAGAACAAGCATGCATGTCAATACATTGTAGCCCAGTAGAAATATGTCCTAGGTCCACCATGAATGCAACCAACTCAAGTGTAACAATTCAGTGCTTAGCACCTCGGCCTGTAAAATCTTTCCATCCTCTTCAGATATTCCAACTTGATGGATAAAGAATCAAGGATGATAGTCGGTCTGCTAGACTAATTTTCGTAAATGATACAGCACTCATATGTAGAAAAGATAGTGAGCCAAGGCAATAATTATGCTAATAAATAACCAGGTCATCATGTGCCACAAATACAAAATTTACACCACAAACCGCAGGATATAGCAAAAGGCTTACAAAAGGATCAGTCTGCAATGAAAACTAAAGGTCATTGTGAACTAAGGACTTTAAAAGGGAGGATTACTAAAGGAAAAGTAAAAACCCAGAAACTAAATTAAGCAGAAGGCTCCTTTTAATACCTCCTTACTATCGATTAGCTCAAAAGTTCCCAAATTGGTAGCAGCTTCTTCGACATGATTGTGTTTCATATAAGAAATATTCCGTTTAATAGGGATAGATGTCTGCATCAGATACTCCTGGAATTGAATTTCAAATTCTTCCAACTAAAATAACACGGGAGCTTTCAGTTGAACCAAGAGAATAAAGCTCTGATTTGAACCATATATCTATTAACAACAATACTTTGTAATGCTTAGGAGATACAGGCAAGAATTGCATCACTGAGATCCATCATAACAAAAGTTCTAAAAGTTATCTAGTAACTTTTTGCTTCCCTTGTCCGATAGCTGGCTCCGTGGATGTTATGCCTCATTGAGAGCACAGAAATGCAAAGCATTCTAATATGTCCAATGACTAATTTGTCTACAAAGTCCCTGAACAGTTTCTAAGAGGGCTGTTTGACCAAAAAACAAAGAAGGAAAATGATAGAGAACACACACATGTATGGGCTAACACACACTAAACAAAAGGATGAAGATCAGGAAAAAATAAAACGGTAGGATAAAGAAAAATACAATCCATTATTAAAAACATAAAAACACCGGCAAATAAAACAGAATTGGCAGGATAAAGCAATATGATGCACCAAAATTGCAAGTGTAATACCATAGTATCTAGACAGAGTTCCACTTCAAAAGGGCAAAAAAAAAAAAAAAAATACTAATCTGATGATAATGATTGTATGCATATTATGCCTTATTTAAGATCCGGAGAATTAACATATCATAACATCTTCACAATTTGCACTGGAATTTATCAATATCTAAAGGTAGGATGTACCGATACTCCATTTCATTGAGCACATTCAAAAACTCATAACTTCATGGCATCAATTTTCCTCAAACTACCTTCTTCTTTTTCTTTTTTTCTTTTTTTTTTTCATTAGAATACAAATTGAACAAAAAGATACCTCCAAAGGATCTGAGGCTACAGGGCTTCCATCAGGAACTTTTTCTGTAACACTGGATGCTTTCTGAGGGTAATCAAGGGGTGATTGGTTATGGTTTCTCCTTTCAAGCGCACCATATTCATTACCATCACGGAAGAGTTGTGAAGTTGTTTCTCGGGCAAATCTGGTCACAAGAGAGAACTTTTCCAAGACTTGAATCGAGAGATCTCGAGCAGGATCATGAACCTTTTGCCTTTGCTTCACATTGTACCGAGAAGTACTGGAATTGCCAACCACCACATCAGTTCTCTCCTGGTTTTCATTTAAAGGGGACTCACCAACTGAAATGGATGTAGATGGCTCACTGGTAACAGAAACAGCCCTAGGCAGCTCCAAAGAAGACAAAGTTCTCTGTGTAAAACAATGAAAACATGATAAAACATAGCAGTTTTCTATTTCGCAGTCCATCATTAAAGAATAAAGACATCAAGACAAAGTCAAACAAAATACAATGTAAACCATATACACTAGGTCAGAATTTAAAAAATATAGGCCAATCAGGGGATTATTTTATGTCGACCAAAATATATGTTTTACATGTTAGTATACTCCTCCATTTAATTCTAAAGCAAGATATATTGCAACAAAGAGAAAAATATTCTCCTATGATAAAAATTGATTCTCACATGTCGGCATCATTGGCAGGAGGAATATTATGCATCGACTAATAAACGAGAAGTAGTAGTAATTCTACCAACCAACCAAATGAGTAAATCAGTATAATGTGCACCTGGAGAGGATTTTCAAAATCATTCACAAGAAATACATTTGCATCTTCGGCGGACCTGGTTATTAATGAAAAGAAACTTAGAATGGAAGGATATACTGAAATTTGTAACACAACACAACCACAAAATGGCATAATAATAATAAAAATTATTAACATAATAAAATTACATAATTTTTACTAACAAAAGTCCCTCCAATATATGCATCTTATTCCTCCTCATTTATATTCTTAATGGTTTCAAAGAAGAAATTGGTGCCTCTTGTGTATACTGTATGTGTACTTAGGGGCGCCTTACGCTTTTTAATAAATTACATTACTTATAAAAAAAATAAAAATAAATAAAAAATAAAAGAATAATTGCTTTCTCTGTATTTCAAAAGTTTTGCTGCTTTATGTGCTTCGTGTCACCAAGATTTGTTGCTTGCACAGTTTGTTGTATTGGTTATAGTGTGTAAATGAATGTTTAAGGTGAACCAAACAGCTGTGGTGCATTGTGGATTGGGAGGTGGATGCTTTTGCCTTGTTTTATAGGTTGTTGTATTTAGTAAGATTGAGACGAGAAGGGATTGACAGGTTATGGAGGGTCCCTTCCAAAAAAGGGTTGTTTAGTGTCAAATCTTTCTACAGTGTCTTGGGTTGTCTTGATGGTTTTCGTTTCCCTTGGAATAGTATTTGGAGGACTAAGGTTCCATTGAGGTGGCCTTTTTTGTGTGAGCGGCGGCCGTAGGGAAGATCCTTACCATTGACAATCTCCGAAAGTGGCATGTCATCGTCAGGGGCGGAGCTAGGATTTTAAGATTTGGGGGGGCCAAACTGAAAAAAAAAATTAGGGGGGCCAAAACTAAAAAAATAACAAAATTTAGGGGTAAAATTAATTAATTTTTTTTTTGGGGGGGAACCCCTGGCCTTGGGGGGGCCTGCCAGGGGTAGCTCCACTCCTGGTCATTGTGATAGATTGGCGTGTTATGTGCAAAAAAAATGTCTACGGATCACCTTCTTCTTCATTGTGAGGTTGCATGTGCCATTTAGAATGTCTTCTTCAAATGTTTCGGGTTGTCTTGTGTTATGCCGAGACAAGTTGTTGATTTGTTTGCTTGTTGGTGGACTGACGGCAGCACTCAGAGTGCCATTATTTGGAAGATGATGTCTTTATGCCTTTTGTGGTGTCTATGGCAGGAGAGAAATGATAGGTGTTTTGAGGACCACGAGAAGTCTTTCGAAGAGTTGATATCTTTTTCTTAAACACTTTGCACCTTTGAATAGTTGCTTATGTTTTTTCTTTAGTGATTAGTTTTCATGAATTCCTTATTCTTTTTGCCCCTTCTACCTAGCAGCTTCTCTTGTATATTTCTTGTGTATATAGAGACGCCTTACTTTGATTACTTATCCAAAAAAAAAAAAAAAAATTGGAAACCTCTTCATACATTACATTCTTGACCAGTATTTTGGATCAGATTGGGTCAAATATTTTATTCTAAGGAATTTCCATGCATAGCATGAGACAGCCAAGTACTTATATAACATAAAACCAAAAATAATAGAAACAACACATGTAAACAATAACCAACCTCACAAGAAAAACATGTTGCTTTATTGTACCAAGGAACTCTTTGACTCCTCCATTGTAGAAGTACAAAGGAGGAAAAGCAAGTCCTACAAAAGACTTCCATTTAAACATTATAGAAATACACGGCAGTAAATGGATCAGGCCACGCAGCATAGAAGAGAACAGTTTCTTTGAATTACAAAAGGATAAACCAGCCAAACAGAGGGTAGCAGGAAATCATAACTTAGCACTAAAATTCAACCAAAAATGGTGTGAAAATTGGATCTCACATAATTGTCAAGAACTCAAGATCTAAAAACATAGAACTATTAAAAAAAAATTAAAACAAACGAACATAAAAAAAAATAAAAAAAAAATCACCCAAAACAATTATCTAGATCGAGTACAGATAAATGGAGCAAGTTAAGGCTTCGGTGGCTATTTCCAAACATCCATTACACATATGTTGTTTGAGATTCTTTCACATCAAAGATCTTAGAATTTCTTTCCCAGGTTAAACATTTCAAAATCATTAGCATATTTTGCACCACACGTCTTTTTGTTATGAGGATTATGTTCAGTGCACTGTATCTGAGAATCCATCATCGTATCCACACTACTAAACCATAAATTAAAGTCTAGTATAAGCATATCCAACACTACTTTCAGCATCATAAATTTCAGAGCTTCAAAACATTGTAGTCAGCATTATAAATATTTACACCCTATAAAATCATGTGTGATTGTTTTACCTGAAGACAAAACAATGATAATGTACTGCCACCCAAGCGCCGGGGTGTGCCGGCGAATGGACCGCACCTCCGTAAAAGGCATCGCCCTTATGGTATAAAGATTCCTATCTACATTAACAAACCAAACAACAATAAATTCAGCAATTATTTATAATCTCACGCACAAAACTCATTAAATTACAAATCCAAAGCCAACAACCTTTCTCAGACAACTTCGCATTCGAGCTTTGCCCCTTGTATGGAATCCACGTCTAGAGTTACAGAGAGAGAGAGAGAGAGAGAGAGAGAAGCAGCTCAAAGATCAATAAAACCGATGCACTCTACTAAAACACATATAAAACAAGTAGTAATTACCATAAAGAGAGAAGAGCCTTGCTTAATCAACTTCAATCGCCCACTGATCCTCTCGGAAGCGAACTGCGTCGGATGAATGGTCACATTATCCTTCAGATAAACGGTTTCCGCACCGTCGGGTTCGCTCGACGAACTCCGTTTGCTACTATCGCTTCGCATCATGCTTGCTGACCCCTGAAACCGAATTTAGCAAGCAAAAACCTAAATCAAACTCAAGGATTACGCATTACGCATTACGCATTACTTTCCGTTGGATTACTCAGCTAATGTCCGGGATTCACTTTTTGCAAAAATTGAATTATGATTCCCCGATTAACCGCAATTTCGATTAAAACAAATTGGTATAAAGTAATCGAAGGATTATATGCGATTGCGAAATGCTTACATGTAGCTGTGACGCAGCGTAATCCGCGTCGTCGGACAAATCGTTTAGCTCAGTTTCTTGCATGGCCAAGGATTCGTGCACCGAGAGAGAGAGAGAGAGAGAGAGAGAGAGAGAGGCTTTTTCTTCGACACGAAGGCAGGGCGGGGTTGCGAGGGAGTAGAGATGAAAGAGGCAGGAACGGGTGGGACCGAGTAGGCAAAGAAGAGCAGGGGTAGTTTCGGGTGGTTACGCTATCTTGTGAACCGTCTATACTTTGGTAAGCCGTATGTATTGACGGTTGAGATTCATACGGCCCTTATGGTATCACTGAGTGCTTTAAGATTTCTTCAGCTGATGTGACTTTATTTTGGATCCGGCCCTATGTGGTCCAGCTGATTGCCCGTCATTACTGTTCAAACAAGTGGTTTCCTATATTTGGTTGTAATCTTATTAAATCTTCTCAAATTATTTATTTAAAATTTTAATAAATTTCAAATAAGTAATTGTAAGAGACTACTTATTGAACCCACATGACCAGATACGTGGTTGGATAGCCTAATTTTATTTGGTCAGGTAAGTCATGATCTAACACAATCATCTGCCAAATTTCTTTCAAATTCAGACAAATAATTTGAGATGATCATAATCTCAATTTTGCAATCCTTTCTTTTAAGTTGTCCGAATTTTGTTTTATTTAAACAGTATAATTGCAAATATCTTGATCTCGCCTGGGCCTAATCTAATTACTTTTTCCACAACATGTCCACATTTTGTAGGTTTTTTTTTTACCTTTCCTAATATCAAAATAGCTCCATCTAGAATATCGTGTCTTTCTTCCACTCCCACACCTAAAGTGATTGTGTAACACTCGGTCCTATTTAGGGAAAAATAGTTGCTTACATAAAGTGGGTAATTTATAGAAAGATAAAATGAGAACATGAAACACTGAAACAAAACCATTTGGGTAAAAGCCCCATCAGCATCAAGCAAGAAAACTGCTTGGGTGAGAGTCTCATTGACACTACGAAACCAAGACTGTTTGGGTGAGAGTCTCATCGACACTATGAAACTAAGGTTGTTTGAGGTGTAGTCCCAACGAAATCATGTGTAAGACCGGTTGGGTTGAAGTCTCATCAGCATTAGGCAACAAGACCTTCTGGGTGGAAGTCCCATTAGCACTAAGATGTGATGAAAACTTACGAAAAGTATGCATAACACGATGATAATGTATGACATGGTTTGTATGGATTTTTATGTTAGACGTATTGGCATGTTTATGAGTTTGAATGGAACAAAGCATGTGTATACTGTTATGACTGGTTTGAATTTGAGGATTTTTATGGTTTCTTGCTTAGATGTATATGTATGCTTGTATTTCCTGAAAGTCGTGGTGTGCTTATACATGAGTATAGCTGAGATATATGATATACAGACATGTATGATATAAATGAGCTTATATGTGTATGCTTCTAAGCGGGAGGTTGGAACATGTACATATATTTACAGCTAAGTTGTAATATCCGAGACATTATTTAATAATTAAAGTATAAAATTTAAGTAAATAATTGGTTAAGTTAATTTAGTGATATTAAAAATGTAAGAAAATATTTTTAAAGTCCAAAGAAAATAAAATATAAAAGAAAGTAGAAAAGAAAAAAAATAGAAAAGAAAATAGAAAAAGAAAAAAGAAATAGAAAAAGAAAAAGAAAGAAAATTAAAAATGTGTGTGCACGTGTGTGTGATGTGAGGTGCAGACCTGCACCTCACACCACATGCGCCCCAAAACAAGGTGCATAAGAAAATGAAGGGTCAGTCAGCCCTTCACAAAAGAGTAATGCTACATATCATCCATTTGTCTTTCTTTTGTCATTCTAAAATTGATGTGATTCTTAAAATCACTATTAGATCAAAATCCAATAATGATCTATCATAAATTCAATGGTGATTTTAAGAGCCACATCAATTTTGGGAGGATAAAAGGAGGACAAGGGGATGATATGTAGCATTCCTCTTCACAAAATAAGGCGTTGGGCCCTGAGTAATGCTACATGTCATACCCATGTCCCTCTTGTGTCCCTCTAAAAATGAGGTGGCTTTTAAAATCACCATTGAGCTTGTGATTGATCAAAATTGAATTTTGATCACATGGTGATTTTAAAAGCCACATCATTTTTAGAGGGACACAAGAGGGACATCGGTATGACGTTTAGAATTACTCATGAGCCCTTTATTTAATTGAAAGAGCCAAAATGCCTATTTCATTGAGAGAGAGAGAGAGAGAGAGAGAGAAGAGAGAGAGAAGAAAAAAAAAAGGGGGGGGGGGGGGTGGGGGCAGAATTCCTCCCACTTTTCTCTAGGGTTTTTAATGAAAAACCCTAGATCTACTAAAACTTAAGCCTTATACCTCAAATCAAATTTATGGGTATTTAGTTTAAATTGTATTTTATGATTTTTTAACCCTAAAAATTTCTTATGGGTTAATGTTATTTTGAATATGTTAGTGTTCAATGTTAATGGCACTACAAAAAAAATAGGTATTTAGAACCATTTTTTTAGAGCCTTTTTAAGCCCTTAAAACGACTCTAAACAATTTGCACCGTTTTTTTTTTTGAAACGTTTTGAGAGCGGGTCAACACATCAAGTACTAAAACCAGAATTGAGCCATTTTTACCTAAAACGACTCTAAGTTGAGCAGCTTTTATAAAAACGGCTTTAACCGGTTAGAGCTGTTTTTATAAAAGATGCTCAAAACGGTTAGAGCCGTTTTTAAAAGCGAATCAAAATAGTTAGAACCGCTTTAGAAAAATGGTTCAAAAATTAGAGCCGTTTTAAGGACCCTAAAAAATTTAAAAAAAAAGACTTGCAGAGCAACGTTTGGTTACCTAGAAAACTAAAATCCACCATTTATTCTTTTCTTTTCCCCATTTTCCGAACAATCAAACAGATTATAACCATTTCTCAGACACAATTCACGGCCTAAAGAAAACAAAAAGAAATAAATCTTTTTTCTTTTCTTTTTTTTTCTTTTTTTTTAATGAATGAATATGATCTACTGCAACCGTGGCTAGATGAATCACAATCAAGAGAAAAAAAAATATTCTATCACATTACTATAACAACAAAGCAGTAGACAACACAAAACACCAAAACCTTTACAACAGAAACACCCAATACTGCAACGACAAAACAACAAAAACAGAAAACTAAACAGAACAGCAAATACCCCCTTGATGCTTTCAACAGGTTTCCATCAAATTCAATCACAATATCACCTAGACAGATCCAGCACGATCAGCAGCAGATCCAGGAGTTACCTAGTCAAAAAATGGGAAAACCATAAAAATAAAAATTAAAAAAAATGAGCAACATGCATTTTCTTCAAAATCAAAACACCAAAATCACAACATGTTGTGGGTCTCTTGACAGTGATCGGAGAGGGAGAGAGAGAGAGAGAGAGAGGAAGAAGGGAGAAGAAGAAAATGAAAGAAGAAAGAAAGGGAGAAAGGAGAGATGGAGACATGAAAGTGACGATCAAAGAGAGAGAGTAAAGAAAGAGATCTAGATATTTTATGGGTGAGTGAAAAGAAAAGAAAAATTCAAATTCAAAATGTTGAATTTTTTTTTTGATGTGCGCGCGGGACATGAAATTTTCGTGTCCCACCCAAAATTTAGAGCCGTTTTGGAAGAAAACGGCTTCATTTTGAAGTCGTTTACCAAAACGGCTCCAACTTGAGCTGTCTCCAATCACTAATTTTTATTTTTAATTAATTTTTTGATAACTAAGCATATAGTATACTAGCTAATTAAATATAGTATTACATATTAATTATAGGGAAAAGTACACATAAAAAATATTAAAAAAAACAAATTAAAGAAAAAAGGAAAAAAAACAAATTTTTGTTTAAAAATAAATAAATAAACGAAAAACAAAAATTAAATGTGATGGATCGTATTACATCATGTGTGATAGATCGTGGTACGATCTATGTGATCGATCGTGGTACGATCATGTGTGATCGATCGTGGTACGATCAATGTGATCTATTGTGGTAGGATCTAAGTGTGATCGATCATGGTACGATCTAAGTGTGATCGATCATGGTACGATCAATGCGATCGATCGTGGTAGGATCTAAGTGTGATCGATCGTATACGATCAATGTGATCGATCGTGGTACGATCTATGTGTTCAATTGTAGTACGATCTATGATCGATCGATGTACGATCAATGTGATCAATCGTGGTACGATATGTGTGATCGATCGTGGTATGATCATGTGTGATCGATCGTGGTACGATTTATGTGATCGATTGTGGTAGGATGTAAGTATGATCGATCGTGGTACGATCTAAGTGTGATCAATCGTGGTACGATCTAAGTGTGATCAATCGTGGTATGATCTAAGTGTGATCGATCTTGGTAGGAGTTAAATGTGATCAATCGGGGTACGATCTAAGTGTAATCGATCGTGGTACAATCTATGTGATTGAACGTGGTACGATCAATGTGATCGATCGGGGTACGATCTATGATCGATTGTGGTATGATCTTTGATTGATCATGGTACGATCTAAGTGATGGAACGTGGTACGATCATGTGATTGATCGTGGTACGATCAATGTGAGACCCTTTTCTTTTTTTCTTTTTAAATGGTTGCAATTAGAGCCGTTTTTATAAAAAACGATTCCATTTCGAACCGTTTTGTTAAAACAGCTCAAATTAGAGCCGTTTTAACAAAACGCCTCTAATTAGAGCCGCTTTTGTTAAAACGACTTAAACTAATTTGACCTGTTGTAACGAAAACAACTCTAATCAAAGCCGTTTTAGAAAAAACTGTCATGCCCCCATTTTGGGATATAAGGGAAACGTGAGTTTGAGTACTAAAATCATATAAATGGAAGCGTGCATTTACAACATATAAATTAAATAACTCCTATTTTATTAAACCTTTTTATTAATAATTCTTTACAACACCTTGAATTCTCCAAAAGAAACATACTATACAAAGTAAAGCTTTGATCAGTCCGCAATGATCTACTGCTCTTCGCGAGATCTACGCCAATACCAAGAAATGACATCATTTTATTGGGTCATCTGGAAAGGGTTGAGGGAAAAAGGGGTGAGTTCGACAACTCAGTAAGGAAAATACAACACCAGGGGAATAAAACATGCTGTAAAACCTTCTTGCCATATTCTTTAGTCAAGCATAATGACAGATTTATTCTAGCTCACTGTTAAGTATTAATTTCACATATGAGGAATTGCATAATGTAAATTGATTTACAACTTAACCCAATAGTATGTTAATTTTAATTTATTTAAATGATTTAAGTGTTTTTGAATCTATTAAAAATTACGATGATGTTTAGAAGTATGAATATGATATGTGATTTTAGGCTGAGTATAAGTTAGAGATTCAAGTTATGAAAAATTGTCTGAGAAGTGATATGCTAGGCTGTTTAAGTTTTATAAGAAAACACATATTAAAGCATGATTCATAAAATGAAATGAATTGTTTTAGGACAGGTGGCATAGCATATGAACAATTAAATAGAATTTGAAGAATATGAATAATGGTATAAGAATGACAGTTTATGCAGATTAACAAGATGAACAATTAAACAGATTTTATAATGATTCAGTAAATTCTTTTTATCAGTTTTCTCTTTAATCCTTTCTCTGTGGTTTAACTCTTACAGACTCTAAACCGCTGTTAACCGTGAGCGGAGCACGTTGGCTTTTGTCACACAGACCTATGGACTCAGCCTGTCGTCACAGGGGAGAGCCGTTCCGAGTTGGGGATCTTCCCTAGGTGAAGGCCAACCTCGGCTGGTAGCACATACCAACTTATGGTATGTTTGTCATGCTACCCTATGGGTACCAATCCTAACTGTAATAGTGTCTCAGGGTTAAACAATTACTGCACATGAACGTTTTCTGTAATACTGTAGGCTCTGCTTTATCTGTATACTTTATTTCAAAACTGTAAGAGCCACTTTCATAACTGTAGTCATGTGCAGAATTTAACTTTAGATTCTATTTTCTTTCAAAACTATATTCATGAATAGAGTCATATACTTTGGAATTCTCTGTAATCATATCTTTGAAATGCTCTTTATCATTTCTCTGTATAATTCATAATTTTTGAAATGCTCTTAGTCTTAACTATA
Organism: Alnus rubra; assembly: GCA_028654335.1. Taxonomy (NCBI): domain Eukaryota; kingdom Viridiplantae; phylum Streptophyta; class Magnoliopsida; order Fagales; family Betulaceae; genus Alnus; species Alnus rubra. The sequence goes on from JAJPGS010001263.1 coordinate 3,011,062, forward strand.
ATTATGCATAAATCATAATTCTTAAAAAAATGCTCTTAACCATAACTGTAATTTATGCTCAAAATTCTTAAACAATATCATATAAGTAATAAAGCTTGGCATTAAAAATCACATGAGCAACGCTTTGTAAAATTCCCAACACTTTTTCAAAAGATTTGTAATAAAATTTTGTTTGGGGTTTTTCGGTGTTGTATCCCCTTACCTGGACTTTCCATTAGCATCGGAATCGAGCTTTTACCTAATAAATTGAAAGAAGAAGCTTAGAAGAATATTCTAGAATTTGTAACCTAAAACTTAATTAAAATATACATAACACGTAATCAAAGATCTCCAAATTGTACGGTCGGTCAACATCCATAATATCACATTATTACCTAGAGACTAAACTACCAACAAGCGTGACTCACTCAGTCCCAATCACAGGATATCTTCCAAAAATGGCAAACCCCTCTTGAAAACCATATCCTTGGTCCAAGAGTTCATGACGAAAACATAATCCTTATTACACTTAGCTTCAACCGAATTAGGAAACACGTCCAATATTGAATTAACCAAACAGCTAAACACCATCTATAACCTAGAACACCCAAAGCATGTCTCATATCACTCACACCTATTCATAATCAAAGAACCATATAGTAAAGCATGGTTTAGCCAAATAATAATAATACACTTAACCAAACACACCTACACTAAACCAAATAATGCCTCATATCATAACTAATCTACCATAAAAGTCCCTAGGAACTTAATTTCAGTTAGTAATCCATTAGGAACAAATTTAACCCATTCCAATTTAACACAATATATATATAAATCTCACTTAATTATCTAGCCCAATACCTCCAAATAATATTTCAATATCTATTCATTTTAAACAACCCAAAACAAATCTCCGAAACACAATATGGCCAATATGGGAAATCTATTCTTTAAAATTCATCACTGATCCGGTTACTAACAGACAATTACACTTAAATATTCATTCAGCTATTTTAACCTCAAAATCAGAATACCCATCACCAAAGGACAGTATTTCAACCAAGATCAACACACAGGGACCACAATAATCACACCTTAAAAACCTTAAATCAAAACAGGGGATTCATCCAAAATCACCTACACACATATACTCACTGCCTATACAGGACAGGGAACACAATCAGCACTAAAAGTACCCAATTTTATCTAAGCATCACGACAACTACTGGCTAGAGCAACCACCCACAGTGAACACACACATCACTGGCCGGAAAAACTCACACACAGAGAACACAATTCAAAACCATTCGGCCATCATCACCCAAAAACATAAAATCACCAATTAATTGAAAAGCCCCAAAATCATAAAACCCTAATTCCAAAATAATCACAAATCAAAATATCCAAGCTAGATCATAGGGTTTTTATACCTTGAGGATTTAATCCAAAAATCCACCGAAAAAGCCATCGGAAAATGCACAGGAAGAACCGGGTCTTCCTCTCGGGTCGTCGGGTCACCGAGTCGGGTTTTCGGGTCAGAGGCTTCGGGCTTCGTGGATCGGCCGGAAAGTCACCTTAGCTCGCCGGAAATCGGCGTCTGGCCGCCGGACATGGAGGATCGAACCTCCAGGAGGTTCGGGTTGCACGGGTTCTCCCGGATCCGTCGGGTTTGGCTCACGGGTCGGGGGTTTCTCTCCCGGGTCTAGCGGGTTACGGCCCGCGAACTTCACGGCTTCACGATCGGGGCTCCTCCCTGGTCACGGGCTTCACCGGAAGTTGTGTCACCGGCGTTCCCTGGGTTCTGGGTCCACCGGGTCCTCTCTTCCCCGCCACTCTCTCCCTCTCGGCATCTCTCCCTTTCTCCCGCTCTCTGCTTCTCTCTCTCTCTCTCTCTATTTCTCTTCTCTCTAATCTCTCAATCTCACTCTCTCCCTCGATCTCTCATCTCAGTCTCACTCTCTCCCTCTCGCTGTCTCTGTTTTCGGCAAGAAATAGAAGAATAGAAGAAGAAAGAAAGAGGAAGGAAGAAGATGCGGAGAGAAAGAAGAAAAAGAAGAATTAATAAGGGCAAGTCAACTTGCCGTGCAAGTTCTTCTCCTTCCTTTTTTTTTTTTTTTTTTTTTTTTTAACTTATTGATTAAGTTACTTACTAACTAAGTTATAAATATATACATATATTATTATTATTATTATTATTATTATTATTATTATTATTATTATGTCTAATAAATCTGGGATATTACAAAAATGACTCAAATTATAGTCGTTTTAACAAAAACGGATCTAATTAGAGCCGTTTTTACTAAAACGGCCCAAAATTAATTAGAGCTGTTTTGTTAAAAGGGCTCTAACAAAAACGGCTCCAAAAATCGTTTTTTTTTTTTTGTAGTGTGGGTTAGTGTTTATTTTTAGGTTAGTAAATATAATTTATGAGTTAGTGTTAATTGTTATGTGTATTTGTTTAGGTTGTGATTTTTAGTGTTTAACCCTAAACAAATGATTTGGGTTAGTAGTATATGTGTTGGTTTAATATTTTATATTATAGGTATGTGTTTGGAACCCTAGTTAGTTCTTTGGTAATTTAAGAGCTAAAATATTATTCTAGTGTTAGAGAAATAATAAGTAATGTGCAATGTGTTATTTTTACAGTAGCACATTGCAGAAAGTTGTTTAGGAAGCTTAGTTTAACTTGTTATCCGCGCAGCCAATATGAGTATTCTTCTCATTGAAAAAAATACAATTTTTTTATGTAACTTATAAAAATGCAAATAATATGTGTTCTTCTTACCGAATCGATGATATGTTAAAAATATATGTTTTGGATGATTCGAGTAGTTTCAAGTACGTTGAAAATTATGCCAATGATATTATTGCAAATTGAAATGTGTGTGTGAAGTGTGATATGAATTGTGATTTAAATGTTTAACTACCTACTGCGGTTGGGATTTAAATTACGCAAATATTGATTGATGAATTGATGTGTTGAATTGTTTATTGTTTTATATTGAAAGCATGTGTCTAAGGCATGGGCATGAAAGTAGGAATATATAATTGAGCATTAGCATGGAACATGAAACAAGAACAGCATGAACAGAAAATAATTAAGTAGGGGTTCACATCCCATGGTACCTGGCAACAAGGAGTAAATGGATTAATTAAGTGGGGGTTCACGTCTCACGATACCTGGCAACATGGAGTAAATGGACTAATCAAGTGGGGGTTCACGTTCCATGGTACTTGTCAGGTAGTATTGGGGTTCACGTCCCATACTATTTGGTAAGGAGCAACGAGAGATCACGACCCAGGGTAATTAGTCACAATGAACAAAAAATAGCATGAGCATGTATGACATTGTCTTTATGAGTGTGATGTCTTTATGATATGATGTATAGTAGTTTTATGCTAGACGTATTAGTTTGCAAATGAGTTTTAATGGACAAGAGCATATGTATATTTCTATCGACCAGTTGCATGATTTAAAAGTATTGAGTTTCAATGTACTTAGATATTTATGTTTCTAAATTGTGGAATATAAGTGTCTTCGAGTAGGCAAGTAGACTGTCGTTTGATTTCCAGTTTAAGAGTACTTGCATACTAGGGCTACGCTCAAGTGCATGTATGACTAAGCCGACATATCAAAAGCATTGAGTTGTAATGCACTGAAACACGGAGTACCTATATTTGGGAATATTGATATTTATGTATAGCTGAGGTAAGATGTCGTTGTTTTCTTGCTCAAGGCCTATGTGTATGCGTGAGCCCGTAATGGAGTAATCGTGTGCGTGTAAGTCTGAGCCATCGACCAAAAGTCAAATATTGTAGATGGGTTTTTATGTAGATGTTTCCAAGGTGGAAAGTCTGGAGCTTCTACATATGTTCACAGCTGCATAATATATTTTAACGTTTTCTTAAAAGTCGGTGTTTACTGTATCAGTTACATGTATCTTCAAGAAACAAATGCTTATAAAAATGAGTAACTGTTTTTGTAAATGTAAACAAAAGGAAGTTGGTTCTTTGCAAAAACTCAATGATTAGTATACTACTGAGATCTCGGTATATTTTATACTGAGACGGTGAACTCACAATTTCACCTGTACGGATGTGGTTATCCCCACAACTGTGCAGACATTGATGTTGTGGTTGCAGGTACATTTGAGATGGACGATGATCTAGCGGCATTGTACTTGGGGTATTACTATTGAAGCTTGACGCGACAGTTGTGATGGGTTGGACCATAGGTGTCTGCTCTTTAGAGTATTTTGTCCATGGCTTATGACATGTGTGTCACCTATTCTTTTGTATAAGCCATTCTTTTGTTATATGATGTAATTAATGTTAAGCCTTAAACAAATACACTCATGATGGCTCTTTTGTGTAGTTAACTAATGATATTATAGAAGTACTTTTCCATTGTTAATGCGATTATTAATTATATATTTTTTCGCTGCTTAGATGTAACTCTGATTATCAGGTACATATCATGGGATATGTGTCATATATTGGCTGAGCGACAAATAGTCGTGCCACTGTGATGATCCGTTTATGTTTATAACAAAAAAAAAAAAAAAGGTAATCACATAAGTAGTATGATTTCATGTATTTATGAAATGCCAGTGTTTACCTCATTAGCTACGAAACCTTTTTAAAAGAAAAGTATTAAACCAAAATGTAGCTGTTATTGTAAATGCGTGGTAGAATGAAAGAAAATTCTGCTCAATATGAACACGTAGTGGTTTATATACTCACTGAGACTGTGGACACATTATTCTGCCTATGTGAATGTGGTTACCACTGCGATCACATAAATCATATTGTTGATGCAAGTGTAGACGGATTAGATGAAGACCCCGTGACCTTGTACTTGGGCTACCACGACTGATAGTAGTTTATGTCGGAGCTTAATGTCGGGCTATAGTTTTAGTCCCTTCATGTATGGGCATTTTTGTTAGTATATAGATACAATGGTATATTTATGGCACTGTGTCGCATGTGACACATTTTGTATAGCCGTACTTTGGTTATGTAAAAGATACATTGATCAAGCTTTGTAACGCCCCACCTTTTGTGAAAAAGGCATAAGTAAATATAACTAATTATTTACGTGACATTACGACATTAGATGTGCGATAATAATAGCGGAAACAAAATGTGTATCTTTTTTTTTAAAAAAAAAGACTAGATTAAAATTCTCAAAACACTTCAGAGCTTCAAAAAATACCTCAGATTGATATAAAATGAGTAGTTCTACATATTATTTACATACAAAATATTATATACGCCACATGTGGCGTTGAATAATTTACAAATATTGTCTTAATGTTGTTATTAATCTTAATATAATAAACATATCAAAAGTAAGCATAAGGGAAGGTAGATGATTAATTAGGGTAATCCATACAAAATAAGGCAATTGTTTGCCTTAGATGTCAGGATCATAACAAGGATCCTGATATTCCTGATACTCCTCAGCTTCAACACTTGCATAATCATCTACAAGATTGTAGATAGGACCACAATCCCATATACCTATAAGTGAGTCCATTGTTTTTAATAACATGATGCTTATAAATTTTTTTAAAAAAGAAAGCACAATGCAATATAACTTCATATTTATATGTATATGGTCATGAGTCATAGTCATAGATTGAATATAAATATATCTATTAAGCGATGATGGTGATAGTTTCATGCAAGTCTTAAAAGATCATCTTCCTTTCACTCATCTCGTTGCAGTCTCATGCCTTTTAACGGGTTTCTGGAGCGCTAGCTCTTCACACTAATAGCTTATTTGTTCACCTCGGATATCTCCGATTTTTCAATATTAATCTTTCACGGGATTTATATCCACTGGTGGTTCTGCCAGCTTTGTTTCATAATTTCATTAATTAAAAAAAAAACAAAATAAATAAAATATGCAAAACCACATGTGCAAACAAATAAATAAATCTATAAACAAGACGTAATTAAAATTCAGCATCCCTCTCAGTAAGTATTAAAGAAATACTTACAGCTTTTGTTTCCAAAAAGAGATTCCACAGAAAGGTAACTGCATAGTCATGTTTACGCAATGATTAACATATAATTTGAGGATATCTTTATTATTACTAGTTTAACTCTTTTTTTTATTATAGTCTTTATTTTTATTTCAAGCATTAAGTCGCTATATTTATTTTAGACAAGTATTTATGTCATATAATTTATTTATCACCCCCATTTTTTATTTTTTTTTATTGATGACTATAACAATAACCATATAACTATATTTGGTATAGTTGAGCATAATAACTGTATTAACACTAAGACATATATATTTTATACAAACTAGGCTTAGTGACTTCTTCAATAATATCAATAATACGTATGTAAACAAATGGACAGAGTAACGGTATTATTATATCAAATGCCTAATATTTTAAAATAGTTGGGCAACACAACGGCACCTTTGGAAATATTTCCATTTTATAACAAAATAACTCAACCACATATATATATATATATATATTACTTCCATTTGTTAATTAAATACCTATATAAAATCTGGTATAGTTTGTATAGCATTCATGCCTATCATTTTTATACACATCTTTAACACTCACACACACACACATTTCATCTTAGTACACACACACGGTTTCATTTCAGCACACACCCACGTTTTTACTTCAACACCTTTAATTAATCAATTAAACAACACACGTTTTCATACTATAAGGCACTTACTGGGTCTTCTAGATTAAGTTGGATTGCTGATCTTCTATCCTTATTGTTGTAAACTACTGAGAGAGATGGAGGGTGAGTTCGTTTAACAGAAGAAAACTAAAACTGAAAATGAACACAGAACGTAGAGAACTTCGTGGCTTACCAAAGGGAAGAAAAAGCTTCTAATTTTTATCCTCTCTATTTTTCCACAAACAGACCACATAAGGAAGAGGTAAATGAAGATTGTTCTTCTTATTTCTATGATTTAGTTAGTGTTTTAGTTGGAGCTTCTTGTAGCCTCTGATTAGTTAAGAAACAGTGGAAAAATGAAGGGACTTTCCTCTGGTCTATACACTAAACTAAGAGATAAAAGTTGCAGAAAATCGGGTGAGCAAGAAGGAAGAGAGGCTCTTGGCTTGTGTGAATGAAAATCCATCGCCCAAGCTCCCTTTTAATAGTAAACCGAAGGTTAGGTTTATTCCAGCTAGGGGTGTAAACGAGCTGAGCTACTCGTGAGTTTACTCGAGATCGGCTTGAATAAACTCAACTCGTGCTCGAATCGATTATTAAATGAGCTACTCGTGAACACGAAAATCAAACTCGATTATTAAACGATGCAAACTCGTATAAACTCGACTCGACTCGACTAAAGCTCGTGAACCCGCTCGTATAAGAATCGACTCGTTTATTAAGGCTCATCTCGTATATATATATAACTAATTTTATAATATAATATATTAATAAATAATATAATATATGTAAGCATAAATTAAGTAATAAATAACAATAGTTATTAGTTAGTATATATTAATTGGTTATAGGTATATAAAATAATAAAAGTGAATAATATCAATAATTAATTATTAGTCATATGATATAATGGACAATCTGTATACTTAATCATATGATAATATAATGTTGTGCCATATGACATGTAAATATAAAATGCAATCACTTTATTATATGTTATGAGTTTATCATTAAATACTTAATAATCATTATATCACGTGATCTAAGATCTAAGATTTAAGATCATACGAGTTGTTAAATCATGTTAATACGTTAAATATGCTATCATATGATAATACTTAGATCGTATGATCATATAATATTAGTATTATTAGTAAGTAGTTATGAATTATGATTTATGACTCATAAATTCGTAATGATCAATTTGACCATATTTAATTACTTATTATAGATTCATAGATAATTGTAATTCAGATTCTAGACTCATTGGCAATTGCCTTATTGTTTGCTTTATTGCATAATCCTAATACGTGCAAGTGCACATTATTTTGAAATTTTGTGGTTTAATTTTTAATTTTTAATTTTTTTTTTTTGCTAAAGTCAATAATTTAAATTATGATGCGGGCCGAGCTCGAGCCGAGTACTTGAGCTCGGGATCGACCAAAATGGCCGAGCTCGAGCTCGAGCTCGGACAATAGTTTTTCTTACGCGAGCCGAGCTCGCACAAGATTTTTCAGCTCGTGTCGAGCTCGAGCTTTACTGTTTGTTAAACGAGCCGAGCCCGAACAGGCAATACCCGCTCAAGACCGGCTCGTTTACACCCCTAATTCCAGCGCCTAACTTCATCAATGGATAGGGGATTTGAAGGTGTTCGAGTGTTGACTTGAGGGGTACGAATTTGAGTGCTATCTCTTATCTCCTTCTAACTAGGATTTGATCTTAACAAATTAAAATATGATTTTCTTTCCTCAGTTTTCCTTTGCCTTAGATTTCTATAATTGCTGGGTCAAGTTTACAAGCATGTGGGACGGTAGAGGGAGACGACTGACATTTTAGTTTGGGCTTGGCTTTTCTTGGAATAAGGCAGTCATGCCTTTTTAAGCATTTGGCTGTACAAAATTAATGAAGACTAAACGTTTGATTTAATTACCCATACACACTATTCAATTTCTATTATGTAAGGATTAGTCATCTTTTCTTCCTACTTAAGATTTTTAATCTTAGTCTTTTTAAATAATTAAGAACTAAGTGTAAATAAATTGAGTCTCACACATAAACTAAAATCATCAATGGAAGTGATGAGTTTGCTTAATTAAATATATATATTGTCATTATTAAATCTTTTATTTTCTCGGGCGTTATAAGCTTTAATCATATAGAGGTATTATTTGGCTTTGTGTTGTTTATAGTTCTAATTCTTTACTGTTTAGTAATTTTCGCTACTATGTGTAATCTTTGATGAATCACACTCATGTTGTGAGATGTTTAGTGTTGATATTTGGTTGATGGCGTGAAGTCATGCCACTGCGATGATCGGTTTTATTATTAAAAAAATTGGTCGTCACAAATAGGTTCATTGTACATAATTATATATAATCCATAACTTTCCTTTATATGGTATATTTGAGCCCTTAACCCCTTTTTGATAGCATTTGTACTATCCGAAGGATCTATACTACAATATCGGTGCCCCAGTGAAGCATACATACCGTCATTGCTAGTTGCTCGACCAGATATAAACCCCAAGTGATTCACACCACTAACGATGTTGTCTTTGTTATCACCACTCATACATGGTCGCGTCGGTCAGTTATAAATTATTGGATCTAAGGTCAAACAACATAAAAGTAAACTATGGACTATACGGTCAAGTCTTTATAACCTTGTGCCCGCCATCCGTACATGACGATCCACACATCTTATATTCAATTATCATAACTCATTTATCATATGCATGCATTGAAAACATTAGCTCATAACATAATTATTTAAGTAAAAGCATGCATAAAAGATATCATTATTTGTGAAGAGAAATGTCACATTTGTATGTTAGAATAGTTTAATCATTCCATAAGCATTTACGCACAACCTCAATTCCGAACATCTTAACTCCACGTTACTGCAATACATACTTTAGTATTAGACATATTCCACATTAGAAACCCTAATTATGCGATGAAAGCCCTAATCATTCATTAAAAACTTTAAAACCCTGGTATTATTCTTCTCTATCTACATCAATCATTCGATCATTAGGGGTCGATCATTCGATGCTGACTAGAAACCAAAAGTTTCCCAAAAACCTAATCTCATGTTCAACCAAGACTCCTAACAATTATAGAAAGCCTAACAATAATCATCCATTTCTATAAAATATCTAACCCATCATCAACTATATCATATTCAACCTAGAAACTTAAATAAATTACTCAAATTAATAAACTACAGAAATGCAACCTAAGCAGTAGTTAAACATTAAGCTAATATACTTATAACATCAATAGGAATGAGATTAGGACAAGGAGTTACATTTTCTTGAATGTATTACTTCAAGAATCCTTCTTCTTCTCTCTCTCTCTCTCTCTCTCAACCTCACTCACACTCTCTCTAGAGCTTTCTGAGGTAAGAAAGCTAAAATGGGTGAAATTGGTGTAAGAATGAATATAAAGGCCACACATGCACGTTCAAAAAGGCCGAGGTGTCAAAATTTTATTGCATGTTGGTTGTCTTTGATTGTTTTGATGTGTTCTTGAATGTATCAATAATAAAAATAACCACTCGCAATAGAACGAATCTTTGTAAGATAGGATCTATGTAAGGGTGTTGAACCTCAATGATTGTTAGTTGTTGTTAAGTTACTAAGATTAACTCTAATTTAATTCAGAAAGTATTTTTGAATTTTGATTGTAATTAAAACTAAATAAAAACGTAAAAGTAAAAATAAGATAGTCAGGAGAAATATAGGGGATTGATCTCACCTCTAACCTCATCATAATGATAAATTGCATTTAACATGAGAATTTCACGTGCATGAATATTATGACTCATGTGTATGTGTCAAGAACCTAACGATGTCATCAAGAATTTTTTTTTTATTAAGAAATAAACATAGCTCATCTTTTGGCAGGGTATGAATGCTCTACCTAAACTAGGTTGTAGAATAATTCATTCTTCTTAGGCATGGACTATCAAATATCCTAATTAGCTTACACATAGTCAAGGGATAAGCATAACTCATCTTTCGGCAAACATAAATTGATTTACCTAAACTAATTAGGGTGTAAAACAATTTATTCTTCCTAGGCATGACCTATCAAACCCTCTTGATTTTGTGTCCATTAAAACTGTTGTAAAACTATCGTTCACATAATCATAGAAAATATGAATGTTGAGTTCAATCAAGATAAATAATTTTCTAAGACAAGATAAAAGATTTATCAAAATTGAATATAAAAATTTGAACACAATCTCAAGATTAAACAACCAATATTCATGTTCATAATATTCCCAAGAGAAAACATAATTATATCATTACAACTTGGAAATGGCTACATATGGAAGATTTAGCCGCTCATGGAGATGCTGGAGATCATCTTTGTTGGAGAGAAATCCATCCCAAATTGCTACTGGAAAATATTCATCTTTTCTCCAAAACCCTAACCTCTAATCATATTGATTCTATTCTCTAATGTAAACTAATCTCTATCCCTTTAATCTGGACGAGTCTAGGGTATTTATAGAGAATACAAGTGAAATTATTCACAGATTTGTACATATAAGAACATCTAATCCAACTAGAAATCGTAAAACAACTCTTAAGTGAATTTGGTGTCTTGTTGTCAAATTTGCCGCGCGACTGTGCTCGATCCCAAGCATTACTGCGCTCAAGCCCAGGTTGCGCTCGAGCCCAAAGTGATGGTGTCTTGTGCATGCATGTTTTCCGGTTGCACTCGAGCTTCTGATGCGCTCTCGAGCGTCATGGCCTGATGCGCTCGAGCCTAGATGAGTTGCGCTCGAGTGGAATGGTATTGCACTCGAGCCTAGTGTGCTGAGCTTGAGCTCACTTGTCTTGGTGGGTGAATGCTGGATTTGACTTTTGCTGAATTTTGCCTTTTAAGTTCAGAAGAGTACTTATGTTTTTCTCTTGGTTCTTGAGAGTGCTGTTAACATAAAAACAATGCAAAACATCGTATCACAATAAAACCAAGAGGCTAATATATGCGAGATAAGATGCTTGAATATGCAATATTCACTGCTCATCATGTTCAATCATCGAGGTTTGATCGTTTATGGACAGTTGTTCAATGATCATTCAACGTGGGATCAATTGTTTGAGGGCAACTGCATATCGATCATTCATCGTGGGATCGATCGGTTTGGGCCTCAAAATTCATTTTAAATATTCATTTTGAAGTACTTTTGAATACACTTTATGGAACACTTGTTCATGAATGCATATTAAAAATATTTTAATGAGGATATTTTTAGAATATTTAAAAGGTCTTGGGTTGTAAACTCTTTATTATTGATAAGATAATTTTCACGTGTTTATGCATGGTGTTACAATATATGAATACACCATATATCACAATTAATATTTTAAGATACCTGAAAGACAAAATGTTGGACATCAATTACATAATTTGAGTTAAAATTATGAAATTAAACCATTAGAAAACTAAAAAAATCATATTAACCATTGATATCAAAATGTTATTATAAAAAGAATGGAAAAACTTTATATATATTAAAAAAACTTGTTTTCAATTTTTTTTTTTAAAATAATTTTTTTTTTTGAAAATATGTTTGGTAATATTTTTTTGGAAAATATGGTTTTCAAAAGAAAAAAAAAATTGAAAACCTATTTGGTGTGAAAAAGGAAATAAATATAATTTTACACATTTGTATGCAAAGGCTTGGTGGTTGTGCACCAGACATGACAAGCTTTTAATGAATTCATCCCTATAGCTAAAGTCAAATTGGTCCATAACATTCATTGTTTACTAAAAGGCTAAAACCCCTATTTGGTACTATGTTGATGCAGATTTTTACACGTTTGGACGAGACAATAGATACTTAAAAAACAAGGAGAAGACCTCCTAGGTCACGCTGGCCCGAAAGGGATGGGGAGTCAATATATGCATGTGTTTATAAGTTTCTAAATTCAAAATTTGAATGAAAAGCTTATAAAGGTAAGTAGTAAAAATAGCTTGGATTGTGTAATAAAATCAATACTTTAAATTATTACCTAATTTTCTTAGGTGGTCGGCCATTTATAGAAAATGTATCACAAAACTTAATTCTTTTTTCTTTTTTTTTTAAAAATCTTTTCCATTCTTTGACTATTTGATCAATGGTCATGATTTTTGTAAATATCATCCCAACCACCGAAATGGCAAAAAAAAAAAAAAAAAGGAAGAAGAAAAAGAAAGAAAGAATGCTACAAGTTTAAAATTCAATTTTAACTCATCATAAGGAATGCCCTCTTAGTAATAATGTTGCTAATAATCCATTAATCTAATCATACCGGTCAATACAAAACTTTAGAATTAAAGTATTTAGTTTATGTCGTTACACTTGTGATCGATTGATCATAGGGGCGAGGGTGATTATTCACTCAGACCGATAAAAGGTTCAGGCCTCGTTTTTTCATTTCTCACGCCAAACCTTGTACTTTATCAACTCTTATATCATAATTAAGAATTTCTTAATCTTAGTTTAAATCCGAGTATTATAAGTTTTATTTTTTTTAAAGGTAGTTGATGTAAATCAACCATGCTAGATCCATGGGACAAATGTGGGAAGAATTCTTAGAATCTAGCATAACGCTTGGATAAATGATGGTTCGATCGTCTTTAATTATAAAGACTTAACTTTAGTAATGTAATTTATTTTCATGCTCCATACTTGGGGATTATTGTGCCAATTTTTTTTTTTTAATTTGGTATAAAATGACATTTTTGCTTAATATAATTAAGAATGTTATTTATTTAATAGGTTAAGCATGCCATATCTTCGTGTAAAAGCTGAAAAATTTGATATGTTTAATAAAATAGATTGAATTTAAATTAACTCATATACCTTTATATACTTAAATAAATACGATCGAAATCCGACACGCAATCACAAATTATCACCGATTTGGTACATTCTTCATAGTGCCACTCGGAACCATTATTTTGACACCAGTAATGCTTATAGTTCCACTTGTCTCCCATACAAGTGGGATTCATACACGTGAGAAAGAGGATGCGCACTATAAATGTTAGACATCAATTATATAATTTGAGTTAAAATTATGAAATTAAACCATTAGAAAACTAAAAAAAAAATTATATTAACCATTTTGATATCAAAATGTTATTATAAAAAGAATGGAAAAACTTTAATTTTATTTTTTTTATTTTTTTTACCAAACAAGTTTTAAGGGCTCTTTTGGAATTTTGTTCTCTCTCTCTCTCTCTCTCTCTCTCTCTCTCTCTTTTTCTAAAAAAGAAAATATTGTTTTTAATATTTTTTTATTTTAAAAAAACTAATTTTTATTTTTGAAAACATGCTTGGTAATTTTTTTGGAAAGTAGTTTTCAAAAAGAGAGAAAAAAAAATTGAAAACCCATTTGGGTGTGAAAAAGAAAATAAAGACAATTTTACACATTTGTAGGCAAAGGCTTGGTGGTTGTGCACCAGACAGGACAAGCTTATAATCAATTCATCTCTATAGCTAAAGTCAAATTGGTCCATCACATTCATTGTTTACCAAAAGGCTAAAACCCCTATTTGGTAATTTTTACATGGTTTGACCAGACGATAGATATTTAAAAAACAAGGAGAAGACCTTCGGAGTAACGCCGGCCCAAAGGGGATGGGAAGCCGTTATGTGCATGTGTTTATAAGTTTTTAAATTCAAAATTTGAATGAAAAGCTTAAAAAGGTAGGTAGTAAAAACAGCTTGGATTGTGTAATAAAATCAATACTTTAAATTATTACCTAATTTTCTTAGGTGGTCGGCCATTTAGAGAAAATGTAGCACAAATGGGAGGGAGGGAGAAGAATGCTACAAGTTTAAAATTCAATTTTAACTCATAAGGAATACCCTCTTAGTAATAATATTGCTTATAACCCATTAATCTAATCATGTCATTTAATACATAACTTTAGAATTAAAGTATTTAGTTTATATTCTAAGGGTGTTTTGATCCATTCAACTAAGGTCCCTAATCATACTAATGGGCTTGTACATCTTTGTGCCCATCTACCTAGGCTAGGCATAGGAATATTCTAGTTTAGAATTGGGATCTATTATCATCATATATTCATCAGACATCATTCAATTTTTTTTTTTTTTTTATCAACTCTTATATTCTAATTAAGAATTTCTTAACCTTAGTTTAAACCGGAGTATTATAAGTTTTTTTTTTTTTTTTTTATAATTTAATTTAATTTAAAAGGGGGTTGATTATGCTAGATACATGGGACAAATGTGGGAAGAATTTGTAGAATTTAGCATAACGCTTGAATTAATGATGGTTCAAAATCTCTAATTATAAAGACATAACTTTTAGCAATGTAATATATTTTCATGCTCCATACTTGGGAATTATTGTGCCATTTTTTTTTTTTTTGTATAAAATGACATTTTTGCTTAATATAATTAAGAATGTTATTTATTAAATAGGCTAAGCATGTCATATCTCTGTGTCAAAAATTGAAAATTCTGATCTGTTTAATAGAATAGATTGAATTTAAATTAACTCATATAACTTTATATCCATATATAAATATGATCGAGACCGGACACCCAATCACAAATTGCCACCAATTTGGAACATTCTTCATAGTGCCACTCCGAACCATTATTTTCTCCCCTGTAATGCTAAAAAGTTCCACTTGTCTCCCGTACAAGTGGGATTCATACATGTGAGAAAGAGGATGTGCATTGTGCACTATAAATATTAAAAGCAACGTCTCGCCAATCAAATCCTAGTCTTCACTGTGGACTGTTTTATTTTTATATTTTGTCTTAATCACCAAGACACGGTGAGAGTGAGAGAGTTGCTTGGCGCCTTGGGCATGGCTTCAGAGAAGAATCAAAAACTGCCGGTGTCCGATCCCTCAAAGCGCGAAGAGAGCTACAAGAAAGGCTCGGCCCTTACCAAGAATGGAGCCTACGCTGCCATCTCTTACATGGCCTCTGCAGGTTTTTCTTCCCCACTCTTAATTCCACTTTTCTTTTTTCCTTCATGCATTATTTGCTGGGAGAAAACCTCTTCCTTTTTCAAAGATATTTCCAAATGTCAATCATTTCTGCTCTGTTTGCTTGGTGAGAAAATGTAGGGAAAGTAAAAACTAGAAGTTAATTCTAAGAGGCTAGGAGGAAATGAACCCCAGTTCCTTAATTTGAAAAACAAACTAAAGTGATGAATAAAACGGTTAAACTTTGGAAAAATGAGTCAGCAAAGACTCAGACACAAACCAAGAGCAATAGTATTGAGCTGGTTATATTTCCTCACAAAAGGTTGTAAGGAGAAAAATGAAGGCATTAATAGAATATTATTCAACCTAGGAAAATCACAGAGACAGAATGGTCAGCATTGGAAAATAAGATAATATCTAGTAGATTACTGATGCAATTTGAGGACAAAAATTTCTTGGGAGTGACAACCATTTTTATTTTTTTTGACACCGGTTATTTCGTTAAGAGTATACCATGATGAGACTATGTGGTAATTGTTATTCGTTTGACATTATGAAATTGGAGAAGGGCTAACGATACTGGAAAATATTGGTTCTTTTCTTTTGTCCCAGCCCACGCTCTGAGCGAGTCACTCACACAGGGTATCAAAAGATACTTAAATTTTTGAAGTTTTTAGAACAAGGGTGACACTTACAATATATGAACTGTAACTTTTACTACGACTAGAAATGGTGAAATAGTGATAATTATAGGCCAGGAAACCCCTGTGCTGGCCACTATCATTTTATGAATCAATGTTTGAGAGGGAGGATTTTCCTAGATTAGGATGAAACAGAGAAGTGATTTTGGAGTATTTTGATCAGTCAACACTTCCATTAATGCTTATGAAACTGTCAACATTGCCATTTTAAGAATGTTGGGCTGCCTATAAGCAACATACTCATTACAAGCAAGGAATATTTTGTGGTAACAGCTCACTGATCATCCAGGTAATAGTGTCTATTTTTCTGTTTGTTGTATGATCTAAAGGTTGCTAAAGAAAAAAAAGAAAAAGAAAAAGCACATCCTTTCTGAACCATATCATAAAGAAGCTAGTTAATGTAGTCCTTAATAAGCTGTACTATGGAGACATATATTGATCAATGAAACATCTATCTTGATATCGATTATTGTCAGTAGCTTTGGTGTCTCTTGGTTTCAGTTTGGATATTTTTTTTGGTAAGTAATTCAAATTCATTAAAAGTAAAGGGGTGCAACCCTAGTATACAAGAATCATACAAGAGAACCCCTAGGAACACTCTTAGAGCACTAGTAGCAGTTACCCTATATTGGTTCCCTTCCCTATATTTAGGAAAAATTTCATGAAAAACATCAAAAAACCTCCCACAGCAGATATCCTATATTTAGATGAGGGGGTTGGGAATGAATAGTGATTCCCTATGTATACATGTCTACTATTCATTCCCTATGTATTATTTTAATATAAAAGAGGTATAATTAATTGATATAGGGAAGAAAGAAAAAGTAGGAAAGAGAGAAAAAGAATAAAATAAGAGTAAAAAAATAATATTTAATTGATATAGGGAAAAGTAAGGGAATCTATTGTGGGGTATTTTTTTATAGGGAAGTAAAAAATAGTTTTGTTCCCTAAATATAAGGAAAATGGTTGGGAATCTGCTGCTAGTGCTCTTAGTAGCTTCCCTCAAGCTTGTTCCCTTTCCTAAATGTGGGAAAAATCTCAAAAAAGTACAAAAATCCACATGCAGCAGATACCCTATACCTTCCCTAAACATTGGGTATGCTAAAGTGCTACTGATTGCATTGGTAGCACTTTAGCTTCTCTATAGCTTCCCTATCTATTATTTTAACACAAAATATTTTTCTCTCCTCTCTTTGCCTTTTACTGGGGACTATATTGAATTTTTTAAAAAATGTGAAGGTAGGTAGGGAACTTGTATTTGTAAGGACATAATATTTTAATGGTATAATGAGAGATAGAGGAAGTTATTGTGGAGTGTATTTAGATAGGGAAGCAAATAATAGTTTTGTTCTCTAAACTTAGGGAAATTAAAGGGAAGCTGCTGAGAGTGTTCTCCTAATACACCACATTAAACACAATGGAGCCAACTTCCACATTTCCAAAGCAGTATAGTGTCCCAATTGTCCCCTCCAACTCACCAACAATTCTCTCACCCTTTGAGGCATAACCCATGCAACACCAAATAACTGGAAAAGCGAACTCCATAATTCTTTTGCAACCTCACAATGAAGAAGGAGGTGATCAATAGACTCTCCACTTTTCTTATACATACAATATTAATCAACCGCAATAGCATTCATCTTTCTTAAATTATCCAAAGTTAATATTTTTCTTAATGCTGCTGTCCACTCAAGGAACTCCACTCTTGAGGGAGCCTTAACTTTCCACATACTCTTTCAAGGAAAAATGGAACTTACTGGAGTAGATAACACATGGTACTATGGTAGTAAGACTTCACTTCAAATAACTTCCTTTTAGAAGGAATCCAACAAATTTATCCTCCCCTCCTTGCCTTACTCTTTGAGAATACAACTCAAAGAAAGCAGAGACTACTTCCACCTCCCAATCATGCATAGGTCTTTGTAAAGAAAATGAAAATATTTCAATGAATATTTTTTATTTCAGAACTGCATATGATCCGCCATCCATGTATCCTTACAATGAGCAATACTAAATAATTTCGGAAAAGAAAACTTTAAAGGCTGCTCCTCACACCATAATCATGCCAAAACCGCACCGTAGATCCATCTCCTTCCTCATACCTCACAAATTTAGAAAAGCCTTCCCACCCCCTCCTAATACATTTCCAAACTCCCACACCATAGGGCCCTGCAACCTCCTTAGAAAACCTACCTCCCCTCAAACTATCATATTTATTGTCCACCACTGATCTTCGCATAGCCTCCCTCTTTGTGGCATACTGTCACAACCACTTACCCAAAAGGGTTTGGTTAAACTAAATCAATTTTTTCACCCCCAAACCCCCTGAAATTATTAGAGTACATATTTTCGACAACTTTACTAGATGAAACTTAAACTCATCACCAATTACCCTCCCCACCAACCCAAAAAAAGAAAAAGAAAAGAAAAGAAAGTTCTCCTGAAGTATTTTTCAATCTATTAGCCACTTCTACCAAAATAGGAAAACAGGACAATTAATAACTTATAGCAGAAAACATTATATGTATAAATACATATATGTGTGTGTGTCCGAGTATATATGCAAAATGCACACACATATATATGTATGTACCGAAGATTATTCTATCTAAATAGTTACATGTTAGGTTTTTGCTACCAACTTTACCATGTACTGGTTAATAGGTTTCCTGAAGGCAGCCATGTTCCCTTATAACAACTATGATCATGCTTTGTACTCCATCCTGCAGTTCTCTTGGTAATGTTCAACAAAGCAGTCCTTTCTTCTTACAATTTCCCATGTGCAAATGTCATCACACTTTTTCAGGTAGTTCATTTACTAAGTTGTTCTCATTGGCTCTCTCTATATATATTTTAAATTTTCAATGTCTTTCATGTGCTACATGCATGTTGATTAAAATTTCAATATTTAATCCATGCTGGCCTGACGCTATTGATGCTCGTTGAGAAATTGTCTGTCAAAAGTTTCTTCTGATTTTTCACTCAACTAATTGGGGTATTTTTATTTCATGGTTGTTTTAGATGTTATGTTCATCTTCATTTCTCTATGCAATGAAATGCTGGAAGATCATTTCTTTCACAACAGATGAACCACAGAGCATTTCTAATAATCCAGTTACCCTTGTACCGTTTAAGACATTGGTTCACACCCTTCCTCTTGCATTATCGTATTTGATTTACATGGTATGTATATGGTGAAATACAATAGTTCACATTTGTTCCCCTGTAGAAAACATAATCTTCTAAAGAATGCCTATCTATCTCTATTTTGGTAAAAGCTGGTCTCAATGGAATCTGTCCGGGGCATAAATATTCCGATGTACACCACCCTCAGACGGACCACTGTGGCTTTTACGATGATTGTTGAGTATCTTTTAACTGGGCAGAAGCACTCACCTTCTGTTGTCAACTGGTATGCAACCCTCTGGTACTGTTACTTTCTTCTAAAGATTGTGTCAATGGCTTCTAGTGTTGAGTACCTTTTGACTGGGCATGTGCATGAAAGCAGGCTAGGTATCAAAGTGCAAATGGGTTCAAGTGTTATATTAAGTGTTTGTAACCAAGCGTACTTTGTCAAATGAATGAATATAATCTTTTCATGTACTAAGAAAGAAACTTGCTTTGTAGCTGTATTCCAACTAATTCAAGCTAGCAAGATTTTGCATATCTGTAAAATTCCCATGTCAAACATTGTGAGTTACCTTTAAGATAAAGTTATCTCAGTAAGATGTACATTATAGTGCTACAAGCATGGTATGTGTGTTATGTGACGATGTTAAAATAATATTCCATAAGCACAACTAGATTCTTGATAATCATCAGAAAATTATAGAGACTAAGCAAAAGATTGGGAATAAGTATTAAGATTTTATTTATTTTTTGATTAGTAATCGAAGTTCATTAAAAACCAAAGGGCGCATCTAGGTACACAAGAAGTTTACAAGAGAAATGCCTAACTAGAAAAAGAAAAAGATATAAAAACTCATGAAATCTAAGAATATGAAAACAATCATAGGCAACCATCCACTGGAAAAGGGTGTAGAAAAAGAAAGCCTTTAACTAGAAATATGAAACAATCATAGGCAACAATTAAGATTTTATTAAAAAGTCCCTTTGTGCTTAAATTTCATGACTTCCTTGTTCTCTTTTCTTCTTCTTCTTCTTAGGTGTTTCTCTTGTATACTTTCTATGTACCCAAGTTGCCCCTTTTGCTTTTTAATGATATTTTGATTACTTGTAAAAAAGAAGAAGATTTTATTAAAAGGGGAAAGAAACTTCTTTGATTTAATAATAGGAATATTGACTGTTCAAACAATTAAGTTAATACATAGACAATGAAATGGATGAGTGGTGATAAAAAGATGGAAAAAGATGATAAATGGAGGATTTCTGGAATCTATTGGTGCATTAATTTAGGAAAAAAGAATGGGAACGTTGATTAAATGATTGTGATATTACCAGGACAACAAGTGAATGCAATAGTGAGGAAGGGTAACTATTTTTTTTAAAGGAATTTTCGAAGTGTTAGAGTAGATTGTCTTAGATAACCTTATCTTTACCTTATTATTGGATTTATTTTTATCTTATTGGTTAGAAAATTTTATCTTTATCTTGTGGGTAGATAGGTTTATCTTGTGAAGGTTGTTTTTGTAATTTAAGTATTCTATCTCTACAGTGTATAATAAAAGGTAAACCTCAGTGTGTAGACTAACTTTCACTACCACCATTTTTCTCTATTTTTTAATTTTAAACCCAGCACAAAGCAAGAGGAAGGCCAAAGACTTGGGTTGAATAATGAGGGAATTGGGTTAAACTGGCTAGTTGGATGGTTCCATGAAATTTTCTATTTGCTACATAGGTGTCCCAACTCCCAAGTGATTTTTATCATTCTAATCCTATTGAACCTGGGCCAAAATTTTGAGTTTGGGCTTCAGTCTTTGTCTGGTCATCAGCCTGAGTTGTATGATACAGAAATTCATTCTTTAAGGCAGAGCCTAACCTCAGCAATCTTGTCTCCTCATAGCCAACTATATTCTTGATCAGTCTTTTGATATTTTTCTATAGTTCTTGATTAATTTGTGGCAGCATTGCCTAGAGGTGGATTTGGCGCTGAATAAGAATGTAGGAACCCTCAAAAGTTCTATTAGTTGCAATTTATTTTACATGCATATATGCAAAAAATGCTACATGTTATTATTATTCTTATTATCATTAACATTACTACTACTGCTTTCTGGGCTTGTTTCAGTAATTTTGTTAGCATGTTTGAGTTATACTGGATCTTAGGTTTATTTCTGTGGAACATGTTTGACTATTTTGATGATGATGATCCTCATTATTGGGCTTTTTATTTAGATAATTCACTTTTTAATTTTTTTTTGTTATTCTGGGTTTCAAGTTTATTTTTTTCTAGTGTGCGACCTTGTGTCAATTTTGGAACACATAAAGTTGATTTTATAAATCAAGAAAAAAAAGGTATCATTTTTTAAACATGCTAGTGAGTGATAGCCAAATAAAAACATGCAAAATTCAATTTCTTAGGTTGTTAATTTATGTATGATAACATTATGATGTAATTCATCTTGCTGATACATTTCTTGATTGAATAAATCCAAGGATTTCATCAGTGTGGGGATCATTATACTTGGTGCCTTTGTTGCTGGAGCTCGGGACTTGTCATTTGATGTCTATGCTTATACAGTCGTTTTCTTTTCAAACATCTGTACAGCAATATATCTTGCTTCTATAGCTCGTATTGGTAATAGATTCTCTTCTTCTCATGTCTCGTTTATGGTGTGATTAGGAATTTATTTAATTTAATTCAATGTCTCCTCAAATTTTCAGGTAAATCCAGTGGCCTGAATACCTTTGGGCTTATGTGGTGCAATGGTAAGATAAGGGTTCTGGCAAACCTGCATGGCATTTATCACCATTTGTTGTGAAAAAAATAAATTCAACTCATCGAAGCTAAGTATGAAAATGTAGTTGCTTGATTTTTGTAGGAGTAATATGCGGACCAATCTTGCTGTTCCTGACATCAATCAGAGGGGACCTAGAAGTGACGCTGAATTTCCCTCATTTGTTCTCTCCTGGCTTTCAGGTGCTTGTTATTCACTAAAAGAACTGGTGTGCTAGAACAAAGTTTTCAAGCGCATGCTTGACAACGTTGTCATGGTGGAATGCCATTACTTTTTCTGCGACTGGCTGGAGTTCCCTTACCCTGTTTTTTGGTCGTTCTGTTATGGTTATGATTTCGTTTTCTTAAGACTACATGCTTTTTGGCAATTATGTCATTCTTCCGGCAAATGCTTCCTTTCATAATTATTCTTACTCTTGAGTCTTCTGTCCTGCCTAATAATTCTTCCAGTTTAGTTTTTCAGCAACAAAAGTATTGTTATAACAACTACTAACCCGAGTCTTTAACCAATTGGCTTAGCAATGACAAAAGCACTCTAGCTGTGCCAGTTTGTTACTAGTCTTATTCTCATCTACAGTATAGCCTCCAAAAGGGTCCCCCACCCCCCGGCAGAGGACATCTGCACATATTTGTTGAACCCTGTTTATACATTTGAATTATTTTGATATCCTCATCTTATTCAAGATCTTGACCCCAATGAGGCCATACTTCAGATTGAAATTTCTCAGATGACAGAATGTTCTGATGTTAACTGCATCCCGTTGAACTTCTTTCTGGGAAAGAATGCATCAATATCTGGCCAGATAGCATTTCTTAGTGCCTCCAAACTTTCCATCAAGACTGTTACTCCAAAGCACAAAGTCATATTGGCTCCATGAGGACCTTATTTCTTGTCTTTATAAATGCTTTCATTTGTCTCTTTCATACTTTAATCAGATACCACTGCAGGCTTTTTAACCCCATAGCGTTACATACGTGCCATAGCATTGTTGAATGGTTTGATTGGTGTAATTTCAAAATTGCTCCATTGTAATGTTTTGCAGGCTGTGATGCTTCTTTCCTGTACTATGGCTTTCTTGATAAACTATTGTGTATTTTTGAATACCACTCTCAATTCAGCTCTGACGCAGACAATTTGTGGTAATTTGAAGGTATGTAATATCTGTTTCCAGTTTCATGTTACCCTACCAACAAGCAGACATGAAGCTTGTTTCAATCTTGATCTGGTTATACTAATATTATTGTTCTTTTCGTGGAGATTAGTGCATTACTATTGATTTTGAACTGCAAAGTCAGTGGCTTCCATTTGATTGTTTCATCTTGAATATAAGTCAACTGCTCAGATGATGACAATCACTTCTTTGACATCTTATCCTTCATAATCTGGATTATTCAGAAATTTCTTAATTGAAGTACATAATTGTCTAGAGCGTATCTAACTAATAAAAGCTGTTCATCTTTCTAATGGAATTACCATTCCACGTACTAAACGTACCCTTGGGATATGGCTGCAAACTGAATTTCTGGTTTTGCACAGTACCTTTATGGTCATTAGTCAGTATAGTCCTTGGCCTGCAAACTTCTGGTACTTACCCTAAATATATTTCAGTTTTATGCCTTTCTCACCGCTCTCCTCAGTCCTTTTTGTCTTGACTCCTAATTCTGCTGTTATAGGATCTTCTTACAGTTGGGCTTGGCTGGCTACTGTTTGGTGGGCTTCCATTCGATCCAGTAAGCATATACTTTTACCAATCTTATTTTTCTACAGTGTCATTGACAATGCCATTTTCAATCTTATGTTCTCATGTGAACTTCTGTAACATTTGCTTCCAGCTCAATGTTCTCGGCCAATCACTTGGTTTCCTTGGATCCTGTTTGTACGCCTATTGTAAAGTCCAAGGAAAATAAGAATACTAAGCCCCCGCATGAAAGTTTCCCTTGTCACTGGAGGTAAATAGCTCCAATGGCTCACTGTTGTTGCTTTTGTCAGCCGCCTAATTTTGATCTCATGATTAAATGTTGTTATAGAGCATGTTGAAACACAGAATTTTCTCCTTTGCAGCAAGGATTTTCCTGTTTAAATTTTTTGTCCTTTAATCCTAAAAGGCTGGGAAAGTTTTGGCTGAAAATAAAATCTGAACATTAATTGTAGCATACGAATGAGTTTTAGACGAGATGCCATCTTTATGAGGCTTAGATGCTATTTTGTTGTTGGTAATGATAATATGCCATTATTTGATTGGACAAAAAGATCAGAAAAAAAGAAAAGATGCTAATGGTATTATTGTAGACATGCTTGCAATGGGTCGTGTGAAATGAATGGGACCTGAAATGCATGATTTCATATGAATGAAGATGCATGATTAGGCTGGTTTTTTTTTGTTTCATTACAGCTTGGAACATACTGATTTGGCTTAATTAGGCGCAGTAAAAAAAAAAAAAAACAAAACAGAACTACTAGAGTCTAGATCTCTTTTTCATAGAAAACTTGAAATTAAATCTAGACCGTTGAAGAAACTACTGAAGATCGATCGACCTCCTTTACAGTATTGGAACAATAATATATTCATCCTAATTGAGTTGTCATTTTCCTTTCACCCAAATGCGAGCTTTAATTTCGGGAGTTTTTGGAGCCCTTAATTAACAGTTAAATTTGAAGAGCTATTTTTGTGGTTTGCTGTGGTATAGAAACAGACAGTCAGACACTGCCTGAACCGCCAGACATCATGATATTTTTGTATGCCGAGGAGTTTATAGGAATGTTAGCTTTAATTTGGTTAATTAGTTAGGTTGTGCCAGGCCACATGGGACGGCTCAGGTGGGTTTTATGTCCCAAAAATTGGTGAACCCATGTCCCATTTGTGGCCTCGTGGGTTATTTTTTGGTCTGGCGTTACTGGTTCTACCTTTCTTAAAGTGAAAAAAGCTTCTTCCATTCACTCATTGCTCAGAAATTTTATCGGGAGAGTCTAAATTAAACTTCTAGGGGTATGCCTGCAGCCTGCATGTGTCAACAGAAAACTCTCATACATAAAGAAACAGGCATGCATATTACAAATGTAGAGAGAGAGAGAGAGAGATGTCTTTCTTGTCTCCACAAGCTGACAACTGACTTCGGCCTAATTGCCATGCATGATTGAAACATACCCATCAACCCCGGCCACATTGCAATAACTTAAAAAAGTTAAAATATCCTGCATTTTCTCTTCCCTAATTCATGCCAAAATGTACGTATGAGAGTGAGATTTTGCAACCCACCAACGTCCCAAATTTCAAGAAGGGTGCCGATTTCGTTTCTAGAGAATAATTTATCATTTTTTATCGACTTAAATTTTTGAAATAAGTGTTGTCAAATAATAACACTATTACCATGAAAAATAACCCGAGCTCTGGACGGAGATGATGGGGACAGCAACAATAACAACAATAATATAATATTCAATGAAATTAAACAAAAGAGGAGGTTAATAAAGTGGTTCAATTATTCTTTGGAATAGTAATATACTGATCGAAGAAAGCGTGATTGCTTTTTTTTAGAAAAAAAAAAAGGGGGTCAATATGGCCCGCTAAGCTTTTAGAGAAAAAAAAAAAAGAAAAAGAGAGAAAATCTGAGTTATGAGAACACGGGTGTCTCTTTGTCCACCTCTTTAATCAAGAGTAGTCTCAAAGACGACCTTTGAATAATAATATTTCCCAATTACCAGTACTTTCCATATTTCTGCTTCAAGAGAACATGTACACATGGGACTTAATAAAACGTAAAAATCAGAGGTAAAGCAGCAGCACAGAAAGCCGAAGAAATAGAGCTAGCTTTTGACCTTCTCAGTCTAGGATCTGGTGATCAGCTAGGAAAGAAGAACCGAGAAGTGCAATGGTTCAAGGCGTGGGTGGAAAAAAGAATCTGTTTGGATAGTGGCACGCGAACTTATCGCCTCAAATTATGAGAGAGAGAGAGATTAAAAGGGTCTTTTACAGTTCCCAAAATGTTGAAGAGGGTGGTGGCTGATTTGAAATAAATTAAAAGAAAGAAAATAGGGTGGAGAGGGGAAAAAGGATAAGCACAACCCAAGGAGAGTGTTCCCTAATACAGGCCCAAGGCAGGGCACCTTTAGCGCCGGTGTCCCCGCTTTGGGTTGTAGACTATTTTGCCTATTTGCTTACTGCTAAAATATGTGTGTCTTTAAAAGCTAGCAACTTTGTACGTACCCCTTCCTTCCATTCCGAAACTTCTTTCTAGACAAAATCCCTCGCTGACATTCTGCACTCCTGTTCCCAAGATTCGCCTTCTTCTTCTTCCTCTCTCTCTCTCTCGCATTCATTTTGACCATCTTTTAATTTGCTTCTAAGTATTCATTGTTAAATGGCAAAATAACCAAGTTTAGGTTAACTCTATCTCATGAAGACCTAGTACTATGTTTCTCCTACGCTAGAAGGTATATTCTTGGTGCTCTAGTACTTTAGACAAAGAATAATATTAATTAATTCTGATAATTGGTGGGATTGAATAAGATTAATGAAAATGATCATATATATCTAGTTTAAGTTATTTCGGACAAGTAATTTAAATTAAATAGAGGGGGCATGTTATTTTTGTATGATCATGGTACGTCGTTACATATATAAGCCAAGTATGTTATTCTGTGGAGTAATAAATAATACATAATTAAGGAGACGCAAGCATGATAGAAAAAGGTGGGGGAGGTTAAAATAATTAAGAATAGAAAAAAGGTAGAGGTACAATCAAAAGGAGTTGTTTGGGTTTTCTGGTGGAGAATATTTCAGGTGCATGCGCAAGAAGGTGGTGTTTGATTTTATTTGAGTACAAACTAAGCATGACAAACCCTAAAGTAAGTGATGCTCCCCCTTGACATCATTCCACTCACCTTCTTCACCTTCTCATCCCGAGGCACAATCTACCAGTATACATTCTCTGCCTCTTCACCCCCTTCCCTCCTCACTCCTCTCTCTCTCTCTCTCTCTCTCTCTCTCTCTCTCTCTCTCTCTCAGCTATACTTTTTCTATCTCTCATATATGTTCTATCAATATGTAGTTGTTGGTTTCGTTTAAAATTTTGTGTTGATCATCATGATCATTCTTTCTTTCTGTATCATATATATATACATTTAACCTGCACGTTCATCTTCTTCATATATATCTATAAGCTTTTCCTTTTCCGAACCCTAGTTTTGTTCTTTGTTGAAAAGACTTCATTGAATCAATATGAGTGCTGTAGTGATGATAATCACGACTATTTTTCAGTTGGATAAAAACCAAACAAAGTTGATTATTATTGTTTCATTTTTCTTTGTTTAGTGAATAGTGAGTGTTGTTTCATAGTTTTAGTAGCTTCATGCACGTTGTTCATCTTCATCCCCCGCGTGATTTATTGAAATACCATATAATTTTGGGACCCCACTAGAATTCAAATATATATAGAAATTGTTATTTCCCTTTTTCATCGAACTTTTAAATTGAGTTAGAAAAAAATGCATTGATAGTGTCTCATTATGCAGAATATAAATCATGATTGGAGATCCCACTTCATCACACTAATTAAATATATACCATCCCTGGCCCAACCACTTCACCATGGGTACTTAAAATTATCATGTTATTGTCGTTTGGTGGAAAATATATGGGACCATATTTGGTATTCTTTAGTCAAGCTATTTTTTCCTTTCTATTTCCAGGGCAGCAAGCTAGCTTGAAAGCCAAAAAGATGGATGGATGACTGCAAACTCTTTCATTTTCGCTGTAGCAGTCGTGGTGGCCGGAAGAAGAACTTTGCTTTATGCTTTTCTTATGGATGCTTGGGAAGCAAAGAAAGCGATGTTGGTGAGGTTCAATCTGATGACGGATTTACGTTTGGAAAAGTCGTAAAAGATCTCGGATTGAGCCGCGCCAATATCACTTTCTATATGATCATGATTCCCCCATGAACTGCTTTCCCTCTCACCTCAGCTTCTCTTGAAAACACGTTTAACTGGTTTTCGATTCTACTTCTTGCATGATATTGCATGTTTTTTCTATTGCTTGGAAGCAAGTTTTGTATATATGTGTATATATATATGTGCCAATGTATGTAAATTGCATTATTAATATATATGTAGGACTTCTTCTTGTAGCAGCTATCTCTTCTGGAGTACCAATGTTGATCATATATGTAACATTGTTGGACTCAAACATATTGTGTACGGTAGACCTCCCAACTCCCAAGGTATATATTACATTCCCTAATAATTTTATCTTCTTTCTCCCATATCCCTATTGCTTTTATTTCTGTTTTTCTGGTTCCAAGCAGTTCTGTTCTATATATAGACACAGGTATGCAACTCTGCATATATATATATATATACAGTTCTAAGAGTAAAATCTCTCTCTCTCTCTCTCTCTCTCTCTCTCTACAGGAAGAAAAACACTTCATTAATCATAGAGGCAAAAAAGTGTAGGATCATCATTTGGATTTCATGGAAACTTGATGCTTCTATCTATCTAATCTTTTGCCATAATTGGTTTCACTGGTTCCATTCCTAATAATGAGTTGTCTTAATTAAGGAAATGCATGCATTTATGCCCAAATCTAAAAGCTTCATTTCCTAATTAGGCATTCATCCATTAAGTAGTACAGTTTCTTGATTTAATATGCTGTGTAATATGAAATTAATGAGTAGGGATTTTTCTTGTTGTATAGCTGTACGTGTATATATATATATATCTATATGTATGAACAATATTTCTACACACACACACTCTATATATATATATATATATATATATATATATACACATATAGTTGAAAAAGAAAGAAGGGTCCACTCCATCTAATTCCTTCTTACATTTTTAATTAGGTGTGGACCGTGTGGTTATGGTGGGATGCATATAGATCATGATCTAGCTAGCTGAGTTGATAGCTTCGTCGCAGCGAAATAATGAGATCGATGGGAGCCCATATTTAGAAACGTAGGTCATGGACACTTTTGCTTCATGCATGTGCGTGGATCCGATGATGGAGTCATAGCTCATAATGAGTTGTCTGATGTTGAGTTGATATCCCTCGCATACCTTGACACACACAATCAGCGTGCATGGAATATTGCCAAAAATCGGCATGACCAAAAGTAATTGGGCTAGCTATAACGCATGGTAGTGTATTCAGTAAAACGTGCATAACTTTTACTACAAGTTTTATTAGAATTGAATACAAGACTCTAATTTTATTTTGGTATGCACGTCGATGTTATCGAGCTATGCTCCGTGAGCATCGTTTTGGGCCTCAAAATTCGTTCTTTTCCCTTTCGAATCAGTGTTTGAAGATTTTTTTTTTTTTTGTAATTTTAGGAATTATTTCAATTTTTCGTTTTAAAAGTGATTTTGCAAGAATTTTGACAGAATCCTTGTTTTGATAGTAGTTCAATTTTGTTTAATTAATAATTAGACTTTTGCCCATTTTTGATAATTTTCGATTTTCTTTAGCTATTCAAGCCCGGCATGTGGGCTAATATAACTAGTTGAGACATTCGATTTTGGAGAATAATTCAGTATTTTCAAAGAATATCCTGTCTATTTGGGTGACTAGGGTTTTTTTCATCCCTTTTTTAACTTTTCCTTTCTCCTAAAATACCTCTAACTTCAATTCCTATTATCCGCTAGCTTCCCTTTCATTACGCTATTTAGATCACTAATTAATATATCCTAGGATATATATATTCTACATCATGCATGGCATCGACAGGATCTTAATTATTACAAAAAAAGAAAAAGCCATGGATCTGGACCTGATCATGATTCTGTCTATGCTACAATTTGCATATTTTTCTGTTTTTTTTTTTTGGCGAGGTGTGGCAACCGGCAAGCAGTACTCTTATGTCACCATTGTGTTATACCGTAAAATTATTAGATCTTGATTATTGAAAAAACTACAAGACTTATATGTTGTATTTTTTTTTTTTTTTACATGCACACCTAAGCCTAATCCGTATTTTTATTTTAATCATAAGAAAATGAACGGCCCAGGAATATCTAGCTAGTAATTATTATGTTCACACCAAAAGTATATATATATATAGAGAGAGAGAGCCCATTTTATAAGGACCATCCGCAAAACACCATTTTTACAGCCTCCAATAAAACTTTGACACATTAACTACACACACCAAATAGAATAGGAATGAAAGCAGCAAATCCATCATCAAATGGGGGCATTTTGTCTTTTCCCGTTATGGTCTAACCAGATCTGAAACCAAGACCCGTTCTTAGCCACCAGCGAGGCGGCCGGCTCCACCCTCACCACTAACGGCCGACTCTTTCTTCTTTTCATTGGTTGTTTGTTAAAAGTTCGTTTCTCTCTCTCCCTCTCTCTCACCTTGCAGACAACAATGGTGAAACCCATTATCATTGTTGTAAATTTCACTATCTACCTCTTCATCCTTCACTTGTGTCACTCCAAAGCTTATTCACTCCAAAGCCATTGAACCCCATAGAAGTTAGAACAACCCCACTAAACAAGAAAACCAATTTAACAACCCAAGGAAAACGCAATCAACAAAACCTAAATCAAAATTCTTAAATCTGAACAATCAAAGGGGAAATCCTTACCTTGCTAGAGTTTTATGCCTCCTCCACTTTCAATCTCACTCACAGCAGTCGTCACTCTCTCCTTCGTCGTACGGTGGCTAGAATTGCCACGGGATAGTGCCAGACCCGATCTCTCTCTCTCTCTCTCTCTCTCTCTCTCTCTCTATCTCTCGGTTCTCATCTACCCGAAACTGGGTGAATTCTGGTGATGTCCTTCGGAGTATTCCGACGGTGGCTCCATGGATTCCAGCGGTAGCTTCATCTGGTGAGGTGGGGTGGTTTACGGGCTGAGCTCTACGAGCCAGAACGGCCAGCCTTGATGGTTCTTCGAGCAAGGGTCTGGCGGAGGCACTGTTGAAATAGAGATGGTAGCTTGACTTCCACGGAAGATTAAGAGAAGTAGGGAAAAGATTAGATGTTTTGATGTATATTGTATTTTTTTTTTTTTTGATGATAAGTTGTCCACTTATAATTGGTTGCTGTAAAATGAAGGATTTACAGCCCATCCTTATTGAAGGTATTCTCATATATATAACGTATATTTTGTGAATCCATAATTAAAAGGGTGCATGCTGTTATGCAATGTTGTGTCCGTCAAACACACAAAATTAGGTTTTGATTATCACCTAATTAATTAACCTTACTAGTTAATTTGTAACATATTAAAAAAAGGTCACCACATAATTCAATGGTGTAAAAAATTTAAAAAGTCACCAAGAAATTAAATAAAGTATTTTTTTTTTCTGTTCAATAAATTAAATAAATTTGAACATCTATAACTGTCTCCGTCTTCAAAGCCCAACCAACTAACATATATTCAAACAAATATAAACTCTCTCGATCTCTCTCTGTGACTCGATCTTTGACCTCTTCGAAAGATCAAGGCCCTAACCCTACCGGCCACCAAAGGAAATTAAACTCAGAGAATATTTTTGGAATATATATATTGCCGTTTAAGATTTCCTTAATGTAAAAGGTAGGGTTAGGTTAATACTCCGGGCATGGGGCTGCACATGCCGGAATCATGCTTACGTGGCCCTCTATCTCTCCGATGAGCGTTTGGAAGAGTTTAACATACCACCGGCTGCCTCAACAGCCCCTCAAGCTCTCTGTTCTCAAGTTGGATGGCTCCTGCTTTGGTAATTAATATATATATATATATATATATAATATATATATTTATATATATATATATATTCTCTCTTCTCATATATACGCATGATCGAATTGAATTTCGTAAATATTTATGCATGCAATTATAATTAGCATATTGTAGGCACGTACAGCTATATCTGGAATGCATGGGGTCATTGGGGTGCAATTGTATATATATAATTGGGAAATTTTGAATGTCAAGCAGAGGTGGTGGTTGGAAAGACGGCAACAATTGCAGAACTGAAAGAGGCCGTGGAGGAGGTTTTCAGTCAGTTACCAAGGGATACACACATTAATATTTCATGGTATGGACCTCATTGTGTTGTTTTTTTTTTTTTTTGGTGAATAAAAGCTTTATTGATCAAACTCATCTTCTACACACTCCAGAAAACTAGACTCCCGGTTTACAAAAGAACCAAACAATCAAAACAAGCCCCTCAGGAGCTAGCACTATAACAAAACCAATCAAAAAAGCTAACACAAGAAGCAAAAAACAGAGAACCAAAAACAAGAAGTCCTGGACTACTTTTGGGAAGATTTAGATAGCAACCGAACCTTCACCTCCCATCTTATCTTGGAAAGCAAAGCTTCTTCAGATCGGGAAGAACCATTATGCAGGAGAGCATTCCTTTGGAGCCAAAGGTTATAAAAGGCGGCAGCAAAACATAGTTTCCTTGCCGTAGCATGTAAACTTTTGCCTCGCATGAAATTTCTGCTCCGCCTGAAAATATCATCCCGACCATTCGGGGCATCCATCATCCCACACTCTCCCATCAGCTTACACCAGATACGTTTACTCAGCCCACACTCAAAAACAAGTGGTCTCGAGTCTCCTGTTTCGCATGGCAAAATCGGCAAAGATTACTACCCGAATAGCCCCAACGACACATATGTTCTCTAGTAGTAAGAGCATCATGGAAAGCCAGCCAAAGGAAGAAAGCATGCCTCGGTATGGCAGCAGAGAACCAAACCAGATTAAACCATTCCACAACCGGTTGCCTTTCTCTAATCTTTCCACAAATTTCAGCACTAGAGAAAACACTGCTTTTAGAATCCCAAACCGGCTGATCCACAACTCCAATCTCAATTTCAAGAAGTCTACTTTGAATATCAACAATAGACTAAGACCTAGCATGAGGCCAAAACCAGTCTCCATGTCTAATAATCGATGAAAGGTTCGGGCCAACAAAAGGACCTGCATCATATATAACCCTTCTTCCATATATATCCAATAAGCAACCAGCAGGGTGCCAGACATCATGCCAAATGAAGATATCACTACCATTACCCACTTTAAAGCTTATAAATGGTTTTGCAATGCTTATGAGGTTAAGGAGTTTCCTCCAACTTCAAGGGCAGTTTTGGGGAATAGGAACCTTCCAAAAATTTCTCCCTTTAAACCAATTTAGATGAATCCAAGCAATCCAAAAAGACCCCGACCTAGCAAGGAGGTTCCAAATATGGTTTAACATGGAAACACAATTCCAAACTGCCAATCTTTTGATACCTAAACCTCATTCTCTTTTAGGCAAACACACTTTCTCCCAAGCAACTTTGGCTCTAGCCTTTTCATCCTTACCATTCTATAAAAATCTATTGAACTTTTGCTCCAGAAGCCGAATCACCTTCTTAGGAAGCATAAAGATTCTAGTCCAAAATATTTGAAGACTAAAGAGAACAGAGGTAATGAGCTGTAATCTCCCGGCAAAGGAAATATATTTAGACAACCAAGGGTCCATTCTAGCAGTCACCCGAGTACTATTGATCTTAAATAAAATATATTATTTACGTTGATTAAATTCCTTTTTTTTTTTTAAATTCTTTTCTACATTTTAAAATTTCACAGCAACAAACATCGATAATTAAGTTAAAGTTTACTGTTAAATTCCTAAAGTTAACATATATATTTATGTGCAGGTCTCATGTATGGGGTCACTTTTGTTTATGCTACAAAGGTCAGAAGCTAGTTGATGACAAAGCATCTGTCCGACTGTTTGGAATTAAGGATGATGATCAGGTAATTTACCGTGAGATATATTTAATTTATATTCGAACACACCTTGTTGGGAGAGTTTAAGATATATTAGTTAAGGATGGATTCTCATGAGTACTATGATACTAATGGGCTAGGGTGAAACTAGAACTTGAGGGTAGGGGGACAAATGGGGGGTGAAAAATAAATTTTGCGATGAGAATTCTCATAAATACATATATTTTGAGAGTTTCCCCACCCATTCAGGTGGTTCCGCTCGGGCTAATGGGTTTGCTCGATAATGCTCTTTAGGTTTGTTTTTGTTTTTTTAGCTAAAAAAAAAGTATTAACAAATAACTATAAACACAAAACTGTCGGAACACATTTTTAACCAAAAATCAAAAAAGTTGTCTCTAATTTTTTTTTATTATAATTTTTTTTTTTATCAAACGAACCCAATATCTCGCCTACGGAGTCTTCAATTAAACTTAACTCTACAACAAATTATATTCTTCAAATAAAACAAACTTTGTTATATATATCAGCCAATGATACAAACTTTATCATCATTCTAAATAATTAATTCTGACTTCACTGATAATAGAAAGCATTTCTCAGTTGGACAAAATATTACGAGCTAGACAGCTTATTAAGCTAGCTAGCTTAATATGGTAGACTAAAATATAATACACTTTCAAGATTACTGCCAAGCACTGTTTCACGTATATGTCAAAACTCAAAAGCATTCTGGGACCAGAAAACAAATCACATGTATGGCTGAGTTGATCCAGACTGCGACATAAATCACTTTACCAGATTCCAGTATAATTTTGGTCTTTGGACAATCCTAGGATGTCGTAATATGCATGTTAAGGATATCTATATGCTGGGACTTACTTGAAAAGCTGTACCAAAGCTCTCCTTTTTGAAGTGGAAGATGTTGAACAAATCCCGATCACTTCCAAAGTTTTCTGTGTACAAATCCTGAATCGCTTCCGAATTTATTGCTTGAGCCTTGCCATCTTAATTAACCAGGGTACATGATGTGAACCAATTGATCACCAAAACACAGGAAAAATGTAGGTTGGAGTGAGTCAAGAACTCCTAAAAATACAGTAAACTGTATTCAGATTAATAATTCAACATACTTCTTATTTCCTTGTTTGCTTCTTTAAATAAACAAATAAACTAACAAACTCATGTCGTAGAGTTTGACTACTTCTATCCATTCTTTTAGCTAGATAATCCTATTAATATTCAAAGAGAACTTCAAATGAAAACAACAAGTACTATTCTTAGACTAAATAACTATTCAGATAAGATAAAGATAAAACATAAGATAAAGTTAAACCATAAGATAATGATAAACCAAGATGTAATCCTTACTGATTAGGATTACATCAGTACATATCCCGGACTAAATTATCGGGACACTTTGTAAAGCGTCTCATTTACACAGGTTGGATAAAGCTTGGGCTTTGGCCGGCAAGCATGACCCAAAAAATTGATTGCATTCAAGAGGGCCAGGGTAGAACGTTTCACATGTTTTTGATAGATGGTTGCTTATTTAGTGGCTAATCATTCTTTAATTTGATTCTGAAACGTGCAGATGTGTTTTGTCCGGCATATTTCAATTAACGACGGGCAAGAACAAGAGGAGAGACCAGTAAAGGAACCAAGTGCGAATATCAACAGCTTGTGTGTTGAAATGGTTAAGACATTAATACCAGAAGGCTGGTAGGTACGTAGAGGTAATTGGTTTGCTTCTCACACATGCACTGACACACATATATGTATGTATATATATATATACGTATTTGTTGATACCCAGATCCACAGGAAGCCTGCTAATTGATACTTTTACGTGTTGGTAGAAATTGAACATTAATGGAAGAAATGTCGACGGTCCCTAGAGTTTCAGTTTGCCTTTACGGTCCGGCCAGTTTTCATCATGAAGCCTAAACGGACAGCAGCAGATCAGCTAGCCAACAGAAAATCACTGCCTCTTTATTTATTTTTTATTTTTTATTTTTTATTTTGTTTTTTGAGGCTTGAGCGTGAAATTTAATCCATAATTGTAGCAACCGGCCGTTAATCAGAAATGAATTCTTCGACACCAATTTGGACTGCTGGTAAAGTATGTAGAATGGCTGACCGATAGTATTTCTTGGACAGGAGCTTAATTAGTAAACACTGCCCTTGGAGGCACAATATTTAAGAATTGTCATAGAGAACACTAAGAGCTGAGAAGATGTGCAACCAAAAATGTTTTCTATATAAAAGAGAAGATAAATGTTTCTTTTACGTTCTGACGTTCATTTCCCGTATGTCTGACAATCATGTTCAGAGAAGACAAGCTTACTTGAGTTTAAATACAGTTCTCACTTGTTCCCCAGATTAATTACTTGACTTTTCTTAATAAAGCTAAGCAATTTCTCAATTACTCTCCTAGCTAGAGCATAGTCACCGATGAAATGGTGTGAACTAGGGTCAACGGAATCAGGAGCTCTTATTAAGAGGCTGGAATTTGAATGGAAAATACATTAAGATTTAAGATTTAATTAATATATAGAAAGTATAACTAGTATTCACTCAGTGTTAACAAAATATAAACAAAATAAAAAACACAAAATAAATGTTTCTTAATATATTTCAATTTCTAACTCAATTACCTATCAAAATAGAATCTAACGTTTTTTTTAGACCTAAAAAATCATCTATGATTGAATATGTACTAAATTTCGCAACAATTTTTCTTTTGATGGACGGCATCCAACAGTCAATCAAAAACTATAATGCCTCGCATAAATTATTATCAACTATGACGAGTAATTCGCTATTAAAATTATTGTGTGTTTTAAATCACTAATTAAATACCCTTCAAAATATATATAATCCCTTTTCAATTAATTTTATTAATGTTCATATTTTGCGATCTTGAACGTCTATCTCCTTGGAACGTTTGAATACTTTCACTAGAACGTTTGATGCTTGCCCTAGGCAGCATCACCTTTTAACTTCTCTTGGAACATTCGGCGCTTTGTTGGAACGATCGACATGTCATTTTCCTGAACATTCGAAGTACAACACGAACATTCGAACATGTCTGAAAAGCACTTTATCTACCTTAATCAATCCTATCCATTTCTCACACCTATAAAACGCTCACTATGTAACGCCCAGTAAATTCAAGCTCTTAAAAAATCATTGATATTGTTGAGGAAACAATATCCACATGTTTTTATAAGCAAACCTAAAGTTGTTTTGAAAACTTAAAGATCAAAACCTAAAAACCCTTAAAAACTTAAAAGTTACATTTAAGCTTTAAACTTTGATTGAACCGAAAATAGGTCAAACGAACTCAGATTTAGATAATTCAAAAACCGTTGTGCTTACAAAAGAAAGATCTACCATATGGCAAAAGTTAGCAAAAAAATCCACCAATTGACTTTTTGACCCGAGCCTAAATAACCCAACTGGCGTTATTAAACGAAAAACTGTCAAGAATAATATCTCCATGCTTCTAGAAACATTTATGTATAAAAAACAAGAGTAATGATGAAATGATAGGATATCTCAAAAGTAATCATGAAAAGGAGGAAAAATCAATAAAGCAAGTGTGAACGCAGAAAGTGGATAAAAGATATTTGGCTTTATAGACAGAAACTTTGACTTGACCGAAACTACGTCAAAACGAACTCAAAATGAGACGAACCAAAAAGAGAAAATGTTTGTCATGAAGTCCTATATCTACCCTCAAAATTTCACGTCAATCGGAGTAGGTTTGACCATCGAAATAATTCTCGGAGTAGGCTGCCCTCTAGTTGGACGAAAATTCTAAATTCTAAATTTACAAGACATTATCCAATAAGCTAATTCTTTTATTACATTTTGGACCTAAATACCCCTAACTTCCTCCTATAAATAAGCATGCAAGGCTCCTTGTTTTCCACACAAAATCCTAGACAACTTTCTTGAAAGCTTTGTGCTTTGGTTTTCTCTCCTTCTACCACCCAACCACTTTGGTGTTCTTGAAGTTATTTTTCTCTCCAAATCAAATTGGTGAGTAAATCTTGACACCTCTTCCTTACTATTTGATTTCATTTGTATTTAATACTATGGAGTTGGTTTAAACAACCCCCGTATTTATTTACTTGTTTATTTATTACGTTACTACGGAGTTGGTTTAAACAACCCCCGTATTTATTTACTTGTTTATTTGTTTCGTTACTACGGCGTTGGTTTAACAACCCCCGTATTAATTACTTTAAAATGCAATCCTACAAAGTGGCTATGCCGCTAATTTCCCTATCCCTTTACAGCATAATATTATCTTGTTAGGATTCATGTTTAAGTGTTATGTCACCAAGAGCACTATGCTGTGTTTCGGTGCTTACACATGAATCGTTGTAGTATTTATGTTCTTATATTATTGTCTTGTTTTACACTTACAATTCTTGTGGGTAAACATAATTGCTTTAAAATACTTATTAAGTTCTTTGACTAAAAGACTTATGTTGAAACATTATGTCACTACGTTTCAATGTTTGAACATAAAGCTTAAACTGTCAAAAACTTATAAGTAATCACCTTTTAATATTAATGACTAAAAACGATTAATGAATGGATATAAAAATAAACAGTTTTAATATTTGAAAAAGGACTGATGAATATAATATCTTCTTTGTATATATATTTATTTATGACAGAAAAGGAGCTAAGAAACTACACCAAGGAGTGTAAGTATGAAGTTACTTACTGAGGAATGATTCTATGTTTCATTAGGACTGTGTGGTGTGTGTTTATTGCATGTGGTTGTTCATGCATTGCATGTTGTGTCCAATTAATATAACGGCTGATGAGATAGCCATCAACAAGCTGATGTAGTAGCAAGGGGAAGGAAGACTAGTCAGTGGATCCAGGGGGTTCATAGTGACCCAGGGGTATCCGAAGGCCTAATATATAACTAATGCTGGGACCAGTAGGATTCCAGTGCAAACAGGTAAGACTTTAAGTGTGAGGCAAAGGACGTGAACGGGTTCAGATAACTAGAACGAGAGGTCTGAAGTAAGATGATCCTAAAACACAAACTAAATAGTTACTACGATGCATATTCATACAACCCTTACATTTGCATTCTATATGAACTGTTATTAGATTGATGGTAACGTAGATATGAAAATAGATGACTCACTTGTTTGTCTATGCAAATATGATAGCGTCATATTTGCATAGTTACTGATGCAGATCTGGAGAATGAAGGCATGGACCCATATGCCAGTTTTGATGGTTTTTGAAACCATTCAACGAGCGATTATGTGCTAGTTTAGAAATTACTAGTTGTGCTTATGTTTTGTTTTATGGCATGTAAATATGTATAACGGTGTCATGTTTAACATGTTTTATGTTATAAGCTTATGTGCTGTTTGTGGCACTAATTTTGATGCACCTAGTGTGCATATGACATGTAAAGATAAACATAAGTAACTTTTAATAAATGTACCGAGGTATTTCAGTCAGCTCTAAATGTGTTATGCTATCAATTCCTAAGGCTTTAGAAGAAAAAATATATATTCCGCTGCGAGAGTTTATCTCTGATGTAGTAATGTCACGTGGAAACCGGAGGTTTCTGCTTACGAATTTGCAGGACCAAATTCGGGGCGTTACACACTATGACCCTCAAATCTTCACCCTTCATTCTTGAGCTTCAGAGGAGCCTTAAACCTAGTGAGAGAGATAATTTGTAGAGAGAGAAAGTGGTTTGTGGTGTGATTCCACCCTCTTTGAGGTAAGCCTTGTTTCCAATTCAGTTTTTGCATCATTATTATTATTATACTAACCTTGTGATTTATCAAGCATTTCTATTTGTTCTAGCATTCCATGTTGAGTTTATAATTTATTACGTAAGAATAATTAGTTTTTCTTCAAAAGATGAGAGTTTATTTATGATTTTATTGTTTTATCACGTTGATATGTTTAAGCATGTCTTTATAAGGTTATTGGAAGCTTTGGTTAATGTTTTATACGTAACAGGTAGAAGTTCTAGGTCTCTCATGCATTTTGGTACCCAGTTCCACTATATCTGGTCGAACGATTGACCCTTGCTTACCGAACGCTCGATACTGAGGATGAACATTCAAAAGTGTCCAAAATGAGAGATTAGAGTTTTTAATGATGGGTTAGTATATCTATTTCTTAATTAGGATTTTCGCATTCATAGACTAGACTCTTGAGGCATTGTTCATGATATTATGGTATGTTTTGCAATAGCTGTTGTCCAAGACGTCCGAGTCTATAGATGAACATTTGAAGTAAGTAAATGATTATGAAACTAGTTTCACTTTAACGTGCAACATTTTAGCTGATGAACATGTTTCATTCTTCAAAATGATATGTCCTGAACCTACTGATTTTATAACATATTTAGATTGCTTCAAATGGATGCTGGCCTATATATGATTTTCTTAAAATAAATGAGCAATATTTGCATCGTATGACATGGTACACCGGTACATGTGGTATTACAGTCATGGGCTTACATTATACGGGCTTGACCCTATGGTCACAGAGATTTACTTTTATGTTTAGCCTTGAATTCAATAGTTGTTTTGTGATGGACGCACCATGTATGGATGGGGTCACGATTACGACTTTACTAGAAGTTTGGGCCACTCGAGGCCAGACTCTGTCGGACTGCTAGTATATGACGGTATGCGTACAATATCCGGGGCCACCAGTGTTGTATTATAGGTCACTCGGGACAGCTCAAACCCTACCATTGAAGGATTAAGGACTTACATAGACCATATGTAGGATAACTATGATTATATATATAGTATGATTTCCCTGCATTAAAATATCAGTGATTGTTACCGAAATTATGCTCCATCATTTCCTCAAAATAAACTACATTTTAACAACATATTAACGGAGACAATACACGTATGTTATATTTGTGAAAACTCACGTCTAATATTTCAAAGTTATGTTCTGTCAATGAAGGCTCGATGCATAATTGATTTCGTAATAACTTGCTTACCTAGTTGTGAACTTACACAGTTATTTCTCTTCCATTATAAACTCCTCAGTGTTTTGCAAATGAGAAATGCTATAGGTACTTAAACTTTTACAAATGGAAGCTTACAAACTGATGTGGAATCTGACGTGGCGTTTTCTCAGTTAAAAAACTTTACAGGCGTTTTCTGTTTACTGTTCACGTCAGTGTGCATTTTTTTCTTCTAAAAAGCTAGTTCTCTCTCTCTCTCTCTCTCTCTCTCTCCAAACTTTTCATTTTCTTAAAAAAGAAAAAAAAAAGAATTTCTACCTCAACCACTACGCCTCTCTCTCTCTCTCTCTCTCTCTCTCTCCTCAGCCTCACGGTGGCCGGTGTACCAGCGAGGTGGTGCCACGGCGCCATGTCCTCCAACTCCAGCAGTGCCTGTTGCTCTCTCGACAGGCCCTCGAATGTGCTACCGACGAAGAATGAAAATGGTGTCGGAAATAGGTTCTGACGAAGGTCCTGTGCCTCCTTCTCCAGCTTCCCACTGAGCTGGGTCGAGAGGCGAATCACGTCCTTCATGTGCCCCTCCACCTCGCTCGCCAACACCTCCAGATCCTCTTCCTCGTCGCAGGACAGCCGGTCCTCCAGCCACGTCACCTCGGTGACCAGGTAGGGCTTGGTCCGAACCAATTGGTCACTCGTAACCGTTCCTGGCCCTTCCAGATGAGGAATAACCGGTTGTCGATGAGACGCTCGTGCTTCACCACCTCCCCAACGCAGCCGACCTCCGCGATGCCTGAAATGGAGAGATCTCCTCAGCCGCACGATCTAAGAGAGAGGCCTGGAGAAGATTTAGGAAGATAAGTCTTTTCTTTTTTTTCTTTTTTTTTTAGAAAATGAAAAGCTTGGAGCGAGAGAAAGAACCCAGCTTTTTAGAAAAAAATTGTACACTGACATGAACAATAAAGAGAAAAAGCCTGTTAAGTTTTTTAATTGAGAAAACGTCACGTCAGATTCCACATAGTTTATACGCCTTCATTTGTAAAAGTTTAAGTATCTGTAAAATTTTTCTTTGCAAATTAACAGATTGCCAGGCGGTAGAGTGACAAATTTGCTGAAATGAAGATGTTAAGTGAATAGCTCGTAGGACCTAAGCAAGTTTTGGCACTCTTCCTCAACCAGATCTCGCAGCGGAGTCACGAGCACTTACTTGAGTAGTGCGGCCTCCCAATCTCGGTCGACACTAATGCGTTGGCCGGTGTGGTGATGATCGAGAAGTTCGACTTCAAGCAGGTTCTAACGCTCTTTTCCTTAACCAGATCTCGCAGCAAAGTCACAAGTGCTATCTCAAGCAACGCGACCTCCCAATCTCAACTGACGCCGATGCATTATTGGCCGGCATGGCAATGATTGACAAGTTGGACCCGAAGTATCTTCTGGTACTCTTCGTCGACTAGATCTCAAAGCGGCGTTGCAAGCGCTTGCTCGAGCAGCACAGCTTGCCAATCTTGGCTGACACCAATTCGTTGCCCGGCGTGGCAATGATCGATGAGCTAGGCCCCAAGCAGGATTTGGCGCTCTTCGATCTTGCAGCGTAGTCGCAAGCACTTGCTCGAGTAACGCAGCCTTCCATTCTTGACCAATAAAGGATATTTAAGAAAAGAAAAAAGAAAATATATATATATAAAATAAAAAAATAAAAAATAAAAAATCTGATGTGGAGTGCATGTGAAAAGCCTTCAGCTAATTTTTTTTTTTTTTTTCTGTTTCCCCCCCCCAAAAAAAAAGAAAGAAAGAAAGAGAGAGAGAAATATAAACTTCAGCTAAATTAAATTTAGATAGAACTTTACCTAATGGGACGGATAATCCTAGGCTCCTAGCTTTATTTCCTACAAATGTGGATCCCGAGGCTTTGGTTTGAGGTAAGGAGACCCATAATTTGTTGTTTCCTTGCACAAGGACAACAGAAAAAACGACGTCGACACTCTCAAGTGAGGAACTGGGTGGCTATAATTCATGTTGCCCGCCAGTAATAAAGGAAGTCAAAAGTGACATGTCCATCAAACGTA
This sequence comes from Alnus rubra, assembly GCA_028654335.1. NCBI lineage: Eukaryota > Viridiplantae > Streptophyta > Magnoliopsida > Fagales > Betulaceae > Alnus > Alnus rubra. Next base: position 3,054,072 of record JAJPGS010001263.1, read on the forward strand.
ATCCTTGCTGGCTTTTAAAAGTAACATGCATATTCATAATTTACACTTAACATAACTTAACTTAACCAGGGTTGTAGACTTGTAGTGACTGGTGAATCTATCAAAAGAATACATGTCGCTTCTTCTCTGGAAAGACAGAAAGCTAAAAAAAACACCTGACTGCTCTTATACTGCTAAAAGATCGATGCAAAGGCTTCCTCTTTGCCAGCATACTTCATAGAGTTTTTAACTGCAACTGGAGAAATATCCTTTCTAGAAATTATACATACATGGACCAAGTCAAAGCTAAACATGATCCTAATCTAATCTGACATCAAAAAACATGTGAAGGCAAAATGAGTACCATAGATACTTATGCTTTGCATATAATGTTAGGGAAATAAACACCCAAATAATCTATATGCCAGGCCTTAATATAGCACGATAGCACCGCACTTAAATCCAAAAGCTTAAACCTATGGGATTGGGTAGGGAGTATTTGCTCTGAATTTTTGCTGGAAACTTAATTGCTGGTGGCTTGTCCTGGACATGATCTGGATAGATGCTGAGGTTGGATGGGACACCCAGAACCTACACTATGCCCTCATACATACATAATTTAGAAATAAAGAAAATTGCAAGTAGAAAAATATATAGAAAAATGCAATTTCCACAACTCAAAGCAGTTGGAAAAATCAGGTAGTTCCAAATAACAATCTTGGAAATGAGAGGTTTTATCTAATTACAAGATATAGCTCAATTACAACACAGGCAAATCGTGAGGAATGTTCTGAATTGATGGTTAGTTCTCTAATGTCAGGGTTTATGAAAAGGAAACTGATGTACCTTCCTCTTCCGTTGACCCTGCTGCTCTGGCAAGTTTCAGACACCCAAAACTTAATACAAGCTTGAAATATATTCTTCTGACAATTTCCCAGTGGAAAGAGTTGGCATCCAAACCTTTTGTTTTATCAAATAGTTGAGCCAATCAAGGAGAAGTGACTGCCCATCATCTACAATGCTGCCTGCCAGTATTCAGTGGGGAATCTCTGATGCTCCTGGATTGGTTGTAGGTGAGCTGTGGAGTTCCATCTTTCTTCTTGCGTCTCCCTTGTTGAGGTAAACGAGAATGGCAAGATAAAATGGCAAGGTCGTTAAGATCTTGCAATGTAGTCAGAACCCTAACAACTTCATCCATTGTGGGGCGGGATTTCGGGTCCTTACTAAGGCAGTTGTAAGCTAATTGAGAGACTTTCTGCACCCCTTTAATGGAGTAGTGCCGTTCCAAGCGGTGATCCACTAGTAGGTCAAGCTTTCGCTTGTCAAGTAGAAATTGCCGAGCCCATGCAACGAGGTTTTGCTGCCCACTTGGGCGTTTTTTGTCCATAGATCTTCTGCCTGTTAAAATCTCAAGTAGCACAACTCCAAAGCTGTAAACGTCACTTTTGGATGTCAAGTGTCCTGGGGAAAGAAGATCCAAAAATTGTATAAAAGGCCAGATCTGAAACTTCTTATGGTACAAGAAACACAAGCATAAATGATAACTCGCTTGTATGCCAAGGACATGAAGCATCAGTTTCCAAGCATCTGAACTGCATCAAACTTGAATTTTTGAAAGTTTTTGGTGTTGGTTGGGCGACCAACTAACTAGATTGTTAATGCTAAATAACATCATTATCAAATCAATATGAAAATTCTAATTTAACGAATTTGATTGGAATGACTTCAAATAAATCTTTACTGTCTTATCTGACCTTGTAATGTGATCACTAGCACAAGATAATCAAGTCATCATATCCTACAATTAGCCTGGGAAGGAACAGGCCCTTGCTGTTTGTTACAAAAGTAGAGGGGTCTAAAAACAAAAGCTGAAATTCACTTCAAATAAATGTTCCACTGTCTTAGCTTTTTGTAGCTTTTTAAGTGAGACTATTTACTTGACATTAGAATTCAGCTCATTGAGGATTCTGATGAAGTCAGTAAACCTAATTAGTGAATATATCAGTGATTGTAGATATTAGACAATGTCTTATCACCAACTTCAGTGTGTAAATCGTCTTTAATTATGTGGTATCCGAATGCCACATAAAGATGCTTGAAACTGACGCTTAAAAAAGTTTGAGCATTTAACAAGTTCAAATATCTCAACGCTATTTTTGTTATTAAGCCAAGGACAAGTTCTAATATCACTATACCTCGCTATTAAGTTTTCTTACAATTAATGATTAAATTCATTAAAGCTAGAACATATATATATTTGAACTTGTTCTTACCTGTCATTACATATTCTGGAGCAGCATAACCATAAGTCCCAACGACCCTGGTAGAAACGTGCGTTTTATCCCCCTGAGGCCCAGCTTTGGCTAGACCAAAATCTGAAAGCTTTGCATTATATTCCTATAGAAGATAAAACCTGTTAACAGCTCAGTTCAACAAAAATCTAAATTTGATCATTCACTAATATCATATTCATATACCGAATCAAGCAATATGTTGGATGTCTTGAAGTCTCTATATATGACTGGTTCTGGACCATTATGGAGGAACGCAAGTCCTTTCGCTGCGCCAATTGCAATCTTAATCCTATTGGACCATGGAAGAGGTATGGTCCCTTCAAATTTTTTGACAAAATTAGCAATTGTTTAATACGACAATTTGACAGTGCATGATCATGCAAAGAATACAAGTTAAAAAGAGGCTAGAGAAAATAAAATAAAGAAGTTAAATCGAAGGCATTGTGCTCAATTTAACCATCCATCAATGTATAATCTTGATGAATTGTGTAAGAACTTACAACATACCTGTAGGGCTTATACTCCTAAAGAAATATCTTTTGAACATGGGAACCCTTGTAGGATTCATTCAACGTATGACATATTCAGCTATAAGAATTAGGAAGAGAAACTGGAGAAGGAAGAAGGAAAGCAGATATTCGAGAAAGAAGAACAAATTATATGTTTGATGCTAAAATTTACTTGTAACAACATCACTTACATCTTAAGAAGGCAGATTCCTTTAACTAAAATTTTAAAAAACAGTGATCCCAAGCAACACTCTGATGGCAGTTTTTCAGAATAAACAACACAATATAAAAGTTTAGCAAGATCAGTTGCACAATAATAGCTACACTCACTTTTAAAAAGATGGTTTTCAAGACTTCCACGCGTCATAAATTCATAAACAAGCAGCCGTTGATCAGCTTCACTGCAGTACCCAATAAGTTTGACAAGATTAGGATGGTGAAGCTGTCCAAGAAAGTCCACCTCAGCCTGCATTAAGGAAATGTCGTGGTTACAGTCCCAATTTCCAGCATCTCACTGAAAACATCTTTTTGACATCAATCTACTAACCCAAAGCATATATTCTACTAACCACCCATTCTCTATGGCCCTGAAGACCATCCAGCTTCAAGCTTTTAACTGCAACCGTAATTCCTGTCCCAGGCTTTGCTGGTGCTGTCCCATTTTCCTCAATCCATCCTTTGAAAACATACCCAAATCCACCCTCTCCAAGAATACTGTCGGGTCTGAAATTCCCGGTCGCAGCTTTCAGTTCCTGAAAAGTAAATTGGAGGAGCTGGCGAGGAGCTTCACTTTCCGATGGTGGTGGCTCAGGATTATCTGAGGATAGGTGAGCTTCATTGGGAGGACAGAGTTCTCTGTTGCTAGCATTTAGATATCGTGTTTCAGTTGCTGCATTTGACAGAAAAAGTGTGAAAAGCTCTGCTTTGATAACAACCCTCTCATAGACAAATCACACAATAGATGTCAATTTAGCTCAATTTGAACTTTGATTGGTTCACAAATAACATCTGGAGGTGAATTTTGCAGAAATAAAGTATTACCATCAACATCTTGACTGGACTGGAAGCATGAGAACTCAACTTTTGCAAAAATTGGGAATTCGGTGAGATATCAAGTGGTATGAACTTCCTTGGTATCTCATTAGGATTAACTAGTTTTCACAAAAATAAAGCAACGCGGATTTGTACGATCCAAAGAACAGAATTATGCAGCTATCAGAAGAAAAACCAGTTGAATTTCAACTGTCACACTAAGACAGAACAAGAAAAATCGCATTTTCTGGTACCTAGTACTCAGGAAAATGACCTTGATGGACTCATTAGGAGAAACCCAATCTGAGATCTGTTGTCTAGTTCAAAAATACATCATGATTCAACAGTTCATAAGAGGAATCTTAACAAATTATTTTGAACTCAAAATTTTTCATGGTTAATAGGAAACATGGGAAGTGAGTATAATAGCCTTTCAAATCCAAATACCATAGAGCTATGACGAATAGTTTGAGAAATTGGAGAAATTGACGAGAGAGAGAGAGAGTTTGAGTGTGTGTCTCACAGAAAACAAAAACAGAGGAGACCCATATGGAGGCACACCTGGAGCATTTCTGAGACAAAATTATATAAAATCTCGTCGCTTAAAAAATCAAAAATAAAGCCAGTTCCATTTTATAAAACAGACATATATATATGTGTATGCACCTGCGTCATAAACAAGACTAGTACGAGGGATAGTGTTGGCAGAGTCTTTAGAAGCAGAGGACTTGCAGGCACCTCTAACGCCGCGTTTCAGCACAGACCAGCAACCGCACTTCTTCTCCATAACTCGTTTGCTGCTTCTCTACCATTCATGGGTAAATGCATGAGATATGAGAAGGGTGTGGGAGAGTAGAGAATCGACCATGGTGGTGGGGGAAGAGAAGAGACAAGGCCAAGGGAAAGAGATCAGTAAAAGAGAAAGAGAGAGAGAGAGGAAGTGTTATTGTTGTTGTTGCTGCTCCTGTTGGAGATTTCAGGCATCTTCATCGCCATCATCGCAGTGCGTACAAAAAGAACTTTTTTCCCACCACTTTTTTGTGTGGGGGATGGAATGGGTCTCTTTCTCTCTCAACCCATCAATCACATTGCAAGCTTGTTTGTTAATGCTTTCCTTTGGTATTTTCTTTTGGTTTTTCTTTTATAAAAGAGTATTGCCTTTTTAGTTGATTGACATTCGATTACTATACCACTCCAATACATACGTGGTACCGAAAATCAGTCGTTTGATTTGATTTTTTTTTTAATGTGTTAATCCAACAATTAATTTTTATTGTCATATTATTAAATTGTATGACAATTTATTAAATAATATTATTCTTTTAAAAAAACGTTCTGATAAAGGGTTAAATACTCTACTGGTTCCTAAATTTTAAGCTTTTTTAAATTTAGTACCTAAGTTTTTATTTGTTTTATAGATGGTATCTGAGTTAGGGGTAAAAACCCGTTTGGTGCATCTGTTACATTTTCCGTCTAAATATTAACGTATGACTATATAAAAAAAAAAACTTTAAAAAATTATATAAAAATAATAAAATAATACAATTTTTTAAAAAAAGAAATTGAAAAAAAAAAAGAAAAAAGAAAAAAAGAGGGGTGCCACCATAGGGGTGGCCGGCCACCCCCAAGGGCCAAACCCTCTAATAAATAGTGACTCACTCTATTAGACGTTAGGAAAATGGATGGAAAAATCACGGACCGGTTGATTTCAAATCCACAACAAACTTAAGCAGTAAAGTTTGATTTTTAAACAGTAAGCGACTGAGTTCTAATCACGTGTTGACTCATGAATTTATTAGACATTAACCCATAAACATAAGGGAAAAATTCATTTTATCTTCTCGAAGTATCATTATTTTTGTACTTATATTATTTAACTTTAAAAAGTGACATTTAGCTCTCTCAAATTATTACCCCGTTACAAATAAGCTATTGCATTAGCAATAGGCGTCCAAATAGATCGACAGAAAAGTAATTAAGTGCACAACAAGTAACTATTTTTTTTAATAAAAATCCCTTTAATTAAATCCTTAAAAAATAAATAAACTAAATATAAACAAAACTAAAATTTCAATTTTTAAAAAACAAGGTGATAAAAAAAAAAAAAACTAGAGCTTGGTTAAACCACCTTCACAGTCGTGGCTGTGGGGGTGGTTCGACTACTCTCAAAATGTAAAAAGGTGTGTATGGTAGTTTGACAACCTAAAATGCAAAATGAGTTATTGAACCACTCCCAAAATGTAAAAAGGGGAGGTCAAACCACCCTAACATTTAAATGGAAGGTGTTCAAACCACCCTCATACTTTGTGGAGATGACTGAATTACTCCCAAAATAGAAAATGAGGGTGGTCGAACCACTTCCATAGGCTAGGGTGAGTTACTAAACTCAATTTTTTTATTTATTTACAATAATTTTAAGAGCATTTTGGTAAGAACGAATAAAAAATAGTCACGTGTGACGCATGCGCATGGCTACTTTTTTTGTTTATTTTGACGCCAATTGCTAACAAAGTAGGTTATTTGTAATAGAGAGATAATTTGAAAGATCCATACGGCACTTTTTAAAATTTGATGATACAAGTACAAAAGTAATATTAGTAGAAGGAACTAAAGTGTATTTTTTTTTCCATAATATATATAATAGTGAGTACAAGATAAATGCATAATAATATATCCAAAAATAGAACATGTATATATTTTGCTAGTGATCTCTCTCTCTCTCTCTCTCAACGTCAAGAATTCCAATAGTAGTATACCATAAAAGCAATTATTTGAAAGATTGGAGAGAGTACGGATGTGATGTCCCCCACCGAATAAAGGGGGAAAATAAAAACTCCACCCAATAAGATCTTGAGAACTGATGTGTCTACGCTTTGAATCGCAAAAAGAAATACTAAATAAATAGTAGGAGATAAAAATAGAATAATATTCCAGGATCTAATGGCATTATTATGAGAGCAAGAATATGAACCGATAAATAGTTTTAGTGGACTTGCTCCTGTTTCCACCCCATGCCAATCACTAATTTGCCTTACAATTACGCAATTAGGATTAACGTTCATAGTATCCAACCGGTGCACCATTTTCATTTCCAAAAAGTATGGCATATTGTAGGAGGTAGCCTGATGCACTACTAAAAGAAATGAACTATAGTATTGAGTAATATATATATATATATATATATATATATAGAGAGAGAGAGAGAGAGAGAGGAGAGAGAGAGAGAGAGAGAGAGAGAGAGAGAGAGAGAGAGAATTGGCTAAAATTGCCACATCCGTCTCTTTTGAGTAAATGTGTTTAAAAAAAATACTAAAAAGAGGTGGCCCTTTTTGTATTAGCACTTGTATTTTATTTTATTTTTTTTACATTATTTTAATTTATTTTTTAATAATTTAAGGGTATTTTGGCGAGAAGAATGTAAAAGTGTCTAATTTGATACGCGATGGTAATATGTGGGGCCTCGATGTCACTTTTTAAAGTTTAGAGGCGTAATTGCAAAATGGGTGATAAAAGTATATGTTGCCCAGATAAACAACCCTAGAGGGGGGGGGGTGAATAGGGTTGATGGCAAACTTTTGTTGTAATGAAAATTATACTGAATTAAGAAATTCAAACAATATAAGATGCAGTATAATGTTAAGAATATAAATGTGAGAACAATAATGAAAAGATAGGGAGAGAGAGATTCAAACTCAACGATTTATCGTGGTTTGGTCCACCTTACCTATGTCCACTCCCCAAGCACACCACTTGAGATTTCAATCCACTAAACCAAACTCCTTGCAGGTGGAGTTAAAACCTTTACACTTCAAGTGTACACTACTCTTCTTCACAAGGTGGAAAATCTCCTTCACACCTCACAAGGGTCACACCAACCCTCTTGATACAATTGATTGTGGATCGGGTTTGAGATTTCTCACAATGACAATTCTCCTTTTTTAGAAGGATATACAAATAAAGCTTTTACAACAATATCTCTCTCACTAGAACTCTTGTATGAATTGAACTTGAATGGTTCAAATGAACTTGAATATATGAAAGAAAGAATGCTTTGAGTTCTAAGCTTGTTTGTTTATCACTTGATTGATTGATATCAAAATGAGAACCAAGGTCATGTATTTATAGGTCTAGCAAGAATATGACCGTTGGAGAGAATTTGAATTTTGCCAGCTAATTTTCCAAGTTGTAATCACATTTTCAAAGTCAGAAATTGTTGCTAGCTAACTTTTCAAATTTGCAACCAGATTTTCAAAGTAAAAAATTGTTAGCTAATTTTCCAAAGATGAAATCTGATTTTCAAAGACTAGAATTATTGTTAGCTAATTTTCCAAAGATGAAATATGATTTTCAAAGACAAGGATTATTATTAGCTAATTTTCTAAAAATGAAATCAGATTTTCAAAAACTCATGTATGCAATGTATGAAGGGTCCTAAGGTCATTCTAGGGTAAGGAGCCTTAGGAGTTCAATCATATAGGAGCTTTACAAGAATACCCTAATAAAATACGGATTCTTCAATCTTGAGTTCTTCAGTGCTTAAGGGCTTCTTGCTTTGAATTCCAAATGCCTTTGATTCTTTTTGGTCCTTTGAGAATGTGTGCTCGAATGTTTCTTGCAACTATCATACTTGAAGGAAATACATTAGAGCAACAAGATATAATTTGTTATCATCAAAATATTTGCAATATAATCGGATTGACGCCATAGGGCTAACAATATATTTTTCCCAAAAAAAAAAAACAACTCATGCTCATGATATATTTTTATGTTCAACACTCGCCCAGTCAAACTTGGCTTTGATTGTATGGATAGGTCACCATTGCAGCTTTACTAGTAGCGTGGGCCATTCGATGTCGGACTCAGTCGAGCAACTAGTATATGACACTATGCGGCAATATCCAGAGCATCGATATTGCATTACAGGTCTCCCAGGACAATGCCAACCTTGCCGATAAGGGGTTAATATCTCAAGTAGATCATATTGTTTAACATATGACATGTTTACTTAATATCTGTACTATATCTATAATGCATTATCATAGCATTCTCTTATTCAACAGAATACTTCATTTAGATTATTGCTTGTGAATTACAAACTTTTGCTAAATAACTGAGCTCATTACATGATAACTTGTACACCATGCGTATTATTACTCACTAAGTCATGGTTTTATGCTTGTATCATTTCCACTTGTAAACATGTGTTGTTTTATAGTTAAACTACTTTAGATGCCGATTTTTAGGGAGGAGGATTTTGAGGCTATTGCGGTTATTTGGCATATTGATACTGAGCTGGTTAATGCTTGAGGACTCATCGCAAGATTTCAGAGGCTGTTTATGGTAATTAGTATTCTTAGGAGATATTGTAGACTTAGATTTTGAGGCATGTTGTATATGTATTAAGGTTAGTTTCTATCTTTTGCAATGATGATATGTATAGTATGATTTAGTTAAAGGACGATTGTTAGTAGATGCTATGGTTATAATTGATGTGTGTTTTAAATAGTACTCGCAAGTGCACGAATCATTTTGCAATATAGTGTTATACAAGTGCGAGGTCGATCCCACAGGGAAATGATCAAATATTGGAATCTTGCTTAATCAACCTCATTTAAACCTAGTTCCAAAGGTTTGAGAAATGATTGAAGAACAAAAGACTAAATTGAAGAGATGTAAGGAAATATGTAAATTAAAAGGAACTAAGGTTAAGGAATCCACCAAACCAAATCCTACAACTCACACTTCTTGGTTTCCACTTGAACACCCAAAGAACATTAAGCTTGGGGTGTTATTCAAGTTTCTTAACCATAAACCCAAGAACCATTAAATGAATCCAACACATTGACAAATCACAAAGAGTACCGATTGAAATCAAAACATCCAATGTATCATTCAATCACAATGGATATCATCATTCAAACCAATAAAACAATGTATTAGTCTGTTGAAACACATAAAATGTCCTCTATCCACCACTAACCACATTCATTGCAAAAGATAAAGCTTTAAATGAATGGAACTTGAACAACTAATATGATATATTATTAAATGTGCAAGTGGTACAGCAAGTTTGTGAGTGTCATCAATGGAAAAGTTTCATCCTCAACCCTAGTTGAGGTTACTAGCCTTCCATGACTAAGAACACCACAAGAAAATGATGAACAACCATGGAAATGAAAGAAAAGCTCTACAAAGAGAAAGTATCTGAAAATAAACTACTGAATTACACTATAAGAAGCACGAAATTAAACCTATCTACAGAGTTTCTGCTCTATTCTTTCCTCTCCTACTCTCTCAACAAGGGGATGGCTATGGCTTTTATAGAAGAAAGCCATGGCAAGAAATGACTTCTCTACCCTCCTCTAGAGTTCTTCTGCAGCTAGAGACAACCCCAAACACGAAACCAACGTGTTCTGCAGCGGAAATCAGAGGGAGGACTGCTTTTTGGCTTCTGATTGGGCGTTCTGGCGCGCTCTGCAAAAGCAGTTTCTGGGAAAATTCGATCGATCGACTTTTATTTCGATCGATCGATCGACTTCGGGCAAATATTCGATCGATCGACTTTTCAGGGTCTCCGAATTTCCAGTTATCTTCTTATGAAATTTGCCATTCCTCTCTTATTGTCCTTACAGAAGCAGAAAACACAAAAACTAACCAAAACATTAGAAAATAACAAGGCTAAAGGTCTAACTAGTGCAAATCAAGGGGTCCAAATACACAATATTTGGCACTCATCAAATACCCCCAAACTTACATTTTGCTAGTCCCTTAGCAAAAACAAAATGAAAAACAAAATCAAAGCATGAAACATAAGTCCTCTTTCGTGGGATAAACGATTGCATTTAGCATATGCAATAAGCCTTTTAAACCCCTAGGACTCCCTAGTGGACGAGTGAAGTCTCGTGAGGGTTTGCCAGAAATGGTACCCACAAACATTGGAATGCCGTATTATCAATTGAGCGAAAATCATCATTCAAACACGTGGTTCACACATCATGATGTTTAACAAAATAAATGTCACATTGTCATATTATCAAAAATCGATCAACTCATAGATGGAAAATTGAGACAACACATGTTCAAAAGTGTAAGGTGTGAATAACATAGAGTCATGGGGTTTTGATTTTCCTCAAAACACATATATCCAAAAATTCGCAGGACTTCCGTCAAATAACCAAGGCTTATCTTACATTCATTATTATTTACTATTATTTTGTGTCGGCTGTGCAATGTGTGACTTCTTTAAGCTTTCTAATTGACCTATGTAACGAGTGTTGGGCCAGTGACTCCCAAACCAGATGGTCTTAGGGCACTAGATGTAAAAACATCCCTAAGGGCTTAATTACTCAAGTCAAAAAGGCTACGAAGTCAAACTAGCCAAACAATCATCCAAGCTGAAATTCTCATCTTTTTACCCGAACACCCAATGCTTAATGAGGCAAGGGGCCCGGTTACTCAATGAAAAGTCAAATTGGTGATATTTTATATATATATATATATATATATATATATATATGTATATCAATAAGCCAAAGTTTCATCAACAAGTCATCCTACAAATCTCAAGACACATAAATTTTAATTCAAATCTCATACCCCACAGAAACAAATGCTAATGTGCTTGTGATCACCAGTTTAAACATGTCAAGTCTCTCTACTCCAAAGATGAGTCAAAAGATCTCAGATTTTAATGATATGCAAAATTCAACATTTTAAACAAACCAATGAAATGCAAACCATAGTAAGATGTAACCATGCTCAACTAACAATAAAGCATTTTTTTTTTTAACAAGGCAACAAAACAAGAATTAAATGAAAACAGACAGAAATGTCTACCCCACCCCCAAACTAGAATAACACATTGTCCCCAATGTGGCTAGAGATACAATACCGAAGGGTGATGCAAGTTGGGCACACTGTAAGAGAAGCGCTCCCCCAAACTTGAATGGCGGACACTGTCCTGAAAATCACAACTGAAACACAAGAAAATCAAATGATAAGGAAAAATGATGATGAGGGTTGCCTCCCACAAGCGCTAAGTTTTCAGTCTTCAGCCAGACTTTCTATCATGACGACAATCACTCCGAGTAATTCGGGTTTTCTAAAAGGGTCGTCTCAACCTCCGAGCTCTGTAACTCCAAAAATGGCTTCATTCGTTGCCCGTTCACCTTGAACGTGCTGACATTTTTTGGATCCTCAATCTCAATGGCCCCGTAAGAAAACACTGATCGAACTATGAAAGGGCCTGTCCATCGAGATCGGAGCTTCCCTGGGAACAGATGCAGACGTGAATTGTAAAGAAGGACTTTCTGACCGGACTCAAAAGATCGTCTCAATATGTTCTGGTCGTGAGCCTTCTTCATCCGTGCTTTGTACATCCTAGCACAGTCATAGGCATCGTTCCTCAGCTCTTCCAATTCATTGAGTTGGAGCTTCCTCTGTGAGCCAGCTTTTGTGAGATCGAAATTTAGCTGCTTAATGGCCCAGTAGGCTCTGTGCTCCAACTCCACAGGCAGATGGCATGCTTTCCCGTACACGATACGGTAAGGTGACATGCCAATCGGTGTCTTGAATGCTGTCCGGTATGCCCATAATGCATCGTTCAACCAGAGAGACCAATCTTTCCTTGACGGGTTCACCGTCTTTTCCAAAATCCTCTTGATCTCTCTGTTTGAAACCTCCACTTGTCCACTCGTCTGAGGGTGATAAGGAGTGGCAACCTTGTGCGTGATGCAATATTTCTTCATCAGCTGTTCGAAGACCCGGTTGCAGAAATGCTTTCCACCATCACTAATAATTGCTCGAGGAGTACCAAAACGAGCAAATATAGTGTCTTTTAAAAACTGGACCACAACTCAGTGGTCGTTGGTCTTGCAAGCAACTGCCTCTACCCATTTGGACACGTAGTCCACAACAACCAAAATGTACAGATAGCCGAAGGAGTTTGGGAAAGGTCCCATGAAATCAATGCCCCATACATCGAAAATCTCAACGATAAGAATCGGGTTGAGGGGCATCATATTTCGACCTGAAATACTCCCTAGCTTCTGACAGCGCTCGCATGCAACACAATAAGTGTGAGCGTCTTGAAAGATGGTAGGCCAGTAAAATCCGTACTGCAAAATCTTTGCAGCGGTCTTCTTCGCACTGAAGTGGCCTCCACAGGCATGATCATGACAGAAGGAAATGACACTAGATTGGTCAGGCTCGGGAATGCATCTCCTAATGATCTGATCGGGACAATACTTGAACAAGTAAGGATCGTCCCAAAAAAAATTCTTCACCATGGACATAAATTTGGACTTATCTTGCCATCCCCAATGCAAAGGTATTTGACCGGTGACAAGATAGTTCACTATGTCAACAAACCATGGTGAGTGAGCATGAGCGATATGCATCAACTGCTCATCGGGGAAGGTCTCAGAAATGGGGGCGGCTTCTTCCGTGAAGTCCACGGTAATCCTTGAGAGATGATCAGCTACCACGTTTTCGGAGCCCTTCTTGTCCCGAATTTCAATGTCGAACTCTTGTAAGAGCAAAATCCACCGGATGAGGCGAGATTTAGCATCCTTTTTGGAAAAAAGATACTTCAATGCTGCGTGATCCGAGTAGATGATGACTTTCGATCCTAGTAGGTAGGATCGAAACTTATCCAGAGCAAAAACGACTGCCAGCAGCTCCTTCTCAGTGGTCGAATAATTCAGCTGGGCGTCGTTCAGAGTCCGACTAGCATAATAAATGACGTGGGGAAGTTTGTCAATGCGCTGCCCCAACACAGCTCCAACGGCGTAATCGGACGCGTCACACATGATCTCGAAAGGTGTACCCCAGCTAGGGGGCCGAATGATGGGTGTGGACGTCAGAATTGCTTTCAAGGCCCCAAATGCCTTCTTACAATCTTCATCAAAAATGAAAGGGGCCTCATTTACTAACAGTTTGCACAAGGGCCGGGCGATCTTGCTGAAGTCCTGAATGAATCGCCTATAGAATCCTGCATGGCCCAGAAAAGAGCGAACCTCCTTCACCGTCCGTGGGGGAGGAAGGTTGGATATCAAATCTACCTTCGCCTTGTCGACTTCAATCCCCCGACGAGAGATGACGTGCCCAAGCACAATTCCTTGTTGCACCATAAAATGGCATTGAGCACTAGGTTCTTCTCTTTACACCTCTCCAAAACCAACGTGAGGTGGTGCAAACACTCCTCAAAAGATGACCCGAAAACCGAGAAGTCGTCCATAAACACTTCTAGAAAACGCTCCACCATATCAGAAAAGATGCTAATCATGCACCGCTGAAACGTAGCGGGTGCATTGCATAAGCCAAAGGGCATGCGTCGGTAGGCGAACGTTCCGAACGGACAAGTGAAGGTCGTCTTCTCTTGGTCTTCAGGGTCCACAGGGACCTGGTTATATCCAGAATAACCGTCCAAAAAGCAATAATACTCGTGCCCGGCCAACCGCTCCACCATTTGATCAATGAACGGAAGAGGAAAGTGATCTTTCCTGGTGGCGGTGTTCAGCTTGCGGTAGTCGATGCAGACTCTCCATCCAGACTGTACTCGAGTTGGAACCAACTCGCCTTCCTTGTTCTGCACGACTGTAACTCCAGCTCGCTTGGGCACGACATGAATAAGGCTCACCCATTTGCTGTCAGAGATAGGGTAGATGATGCCAGCATCCAAAACCTTGATGACTTCTCCTCTGACGAATTCTTGCATGGTCGGGTTGAGCCTTCTCTGTGGCTCCCTCGATGGCTTGGCGTCTTCCTCCAAGTGTATCCTATGCATTACCACCGAGGGGCTGATTCCCTTAATGTCTTCAATGGTCCAGCCTATAGCTTCCTTATGCTCCCTCAAGACATCTAACAACCTCTCCTCCTGAGTGGTGTGAAGATCTGAAGGTATGATTACAGGCAAAGTCTCTGCTGGACCGAGGAACTTATACTTGAGATTGTCCGGTAAGGGCTTAAGTTCCTTCTTTGGAGGCTCAGGTACTGCTGCCTCATCTTCCTTCTTGCTCTCCAGAGGAGCAAACTCCAAAACATCATTTGCTTGCTCAAGCAGGACATCCAAGTCCAGATCCTCTCCAAATTGAGCAAGGCATGCTTCCAGGGGGTCTTGAATCCTTTCCTCTAGGATTTCCTCTATCAAGCAGACATTGTTGATCTCATCACACTCCCTCGGCTGTTTGCTGATGGTGAAAATGTTCAGCTCTACCGTCATGTTGCCGAAAGAGATCTTCATTACCCCCGTCCTACAGTTGATCAAGGCGTTAGCCGTAGCTAAGAATGGTCACCCTAGGATTACCGGTATCTGAACTCCAACGTTCTGTACCGGCTCGGTGTCAAGCACTATGAAATCCACGGGGAAGTAAAACTTATCCACCTTAATCAAAACATCCTCCACTATTCCCCGTGGTATCTTTACTGACCGATCAGCCAATTGCAATGTCATAGAGGTGGGCTTCAATTCTCCTAATCCTAATTGCAGGTAAACTGAATAGGGTAGGAGATTGACACTGGCTCCAAGGTCAAGCAGGGCCTTCTCAATGTGGCTGACTTCTATCGTGCAAGAGATGGTAGGACATCCAGGGTCCTTGTACTTGATGGGTAGCCTGTATTGGAGGATTGAGCTGACTTGCTCGGTCAAACAAACTTTCCTCGGGACATTGTTCCTCCGCTTGACGGTGATTAAGTCCTTCAAGAACTTGGCGTAAGACGGCACTTGCTGGATGGCATCCAAGAATGGAATGTTGATTTGCCCTTGTTTGAATACCTCCCGAATGTCCTCGAATGTTCCTCCTTTCTTGGGCGCGAGAAGTCTATCAGGGTAAGGCGCCCTAGGTATAAATGGCCTAGGAGGAGGAGTCTCTACGGTCGGAGCTAATGTAGACGGCTCGCATCTTTCTTCTCGACGCTCCTGCTTCCTTGTTCTCCTTGTGCAGCAAGGTTCTCTTCTGATTGAACCACTTGGTTATCCACTTGTTTCCCTGATCTAAGGGTGACAACGGCTTGCACATGCTCCTGTCCATGCACTGCATTTGATGATCCTCCCTCATGAAACTGCAACTTCGGATTCGGCACAGGCTGACTAGGGAGCTTTGCCTTCTCTCTCTCCCCCAGGTGACTAGCAATTTGCCCGATCTGGGTCTCCATCTTGGCAATAGCTTGAGTGTTCACCATGGTAGCATTCTTCACGTCATTGATGGATTGGCCGGTAATCTGGATGAAGGCCTTAAGAGTGTCTTCCAACGATGATTGTGAAGAAAAGGCAGGGGCTTGAGTGGGGGACTGGTATGATGGTGCTGGCTGGGCTGGACGGTTTTGATGGTGAACCGGCTGATGAAATCCAGGGGGGTATTGAGTATGAGATTGGTGAGGAGCTCCCCCTTGAGCCATAGGCTGGTTTTGCTTCCAAGAAAAGTTAGGGTGGTTCCGCCACCCTGGATTGTACGATTCGGAGAAAGGTCCATTGGCTTGCTTTCGATAATCGTTGAAAGCGTTCACTTGCTCCATTGGTGACTCGACAAAAGCCGGCAATGATGGGCAAGTCTGTGCTAAGTGCAAAGGACTAGCACAGATGGAACAGCAGTCAACATGGAATGGGTTGGCAGCATTCATGGATTTGCTAACAACTAGAGCTTCGACCTTTTTGGTAAGGGCATCTATCTTCATTTTTAATTCTACATCCTCCTTAACCTCATAAATGCCTCCCTTTTTCTGAATGCGAGCAGCTTTATCTCGACAGCTTGAAAAATCCCACTGTTGGGAATTGTCGGATAACTGATCTAAGGTCCTATACGCTTCCTCTCCCGTCAAACTCATAAATGCGCCTCCGTTCATCGACTCGATCATGCTACGATTGGATTGAGTTAATCCTTGATAGAAAAATTGCACCAGTCTCCATTTCTCGTATCCATGTGGAGGGCACTTAATTAGCATATCTTGAAATCTCTCCCAACTCTCAAAAAATTTCTCATCTTCTTCTTGAGTAAATGAGCTTATCTCCTTCCTACACTCATTGACTTTGGACATGGGGAAGAATTTGTTGTAGAACTTGTTGAGCAAGTTCTCCCAAGAAGTGATGGAACCAGGCATGTTTGAATCCAACCATGCTTTGGCCCTATCATGGAGTGAGAAAGGAAATAGCCTAAGATGCACAGACTCTTCAGAAAAATTTTGAAATTTGAAGGTGGCACAAATGTCCTTGAATTTCTTCACATGGCTATAAGGATTTTCGAGGTCTAAGCCATGGAATGCGGGTAGGAGTTGGATGACATGGGGCTTGAGGTCAAAATGAGTGGCATTGGTTGGGGGTAACACGATACATGAAGGAGAATTTGTTGCAACGGGTGCAAACAAAAACCTAAGTGTCCTAGTATGATCCACGTTTTCTCCCCGATTCCTCTCATTTTCATTTGCATGCATGTTATCTCCCATCTCAACAGAATTTCTAAGATTTCTCCTAAGAGTTCTTTCAATTTCGGGATCCAAAGATGTCAAGTCTAAGTTCAATGATCTTCTACCAAGCATACACCAAACATACACAAATATTCAACCAAAAGACAAACAAACAAAAATAAAGAAAATAAGTTGCTAACAGGGAACAAAGTTCTCCATAGTACAATCTAGGCTAATTCTCAGGTAGGTGAGGGGGGTCACAATGGACACACTTAAATCCCAAGACCAATCCTTGCCAGAATTTACCTTGTCATTGCCCTTAGATTGCTAAGTAAACCCTTACTAGCAAAATATTTTCTCTTTTTCTTCTTTGTTTTTTTTTTTTTTTTTTTTTTTTTTTTTTTTTTTTTTTTTTTTTTTTTTTTATCAAAGAAAAATAACACAACTAAGATAAACTGTAAAGACTAACACAAATGCATACAATTTACACTAAGATAGCAGTAACAGTAAAGATAAGAATACTTACAAGTTGGGACCAAAAAGAATTTTTGGTAAAAATTTTCTGCTACTGATCTTATCCAGGAGCTGACTTCTGAGTTGAGGTCGATCGATCGAATGTAATGGTCGATCGATCGAAAGTCGATCGATCTAAATTTTTATTCGATCGATCGAATGTTCAAAATTTGCAGGGCCAGGAACAGTAACAAAAATAGAACAAAAAATCTCTTTTTTTAGAACAAAATAAAACAAATTGAGGATAATATAAAACACAAACTAAACAGAATTTGAACTAAGTTATAGTGAACTAAAAGAAAATTTAAACAAACAGCAAAATACTATTAAACAGAAACAAATTATGAACAAGAAAATGAACAAAATGGACTGAAAAAAGTACTGGAACAGTGATACTCACCTAGTTCCGAGCTGCTGCTGTGCAGGAAATCGTTCGATCGAAGTATATTTCGATCGATCGAAAGTCGATCGATCGAATATACTGTCGATCGATCGTCTTTTTATAGTGCAGATTCTAAGTCGATCGATCGAATTTATTTTCGATCGATCGATTCTTCAAGGCACCCAGTAAGTTGCAGAAGCTGCAGAACAGATCCGGGAAAAACAAAGAAAAGACTTAGAATGCAGAACAGAAGCTAAACAACAGCAAAAATGAAACAAAAATCTATCTAACTAGTAGAAAAACAAAATCAATCAAACAAAAACCAATTTTTGAACCGATCTCCCCGGCAACGGCGTCAAAAACTTGATGTGCGTTTTAAATAGTACTCGCAAGTGCACGAATCATTTTGCAATATAGTGTTATGCAAGTGCGAGGTCGATCCCACAGGGAAATGGTCAAATATTGGAATCTTGCTTAATCAACCTCATTTTAACCTAGTTCCAAAGGTTTGAGAAATGATTGAAGAACAAAAGACTAAATTGAAGAGATGTAAGGAAATATGTAAATTAAAAGGAACTAAGGTTAAGGAATCCACCAAACCAAATCCTACAACTCACACTTCTTGGTTTCTACTTGAACACCCAAAGAACATTAAGCTTGGGGTGTTATTCAAGTTTCTTAACCATAAACCCAAGAACCATTAAATGAATCCAACACATTGACAAATCACAAAGAGTACCGATTGAAATCAAAACATCCAATGTATCATTCAATCACAATGGATATCATCATTCAAACCAATAAAACAATGTATTAGTCGGTTGAAACACATAAAATGTCCTCTATCCACCACTAACCACATTCATTGCAAAAGATAAAGCTTTAAATGAATGGAACTTGAACAACTAATATGATATATCATTAAATGTGCAAGTGGTACAGCAAGATTGTGAGTGTCATCAATGGAAAGGTTTCATCCTCAACCCTAGTTGAGGTTACTAGCCTTCCATGACTAAGAACACCACAAGAAAATGATGAACAACCATGGAAATGAAAGAAAAGCTCTACAAAGAGAAAGTATCTGAAAATAAACTATTGAATTACACTACAAGAAGCACGAAATTAAACCTATCTACAGAGTTTCTGCTCTATTCTTTCCTCTCCTACTCTCTCTACTACTCTCTCAACAAGGGGATGGCTATGGCTTTTATAGAAGAAAGCCATGGCAAGAAATGACTTCTCTACCCTCCTCTAGAGTTCTTCTGCAGCTAGAGACAACCCCAAACACGAAACCAGCGTGTTCTGCAGCGGAAATCAGAGGGAGGACTGCTTTCTGGCTTCTGATTGGGCGTTCTGGCGAGCTCTGCAAAAGCAGTTTCTGGGAAAATTCGATCGATCGACTTTTATTTCGATCGATCGACTTCGGGCAAATATTCGATCGATCGACTTTTTAGGGTCTCCGAATTTCCAGTTATCTTCTTATGAAATTTGCCATTCCTCTCTTATTGTCCTTACAGAAGCAGAAAACACAAAAACTAACCAAAACATTAGAAAATAACAAGGCTAAAGGTCTAACTAGTGAAAATCAAGGGGTCCAAATACACAATATTTGGCACTCATCAATAATGATTAATGTTGATAGAAAAATCTTATGTTTCCGTTGCATAGTATTCTGTAACGACCAAGGAAAAGTGCTAACCACATATGCACTATCACCTCAAAATTATTAGTCAATTTTAAAGTTTCCATAGAATTACTTATAAAGCCCAGTTTTACCTAATAATGCCAGACCATGTGCTACTGGAACACTGCATGATATGGCTCTAACAAGGACGTTAGGAGTTTAAAATGGAGAGTTTGTAACACTCAGGGCCCATATGAGGAAGATAAGGAGTAGCCCACAACCATGAGTGCTAAGTTCCATTGCCTAGTTGCTAGGTGAAACTGAGCTTTGTAAGAGATTTTAGAAAAAAATTCAAATTGACTAATTCTTTTGGGGTGACAGCGCAGATGTGGCTAACGTTTTTCACTACATTGTTACAAATGGTATTAGAGCTAGGGGTGGCAATTTGGGTTCGTGTGTCGTGTTCGGGCCATGTCGTGGCATGGGTGTAATATTATATATGTCAACTCTAACCCAACCCATTTAATTAAATGAGTCAGACTCCTCAACCCTAAATCTTTAATTTCGTGTTCGGTTTGTGTCAGGTTCGCAGGTCGTGTCAAAAATTGCTAGCCTTAATCAGAGCCACCTAATAATGTCAGGCTATGTGGTACTGGAACACCGCATGACATCCCACTAACGAGGACATCAGGGGTTTAAGGTGAGAGCTTTGTAACACTCATATCCCACATTAGGAAGATTAGGATTTGTTCATAAAGAGTAAGTGATTAATAAATATAGTCATGAGTGCTAAGTCCCCCACATTACTTAGTTACTACGTAAATTTGGACTTTATAAATGATTCTATGGAAGCTCCAAAATGACTAGTCATTTTGGGGTGATAACGCATATATGGCTAGTGCTTTTCCCTGGGTCGTTACAAAATAATTTGGGGGTGATAACGTAGATGTAGCTAGCGGCTTTCTTTTGGCCGTTACAAATTGTATCAGAGCCACATAGTAATGCTAGGCTATGTGGTACTGGAGCACTGCATGACGTAGCTCTAACGAGGACGTAAGGGGTTTAAGGAGGAGAGTTTGTAACACCCTGTTTCACATTGGGAAGACGAGAAGTAGCCCATATAAAATGGATGGTTTATAAAGTTAGTCATAAATTCTAAGCCCCACATTGTTTAGTTACTAGGTGAAATTGGGGTTTATAAGAGATTTTAGGAAAGCTTTAAATTGACTAGTCCTTTTGAGGTGATAGTACAGATGTGGCTAGCGCATTTCCTTGGGCCGTTACACCTCTGGTACAACACTGATGCCTCAGTGAAGTACAATAACAACCACCAACTAGTAGCCATACTTGGTCCGACCTTGAGTAGCCCTAATAGCAATGATGCTCTTGTAATACCCCAAGTATTAGTTATGATTAAGTGAGCCTAAATTGAACTAAGATGGATGATAGGATTTGATAAAGTTTTAAATTTTTACTTTCTATCTCAACTGACCGTTTGAAGTAGAGAGAAAAACATTTGAATTGGAAAATGCCACTGGGACGTTCGATAGTAAGCCCGAACGTTCGCTTGTAACCCTAAACCTGAATGTTTGACGACTGGCACTACTAAAAAATAACACCTTAGCTCTATCTTATGCGATTCTAAACCTATAAATACCCCCCAACCACGCCCGTTTACCCTATTTCTGCCCCTTCAATTAGTTTATTCCTAGAGAGAGAGAGAGAGAGAGAGAGAGAGAGAGAGAGATTTGGAAATAGAATAAGCTTTCTTGGTCCCTTGTTCTTCAAAGGAGGTAACTTTCTTAACCTAGCTTTTTTAATTAGTGTTATTGCTTATCTATTGATTAGTTAGTTTTCGTATCCTAGCTTATAGTTTTGAATCTCTAGTTGGTGTTTGGTTTTAACATAAGATTAAACATCAAATTAGTAGCTTAATGATGTTGGTGTAGGGAATAGTTTTGTAAAAACATGTTTGTATAGCGAAAAATAAAATTCTCAAGCCAATATTGACTTTAAGAAGACCATGTGAAGAACTATGCTATTTAAAAATAAACTACAGAACAAAAATTACTTGAAAAATTTGTCCACTCCTTGGCTTTTTGGGCAAAACTTTGCTCATTGCTCCTCAACGAATAACGTGTGATCTCAGAAATTTTAAGACATTCAGAACTTCTCACCAATGATTGATGATAACCAAGAGCGTGGACTCTCAACTTTCTCTTTATAAACTTAAACTTATTCTCAAAAGTTAAATAAATAATATTAATTCTTAATAAAAACTAAAGAACTATTGTTATAAGTTATTTTACAAAAGCTACAAACATATATGTTGTTGAGCAATGTGGGACAAGCTGTAGTAGAAGTTTTAGTTGAACTAAAACTCCCACTAGGAACATGAGGCATAGGATAGGGAAATAATTTCCTAGCCCATGCGTCATCTGTTATCCCATTGGGTTTGGGTTTTATTTCAAGCCCAATCTCCACTCTTACATCTTCTACACAATTTATATCTAGCCCATTTTTAAAAAAAAATTAAAACAAGCAGCCTAATAAATTAAAAGCTTTACTTGGTTAAATTAAATCAGCTTGATGAGAGGTCTAAAGGAAAAAAAGAAAAAGAAAAAGAAAAGCCAAAATAGTCCCGAATCATCAAATAACTATTTAATTACAATTGATTTCCCTCTAGTTTATATTTTTGATTAAATAAATTAATCCATTTGTCTTACTTAATATTGACTTTTAATTCCTCCATGAAATCGGCTTACTTAATATTAACTTTTGATTCCTCCATGAAATCTTCTATAACAGAATTAAGCAAAGGATATTGCCACTTAATTCTATACCTCTTTATCCTTGAGTCACTCACTACAAAAAAATTTGTGAATACTAACCTAAGGTCAGTAACGTGAAAATGTGTTTTTCAGATTACTGGAACCCAGTAACGTGGTCCCAATAATGCAAAGCTGAGGTTAGTATCCCTTAGGTTGCTAAAATGTGTATTGTAACCTGGAAATCTAACATTGCGTTACTAGCCAGTAACGCAACAAATGTCTCACGTTACTGAGCTCGAGTTACGTGAAACTGCACGTTACTGAGTTGTTGTAACGTGCAAAGAACAGATTACTGAAATGCTGTAACGCAGAATTAATTTTCACGTTACTAAATTATTGCAATATGAGTATTTTTATGTTAGTGAATGTTGTAACGCAGAATTAATTATCACATTACTGTAATTTGTAACGTGAAGATTGTTAGGTTAGTGTATGTTGTAACGTAGAACTCATCCTCACGAACGGTATGTTCTAACGTGAATATTATTAGGTTAGTGTATGTTGTAACACAGAACTCATCCTCATGTTACCGTAGTATGTAACGTGAATATTGTTAGGTTAGTGGATGTTGTAACACAAAACTCATCCTCATATTACTGTGGTTTGTAACATGAATATTGTTAGGTTAGTGAATGTTACAACGCGCAACTAATTTTTTGTTACTGTATTTTCTAACGTGATATTTATCACGTTACTTTATATATAGTAACATATATATATATATATATATATATATATTCACATGTTATTGTATTTTAAATAGCAAAAAAAAAAAAAAATTACAGATTTTTGCTCTCCCAAATTTTTTTTTAGCGGTTGACCATTTACATCTATCCTCCTATAATCACAACAAATTGTACGTTTCCATCCATCCATTCGTCAACAATAACAATATTTTACATTTAATTTTAAAGAACAAGCACAACAATATACATTGAGAATGAATCGTCAAAAATTACAATTGTTGAAAATAATATAATCAATGTTTGTGTTTTCATATATATATATGAACAATTATACATAAAGAATAAAAGCAAAACACAATGATAAAACAGCTACTAACGGATGCGCATGAGTAAAATTTCTCACCGCCGATGCATGAACAACTGCTAACAGATGCACAACACACATGCTCCATATTACCTATAAATGATAAAACAAACAAACTCAGCAAATAAAAATACGATAATATCATATTAAAACTAACACTTAAGGAGCAACACGTGGAATATAAAGAAACGTCATCAATACTAAAAAAAGAGAGGATATAACATAAAAGTAATTAATTATTACTTGAACCACTACAAGTAGACAATCTAACATTCAAATGAGGTGTGGAATATTTGTCAAGTGCTAGAGTAACCTGCGAAATACACAACGCACACAAATTAATATTATATATTTATACAAAATGCACACGAACATGAATTGATTTTAATTGATTGACAACACAATAACTTTAGCACTTACCTAATGCACACATTAATTATTACCACATGTATAAATGATTCACCAATTCGTTAACAATTGTCAATCAATGTAGAAATAAATAAGAGAAAACCAGTCAAATTTTATCGAATCACTTACACTAAGATTGGATCTGAGTCTGGTCGGGCGTGGTCAAAATCATCACTCATATCATTGTCGTTAATTCTGGTTAATAGGAACGGCTCACACTCGTGGTAGGTGTCAGATGCATCATGAGACCCGTCACCCTAACCATCGTCGTAGACGTTCTTGGGTTTAGTCCGCACAACACAAGCCCAACCTGGGTTCCTTTCATCTTCGACGTAAAATACTTGGTCAACTTGTGAAGTTAGCATGTACGGGTCATCAGTCTCCCGATCTCCCCTGTGGACAAGGCGATTGAAGTTGACAAGTACCATGCCAAACTCGTCCACCTTGTACCCTCTGTCCCTTGTGGTGTCCGCCCAATCACACTTGAACATGACATACTTAGTCCGGTCGTAGTAAAAGCCATCAACGGTCGGCACACACACGCCACTGTTCTGAGTCCTTTTACCCGCATCATGTGCAACAGTTCGAAATAGTTTGCTGTTAACCATGTATCTGTTGTACCTAACTGTTGTCTCCTTTGGGCCCCTACAATGCATAACCAGCTTTTCAGCCATCTCCGTCCTACGTTGATTGTCCAATGGATCGACCTGCGAGCAATATTACGTAAAATGGTAAGCCAAAAGTTAAACATGTAATAGATAAACATCAAATTATTCTTACGTAGTCACAGTACCAACTGAAGAATTGCTAATGATGTTGGACTTCCAACTGAAGAATTGCTAATGATGTTGGACTTCCAACTGATTGTCCATAGTTCGCCCTCTATCGCATGATCACCTAAGCGTATCCATGTGCATCCTACATTTATAATTTAAATTCATTATCTATTATTCATCATTCCAGGCTACAACATTATAGAATATAACACATGCTAAAACTTTTTTAGCTTATGTTCGAAGTTGATTAAACTCGTCAGAGTTGAACATAATATATCGGTGAATCTGGCTCAACTGAATATGGTTGAGGATGACTCGTGTTCCCGCCCCCTTCGAACTATTAGGATTTCGTTGGGGTCTGTTGTGGAAGGTTGGTGCATTTTTCAGATACCTCAAGCAGAATATCACCAACTCGGTTGCTATGTAGCCTTCCGCAATGCAGCCCTTATGAGCCGCTTCATTGCGCACACTAGACTTGAACACCCCGAGGCTCCTACATTTTAAAATCAGTCAATCACACCCAATTAGTCATTGTGATATATAAAAAACACAAACTAATTAAAATAATGAATATACAAAATCAATATTTTACCTCTTCGCCGGATACATCCACCTATACTGTATGGGGCCCCCTAGTCTGCACTCATGAACAAGGTGAACGACCAAATGAACCATGCTAGTAAAAAATATTGGGGGAATACCTGTTCCATCTTGCACAAAGTGACACAAATGTCACCCTCTACTCGGTCTATGTCCTCTTGTGTTAAATTTGTTAAGCATATGCCTCTAAAAAATGCAGACATCTCAACAGGAGGTCTAACCACGTTATATAGTAGTGACTGACACAATGAAATAGGGAGAAGCTGTTGCATTATTATGTGGTTGTCATGGCTCTTCAAGCTCGATATCGTTTATTCCTTAAGGCGTACACATTGAGAAATGTTCGACGCATATCTGTCAGGCACCCTTAGATTTTGAATCACCTTCAGAAAATTTGTTTTCTCTTCATTGGACATTGTGTGGTAAGCCGCGGGCATATAGGTTTTACTATCTTCGTTAATGAACGGATGCAGTTTAGGCCTCAAACCCATTTCTTGCAAGTCTTGGCGGGCTGCGAGGTCGTCCTTCGTTTTCCCTTTGATGTCGAGAATTGTGCCAAGTATGTTGTCCATCACATTTTTCTCTATATGAATGACATCAAGGTTGTGCCGCAATAAATTATCTTTCCAATATGGCAACCGAAAGAAAACACTTTTCTTTTTCCACACGACATTGTCAGTTGCAACTTCTGCCGATTGTCCCATCTTTCGCTTCTTCTATTTCGTCTTGCCCGCACTCTCATCCCCAAATACCATCCCCTCCAACTGTCCCAGGATGTCATCACCACTTTGCACATCGGGTGCACATTCTTGATCTTAAGTGCCGTCAAATGCTCTCTTGTTGCGCCTTCAAGGATGATACATCAACAAGTATCGCCTGTGCCCCATATAAAAAAATTTCTTGCCGTTATACAACCATCTAGACCTTGTTGAATGCATACAAACGGGGCATGCCTTGACACCCCTGTTAGGCCACCCGAACAAATCTGCATATGCGGGGAAGTCATTAATTGTCTACATCAACTGCGCCCACATCACAAAATTATTTTTCTTTGATGCATCAAATGTGCGCACTCCTACATTCCACAATTCTTGTAACTCCTCAATCAATGGCTGAAGG
The DNA here is from genome assembly GCA_028654335.1 of Alnus rubra. Taxonomy (NCBI): domain Eukaryota; kingdom Viridiplantae; phylum Streptophyta; class Magnoliopsida; order Fagales; family Betulaceae; genus Alnus; species Alnus rubra. The sequence continues at coordinate 3,080,587 of JAJPGS010001263.1, forward strand.
TAAACATCTATACCCATTCCAGGTGAACTTGGGCCCGAGATTATCAGCGATAGTATGAACGACGTTTGTTCCATGCACATCTAAGAAGGCAAATCGTAAGGAACAAGCATCATTGGCCAAGTGCTGTGGGAAGTGCTCATGTTCCCAAATGGATTAAATCCATCTGAGGTTAGACTAAGCCTCACATTCCTGTTGTTGGTTGTGAAAAATTGAATTGACTTCTAAAAATAAAGTCTGTGCATAGATGTCAACAAAAATTAAAGCATAGCGGAAAGAAAATGACACACAGATTTTTGTTGACGAAGTGGAAACTCAGTTAAGAGAAAAACCACTCCGGGGCAGCCAAACCCAGGAATTCCACTATTCAGAAGACATAGCTAGATACAAGACAGTAACACTCATATGTACCGATGCAGTGGTTGTACCTTGATCTCTGACGTGTAACCCAACACAAACGCTTCCCAACTAGGTTCACCTACCTGAAGGGGTCTTCAATGGAACTCCTTACCTTAGAGCCGACCTCTAAGATAGACTTCAATTGTAGCACAGCAACAGCACACTTGAACAGGGCTTCAGAGGAAATATCACGTCTCTGAGCAGTTGAGGAATTCAATACTGAATTCTTGCAGCTCTAAGTGCCCAGGGGTCCCTATTTATAGGCTGGGGATCAGAATGGGCGTCAGGAAAAATATGCCTGGGGGCCGTCCGAAAGGTGAACCATGGCCGTCCGAACGGACAACTGTGCGACAGGATTTTCCAAAATTTTTACGGAGAAATCTTTCCTGTATAAGAACATCGTCCGGACGGGATGGCTCGATCGTCCGGATGGACGCACGTCTGCTGCAAGTAATTTCCATAACAGGCTTCGCGCGTCCGGACCATGGGGCAGGAGCGTCCGGACGACTAAACTTCAACACACAATTTCCATATCTGATGTGCGTGCGTCCGGACCATGAGGGGGAGACGTCCGGACGGTTGAAGTCAAATCGGCAGTTACCATATATGATGCACCAGCGTCTGGACCACAGCTGTCAGACGTCTGGACGATCAATTTTGAATTGCGATTCTTGCCTTCCGGAGACACGTGTCCGGACGAGATACCACATCGTCCGGACGGTTGATTGATCTTCCCATTCTTGAAACTTGGAAAGAATCAGTGAACCGTTCGAGAACTGATAGGCGTCTGGACGTGCTGCTGAAACGTCCGGACGGAGCAAGCTGGCACAGAAGCTTCTCAATACGATGTAGGTGTCCGGACAGATAATGCTTGTATGTCTGAAGTTCAGACGGAATGACATGTCGTCCGGACGGATGGAACAGTAGATAGATGGGCGTCCGGACGGGATGACACATCGTCCGGACGCCTGACAGGGAACTTTGAAATTCTTCTGACTTGCAGGCATAATCTTCTGACATCACTCTGAAAGTGGAATCCCTGTTTACCTCATCATTACACATAAGTGATTTTGTCCAAACACAGAATAAGGCCAAAATACTAACAAGTTGAAAATTCTAGATGTAATAGGTCGAATGACTTCCATGCCTCACCGTCGGTCAGATGCCTCAACACGTCGTCCTTCGTGCAACCTTTTGCATGCCATCTCATGTGGGGCATAGTATACTCCGACATAAAAAGCTTCTACAGGCATGGGATGAGTGGAAACCACCGCAACACTTTCACTGGACATTTCTTTCTCGACGATATGGGTTGACCATCACGGTCCAAATGAATTTCATCCTTCCACTTAGATTCTCCACAGACGGTGCATTACTCTAATTCCCCATTGGACTTCCAGAATAACATACAATTGTTACGGCATGCAGGGACCTTCTCATACCCGAGCCCCATGTCACTGAGATACTTTTTCGCCTCGTACGTATTAGCTGACAAATTATCCTCACATGCAGGCAGCAACTGATTGATGAGCTTAAGGAAAGCCGAGAAAATATTGTTGCTAACTCCGCCAACACACTTTAAGTTGTACATGCGTACTGTATCACTCAGTTTTCTATGTTTAATGCCCTTATGCAATGGCTTCTCTGCCTTTTTAAGCATGTCGTAGTACTTCTGAGCGCCACCTGCAGCTGGTGGTATATTTACATTTTCCTCACCCAATTGCTCAACACCCCAAGCCCACGATTCTCTTTGATAAGTCTTGAATTATTCGATTCAAGTTCCCTTAATTTGCATTTGTTAGACCTAGTTCGTGTTGTATATATAACGTTTTGTTGTAGTTTTGTGTTATGTCTTATTTTCAGGTCTTAGTTGAAATCTAGTTCAAAACATTTGAATTAGACCTGAAAATACATCAAGGGCAATTTGGTCATTTCCAGAGTTCAAGGTTGATCCTAGAAAGATGAAAAATCGGCCAAGGCAAATTGATCGATCGATCGATTATTTCTTCAGTAAAGAAATCGATTGATCTCATTATCAGTCGAAGAAAATCGATCGATCCAAAGTCGATCAATCGTATTTATACAGCCACAAAGTCGATCGATCGAAGCTGGATATTTTCCGAGAAAATCTTTGGATGTCAACATGTTTTGTGTGGATGAAATTAATCCAATTTGGGCGGTTCACAGAGGATGTCGACACTATTTTGTGCAACAAAAAATCGATCTTTGATGTCCTCTTTTGTAAATTAAATCTCTATATATATATGAGATTAGGGTTTTAGGTTAGTTGATGCATCTTTTGGGGTTTTCGGATTTTCTCAGGTGTATCACTTAATTTCTTAGCTAATCTTAGTGTGTTTTTATTTACTTTGATGCACGTTCTCTGGGCCAAAATCCAGAGAGCAACTTCTTGTTCTTTTTCTTCTTTGTTCTTCATGTTTTAGCTTAGGTTTTATTTTCCTTTTGTAATCCGAATTTCATAATTTTAATATAGTTGTTTTTGATTCATTTCCTTCTTGTTCATATACTGTTTTCCATAGATTTCATGCTTAGATTAGATTCAATTATGAGTAGCTAAATTAGTTCTTAGGGCTTGATCAAAATCCTCTCCAAAAACCATGAAGTGTTCTTGATGTTCTTGAGTTTTTCTTGATATGTTTGATGATTGTGTAAGGCTAGAGGATATCAAAACTCATGCCAAAAGGTTTTGCTATCAATATTCCAATCTAATTATTCATGAAAAAGGATTTGCTTGTCTATGAGTTTTCTTGGATTCTTGAGTAAAACCAACGTTCTTGGAAACAAAAACGATGTCTTTTGCAATGGTTCTATTTGACATGATGTGTGTTTACCTATTAGAGTCACCTTATAGGGTATGCTAGGGAACTCCGGTCATTTCACACATTTGGTAGTCTAAAATGCTTTTCAATTATAGTGTAACTTTTATGTGAAATAGATCGGTGTGAAACTAGATACTTTATCATTATGGCCTAATTAGGGTTTTCACATATTATGTATGCTTATTAGGAGGTTTTATAGAGTAGTAAGCTAGGGAGCATTAATCACTCCACATCTTTGGTAGAGTAAACGTTTTTAAATTATAGTTTAAATCTTTACGTTGAGTTGTTTGATGTGAAACTAGGTGCTTTATAACTATGAGTAAACGTTAAGCATTTCATTGGTTAAAGATTGGATGAGATCAATACCCTAAGTTTCCTTCAAGTTTGTTTTCATTTTCCGCTTTCCTTTACTTTACTCGTTGTAGCTTCAATTCTACAACCTTTACTTTTATTTTTATTTAAAACTCAAGTTAAATACACTCTATAAGTATCTCGTTACACAAAACAACCTTATATCTCTGTGGTTCGATAATCCTTATTATAGTACAATTGATTCGTACTATTGCGAAGTGGTAAAACATATAAATTTAAAATCCACGTACGGAGTCGTCTAGACTCGACGTACCACTCTTCTCTGACTTCGTACATTCTGAATGCATCACGCAACATTGTGTGCATGTTGCCACCTTCTTCTGTACTTTCACCTGCCACATCTGTGGCCAGATGGTTCGATCAGATGGCTGCATCAGGATTGTAAGGCGTCGTTTGACCACGATGCCACCAGTTTATGTAGCTAGTCATCATTCCCCTACCCGCTGTCAAGTGTTCAATTACATAATCGGGCGAGTGGAGGTGATTATTCCGACACATCTTACAAGGGCATCGAATTTTACCATCGGTCGTTCTGCAGCTACTAACTGTAAATTCCACAAACTCTCTACACCCGTTATTGTATTCCCTCGTACCTCGAGGCTTTGTAATCCAAGTCCTATCCATATTTTTTTATACGAACATGTCACAAATGAACACATATATAAGATAAAACTACAATTATTAATTGTTAATTAAATGAAGAATTCACATTTAACTAAGAAAACAAAGAATTCAATTAACTAAAATATCATAATTCTTAAAAATGAAGTAAATAATTTTTTTCTTCTCCCAAATATCAATTAAATCTAACACACCAACCATTAGTGTAAATAAGTTATGATAATGCTTGTTGTTAATAAAATAATGCACATTTAAACTAGTATCAATCATTTTTTTTAATTTACTTTTTTTAAAATAATATTGATCTTATTGATTAATTACAATTATTATTATTATTATTAGTGCTATTATTTTAATGTGTTCAATTTTTTATGTCATTTTATATTTAATTAACCATAATATCAATATCAATATTGGCCTCTAATTAATTAGGTTAAAAAATCTGATTAGGGTATATTGTCAAATAAATTGTAATATTATCTCAATATCAATATATCAATACCAGCTTCTAAAACATTAAGTTAAAAAAATCTGATTAGGGTATAAAGTTTGACATATAAATCTTAATATTATTCAAATATCCACATTATACTATCTCAATATTCACAATAATTTGCATCAATAGATTATATGAATATAACTTCTTTTTTTTTTTTTTTCTTCAGAATATTCAATATCTAATATCCAATATCCATTATCAAATTTTCAATATTAACAAAATCAACAATATGAACAATATTCAATACGTGTTACCTGCAGAAGGGGAGACTAAGCAAAGAGACTGAGAGGGAGTGTGAGAGACAGCCGTTACTGAGGGAAAGGGACAACACTGAGGAGAGACGGGGAGATGAGGGAGAGCAGAGAGAGGGGGAGATGGAATTTGTTGTCAAATTCCGCGAGAAAGTAGCACACGTAGCACTGTTCTCAAAATGTTTCAATAACGTGCTCGCATGTTAATGACACACATAACAGTAACGTGGAATACAAAACCGCATTATTACATTTGCAAAACAGTGACGTACAGATGGCCGTTACTGTCATTTGGAAAAGTAACATGCACTCATATGCACGTTACACCATAGTAACCCGTAAAATAAAATAATGTTACTATTTAATACAATATTTAACTAAATTAATATTTAATATGATATTTAATACAATAAAAAAATAAAACATATATTTATAAAAAAATAAGTTAAAATATCATTATAAAAAATTTTGAGCGATCATGATTGATGAGTGTCAAAAAGTGTATATTTGGACCCCTTAATTTATATTAGTTAAACCTTTAGCTTTGTTATTTTCTGATGTTTTGGTTAGTTTTGGTGTTTTTGCGTTTTTGCAGGACATTAAGAAAAAAATGGTAATTTTCAAGTGAAAATACATAAAAAGCTGGAAATTCGGAATTGCTGGGAAGTCGATCGATCGAAAATTGCCCGAAGTCGATCGATCAATTATAAAATCGATCGATCGAATTTTTGCAGAGCTGGAATTTCAGAAACCCTAGCTAACTCTATAAATACCATTCTTTTCTCATTTTTAGGAGGGGAGGACGCTTGGGAGCGCCCTAAGCGCCGTTCTCACTGTAGTTTAGGGCTTTTGAGTTGATTTTGACCTAGAACTTCAATTCTTTGTAAGTTTATTTGATTTTTAATGCATTCTTGTTGTTTATTTATGCTTTCTTTAGTTATGTGTAGCTGAAACTTCGTTTAGGGTTGAGGATGAAACCTCACCATTGAAGAGAAACTGAGTTTCCATGCTTGTTTATGCTATTTGAGTTTATGGGTTTTGATTTCTCATTGTTCTAATTCAATTATTGAGATTGTTGTTGGATATCTCTTGTGATTTCCGGATACAAGTGATGATTTGATATAGTTTCATTAAATTGATGGCTTGGGTTTTCATTTATCAAAATGTTGGATATTCGTTGTGTTTCATTCCATGGATACATTTGATGATTTAGTCAAAACTAGATATCTTTTGTGATTTGTGCAAGTATGGATTCATCGAATGATTTAAACAACTTTTGAAGCAAAGTAGAGCATACCTAAGATTTGTATAAGAGAATTCGAAATATGTGTGATGAGCATGAGACTATGTTGTTGTGATTTGGTGAGTGTGGATTCCAAAACCCTAGACCCCTTTATTTTCATTAATTTTGTTTATGTTTTCTTTTGTTAAAAATTCATAAATTTGGAACTAGGTTAAAATATGATTAATTTGAATAGAGATTAATTTTTGCAACACAATTCCCTGTGGGATCGACCTCGCACTTGCAAAACGCTATATTGCAAACGATTCGTGCACTTGCGAGTATTATAATTTGCACAACAATGATCGATTGGATGATCTATTGATCCTATTGATCAATCACGATCGATAGAATGATCTATTGATCATATCGATCAATCAGGGTCGATCTATTGATCCTCATGATCCTATTGATCAATCATGATGAATCGGATGATCTATTGATTCTATCGATTGATCATGATCGATCGGATGGTCTATTGATTCTATTGGTCCATCAAGATCGATTGGATGATCTATGGATCATATTGATCAATCACGGTCGATTTATTGATCCTCATGATCCTATTGATCGATCATGATGGATCAGATTTATTGATCCTATTGGTCCATCACGATCGATCGGATGATCTATTGATCCTATCAGTCCATAACAAATGATCTATTGATCATATTGATCAATCATCGTCAATCTATTGATCCTATTGATTGATCATGATGGATCGGATGATCTATTGATCCTATTGGTCCATCACAATCGATCGGATGATTTATTGATTATATTGATCAATCATGGTCGATCTATTGATCATCATGATCCTATTGATAGATCATGATGGATCGGATGATCTATTGATCCTATTGGTCCATCACGATCGATCGGATGATCTATTGATCCTATCAGTCCAACACGAATGATCTATTGATCAATCAGCGTCGATCTATTGATCCAATTGATCGATCATGATGGATTGGATGATCTATTGATCCTTTTGGTCCATCACGATCGATCAAATTATCTATTGATCCTATTGGTCCCTCACGAATGATCGGATGATCTATTGATCGTATTGATCAATCATAGTCGATCTATGGATCTCCATGATCCTATTGATCCTATTGGTCCATCACGAATGATCACATGATCACATGATCTTATTGATCAGTCATGGTCGATTTATTGATCCTCATTATCCTATTGATCGATCATGATGGATCGGATGATCTATTGATCCTAGTGGTCCATCACGATCGATCAATTTATCTATTGATTCTATTCGTCCATTACGAATGATCGGATGATCTATTGATCGTATTGATCAATCATGGTCAATCTATGGATCCCCATGATCCTATTGATCGATCATGATGGATCGAACGATCTATTGATCCTATTGGTCCATCACAAATTATCGGATGATCTATTGATCTTATTGATCAGTCATGGTCGATCTATTGATCCTCATTATCCTATTGATCGATCATGATGGATGGGATGATCTATTGATCCTATTGGTCCATCGCGATCGATCGGATGATCTATTGATCCTATCGACCGATCATGATCGATCGGATGAACTATTGATCCTATTAGTCTATCACAGTCGATCGGATGATCTATTGATCATATTGATCAATCATGGTTGATCTATTAATCCTCATGATTTTATTGATCGATCATGATGGATTCGATGATCTATTGATCCTATTGGTCCATCACAATCAACCTGATGATCTATTGATCATATTGGTCCATCATGATCGATCAGATGAAGTATTGATTCTATTAGTCCATCACGATCGATCGGATGATCTATTGATCATATTGATCAATCATGGTCGATCTATTGATCCTCATGATCCTATTGATCGATCATGATGAATCTGATGATCTATTGATACTATTGGTCCATCACGATTGACCGGATGATCTATTGATCGTATTGGTCCATAACGATCGATCGGATGATCTATTGATCCTATCAATTGATCATGATCGATCCGATGATCTATTGATCATATTGATCAATCATGGTCAATCTATTGATCCTCACGATCCAATTGATCGATCATGATCGATCGGATGATTTATTTACCCTATTGGTCCATCCCGATCGATCAAATGATCTATTCATCCTATTGTTCCATCACGATCGATCGGGTTATCTATTGAACATATTGATCAGTCATGGTCGATCTATTAATCCTCTTGATCCTATTGATCGATCATGATAGATCGGATGATCTATTGATCTTATTGGTCCATTACGATCGATCAGATGATCTATTGATCCTATCAATCCTTCACGAATGATCAAATGATCCATGATCTATTGATCCTCATCATCCTATTGATTGATCATGATGGATCGGATGATCTATTGATCCTATTAGTCCATCACGATCGATCAGATGATCTATTGATTGTATTGGTCAACCATGGTCGATTTATTGATCCTCATGATCAATAATTCAAACAATTCCCCGGCAACGGCGCCAAAAACTTGATGTGAATTTTAAATGTACTCGCAAGTGCACAAATCGTTTGCAATAAAGGGTTTTGCAAGTGCGAGGTCGATCCCACAGGGAATTTTTTTTTTGAAGAACAATTTTGTTTCTAAACTAATTGAATCTTAACCTAGTTCCAAAAAATGTTTGATTTTTGATAAAAATAAAACAAACTAAATAAAGTAAAATAAAACAAAAGAAAAGGTACTAAGGTTTTGGAATCTACACCCACCAAATCATAGCAACATATTCTCATGTTCATCAATACACATCCGAAGTTCTCACCATACAAATCTTATGTATGTTCTACTATGCTTAAAAAAATCATTAAATCATTCAATGAATCCGTTCTTTGCACAAATCACAAAAGATATCCGGTTTAAACCAAATCATCAAATGTATCCGTAGAACGAAACACAATGAATATCCAACGTTTTGATAAATAAAAACCCAAGCAATCAATTCAATGAAACTATCTCAAATCATCACATGTATCCGTAAATCACAATAGATATCCAAGAATCATTCCACAAATTGAAAAGAAGTAAAACATTGAAAAAATTAAACCAAATAAAATCGGATAGTATAAACTTACATGAAAATATTGTTGCTCTTCAATGGTGAGGCTTCATCTTCAACCTTAGTTGAAAAATTAGCTACACATGGCTATGAAAAATAAATTCTAAACTAAAGAAAAACTAAACTAAAAAGAAAAGAATAGATTTGGTCTCTAGCTTCTTCCCCTTTTATCTTGAGGCTTAGAGGTCTATTTATAGGGAGAAAACAAATCCTAGAAGCCCTAGAATTCCTATAAAAATCGGAGGTTAGTCTCCTAGTTTGAGTAGGAAACTCAAAGCACAATCCAAGAAGGAAAAGGACTCCAAATTCGTCCAGATTTGTGGCCTTTTATTGCGGGGAACTTTTGGCATAGCAGACGTCAGAATTAGGAAATTTCTATTTCATAAGGATTTGTATAAAATTGAGTTAGCTTTCCAACTCCACTTGATTCACCTTAATCGAATACTTGAGCTGAAAGTTATGGCCAAAATACTGTGACATATGCAGAATCTGAATTCTAATCCGATTTTGACTCCAATTAGAGAAATTCTGATTTAGTCCTCTCCTTGATCTGGTTGAACATACCCACATCCTCTAGGTCTTTCTCAAGGTGTGCTTTCTTTTACCTTAAAGCTATTGTTTTCTCTCAATGACCTGCAAAATACTAAAATACCAAAACTAACCAAAAACATTAGAAAATAACAAAACTAAAGGTTTAGTAAATACAAATTAAGGGGTCCACATATGCAATATTTGACACTCATCAAATACCCCCAAACTTACATTTTGCTAGTCCCTTAGCAAAACAAAACACAACATAAAATGAAAGCTTGAAACATAAATCCTCTTTCGTGGGAGAAACGATTGCATTTAGCGTATGCAACAAGCCTTTTAAACCCCTAGGACTCCCTAGTGGACGAGTAAAGTCTCGTGAGGGTTTGCCAGGAATGATACCCACAGACATCTTAAAGCACTATGTTGTTGAAAAACAAGAATTCCACACAAACACATAGTTTATACATCATGAGTAAGTTTAACAAGATGAACATCACACTCACATCATTAAGATATCAAAAATTATTTAACTCATAGTTGAAAAATTGAGACAACTTAGGCTCAAATGTGTGCAAAGTGAGACTAACATAGATTCATGAGGTTTCAATTTTCTTCAAAGGTTGTGTACCTCAAAATTCATAGGAATCTCATCAGATGAAACAACCAAGGCTTAAATCATTTTTTTTTTTTTTTTTTTATCTCTCTCTTTTCTTTTCTTTTTTCTTTTTTTTTTTCTTTTTAGGCTGTGCAATGCCTAACTCCCTTAAGCTTTCTAGTTGACCCATACGAGTGTTGAGCCAGTGACTCCCAAACCAGATGATCTTAGGGCACTAGATGTAGAAACATCCCTAAGGGCTTAATTACTCAAGTCAAAAAGGCTACGAAGTCAAACTAGCCATATGATCAACCAAATTGAATTTCTCATCTTTTGACGTGAACACTCAATGCTTAATGAGGCAAGAGGCCCGGTTACTCAATGAGAACCCAAACTGATGATATTATTGTTTTTTTCTTTTCTTTTCTTTTTTTTTCTGCTCTTTTTTTTTTTTTTTTTTTTTTTTGAATTTAAGCCAAAGTTTCATCAACAAATCATCCTACAATTCTCAAGATACACATACCTCAGTTCAAATCTCATACCTCATAGAACCAATGTTAATGTGCTTGTGATAAATAATTCAAACAAGTGAAGTCTCTCTAATCCAACAGATGAGTCAAAAGATTCAGATTTCTAATGATATGCAGTATTCAACATGTTAAACAAACCAATGATATGTAAACCACAGTTGTGATGTAATCATGCTCAAACAACAACATAACACAATTTTTATTTTTTTGAAAAGATTTTAGAACAAAAGACAAATAAACATTGTTTTTTTTTTTTTTTTTAGATCAAAAAGACAAATAAACAAACAAACAAATAGACAGAGTGTTTTTCCATACCCCCAAATGAATTACACATTGTCATCAATGTGTAGTTTAGAAATACATTACCAGAAGTAGGGAAACATCAAGGTGTGAAAAAGGCCAGGGCGTCCCCCAAACTTAAACACCAAAACACCTGTCTACAAAACTACCAGCAATATTTTCTCATAGAAACAAACATCAAAAGGTTAATTGCTGTCAGTTCAAAAAATAAAATGACAAGAAATAAAATGAAAAAGGAAAAAGAACTCAAAAATTAAATGCAAAAAATAAAATAAAAAATTACCATACCTGCCCCGATCATGTGGGTGTCCAACGAATCCTTTCCACCCTTTCTTCTTTAAAATTTGATAGCACTCTGAGAGGATGTTTCCCCATCGTAGGTAGCCAACTTGCTTGCTTGAAAATATTTTCTTGGGCCGATGATTCCTAGATTTGTGTGCTTGTTTGCATAAATTCTTGAGAATCTTGGCATACGATAGCTCTTTGAGACATTGAAGAATTGAAGCTTTGGATTCATGATGTGTCTCAAGAGGGATAATGATGAAGGAATGAGCTTCAGTACTCACTTCCTTGTCATTGGATGGACTTGTATCTGCTGGGGGCTCAATTTTCTTTTTATGCTCAACTTGCTCCTCTTGTTCAATTTGGTCTCTGTGTTCAATTTGCTCCTCTTTCTCTTCTTGCTCCTCTATGTGCTGAATTTGCTCATCTTTTTCTTCTTGCTCCTCTATGTTATCCTCAATTTCCTTACTCTCGAGTATGGTGGTGTCAGGGACATGCTCATAACAAGAATGGCTAGCATCATCCTCATCAATCATGTAGTGCCCTTCAGCCATCAACTGACTTTGAAGCTCTTCTTCCTCCATTATGTTGAATTCAACAACCAGATAATCAATATGTCCTTCTATCTTGGCAAGATTCTGTATATTCTCTTTATCGCTTATAGAGGCGGTCTTAAGCTCTTGCATAATCTGGTCGTTGCTCATGGTGACACTCTTAAGCTCTTGCATCATCTGGTTGTTGCTCATGGTTACCTTCTTAAGCTCTTGTATATTTCGGTTGCTTGTCTGAATGAATGCTTGGAGTGTTTCTTCCAATGATAATCTTTGTGCCGGATAATTGTAGGATGAAGGAGGGGAAGATTGGTGATTGATCTGCGGATACTCGGGATGGTGCAGATCATGGTATTGGGGAGCACAATTTCCCATGGCTTGAGCTTGCCACGAGAAATTAGGATGGTTCCTCCAGTCCGAATTGTAAACATTGAAATTTGACTCAAATCCCGGACTGGAGAAATTTGTGTTCATTTGATCATATGAAAAATTGGAGCCTCGTCCCCAGGATGGACAATTACTAGAACTGTGATAAGGATTGGAACAATATGAACATGGTTTATGTGGGTAACAATTGTGAGTGTAGTTGATAGGAGCAGGTGTCCTACCACTAGGCGAAGCATGTTGTGCAGAAAAATTGTTATAATTATCATAAGAAAAATCCATGCTTCGTTTTCACTTTTTAACATGCAAATATCCCACATAAAACATCAACAATTTTTTTTTTTTTTTAAATAACAATAAAAGAAAATAAAAACAAGCAAAACAAAGAAAAGATAAAAATCTTTTTTTTTTTTTAAGAAATAGGAATAACGAAAACAAATAAAAATCCTAATTACAACTAGTAGAAAGATAAAATCAATTTAGAAATAAACAGTTTTCAAAAATTCAAACAATTCCCTGGCAACGGCGCCAAAAACTTGATGTGAATTTTAAATGTACTCGCAAGTGCACGAATCGTTTGCAATAAAGGGTTTTGCAAGTGCGAGGTCGATCCCACAGGGAATTTTTTTTTTGAAGAACAATTTTGTTTCTAAACTAATTGAATCTTAACCTAGTTCCAAAAAATGTTTGATTTTTGATAAAAATAAAACAAACTAAATAAAGTAAAATAAAACAAAAGAAAAGGTACTAAGGTTTTGGAATCTACACCCACCAAATCATAGCAACATATTCTCATGTTCATCAATACACATCCGAAGTTCTCACCATACAAATCTTATGTATGTTCTACTATGCTTAAAAAAATCATTAAATCATTCAATGAATCCGTTCTTTGCACAAATCACAAAAGATATCCGGTTTAAACCAAATCATCAAATGTATCCGTAGAACGAAACACAATGAATATCCAACGTTTTGATAAATAAAAACCCAAGCAATCAATTCAATGAAACTATCTCAAATCATCACATGTATCCGTAAATCACAATAGATATCCAAGAATCAATCCACAAATTGAAAAGAAGTAAAACATTGAAAAAATTAAACCAAATAAAATCGGATAGTATAAACTTACATGAAAATATTGTTGCTCTTCAATGGTGAGGCTTCATCCTCAACCTTAGTTGAAAAATTAGCTACACATGGCTATGAAAAATAAATTCTAAACTAAAGAAAAACTAAACTAAAAAGAAAAGAATAGATTTGGTCTCTAGCTTTTTCCCCTTTTATCTTGAGGCTTAGAGGTCTATTTATAGGGAGAAAACAAATCCTAGAAGCCCTATAATTCCTATAAAAATCGGAGGTTAGTCTCCTAGTTTGAGTAGGAAACTCAAAGCACAATCCAAGAAGGAAAAGGACTCCAAATTCGTCCAGATTTGTGGCCTTTTATTGCGGGGCACTTTTGGCATAGCGGACGTCAGAATTAGGAAATTCCTATTTCATAAGGATTTGTATAAAATTGAGTTAGCTTTCCAAATCCACTTGATTCACCTTAATCAGATACTTTCGTTGAAAGTTATGGCCAAAATACTGTGACATATGCAGAATCTAAATTCTAATCCGATTTTGACTCCAATTAGAGAAATTCAGATTTAGTCCTCTCCTTGATCTGGTTGAACATACCCACATCCTCTAGGTCTTCTCAAGGTGTGCTTTCTTTCACCTTAAAGCTATTGTTTTCTCTCAATGACCTGCAAAATACTAAAATACCAAAACTAACCAAAAACATTAAAAAATAACAAAACTAAAGGTTTAGTAAATACAAATTAAGGGGTCCACATATGCAATATTTGACGCTCATCAATCGTATTGATCAATCATGGTCCATCTATTGATCCTCATGATCCTATTGATAATTCGTGGTCAATCTACTGATCCTTTTGATCCTATTGATCGATCATGATGGATCGGATGATTTATTGGTCCTATTGGTCCATCACGATCGATCAGATGATCTATTTATCCCATCAATCCATCACGATTGATCAAATGATCTATTTTATCATATTGATCAATCATTGTCGATCTATTGATCGATCATGATGGATCAGATGATCTATTGATCCTATTGGTCAATCACGATCGATCGGATGATCTATTGGTCCTATTGGTCCATCACGAATGATTGGATTATCTATTGATTGTACTGATCAACCAGGGTCAATCTATTGATCCTCACGATCCTATTAATCGATCATGATGGATCAGATGATCTATTGATCATATTGATCAATCATGGTAGATCTATTGAACCTCATGATCCTATTGATCGATTATGATGGATCGGATGATCAATTGATCCTATTGGTCCATCACAATCGATCGGATGATCTATTGATTTTATCGATCGATCGGATGGTCTATCGATCATATTGGTCAACCATGGTCAATCAATTGATCCTCATGATCCTACTGATCGATCTTGATGGATCGGATGATCTATTGATTCTATTGGTCCAACAAGATCGATCGGATGATCTATTGATCATATTGATCAATCATGGTCGATCAATTGATCCTCATGATCCTATTGATTGATCATGATCGATCGGATGGTCTATTGATTCTATTGGTCCATCACGATCGATCGGATGATCTATTTATCCTATTTGTCCATCATGATCGATCTGATGATCTATTCATCCTATTGGTCCATCACGATCGATCGGATGATCTACTGATCATATTGATCAATCTTGGGCGATATATTGATCCTCATGATCCTATTGATTGATCATTATCAATTGGATGATCTATTGATCCTGTTGGTTCGTCACTATCGATCGGATGATCTATTCATCCTATTGGTCCATCACGATCGATCCGATGATCTATTGATCATATTGATCAATCATGGTTGATCTATTGATCCTCATGATCCTATTGATCGATCATGATCAATTGGATGATCTATTGATCCTGTTGGTCCATCACGATCGATCGAATGATCTATTCATCCTATTGGTCCATCACAATCGATCGGATGATCTATTGATCATATTGATCAATCATGGTCGATCTGTTGATCCTCATGATCCTATTGATCGATCATGATCAATTGGATGATCAATTGATCCTGTTGGTCCATCACGATCGATCGAATGATCTATTCATCCTATTGGTCCATCACAATCGATCGGATGATCTATTGATCATATTGATCAATCATGGTCGATCTGTTGATCCTCATGATCCTATTGATCGATCATGATGGATCGGATGATCAATTGATCCTATTGGTCCATCACGATCGATTGGATGATCTATTGATCCTATTTGTCCATCACGATTGATCGGATGATCTATTGATCATATTGATCAATCATGGTCGATCAATTGATCCTCATGATCCTATTGATTGATCATGATCGATTGGATAATCTATTGATCCTATTCGTCCATCACGGTCGATCGGATGATCTATTTATCCTATTGGTCCATCACGATTGATCGGATGATCTATTGATCATGTTGATCAATCATGGTCGATCAATTGATCCTCATGATCCTATTGATTGATCATGATCGATTAGATGATCTACTGATTCTATTCGTCCATCACGATCGATCGGATGATCTATTTATCCTATTGGTCCATCACGATCGATCTGATGATCTTTTCATCCTATTGGTCCATCATGATCGATCGGATGATCTATTGATCAATCTTGGGCGATATATTGATCCTCATGATCCTATTGATTGATCATTATCAATTGGATGATCTATTGATCCTGTTGGTTCGTCATGGTCGATCGGATGATCTATTCATCCTATTGGTCCATCACGATTGATTGGATGATCTGTTGATGATCATATTGATCAATCATGGTCGATCTATTGATCCTCATGATCCTATTGATCGATCATAATGGATCGGATGATCTATTGATCTTGTTGGTCCCTCACGATCGATCGGATGATCTATTGATCCTATTGGTTCATTACAATCGATCAGATGATGTATTGATCCTATCAATCGATCATGATCGATCGGATTATCTATTAATCCTATTGGTCCATCACGATCGATCGGATGATCTATTGATTCTATCAATCGATCATGATCGATCGGATGATCTATTGATCCTATTGGTCCATCACGATCGATCGGATGATCGATTTATTCTATTGGTTCATCACGATCGATCGGATGATCTATTGATCATATTGATCAATGATGGTCGATCTATTGATCCTCATGATGCTATTGATCGATCATGATGGATTAGATGATCTATTGATCCTATTAGTCCATTACGATTGATCGGATGATCTATTGATCTTAATGATCAATCACGATCGATCGGTTGATCTATTGATCCTATTGATCAATCCTGATCGATTGGATGATCCTCATGATCCTATTGATCAATCACTTTTTTTAAATAATAATTGCAATTTATAATAAAGAGGGCATATTGTCCACGTAACTATTGATCCTAACGTGATATTTACATTCATGTTACTATTTAGTTCCTAGTAACCTGGGTAAATGTTCATGTTACTATTATAATAACGTTATAATTTGTCAGGTAAGTATAATTGTCTTGGGAAATCGTGGGAAAAATCGCATGTGCTCAAGTTTTTAGAAATGTGAGAAAACGCCACGTTAGTGACCTACCAACGTGCAATTCCTTGCACGTTACAGAATGGTACTAACGTGATATATGTCACGTTAGTAAATTATTTCATCAGTAACGTGTAAGCATTAATAGCGTTACAATTTAATAAGATCAGTAACGTGCAATTAACGTCACATTAGTATTTTTATATTAATAGTAATGTGCATATAGCAGCAAAAAAAAAAGTCTCTTCTTCTTCCTTGCGGCCGTCTGGTTTCCTCGGCATACCTCGATCTTCTCTCTCTCTCTCTCTCTCTCTCTCTCCTCTCTATCTCCGACATCACTCGTTCAACCACCGGTTAATCAAGGTATATATCTCGATCAACATTAGTTTTTTTTTTTTTTTTCCTAAATGTGCTTTTTGTTGAATATTGTTGAATGTTTTTGATGTTTGTTAATTGTGTTATTGATGATTGCTTGACTAATGATTGTGTTGTGTTGTTGTAGTTCTATGGGCAGTGTAATAAAATGCATGTTGTATACGTTGGGAGGGATGTTTGGGTAGGATTGTTGAGTTGGGGTTTAGGGTAATTTCATGTGTTTCAAATTTTTCAGGGGCACTTTCGTAATTTCACATGTTCAAAATTATGAAAATGCCCCTAATATATTAAATCAACCTCAAATGTAATGTTTGTTTGTTTGACCGTGACAATTGGGTAATTTCAAGTGTTTGCAATTTCCAAGGGGCGTTTTCGTCATTTCACATACTCAAAATTACGAAAATGCCCCTAGTATATCAAATCAACCTTGAATACAATGTTTGATTGTTTGCAATTTTCTAGGGGCGTTTTGTGTCATTTCACATGGTCAATCTTTCGAAAATACCCCTAAATATAAAATTAACATTGAAAAAAATGTTTGTTTGTTTAATGTGACAATTGGGTAATTTCAAGTGTTTGAAATTACTCGAGGACAATTTTCGTAATTTCACATGTTTGAAATTACGAAAATGCCCCTACATATAAAATTAAGACATCTGTTCCTTAAATAAAATTTAGGCATACATAATGTGTCAATTGGGTAACTTCATGTGTTTGAAATGACACAGGGGCATTTTCATAATTTCACAAGTTCGAAATTACGAAAAATGCCAATGATTATAAAATTAAGATGTCTGTTTCTTGTAATACCAAGTGGACATGAATTGTTGTTTGTCTTACTGATTTCTCTCTAATTCTCAGGTTAAGATGAGTTCTTCGAGGAGGAGTTTTCGGGGTTTTAAACTCCCCGCATGGAGGCCACTGGTCGAGCAGACACCGTCTATGGATGACGGTGCTAGCACTAGTGCATAGCCAGCACAGGGGTTAGGATCTGGCAAGACTATGTACACACTGCCAGCGTACTGACTGACACCGTCTAGGGATGACGGTGGTAGCACTAGTGCACAGCCAACACAGGGGTCAAGATCTGGCGAGACTGTGCACACATCGGCAGCGTACCGACCGACACTCCCTAGTGAGCCTGGGTACTAGTCCCTGCATTCCCTGGCCGACACCCAGCATTGTTCACCACACCTATCAGGCATGCACGATTTCATGACCGATTTCGATACTCCTTCCCTTACCCAGATGGCAGGGTTTTTCAATCACGTGGAGATGAGAGATGTTAGTAGTGCAGGAGCTGCACCTGCCGTGGACCCTACTAAACAGGAGTTGCGCCCTGACCAGCTCCTGTCGATCGATATGTAACTATATATATATATATATATAGTTTCAATTTATATCGCTAACAAATAATATGCATGTGTTAGGTCCAAATTCCAATGGGGACAATCAATACGAAATATTTACAAACTCGCCATTGTATTAAGAGATCCCACCAGGAAAGAAAATAGCTTTGCAATTCAATAATTCTTACCAGCCATTAGGACTAGGCGCCGGAAAATTCAGACGAAGTTGCGGCAAGTTAATTAGGACCGGGTCATTCGTCCATATGCGGGACAAATGGGGGAATGTAGACCCTAGCAAGAGGCAACGTCTATGGGAGGTGTTGATGGTATGTCGTATCTGTAACACATTATTAATCTATATTTATTTGTTTGTTTTTTACTTTTTTGTTTTTTTTTTATGTATTTTTTTTTTAAGATAATTGCACCATTGGTTCTCGGGGTATGCCATAATTTCAAATCACTCTTTATGGTTTAAAAAGTTCATGGGAGGTCTTTGTGGTAAACTATAATTACAAATTGATCCTTGAAGTCAAATTCCGTTAATTTTTTTGACAGATTCTGTTAAATGCCACGTCAGAGCCACATCAAACTAATAAGATGGCGACACGTGTCCATCTTAATAAAAATAAATAAATAATTTTTAAAAAAAAAGAAGAAAAAAAGAAAAAGAATGAGTAATTACCTTTTCCCCCCATGAACTACTAGTCGTTATTAACTTGACCCAGTCTTCCCAATCGAGTCCACTGACGAGTCATGAAATCCAATGCTTACTGTGGTCATTGGTTTTATCAGCCTAGAGAAAGTTGGACATCAAAGAGTTTCTTTCTAGTCTTCATGACTCCCTTCGGAAGAGAACAAGCTGCCAGTATGTGAACATGAATAGAAGATAAGACATGTTTAACAAGTATAAATCTTCCTACATGTGTGAGTAATCTTCCAACCTAGCCTTCTATTTTCTTTCGAAACTAAGGGTTCAAAATAGTTTCTTTTTAACTTTCAAGAATACAAAGGAGCACCCTTTTAGTCATTGGCTTCACTTACATATAAAACAAAGAAACCAACAAAATCTAAACTTGGGTGAGTGAAGTTACAGATTTTGAGCTAGTTGAGACTGCTGCCTTAGCAGAAAATGGAAGCAAACATAGGCAAATAGAGGACTCTGTTCGTGGTGCTCAAAACAGAGGCAAACAGAGGAAGATTAGAAAAGATTAGAAACCCGGCCGTGGCGTGGGAGCACACAGAGGAGAGAGATAAGAAGATGGAGAGATTGATGTGGGGGTGCTTACAAAAATTGGACTTCGATCACTTGGTGATGATTTAGACAACATAAATAATCCCAAGGAGATACTCTAAAATGGTGAGCAACAAATAGATCCAAAAATCCACCTGATGAATCAGAATCAGAATCACAATCATCCCAAATGAAATTAAACATAACAAGACATGAAAGAGAAATTACAGAGGAAAAATAACAGGACATGTAAATACTATGTTGTATATATATATATATATATAGATTGGGCATCACGTACGTTGCAGTTGCAACCAAGCTTGAGAAAGACACCTAGAGGAGGCAAGATGATGGCCAGGAGAACGTCTACGACGGTTGTTGCACCCATTTTCTATTGCTTTTCTTTTTCTTTGAAAGAGAAAATTAAACTGAGTTTGAGAACGGGAAAGAGATCTGATACGAATAGCTGCAATTAATTGTGTGAGAGAAACTGCAAGGGCAGCTGGTGGATATATAGAGTCCACATGCAACCCCACGTGTTGTCCACGTATTGTCGATGTATACGTTGAGATGGTGGCAATCCTTGATAAGAAAAAGAATCTAGAATTTACCAGAATTGTATCCAGGAGATTAGGGCTGAGCATGGGGCGGGGATGGGGTTTTTTTGACCCCGTCCCTCAGGGGTGCGGGTTCCCCAAAGAGAACCCGCACCCCGTGAAAAACCCCCTGCAACCGTGCGGGGTGGGTGGGGATGGGGCGTGGATAAACGGGGAGGGGATCCCCGTGGGTATGGAATAATACAGACTATTATTTATTTTTATTTATTTATTTATTTATTTTTTTTAATCTTAGCCCTTCCCTCCCACTACAGCGACTGAACTTCAAAATTCCAAGTTAGAAGAAGATTGAATGGATTCATCAATTGATCAAATTCTCTCAACACAAAACAAGGTTTATTTTTTAAGAGAAAAAAAGAAGAAGGAAAAGCTTTCTATATAATCAGAATCAAAATTCAACAGGTTCATCACATGAGCCAAAACCCACTATTGCATGATCGTTAAAACCAGAGCAGTGACAAAAGTTGAAAAAAAAAACAACAAAATGAAACACAAGTATCTATCCAACATAACATCAAATTGTCAAACCATGGGGTTAAGAACACAAATTCAAACCACACATACTTGTCTTGACTCTTGCTAAATGCTAAATAGAAGCTAAATAGAAGCTAAATAGAAGAAGAGAAGAAGGAAAGAAGACAAGAAGAGACTGAGAGAAGTAGAGAATGTACCGTGGGGTGTGGGCCTTGCGGCGCTATGGGCGTGGGCATTGTGGGGTGCGGCCGGAGCTGTGGGTTGTGCGGCCATGTGATGATGAAAAGCTGAAGTCTGAAGACGTGAAGAGTGAAGAACGGCTAGGGTTAGGACTTGTAACTTAGGTTTTTTTTTCCTTTTTTTTTTTTTTTTTTTTTTTTTTTTTTTTTTTTAATATGCAGGGCAGGGACCCAAGAATTTTCAAGGGCTCCCCCCGCACCGTGCGGGGGGGCCAATTCAAGGCCCGTGGCCTGCACCATGGGTGCGGTTTTCATGTTAGAGGGGGCGGGGCGGGGCGGGTATTGCGGGTATTTGCTCACTCCTACAGGAGATTAGAGCTCTCGAATGCTCTCTATCCTTTGTTTTCTTTGAGTTTCAACAATTTCTATTGTTGTTTTCTTTCATTTCTTATCTAACCCTCAGTAAAAACCGATAAACAAACTCTTGTACATTACAGGGAACCAACAGAAATTCCCTGTTCATGGTTTCATAGGAACAAAGTGAACAGTCGATTTATAGTCCAGCTATCGTTGGCTGTGGGATTCTTCAGGTGCTGATAATTACAATTATAAGCTCCTCATACACGATTAAAAATATTGTATAACCTGTAGACTCCTTTCTTAACAGGGATGATGACCCACTGCGAATTGACTTCAGGAACAGAATCACCCCGATTTGCACCAAGTTTTCTCTGTCAGACACGGAGAAAGCTCCAAGGATTGACCCGGGGTTAGACTACTTTACGGAACCCCTTTGGACGATTGCTCTATGCTTGCCGGTGTCTTTCGTTCTTCCGGCTCGAGCGAAGTCAGTCGCTATTGTTCACCACTGCCGATGGAGGCTTTCTGGCTGAGCAGATAAGAAGTACTCCATCACGTGAGAAGAAACATAAAATAAAAAAATATATAAAAAATATATGTCATGAACTGTGAGGTTAAAAGAGGAAGAGAAGTTAATAAAACCGCATGTGATAGGCACGTGACCCTTTGACCGTCCATCATAACGGGTCTGACTGACGGAAGGGAGAAAAACCTGTAAAGATGGTAGTTGGATGCTCTATTTTGGTCGAGATGTCAGTTTATGGAGGCATGTTGACAATTGTTGGTAGTTCATGGGGGAAAAAGGTAATTACCCAAAAAAATAAAAATAAAAAAACAAAAAAGGAAGGGGTGGTTGTGCCACCCCGAGTGGCTTGGGGGTGGCCACGCGCCACCCCCGACCACCTCTGGGGGTGGCGCGCGGCCACCCCTTCCCTTTTTTGTTTTTTGATTTTTTTTAAAAAAAAGTTTATTTATTTATTTTTTAATAAAGTTATATTTTTTTTTATTAAGATGGACACGTGTCACCATCTTATTGGTTTGATGTAGCGCTGACGTGGCATTTAACAAAATTTGTCAAATTTTTTAACGGAATTTAACTCTAGGGATCGATTTGTAATTATAGTTTATCACAAGGACCTCTTATGAACTTTTTAAACTATAGGGAGTGATTTGTAATTATGGCATACCTCAGGAACCAATGGTGCAATTATCCATTTCTTTTTTTAATATTTCTAGAATTTAATATGTCAAATTTTATATTGTGCAAACAGAGTACTACATCCCTCCTCGATTTGATCCCAATGAAGTAAAAAGGGTAGTCTTCAAGAACATCAGCCAAAAGATGTGGACTTGGAGATGCCAACAAAAGAAAAAACTTGAAATTCAACCTGGCAAAACGCTCGAGATGGTACAAACCAAAGTAGGGGATACGACTTTCATGGGGTGGGACCCCGAAGACATGGCGGTGTTATTGGCCAGATGGTGTGACGAGGTGTGGCAGGTGCGTGGGTTATAATTGAGTACTTATATTACTCTTTTCCGTACTTTCCCTAATTTCATGTCGTTGTGCATATCATATAACTAACATATTGGAAATGTTAATTGTGTAGGAGTACGCCGCTCATATGAAGAGTTTGTGATGTTAGAACGATACACCACATTGTTGTGGCACCAAGAGCTTTGCCAGGGTGTCACACGAGGAAGTATGTATACCAAATTTAATTTACATATATATATATATATATATATATATATATATATATATATATATATATTTAATAACTAATTAATGATATATGTTTTTTCTTGGCAGGCACAAAAGTCCAGCGGCACTCCTCCAACCCGTGCAAAGTTTTTTGTTAAAGCGCACAAAAAAAAGGATGGAAACTATCCAAAAGAAGCAACGCGGGAGATATTTGTATGTAAAATGCTCTTTTGTTTATTATTTATTTATTTACAATTGAAATTTGTCTAACGTCACTAATTTAATACAGCAAAGAATGGAGCAGCTGATCCCCAATGACCCTACCTCATCAGATACCGTCACTGAAGGGACGGTGCACTAGTTTTTGCGTTTGGGAATAAGCCCAAGTACTCGGGCAGGGTTAGAGGGGTTGGGAAAAATGTTAGGCCTGTCCCGGGGATGACATAGACATACTATACCCCCACACAGGGACGATCTTAGCGTTCTAGGCACACCTCCCAGTCCTCTTAAGAAGAAATCAATCAAGCTTGCGCTTTAATCATTGAGGCTAAATGGAGATTGTGCGCAGCTTAGATTGAGGCTGCTCTACGGGCTCAACAGGAAAGGAACGTAGCTGCGATTCAGTCTGTTTTAGAGACAGAGCGTAAGGCTGCAAAGGAACGGTTCGCTATTTTGTGGGCGAACCACGAGACTGAGTTTCTGTCCCATGAGACACAATATCTCGATGGCCGCATCCTTTCAGGATACCTTCCTGCCTGTCACAGGTGATACACCTCGCCAACTTGTGAGATCGTCTGTGGGTATTACATAATATAGTTTGTTAACTTTGTTTTGTTTTGTTTTTTTTAATCATTCGTAGGTGCTGCGGTTCAGCATGATACGGTTCTAGACGATGGTGCTGCCAGTACGAGTAAGACAATAGCTGCTGATGTAGATCGTCGTGACCAACCCGCCCCTCCAAAAGAGTTGTATTTTTTTTTTTTAAAAAAAATAGTTTTATTTTTTGAGTGGAGACTGGATGACTGTATATATGACAAGGTTGATTGTATTTTGTTATTGTAATTAGTGTTTTTATTTTTAAAGACTATGCTTGTTGATAATCAATGTAAATATATCAACCGCGAAATATAAATATAAAATATGGGATAGGAAATAGTTAAAAATGAGGATAATTGTACCATTGGTCATTGGAGTGTCCATGTGGTAAACTATAATTATGAATCACTCATTGAACTCGTTTTCCATCCATCAAGATAATAAATTCCGTTAGTTTGTTACGTCATACCTAATAGGAAACCAACATGTGGCCACCCCAGGCCTAGGGGAGGCCGTGCGTCACCCCCCAGATGTGGCTGAGCCACCCCCGGCAACCACCCCTTTGCAAATTTCTATTTTTTTTAAAAAATAAAATAATTTTTAAGTTTTATTTATTTATATATATATTTTTTATTGTAATGGACACGTGTCGATTTTTTATTGGGTATGACGTGGCAAACTAATGGAATCTGTTAACTTGGACAAAAATGGTTCATGGAGTGATTCGTAATTATAATTTACCACAGGGACCCTCCATGAATTTTTTGTATCACAAGGAGTGATTTGTAATTTAGGCCAACCCCAAGGACCAATGGTACAATTATCCCTAAAAATTATAAATAGGCAAAAATATATACTATGTACTTACTAGTAATGTTGGGTAAATCGTCAGGTTACTAGGGCAGTTACGTGATAATTTGTCAGGTAAGTATAATTGTCTCGAGAAATTGCGGGAAAAATTGCGAATGCTCAACTTTTTAGAAACGTGTGAAAATGCCACGTTGGTGAAATACTAACGCGCAAGGAATCGTATGTTACATAAAGGTACTAACGTGATGTGTTTCACATTAATAAATATTGTTAATAAATATTTTTTCAGTAATGTGTAAATATTAATAGCGTTATAATTGAATAAGATCATGTAGTAACGTGCACATAACATCATGTTAGTATTTTTATATTAATAAGAACGTGATGTTGTTTGAACGTTACTTAAAACTAAAACAGTTCTAAAACTATACAGTTCTACTTCTTCCTCGCGACCATCTGGTTTCCCCGGCATATATCTCGATCATCTCTCTCTCTCTTCTCTATCTCCGCCGTTCTCTCTCGTCTCTATCTCCGGCATCACTCGTTCGACCACCAGTTAACAAGGTATATATCTCTTTTTTTTTTTGATGAATAAGTAGAACTGTATATTATTAAGGGATAACTACACTTCACCCCCCTGATTTATCCACGGTGTGGCGATTTACCCCCTAATGTACGAAAATTAGTACATGACCTCCCCGAACTTGCCAACGTGTAACGAAATGGACCTTCCGTCCAGTTGCCCGTTCGTTTGGACGGCAAGTCGGTCACGTGCATTGCATGTGACCATTTAATGAATTTTCACTTCCAAAAATACCCTCGTCACCCACAGCTTTCATTCCCACACATGCATTAAAAAAGAAAAGAAAAAAAAAAACAGTCATGCGATGATGTAGTTCATACTCTGGAGTAGTTCATACTCTCCATGACTTGCTTCACGTTTCCGCCGCATCGCCGACGTGGCCCAAATGCATGCAAATTGCCCAGGCGGTCCAGTTTCTTCACATTTACGCACCATGCCTTGGAGGGCCGCCGCACTGAAGAGGGAAATTCACGTTATTGAGGTAGTGCGTAGGGAATTGTCATTCTTCACTTTGCATGGCTTCCCAACCCGCGTGCAGGTGGCTCTCTCCTTCATGAATATTCAAAGAAAGTTGAGAAACAAATAAACACCCATGAACTGCATGTCTTTATCACGAACAAAACTTTTATATATTCGATTATTTTTTGTGATTTTTAGGTCTATCATCTCACATATGCTACAAACCGATCTCAATGATCTACATCTCCTCCCATTGATCGAGTGGTCTCAGTTGCCTCTGTTCCTCTCTTCTCCAACGACAATCACACGAGACCTGAAGAAGAAGCAGAAGTTACTTGGCATAATTAGCAATCACCTGCAATGGTTGCAATCTTAGCTCAGAAATCTCTTTAGCCTCTTCGCGCTCGCCAGCTCGTAAGAACTCTCATGCCCGGCCAGAGAGAGAGAGCAGCAGCAGCATCTGGTTTTGTCGACATCTCTGGTTTTCAAAACTATTTGTCTTCGATCGGTTCTACTCTGAGTTTTGAAAAACAGATTATTTTTAGTGTCAACTGTTACCAAACGAGACCGGCCGTCCATCTTTTCAATAATCACAGTACTACTCCTGGCTCCTCCACGCTCAAAAGACTCCAAAGGCAATCATGAGCAAGTCAATATATAATGGTTTCACAATCATGCTTTATCAGTCAACCCCACATAACTACATTAAATAACTCTAAAAGGACCCCGTGCGGAACCCATATATACACATTAATTTGTAAGAGGCATACTGGCCTTGTGCTTAATTTATATATTCAAGGGTCAGTTCTTCATTTGAGCCCACCTTCTTTTGATTCCACGCTACCCCACTTCCATTCATTTCATTCATCTAATGAATGGATCGATTTAATACAGTAATCATGAGCATACAGAATCGTCATTTTCCGTAGATTAATCGCGTGGTCTTTTGTCAAGTTAGCGGGTTTTGCAAGGTTATGGTCGACAGAAACACAGTCAAACAAGGAAGAATCCAAGAAAGAATCGGCATGTGAAAAAGCAAGTCAAACAAGTGATGAGACTCACGTTTTCCTACATGATGGTGATCGGACGGTGGAGAAGATGTACGCGGAGGAGTTCCTGTGCAGTAAGGGCCTGGTCAGTTGCCTCTATTCCGCTCGCCAGCTCGTAAGAACTCTCATGCCCGACCATTTTGTGTCGTTAGCCACGCTGCTCATCCAATCTGCTTCAGGTGATCATCAACTAGTGGTTCAGCGGCTCATCCAATCTGTCTCGCAAGTTTAGAGAGAGAGTGAGAGAGAGTTTGCAGAAGCTTTCACACAGGCTGATGGGATCGGGGGTATTTTTGGAAGGAAAAATTCATTAAATGGTCACATGCAATGCACGTGACCAACTTGCCGTCCAAACGAACGGGCGACTGGACGGAAGGTCCATTTCGTTACACGTTGGCAAGTTCGGGGAGGTCATGTACCAATTTTCGTACATTGGGGGGTAAATCGCCACACCGTGGATAAATCAGGGGGGTGAAGTGTAGTTATCCCTATTATTAACAAATGAATCAACGTACTATACAAAGTAACCATCAACACCAAAACACATACATTACAAACAGATATGTACTATGTGGAAACAACCAGAACTCTTTAACATCAAAACCAGACAAGAGTTTCAACAACAAACTGAAACTAACTCAGTTATCTCAATCAACATTCATGTACACTAGTTTTATTTTTATTTGTTTTTTCCTATATAAATGTGCTTTTTGTTGATTGTTGAATATTTTTAATTGATGCTAGTTGATTGTGTTGTGTCGTTGTAGTTCTATGGGCAGTGTAATAAAATGCATGTTGTGTACGTTGGGAGTGAAGTTTGGGTAGGATTAATTAGTTTGTGTTCAATGTCTTGAAGTGCATGTTGTGTTGGAAGGGGAGTTTGAGTAGGATTGTTGAGTCGGGGTTTTTGGTAATTTCAAGTGTTTGAAATTTTCCAGGGCATTTTTCGTAATTTCACATGTTCAAAATTACAAAACTGCCCCTAATATAAAATTAACATTGAATAAAATGTACGTTATCAAGGATACAATTCTCTTTCTTGATACCATGAATCTATGTTTGTTGTGAATACATTAGTATGACTCCATTAGATTCGGTAATTAATGGATGTTTGTAAATACTTTAGTATGAATCTGTGTTTGTCTTTTTACATGCTTAAGAAAGTGCATGTTTGTCTTGAAGTGCATGTTGTGTTGGGAGTGGAGTTTGAGTTGGAGTTTTTGGTAATTTCAAGTGTTTGAAATTTTCTAGGGGCATTTTCATAATTTCACATGTACAAAATTATGAAAATGCCCCTAAATATAAAATTAAATTGAATAAAATGTATGTTATCAAGGATACAATTCTCTTTCTTATTACCATGAATCTATGTTTGTTTGTGAATACATTAGTATGAATCCATTAGATTCGGTAATTAATGGATGTTTGTAAATACTTTAGTATGAATCTATGTTTATCTTTTTACATGCTTATATAAACTGATTTAAACTTGTCATTATAGAAATATATCGACATGGCTGGTCATTTAAATGAAGAGGAGCACAAGGTTGGTATGATCGATTTCCCAAACGACATGTTGACGGAAGTCCTTACAAAGGTTGCTTCATCTTCCTTCACCGACCTCTTCAAGGCAAAGCTCACTTACAGAGATTTATGCGGGTTGGCAGAGGAGGATCATATCTTCCAACAAGTGTTGTTGGAGAAGATTCCGTATTCTTAGTGTACAATTGTGGAAGTTATGTTCTTAAGACGTTGCAAAGAGAGTGGAAACCCAAATGCAATATTTAGAGAAGGCATGCATGGGTACTTCACTTCCAAGAATCCCGAACTAGAGCTTAAGTTATTGGAAACAGCTTATGAAAAGGGACACATTGAAGCAACGTATATATATAGTATTATTTTAATTTGTTATAGGGGCCAATTAAAGCATCAAGGCTTTCAGATTTTGTCTTCTTTACTTTTTTGCAAGCGAAGAGGCTCAAGAATAAAATAATGTCGAAGGAGAATAAAAGGCCATGTACAAGGCATGTGGATCAACAATCGCATAGCCAGGGGTTAAGAACCCTACTACCATGTAGAAATATGTCGCAATGGAAGAACGCCAAATTCTTTGGTGGCAAGGCAGTCCGGATGGAATTCCGGGGACTATGTAGAAGACGGTGATGAGAGGTTTACATGCTGTATGTATTGCCGGTGTGATCATGAAATTTATTTGTTTTGTAATATGTTACAAGGAAAGTAATAAAAATTTTGTTGTAGTTACTTTTTTTGTTTTGGTCTACAAACCCCTTGCATATGGTTATTTAAAAGAGATAGACTGTTGCTTTTGCAATAGGTAATAAAGTGCCAACAAACAACCTGCTTAGAGATATCTCCATTACAAAACACAGGGTATATATGGCTAATTAGAGAGGTTTATATGCATATAAATATTCAATTTTGTGGCAAATACAGTAGCATGATAAAACTACACGTTACTATAATTGTAACGTGATATATATATGCCCGTTACTATATATTGAGTAACGTGAACAATATCACGTTACTAGGTCATATATGTTAATTTGCACGTTACTCTGGAGTAACCTGTAAATTTACCACGTTAGTGTGTAGTAACACGTATATATTTACGTTATTGTCCAGTAACCCATAAAATGTTCAGGTTACAAAGGAGTTACGAAGTAAATTTTACACGTTACTATATATTTTAGTAACGCGTCAAATAGTTATCACGTTACTGTAATCACTCAGGGATAAAATTCTACAAGTTAGTATTTCTATGTTTTTTTGTAGTGGCCGATTTTATTGTTATTCTTGTACTTGTGAAAACCCTATCACATGTATATAGTATTTCGGTATCTCGTACCAAAATATTTTGGCTAGGGAGTGAGAATAATCAATCCATAAAATCTATCTCAAGGGGAATTTTCTTGTCATTTTTAAGAAAATGATTTGGATTCATTATTGAGAAAAGCTTTCTCACAATATTAGATGTGATTACGACACACTAGGAATGTTGACCCAAGTAAGGTCTCATCCATAGATGTATCAAAGCAACCTCCATTTCATATTTGAGTATACGATCCTCTCAAGATTTTGAATCAATATCATAAGTAGTCTTTTATGACTTATTGTCTTTCTATATTAACACTATCTTTTATGAAAGACAACACCTTGGTCTGTTCAGTGGATAACTCCTACTCATCAACCTAAAGTATTCAGCTTCACTCGTTCAAGGTAGATCATTGAGGTTTGATGTGTAACAGTCTTTCGCAAATAGACTGCCCAATTCCATTATTGATTGTGAACTATCTCATAATTTAGAACTATGACCTTATGTCATAACGCTGTTACTCACATCCATAGACTATATTCAATGTAATCCAATGACCTTTCACATGCACATCATATATATCTTGTAATAAGCATGTAAAAGATGCTATATGTCATATGCTCAAATAATTTAATCAGTGAATAACGACTTATATTCATTACAAACTTTGAATGTTGACATACATATGAAATCATTGGGATTTATGGCACAATCCCCAACAGTTGGATGTGCCATATTCTGCATAAGAGTGCTATTGTGGTTTTTAGACCATGTTAGATATCATATAAGGACCTTAGGTTGTGTCAGACTTATCTGCGCATAAGGATCCTTCCAAGTCCCTGCATCATCTTGAGTAGTTTCAATTCTTCTAGCATCTTTTGAACGCATGTTCTTCAACATGAAGTTTTTTTTTTTTTTTTTTTTTTTTTTTTTTTTTTATGAGAAACGAATAATCGTTCCCATAGACGGTATAGAAAACAACTAAAATTAAGAGACCCTTCCAGGGGTCTCACTCGGATGCCTAAATTAACTTTGAGAGAAAAGTATGCTCAATACATAAAATAATTAGTTTTTTTTTTTTTTTTTGGTACTTGGTGTGCAAAGAGATGGAGTCAAACCTTAGTTGGGTTTACTACTTCCACTTAACCTAGCAGTGTCTGGAGTTTGATTTGGTCTGCGAGTCCTATTCTCATTTAATTGGGAGTTGGACTGTTGATCAGATTCTTTAAAGAGTCCTTATTGGATTCCGATTGAGACTACTATCCGAATTCGACTTGGAGTATGATTATTCTCAACAAAAATGGTATCTAAAAGTGAAACTTCATTTTAATCCAACACAAAGTTGAACCAATATTTAACATGAGCATTTTTTTGTTGGGATGTATGCATTACTTCTTGTTTGAAACATACTTGTAGCTATGCTCAAAGAATAGACATAATTGTAGCCATGCTTTATGGCAGGATTATGAGGAAGTTTTGGAGTTTTATGAATAACCAATTAACATGGGAGGAATGCTAGAGCGCATTCTAGTGTTCTTCTAGTGTCAATCTGGAAAGATATAAATGTAATAAAAAAATTAAAAAATTGCATCCATGTTGTCAAGAAGGACATAGATGTAAGTTTTTTATTACATTTATGTCATTCCAGATGGACACCAGAAAACACTAGAAGGAACTCTAGCATTCTTCTTAACATGGATGAAAGTAGGGATGTAACAGACTGAAGGTTTGTCCTTTTATGTACTTGAGTGACTTTTTTATTTAGAACCGTAAAAGAAAACAGAACTGAATCATTTTCGTTTCTTTTTCTTTCTTGAAGATGAAACTTGGGAAATGTTGGTAACAGATTAATAGCATCATGAATACAACCTAAGGGAGAGAATAGACAAAGATTGAATTTTGATTATAGAATCTTTTTTGGTTATATATATATATATATATATATATATATATATATATATATATATATATATATATTTGGAGTCTTGTATTTTCCTTTTTGTTACTAGTTGGGTGGTGATGATAAAGATGATGAGGACAAAGTGCTGCAAGCAATTGTAATGGCAGTTATTTTCGTAGGAACTGTGAAGAAAAAGAAAACTCAAATTTTTTAAGAAACATGGCTACATTTCCTTGTATGAATGTTAATATCAGTTAGAATAGTAATTTGTATGATTAAATTCATTGTAATGTATTACATTAAGTTTTTAGAATAACTAGTGATGTATTGGATTTCACTTATTGAGTGGGATTTTGAACTAGAAAATGTGGGACAAAAAATTATTACCAATAAGCATTTGGTGTGTACTAAATTCTTTTTTTTCGTTGCCACTCAACCACCAAAAAGGAAGTATTGTCTTCATGGTTGTTTTCTTTGAACTTCCAGCTGTTTTCATGATTTATTTGTAAATACCAATTCCTTTAGGATTTTTGGGTTTGAGACTAATTTTGGCCTAATATTGGTGGATGATTGTTTTAATGTAGGCAACCAGTAGAACACGTCGGAAGAATTTTATGGAAATGGCACTAATTATTATTTTTTTGTTATGATATTTTTATAAACCAACATCCTTTTTGTGTGATGTTTATGATCTAGATACCGAAATGATTTTTTGGTATTATATACATGTTTATCTGGATATGTTATTTTCTATGATTTTTATGATGTCTAATTTATTTTTCAGCTTTATTTGTTATTGTGTATTACGTGTGATGTTTAATTTTGTTATTAGGAGATTTAGCTCCTGTATAACAAAATTGTTAGTTTTTTATATTGGCCACATTGTTGTGACAAAATGTTACTTATTTGTTGAAGAACTTGGCACTCAAATCATTCAAAGCATTTAGAATTCAAGTTCTTCCAAGTTCTTTCTTTAGTGTCCGGACAGCTAGAAGCCGTGTCTGGATACGACCGACAGAGAGCTCATGTTCTGCAAGATGTTCGGACAGCCAGCGGACGCAACTTCCAGAGAGCTCCTGTTCTGTATAGTCTCTGGACAGGTCAGCAAATGCGACTTCCTGAGAGTACCTGTGCTCAAAGATGTCTGGACACCCTAGCGGACACAACTTCCTAAGAATAATTTTTCATGGAAGTTCCGGGCACTAGGGCTACCTGTCTGAACACGCTTAATAGAAAGTTTTTCGTTCAGATCAGTGTTCGGACACGTGTTAGCCTGTCTGAACGCTGCCGCCTAGATCTGTTCCTGACTTGTTTTAGGGTTTCTAAAGCCTATTAAATGGGGCTTCTAAGCATTATTTGTTTAAGAATTCCAATAGAGAATTCAATTGTGCTAGGAGAAGGTTTATTAGGCTTAAACAGATTTATGTATCTCTCTTAAGAGTGTTGCTTGTATTTGTTGTTCAACCATTGAAGCCAACTGAAGTGGAGCTCCAGTTAAGGAAGATCAATTGAAGAACTCTCCAAAAAGGTTTGGGAGAGAGGCAAACAAGTAGGCGCTTGCTATAATTCAAGAGAATGACTACTGGGGTTGTGAGTACGAACTTCTTGTAATTAACTATTTATTCGGTATAATTGATTTCCTGGGTTTGGCTCTCTTGTAGTGGCTTTTCTCTTTGGTACAAGGAGTTTCCACTTCGTAACCAGATATCTGTATTAGCTGTTTTTACTGCTTTACATATTTAGTTATCTGTTTGGTTGTGGTTGTTTGGAGTCTTTAATTATTTTCAAAAATTAATGAATTATTATTATTATTTTTTTTAAAACACAAATTTGGTTTTGTGCCATGAAGTAGTCTTTGTGTCACATGAATGATGTGCCAGGAAGTAGGCGTATAAATTAAAGAATTAAACGATAGTATCGTATTTTCTGGCATTTAATAACTACGAGCTGGCATTTATTTTACACCTATAAGGATTAGTTTTTTTTTTTGGTAGTGTTAATGCGGTTCAATAAAACAAGAATGAATTAATGAAATTAATACAAATAAGATTAAATAATAATAGTATTAGTGTGGTAATAATATAACAACAATATTATTTAATGATGAAATTTTAAGTGATTAAGATATTATAAATAAGCTAGTTTGCAAATAATTGTTTTTAGGGTTAAGATGTAGTTAAATTAAATAAAGTGGGTTGAATATAAATTAAGAAATGAAAGAAAGAAATAAAATATGGTGGGGGGGTAATATTGCATTTTTTGAAGAGTGGAGTTTGAATTAAGAAAGTAATCTTATCCACAGCCACATGTGGGTGACATTGGAGATTTTACCCCCAATTGGTGCGTTAAAAACAAGTGAGGGCTGGGTGCTTTACTTTTAGTAAAAAAAAAACGCCCCTTCCCACTTCACTTCTTCTCCCACGCTGCCACGCAGCACCTCCCCCTTCCCTTTTCTCTTCGTCACCCAATCCCCACCCCGTCACCTGTTGCAGCTCGGTGACACTGAGAGAGAGAGAGAGAGAGAGAGAGAGAGAGAAAGGTGAGAGCATGGTGGAGCAGCTCCTTGGTTGCTGTTGTAGGCTTGCGAATGGTCTAGATGGTATGGGTCATTTTGCTCTCTCTTATGTTCTACCTTTGGGTTTTCGGTTTAATTCCTAATTACGGTTGATTGGGTTTGCGTTTTTGTTGAGGAATTGATTAAGCTCACTGATTTAGGTATTATGTTTAAGGGAGGTAATGTTTTTGAATGTTGTTTGTGTCTAGGTGTTAAGGGAGAAATTGGTGGGTCTTGATCTCTTGTTGTTAATTGATTGTTGTCTTGGAAGTTTGGATTTCATGTTAATTTTTATTGGGCACAGATTGATGCTTTGTTAAGGAATTTTTGGTGGTTGATGGCTTGGGTGATTTTGGTAGCTTAAAGGCCAATTATCGTTTTGGGTTCTTAGTGTAATTTTGGTGGTGTAGTGATTGGGGCTTGATATGGGTGTTCTCCTAGTGGCCAAATTGGATGACTTTTGTGAGAAATGATGGTCTTCTTTGGTGTTTCATTTCAAATGAAGGGAATTAAGTTGAGGTTGTTTGTATAGATAGTCAAAATATGATTAGAAGTTAAGTTGGAGTTTTATTGTATTAGAAGATCCGAATGAGACAAGGGTTATAGGAAGCTAAATAGATTTTCATATTGGTGGGCTAAATGAGAAATGAGAATCAAAACAAAGGAGTAAAGGACATAAGATATATAGTAAGTGAATAAAAGATGTTGAGTGGCGATAGTGATCAAGTAAAAGATAGTTATAATGAAATGTAGAACTTATCAATAGCAAATAGGTTGTAGTAGAAAGCAAAGGCTTAAACTAAATAGTAAAGTAATCAAATGGATGGGATTATGGAATTATTGTTAGCCCAATTTAGTTATTAACCAATTGAATCATTAAGGTCCTATAACCTAATTAAATAATAAAGTAGTAAATGAGATGATTGAAGATGAAAGTGTCATAGGATTGTGATATGTCCCAAAATAACCTTAAGGCATTAGAGAGAAATAAATAAATTAGTAACGTTATTGAAATAAATAGGCTTTGAATTCACTTGGAGAGGTTATTAAATGATTA
The DNA here is from genome assembly GCA_028654335.1 of Alnus rubra. Classification (NCBI taxonomy): domain Eukaryota; kingdom Viridiplantae; phylum Streptophyta; class Magnoliopsida; order Fagales; family Betulaceae; genus Alnus; species Alnus rubra. Next base: position 3,116,091 of record JAJPGS010001263.1, read on the forward strand.
AACAATTAAGGCATTAGTTTATGTGTATTAAGCGGTTAAGGGTTCAAGGGTCTTAGTAAATTGGGCCTAGTTTAATAAGCACTCTAATTATATAAGGACCAAGAATACTTTGCTAACTTCAATAGGTTAAACTATAAGTTGGGGATTCAAAGACTGAATTCCTTAGGGGTATAACTAATAACCAAGATAATACAATGTGTAAGAGTATAATAACCTTAGATATCTTAGGGTAATGTAATTAATTAGAACAAGTCCTCAATTATGTTAGCTTATATGAGGATAGCAGTGCCTAGCTAGTTATAGGAAAGTGGGAAATGCTACGTGAGAGTACGTAGGTAGCTTTATGTGAAATGGGGTTTATGGTTCGATAGTTTACCCGAGTCTAATGATGTGATTAATTGCTGGCACATGAAACGGGATTGGAGGCTTAGGACTTAAGCTAGTCTTCCAATATATAGTACGAAGCAATTGGATTGAGGGAGGTTTCTGAGTTGAGCAAAGTGCATGAGTATTCGAGTCGGTCCTTTGCAGGCTACAAAGGTAAGTATAATTACTTGTTGAGAATGATACTACCATTTTTAAATGCTTTAAGGATTTAAATGTTTTTAGTAAATTAAATGCTTATTGAAAAGAAAATGAATTGTGAAGTGTTCTAAAATGCGATATTAAGTGTGATAGTCGAGCCAATTATTTTGTGAAGTAATATGACTATGTGTATGTTTGATGACTTTACTTGTGTTAGTAAATGTATTGAGCAAATGATGTTGAATGAGGTATGTTTATGGAAACAAAGGATATGTGGCTTTTGTGAAAATGGCATGATGTTGCATGTGGGTGATGGTATGGAAATATGATAATATTGCGTAAAGTGATCAAATGAGAATAAGACAATAATAAATTGGGATGCGGTCCCCAGTAAGTATGGATGCAGTTGACAGTGTTGTAGACCTAATGATAATGATATGAGATGTGGTCTCATCGTACGAGTGGATGCCGTTCACTGTACAAAATGGAATGGCATGAAAGATTTAGGGATGTGGTCCCTTGTGTGAGTTTAAAAAGAAATGGAATGGAAATGAAAATGAATGAAATGTGAGTGAACAAAAATAAGAAAGGATGAAAATGGGAATGAATGAATGCATGGCATATGTTTTGTGTTGATGATTATGAAATGTATTGCATGAGTTGAGATTGATGTCTATGAATTGATTTTTGCTTAAACATATTCATATGCTTGTGTTTTGCTTGAGGTTGTGGAATGCATGTAATATGTGTATGGTTGAGTTATATGATATATTAAAATTTTGCTATGACTTAGAGATTGGATTATATGTGCATGTTTCTAGTTGGAATACAAAATATGCATGTACTCTCACAGCTAAGATAATATGTGGAAAAGACTTATTTCTCTACAATGTTACTTTATTAGCTACGAGCTGCTTTAAACTTATTGTAAAACCAAATGTAGCTGTTATTATAAACTCTCAGTATAAACCTAAAAGAATAACTCAAAATTTTAAATTAGTACATTCTTATATTGTTGAGAAATGTGGACTCATACATGTTGTGCAAATATCTACCTAAATAAATAGGCAAATACTTGTACGTTTTACTCGCAAGTGCACAAGATCAAAACAATAGTATAGCAGGCAAATACGAGATCATTCCCACGAGGATTGGTATAAATTGTATTTAAAGAGAAATTCCTAAAAGCGATATGTTGAATTAAACGGGATAAAAGATTGAATTAAAAATACTATGAAGAAAATGTAGGGCTTCGATATTCACCGCTAATCATACTCAAATAAGATTCGCAATATGCACAATACTACAATCATAACATGATGCTTAATGCTTACCAGCCACAAGGGAATGGTATCTTCTCCTAAAGCTATTGATTTCCCTAAACAACGAGTTAGGCATGGTATCTACTCTAACTCTTTTCTTCCTTGAAGGATTTAGCATGGTATCTACTAAGTTGTTCTTCAAGGAAGCATAAATCTATGGAAATCGGTAAACACACTCAGATTGAAATATGGTATCTATTCCAGTTGTCTTTATGTTGATTAATCCAAGAACCTGTGTCGGGGTTCTTTTGTTACTCTATTATGCCCAGGACTCGGTCATCCAAATTGACATAAATAACAAATCCATACCACATGCATATGATGGCCAAACATAAACATATGAGGAATTCAAGAAACTAGAATTAATCAAGTTAAACATCAATATATAAATTGTAGCAAGGCAAATTGAAAAACTTAAAAAGACATGATTAGGGCTTCAATCGAGCCCTAACTAAAGTATTAGTTACACATAATTTGGATGGAAATCATCCTCATAAGAAATTAATAAAGGAAAAGAAAGAAAATAAAAACTATAAAAAAAACCTCCTTGATGTAGCCTTTGATTCTTCCTCAAAGCTTGTGTGTCTTTCTTCAAAGGCTAGAGGCCTATTTATAGGGATTAGAGAAGCTTTAGAAGCTCTATAATTCCTATTACAATTCTAAGTAGGTTTTCTAGTCCAAAAAGAATAATTACAAGTCTTCTCAAATTTCTATCCAAGTAGGAAAAGGATTCCAAAATTCGTACAGATTTGCGGTCTTTTATTGCGGGGCAATTTTGGCATGGAAAAAGTCCGAATTAGGAAAAATCTATTTCTGACATATTTGTGTCCTTTCTTATTAGCTTTCCAACGCCACCAATTTTGTTGCAATCTGATACTTGAGCCGAAAGTTATGATTAAATTACTGAGACATGCTCATTCTGGATTCTTTCCAAAGATAACGAATTTTTGCCAACTTCTCTTTAAATTCAAAATTGATTTGGAGTTTGAATCTATCCAAAAGTGAGTTTGCTGACTTCATTATAATCTTGGAATTTGATCGGTTTTTCTTCTAAAACCTGTAAAATATAAGAAAACACAAAAACAACACAAAACATCAAATTATAACAAAACTAAGAGCTTAACATATGTAAATTAAGGGGCTTGAATGTGTAACATTCAGCACTTATCAGTATCCCTGTAAAGATCAATAGGTTTGAGAGGCTCTCCAGTTTCTTGTTCCTACACATAATACACATAATTAACACATACACTAAATAATGTATACACATGATTAACATATACACTAAATATTATGCTATAAATTTCTTACATTTTTGTATACCACTTGAACGAATGAGCGTGTGCCCGCTGAGTGAGCCGTATAAAGTTTTCTTCTATTCTTTTTGTTCCTTTTTGACCGTTTTTGATGAATTACAACCAACAAAAATAATTACATTATTCATAAGATTTCATATTAATATATGCAAATCGTATAAAATTTAATTGTATAGTCATTTTAATCAGATTTATTTACCACCCATGAATCCGTCTCAAATAAGTCACATATTGATTTCCAAGCATCAGGATGGATATCATTCGGGTATTTTTCCCTCACAGCAGCCTTAGTCGTGGCCATCGCTTCAGCATCATTTTTATCAACACCTTTAAAATGTATTTTGTACTCTTCCTTATACATTCTGGAGCGAATCCTAGAATAGGCACGACTCATTTTTATGGTTTACAGTGGTTATGTCCTCGTTGCGATCATATGGCAGCTTGAAGAAACTCTGCAACAATAATTAAGAGAAAAATTGTTATTTTCTTTGTCACGTTATTTATAGTATTACCACAAATATTATCCCTCATACCTGAATATGCTCAGATGCCTTATCCTTTTGTTCAGGTGGCACCACGGTCCAACAATCATGATGCAGTTCACACATGCTACGAATAATCGAACCTACTTTCGACACAAACATTGATGCATTATCGCCTACGGGAGCCCGGTAGCCATCACAAATTTCTATTGGCATGGGACCATGCACAGCTACAATGGCATTCAACTTCTTACACTTGGCCTTACCCCTACCTCGTCTAACAGGCCTGCTAGCTATACCATGAATCAAGGTTTTGGTCAATGAAATATAGCAAAACCTAGGTGGAAAAATCGGGGGATCCCAAGTGTGTAATCAACAAATCTATAGTACAACCATTGGATTGCTTCGGAAAGTTGAATACTTCTGAGATCAACGGGCTGGATTGCACAGTTGACGAACTTGAAGAGCAGAACAGAGGACAAAATGGGAGGAAACTTCCTTTAGTTGGGTTCCCCGTCTAATCAAAGAGCCGAAGACTTCAAGGGAGTTCTCCACACCTGCGGGGGGTTCGATGGAGGCGAGTTGGGGAGAGCTTGCTGCGTACGTAGAGGATGCTAGTGGTACGATGCGGCTTACTGGAGGATTTCGTGGTGCCAGAGATTGAGAAACAGAACGAGAGAAGCGTGAGAGATAGACGTGATATTAGCTAGGGCAGTGGAGGATTCCTGAAGTGAGATATTAGAGAAAAAATTTGATTTTGTGCGAAAAAAAAAATATAGAATGTTGTGCGAAAAATTGTAGCGCCAAAACACCCGCGTAATTTTTTTTTTTTATGATGTAAACTTATCAGCGTCGACAAACAGAAGTTGACGCTGATACTCTTAGTATCAGCGTCGACACACAGAAGTTGACGCTGATACTCGTAGTATCAGCGTCGACCTCTACAAGTCGACACTAATAGTATTCTTTATATTTTTTTAATTTATGCCATTTAAAAATTGTTTAAACCTATTAATTTTTTAAATATATATATATATATATATTTAATAATAATTAAAAATAATATTTTATTAATAAAAAAATTAATCATATTTAATTAATTAAATAGGTAATTACCTTTTCCCCTAGCAACTATCAAAAATGCGCAATACCCATACGAACTACCAACTTGACCAAAATAGAGTATCCAACTACCAACTTTACACATTTTGCCCCCTTCTATCAGTCGGACCCGTTAACATGGACGGAATATGCCGGTTTTGGACGTTAATTATGATTAAAAGACAAAATGCCCTCAATTGATCAAAATAATAATAAAAAATTTGGTTTGTTAATTTGGATTAAATTTATTAATAAAAAATATTACAACTAATATATTTAACAAAAAAGCAAAAAAAAAAAAATAAAAGGAAAGGGGGTGGCTGCCTATGCCAATTTTGGACGTTAATTTTGATTAAAAGACAAAAATGCCCTCAATTGATAAAAAAAATAATAAAAAAATTAGTTTATTAATTTGGTTTGAATTTATTAATAAAAAATATTTAAACTTATATATTTAATAAAAAAAAAAAAAGCAAAAAAAAAAATAGGAAAGTGGGTGGCTGCCATGGGTCCGGACACCTCGCAACCTGAGGGGTTGCACGGCCACCCTAGTTTTTCTTTGAGATGGCCGCAAGCCGCAGGCCACCCCGGCCTAAGGGGTGGCCATGTAGCCACCCCAAAAAAACCTAAGGTGGCCGCATGGCCTCCCAGGCTGAGGAGTGGCAGTCAGCTGCCCCAAAGGTGGCCGAACCCACCTCTGGGGCCACGCCCTCTACTTAAGAGGGTGGTTGCCACCCCCTTCGGCAGCCACCACCTCTTCCTTTGTTTTATTTATTTAATTTTTTGTTTTTTATTTAAGTTGAGGGTATTGAGGTCATTTTTTAAAATTGAGTTATGGTATTTTAGTATTTTCATGAGTTAGGCTGACAAAAAAGGGGGCAAACATATAACTGTGGTAGTTGAATACTCTTTTTTGGTCAAATTGGTAGTTCATTGAGGCATCGCGCATTTTTTGGTAATTGATGGGGGGAAAAGGTAATTACCCCTAATTAAAAATCATATGTTTAATCGATCCTTCACATGTCTATAAAAGTGTACTTTGAGAAGCCATCAATTAGTCAGTGACTTGGGTATTTTGAGTAGTAAGCACCTCTATTGATGGATTATCATAAATCCATATAGTTTAATCGATCAACTAATCATATCACAAATGATCTAACTTATTAACTACGATTGATCTGATATTCGATCAAACTTTTAGTCATGTCATGTTCAACATATCATGATTGATCAAACTAATGCACTAGGATCAATCGGGACTGATACACAAGCATAGATAATAAAAAATCCATATAGTCCGATTGATAAAACTAATGTACTAGGATTGATCGGATTTTCGATCGAACCTTTAACTGTGTCAAGTTCAATCAATCATTCGATTGTATCACAATTATTCAAACTAATGATCAATCCTTCGATCGATCATACTAATGCGTTAGGATAATACAAAATCCAAAGAGTTTGATCAATCAGACTAATGCATTAGGATCGATCAAACATTCGATTGAACTTGGAATTATGTTAAGTTCGATTGGTCTTAAAGAAGATCATGGTTTATTTGATCTTACAATGATCGAACTAATGCATTAGTATGAATTGGATATTCGATCAAACTTTTAATTGTGACAAGTTCAATTGATCATTTGATTTGACCACGATCAATTAGATTGATCTTATAATGATTAATCAGACTAATGTACAAGTATAAATAATACAAAATCCTTATAGTTCGATCGATCAAACTACTTCACTATTATAGATAGGATGTTCGATCAAACCTTCAATTATGTCAAGTTCGATTCATCAAACTGATGTGTGAGGATCGATCGGATTAATTGAATTGATCTTATCATTATTGATCGGACTAATGCACATGAATAAATTAAAAATAAAAATTGAAATAGAAAACTTTACTAATAATATGAAAATCATTAATTTTTTATAGAGGTTTTTTTTTTGCCACCCCTTCCTTGTTTATATATATATATATTTCCTATTTTCTTCATTTTTATGTTTTTTATGAGACATATGATCACGTGGTAGGTTTTGATTGGTCTGACATGAAATTCCATTTATGTTACAAATTAAATAAAACCTAGTTATAAAAAATAATGTCCTTAAAACCCAAAGATTGAAATGGCATTTAACCCAAAAATTAAAAACTAAAAAAATAGAAAAACTTTTCTAATAATATAAAAAGAAGTTTTTTTTACTATAGGTTTTAATTTTATTTTTAATTTTTTTTTAAAATTTAATAGGTTTATATAATCTTTTTTTGTTTTGTTTGTTATACAGGATTATTAGCGTCGACTTAATTTGGACGCTAATAATAGGTTATTAGCGTCGACTATTGCAAGTCAACACTAATAACCTATTATCAGCGTCAACTTTAAGGTTGATGCTGATATGTTTCATTTTTTCAAAAAATAAAAATAATTTTTTATACAAGACCATCAGCGTCGACCCTAAAGTCGACGCAGAAGACCAATTATTAGCGTCCATTCCTCAATATGGACACTAATAATATATTATCAGCGTCGACCTTTGGTGTCGACACTGATGTGCTTCTTTATATACCACATCAGCGTCGACTCCAATGTCGAACGTTGATAATATATTATTAGCGTCGACGAAAGTGGACGCTAATACTGAAATGTCGTTGCTATTTCGCAACCCGTGCAAGGCAAAATTTCCCGGCAAATTATTAGCAACGACACATTAGCGTCGACTGCAAAGTAGACGCTAATAGTGACATTTTTGGAAAAATTAGCGTCGATAGTAGTGGCGACGCTAATAGTGTTTGAAGTTGACGCTAATAGTCGACTATTAGCGTCAACTGTAAAAGTGGACGCTAATAGTCGACTATTAGTGTCGACTTTACGTCGACACTGATAGTGTCCCCCCTAATAGGTGAATTTCTTGTAGTGGACTTACAAGCTAACAGGATTTGATTGGTTGTTTATGAGAATGTTAGTTGTGAAAATTGCAAAGGAATGAGGTTGGAAAAAATGTACATGTTAGTTTAGCATATATTCCTTCATTTACAGATCATCTGTATAGCTGCGATTATTCTGAATAATAGATAATCTTGATTCATGCCGCATGGGGTTAGAATTAGCTAGGGTTGAACAGACAAAGAGATAAGTTCAAATATATATACCATATAATATATAACAAAGATATAATAAATTGGACAAAGTAGGTGTGTTTATACGAGTAATTTTACATGTACATTAACAATCTATTAAGTGTCCATCAAAATATGAGGTAGCTTCAAATTTCACCATTAAGCATGTGATTGATCAAATGATGATTCTGATCAAATAGTGATTTTAAAAGCAATCTCATTTTTTGATGGACACTTGATGGACATTTAATGTACTATTAGAATTACTAGTGTTTATACCAAGGTGAGTAGGAATATTTTAAATGCCTTTATTTTTAAAAGATAATCACATAAATAAAGCAAGATAGAAATACCTGATTGCTTTTCATATATGGATATAATTGGTATTTCTCCAGTATTTTATTAATGAGACGTGCTATACAATTTCTTTTGGTCTTTTTTTCATTCTCTCACTTTTCAAAATTACTATTGGATCTGTAGGGCCCATATGAATCCCACACATAGATCTTACGAATCCAATGGTAATTTTGAAAAGTAAAAAGATTAAAAAAAAAAAAAGACCACAGAAAAAAATAAATCATTTCTCTTTATCAATATTGACTTCAAAATAGGAAAGAAATAAAAGTATGGTGGAGTAGAGACTAATGAGAGACATATCTGACCAGTGGAGATCCAAAAGACATAGAAAATAAAATTGATCACAAATTGAAAGGAACACAATTTCCTTTGTGTCAAAATTTTGTATAGTTAACAATTAACTGTAGAAGAGATTAAGCAAGAGCAATCAATTGGTCAATTTATCCTGAGAATTTCGACTATATATTTTTTTACCAAAAAAGATATATTAATTCAGATATAATAGAAAGAAAAACATAAGAGAAAGTATATGTATGATGCAATATATCTTTTAGAGCATCTATTAGGCAAATGCCTCAAAATAGTCAACTTTGACTATTATCATGTTTTTCTTCACACCAGCCGATGAGGCAAAATAGTTATTATCCTTATAGAATGAACGGTCTAAGAGCATTCACAGTAAATTATGTGAAACTCACTGTAAATCTATAATAGATAACCTAACCATAAAAACCCATCTCCATCGGCTTCTTTATCCCAAATGTAAACTGGCGTTGATGGAGATTTGTGAATAGTGCAACACTACATGTGGTGTTGCACTGTTCATACATCTTTCTTTCTTTTCTTTTCTTTTCTTTTTATTTCTTATTTTTTTTATTGTATTTTCACTGGCAAAAAGGACGATCTTTGGGTCTCTCTGTCTCACGCTCGCCCCCCACGCCTTTTTCTTCTTCCTCTCGCCTTTTTCTTCTTCTTTCTTCTTCTTTCCTCTTCTTCCTCTTCTTTAGTGGGTGACGGCTTCGAAGAGCTGGGTTTGGAGGCGATTAAAAAGGGAGGATGAGAGGGATTGGGCACGAGGGAGAGAGAGGAGGGTGGAGGAGGTGGTGTCTCATGGCCATTTCTGTAAAGTTAGAAGCTTGAAGATGAAGGAAGAGAGAGAGAGCAAGAGAATATTCATCCAAAAAAAGAAAAAAAAAAAGAAAGAAAGAGAGAAAAGAGTGGTTTTAGCTTCACCAAATTTTACTCACCAAAATAACTAAAAATCACTTTTTTCTATTCTGGTGAGCCACTTTATTAAAATTCTCCCAGCAACCTCACCATTTTAACTAGTCAATATTCACTATTCCATTTAAATAATAATTTTTCATATTTATTTATTTTTTCTCTATATAATCTTTTTACAAAAAATCATTCATATCAATGAAATAAGGACATTATCATTTGAGAGATGGGAGATGGCAGAAGAAAATGAGAGAAAAAAGGAAAAAAGTGTAATAATCATGTGAGAGAGAAAGGTGAAACAAAATTTGGTGAGTGAGTTGTTGAGTGAAAATGCCTCATCTAATTTGGTTAGTAATTTCAGTCATCAAATTTTTTTGGTGAAAATGGTGAGGCTGCTGGGAGTGGTTTTTCAGGATTTTCATCAAGTTGGCTCACCAAAGTAGCTAAAAAACTATTTTGGTGAGGCTACTAGAAATGATCTTATAGAAGTCAAAAGAGGATAAGGGTGGAGTGGCTCTTGGTAGAACACGTGGCAGCTTAAGGATAAATAAGGGCAGTTTTGTTTTTTTTTTTTTTTTTGTTAAGAAAAAATAAGGGCATTGTTGGTTCCAACTAGAAAGCAAAATGGTGCGGGGGAGATTAGAAATTGGTTGGTAGAATAAAATGATAAAAAGTAGGAAAGAGAAAAAAAAAAGAAAGAATAAAAAGGAATATTTAATTGATGTAGAGTTAAGAATAGATAATCGGATGTATGACGTTTTTTAAAACCCATTATCTAAACTAGTAAAAGTGGATTTTGGTTATCTATAATAGATTGAATTTTACATCATCCAATGAGAGTGCTCGAAGTTTATTTACTGTTCACACTATAAAATTTTTTTATCAATACTTTCTCTCTCTCTCTCTCTCTCTCTCTCTCTCTCTCCCTCTCTCTCTCTCTCTCTCCCTCTCTGTCACTCTAAACTGCTCTTTCATTGATCTGATTCCTCTTCCTCAAAGATCATCCAAGAAAACTCTTCCCAAACAACTTTGAACCATTTTTGGCAACACCCTCAACCATTTGGTTTTCATTTAAACAGAAAATTCAAACCTAAAAAGATCAGTGGGTAGCGAAATTTATTCAAGAACAAAATCGCTTAGTCTAAAGTCATCAATAATTCCTGTAAATCATCATCAACCAAAAGAATTCATAGTTAACCCAATTTACCCAACAAAGGCATTAAGAAACTCATAAATAAAATTGATAAAAAAAATAGTTTGAGATAAATAAAAAAATAAAAAAAAAATCCTTGAAATCATCTTCCTTCTTCTCTGATTATCTCATTCACGGTCATCTCTCTCTCTCTCTCTATTGCTCTGCTACGGTTTTGTTGGTTTTGTTGACGAACCAGCTGGTGGATTTGATGTGGCTGCCGTTTGATTGAATCTGATTTGGGTGTGAAGAAAAATCAATGGAGGGGTATGACCGGAGAGTGAGAGAGAAGTGAAGACAAAAATTAATGAAAAAGATTAAAAAATAATAGTTAAAGAAAGTAGAGAGTGAAATGTTGGAGTTTGTAGTGAAAAACTAGTAATTAAATTTTTTTTTTAAAAAAAGTTGTATTTTGAATAGTTAAAATAGCCATCACTATTGGACATGTAGCTTAAACCCAACCTCCATCTGCCCTCCCGAAACGTGTTTAACAATTTTGACTTGCAATAGTTCAACTCCACCTCTCACAAGGCAGTCAAACTCCTTACTACAGAAAGGAGCATGGTCAACTTGAGGCATCTTTCTATAACCAACTTCCTTAAGCGTGGCATTGCACCTTCATCCTGTTTCCATTCTACAATTTCCTCATCACACAATTTTAAGACTTGGAGTTCTAGAAACGAACGTGCATGGACGTGGAGGCCACTGAAAGAAAGGCAACCATCAAGTGTAAGTATCCCAAGTTTGGGACGTGGAGGCCACTAAAAGAAAGGCATCCCACTAGTTCAAGTATCCCAAGTTTGGGAAGTTTTCCCAACACTTCTATCCCACCGTCATCAAATCTCACACGCTATAAGCTTGTCTTGGTGACTGTCTCTGGAAATGAATTAGGAAGACTACTAATATTGTTTTCTTTACCACCATATATAATTTGCAATCTTTGGAGATGACTTAAATGGTGGAGGCTCGCCAAAAAACCAACTACATCACAATTCCATAGCTTTAATTTCCTTATATTAGGAAGCTTGCCCATGACAATGAGATCCCCAAATTGGGCAGATGGTCTTACGGTAGTAAGGACTTGCAGGTTCCAAAGAGTTGTGTCCAAGTGCTCAGAGAAATTCACTGTCCCATAGAAATTCCTTAAACGCTGCAGCTTCATTATCGAGTCTGGCAAACATCTTGACCAACTACCCATTATCAAAAGTGTTTCTATATTCGTAAGGTTGCCAATCGAAGCTGGAATATATCCCTTTCCATCTAATAAACTTATCTTCAAGTACCTCAAATGGATCAATGTTCCTATCTCTTCCGGAATGATATTGCCATGTGGCTCCAAATGAAGCACTCGTAGCATTTTCAAGTTTCTGTGGATGCACTTCCAATGAATTTCATTAAACTTGAAATCTATCCTATAGAACAAAAAAGAACGAGCACATGAAGCGCCTGCACCAGAGGTGTTTGAAGAAGTTAATTGATCAAAACAATTATTGCTACTCTGGATGGAAAGTCTCTGAAAGGTGTTCCAAGATGAACGGCTACTTTAGGTTCATAAAGAAAATTTACTTCCGCGCTCTTCGTTATGCATAGGTCTCGCAAAAGATCATGAATACGACATGTCTTTGCTCCATCTATCGTCCTCCTGGTCGCCACTTGGATCAAGTTTCGATCAATGAGCTCCTCCAAGTAGTCTTCAGCAACATCCTCAATGTTTCTTCTACCAGTGTGCTGAATGAATCCTTCAGCTGTCCATAGTTGGATCAGACCCCTTACATGGATTTTAGAGTCTTCTCCGTATGCACCAAAATACAAAAAGCATGGTTTCAAGCGTTGCGGCAGGTGCTTGTAGCTTAAGGACAAAATGTCTTTGCATTCGGTAAGGTACCAATTTACATCAGCAATCACTTTCGACCATGTTCGATGTGTCTTTTCTTTGTTCGCTAAAAGACCCCCTAATACTACAATTGAAAGTGGCAAGCCACGACAACCTTTTGCGATTTGTTTCCTAGAGTTTCTAACTCGGCAGGACATTCTCCTCCTCGGAACACCTTTTTAAGAAAGAGTTCATAGCTTTCATCTTTGTTAAGAAATTGGAGCAAGTAGTGAGGAGTAAGACTTGAATGTAAGGCAACTTTATTTATGCAGCTAGTGATTTTTATTTACTTCCATTAGAGTTATCAAGAAAAGCATATTTTACCTCATTCCAGACTTCAGTCTTCTAGATGTCGTCCATGACTACTAGGTACCTCTTCCCTTGCAAGTATTCAAGCAACTTCTCTACTAGGCACTCTTTTGCTTGATACTCACTCATCCCTTCGAGTTTTCCTTGTCAACTCATCTGATATTGGCATCTAGGATTTTAAAATTTCAAGCAATAACTCTCTAGTTTTGAAATCTTGAGATACCTAAACCCATGCACGGCAATGAAAGTGCGTGCCTCTTGATGTGATCATTATTGTAGATTTTCTCGGCAAGAGTCGTCTTTCCCAACCCACCCATGGTGATGATTGAAATGACATCCAATTTTGAATTCTCTGTTCCATGAGTATGCTGATTCACCAATGTATCAGAGTCATGAAGGAAGCCCACCACATCATCTTCCTTGACGTGTCTCCTACGCCTGTGCAGTGCCTTCTCCGCTTCTGCATCTTGATGCAGGAGGATCTAAGTCAAACGATAATGAGTTGTCAGAATGCACATTGATGGCGCTGAATTATCTGGAGCAGGCGGATCAACGCAAAGCAAGAAATCGTGATCTGACCTAATTGAGACAATTTTCGAGTGTGCAACAGTATTTTAGTCATAACTTTGGCTACGAGTATCCGATTAGCGCATATGACCCCAATTCGGAAAGCTTTGTTTGGCCCGCACATCATAGCCTTAGAGTTACACTCGGTGTGCCTCATATCGAGGTAAAAATCTGTTGTTTTCCTTTCCAAAACCCTAATTTTAGATTATTTTTTTTTCCTTTTATGGTAATCTTTCCTTTATCGTTGAGGAAGTGATTTTGAGCCCGATTTGTGCTATATTTTTGGTAGCCGACTTATTTTCTTCTATATTTCGTTTTATTAAGGTTATTAGGGTTTTGCTATTTTTGGTAATTTTTAGCTATAATAGCCTGGCTTGTGGGCGTTTCTCGACATTCTTGATCATTGATATTTCCAGTAAAATTTAGAGATTGTCTCTGTGTTTGGGATAATTTTATGTTTTTCTTCCTTGCAAATTTGCCTATTGATTAGCCTGTAGAATAATCGCTATTCTGTTCGGCGTCAATTGGTATTAGAGCTTCAACACTTTCCTGAGACGAGTTCTTCATCAGTTTCGATGGCTGGTGGTCGTCGTGGGCAGGTTCCGAATATGGAAGCTTTGCACCGTGATCGTAACATTTAAGATGTAATGATCGAGGATTTGCAGAGGCAAGTTGCAGAGTTAACCTAGCATCTGGCGGCGCAGGAAGTCAGCAATCGTGAGATGGAGAACTCCAATTCCGATTCCACCTTCGACAACTCGTATCACAATCCTGTTCCAAACTGGGGGCATCGTGGTCGGGGAAGTCATCATGGAGCCGTCGGTTTCAAAGTAGACCTGCCCGAGTTTTCTGGCACGTTACAAGCCGAAGGTTTCGTCGATTAGTTGAATGAGTTAGAGCGGGTTTTAGAGAATAAGGAAGTCTTTGATCGCGACAAAGTGAAACTGGTCGCCATCAAATTAAAGGGTAGAGCATCTGCGTGGTGGGAGCAGTTGAAGCAGTCAAGAGAGAGGCAAGGCAAAGCCAAGATCACCGATTGGGAGAAGATGAAGAACAAGATGAAGAGTCACTTCCTTCCTTTCGGCTACTCTCAAACCCTGTTTCAGCGACTTCACTCGTTGAGGCAAGGCATGAGATCGGTGGATGATTACCCAGAGTAGTTCTATTAGTTAGTCGCATAGAATTCCCTATCTGAGACAGAAGAGCAGATGGTGGGGCGGTATTTGGGAGGATTGCGACAGCCCCTACAAGATGCCCTCAGCTTGCATTCGCTGTGGACCGTTTCTGAGGCCTATCACCGTGCACTTGTCTACAGAAAAGTAGCAGAACAAGCGGCCAATGGTTAGAAGCAATCAAGGCAACATCCCGGTTCAGGCCCCAGAATCCTGTCCTATCCAGCCGCCAACACAAGGTAATTCTAACCCTAATATTAAATGTTTTAGATGTGGTGAACAGGGACATAGGGCAACTGAGTGTAGGAAGCCTGCCAGCCAGAAGGGTAAGAACCTCCTACTTGAGGAAGACGTAGTAGACTACACGTATGAGGATATTGGAGATCTAGTGTATGACGATGATAGAGATGAAGATGTACTGTATGGGGACGGACAAGAGACTTTGGTTATTCATAAGAGTCTACTGACTCCCAAGGGTGACTCGGGAGACGATTGGTTGAGGACCAATATTTCCATACAACTTGCACAATGGCTGACAAAGTCCACAAAACGATCATTGACAGTGGCAGTTGTGAGAACGTAGTGTCTGAAAAGGTTGTCCAGAAACTGTAGTTGAAGACAGATCGTCATCCCAAACCATACAAGCAGTCGTTGCTCAATAGGGAGAGTAAGGTAAAAGTAGATAGACGATGCCTAGTGTCCTTTTCTATTGGCAAGAAGTGTTTTGATAATGTTTGGTGTGATGTAGTATCTATGGACGCTTGTCACATATTGTTAGGTAGGCCTTGGCAGTATGATCGCAGTGTGTTGCACAATGGCAGGAAAAATACATATACCCTTAACACTAAAAGGAAAAAGATTGTATCGGCACCTCGTCGGGACGGAGCCAATCCTGCCCCAGTAACCGATAATACTGTTAGTATTTTTATTGGCTACATTCTGGTTAAACCAAAAACACTTTTTGTAAAGGTTGCATTTTAAAAAGATAGTCGGTTTTCAAATTGAAATCTTCATATATTTAGACATCTACTGTTCACAAGCTTCTCGAAGTTATCCATGAAGAGTCCTTTGCAAAAAACAAGACAAAAAGCCAGTTCTTGTGCAACCGTCCGGACGGGCCTTTGAAGGCATCCAGACACCCCGCAGTGTCCTACAGATAAACATTGAAGACGTCCGGACGTCAGAGTAACACCGTCTGGATGATCGGTCAATCAGTATTCAACAAGGAGTTTGTTTTTAGAAGTTGACACTGTTTTGGGAAGTCTCTGCAATCCGTCCGGACGACTCGGCATCACGTTCGGACGATATCCAGTTCTTGTAGACCGTCCGGACCACTCGATAACACGTCTGGATGATATCTAGTAATTCAGATAACTCCAGAATTTCGTTCAAACGCGGAAAGGATTTCGATGAAGACCGTCCGGACGCAAACCTAATAAAGATTGAATTACGCGATTTCTAAAGGATATCACAGAAAACCGTCCGGACGAGCCTATCTTCCATCCGGACAGTCGACAGACAGAGTTCAATTTTCAGCAGAGTTCAAGGTTTTTGAAGCTTATAAATAGGGGGCTCTAAGTCTGTGTTTTGTACAGAATTTGGTGGTGAATTCCATAGTGCTTTGAGAGGGTGTTTAGGGAGAATCAAAAATTTGCTAGCTATCAAGCCGGTGCCAGTGTGTGCTCAATTGTTCGTGTGAAGTCTATCTTAGGGGTCGGCCCTAAGGTAAATGAATCCATCAAAAACCCCTTCAGGTGGAAGATCTGGTTGGGAAGCGTTCGTGTTGGGTTACACGTCAAAGGGTTATGTGAGTATGAGTGTCTTGTAACTAGCTTTGTTTTTGGATAGTGGATTTCCTGGGTTTGGCTGCCCCGAAATGGTTTTTTCTCTTCATAGAGTTTTCACTTCGTAACAAATATTTTGTCTCATTTCAATTCCGCATTTAAGATATTTGTTTGCACACAAACACATACTTTGTTTTTAAATTTGAAGTCAATAAATTATTTTCAATTGGTATCAGAGCTTGGTACACTTTGTTTTAGATTTATTTCTTGAGCGTATCCTTTTTACTTCTGTTTTTATCATGTGTCAAAATCTTAATTTTGTTCCATTCTTTGATGGAACAAATTATGGATATTGGAAAGCCCGAATGCGCTTCTTTTTAAAATCTATTGACGTCTGAAAAATTGTTGCAACTGGTTGGATTAAACCAAAAGAAACAGACGAAATTACTGTTGCTCAAACAAGCGCAAGGCTGTCCAATGATAAAGTCCTTCATGCACTATGTCAAGCACTTTCACCATCTGAATTCGCAAGAATTTCAAATTGTGAAATTGCTAAAGATGCATGGCAAATTCTAGAAACAACATATGAAGGCACAAAACTAGTAAAATTGCCAAACTTCAAATATTGATTTCTAAATTTGAAGAAATTAAGATGCTTGAAGATGAGACATTCAGAGAGTTCTATACTAAGATTAGTGACTTAAGAAACTCAATGGTGAGTCTTGGGAAGCAAATCTCGGATGTAAAACTCATCCGAAAGATACTAAGATCTTTGCCTGAGCGTTTCAAGATTAAGGTGACAACAATAGAATGAAGCAAAGATCTGGAGGAGATGAAGATTGAAGAGCTGGTAGGATCTCTTCAGACAAACGAATACTCCTTACCTCCAGTCAGAAAGGTAAAGACAATTGCCCTCAAAGCATCTAAGGCATCCAAGAAGAAATTTGTAGTCTCATTTGACGAAGACTCGGATGTTGATGAAGATGCAGTGGCAATGTTAGCCAAGAACTTCGAGCGCTTTATGAAGAATAATAAATTCAAGAAGAAGTTCTATGACAAATTAAGAAAGGCTCCTCATACAACTGATATAGAAGAAGCAGAGAAGAAAGATCCGAGGGTCCTCAGTGCTACTACTTTGAGAACAGTGAAGAAGAAGATATGCAGTCAGCCTATCAACTTCAATATGTAGAGTTTGTAAAGCTGAGGGAGAAATATAAGCAGTAGATACTAGAGCTGAACATCCTTAGAACTGAAAAGACTTGTATGCTCATAAAGATCAATGAGTTAGAAGAAATTTTATTAGAGACACAGTTACAACTAGAGAGAGTCTCAGACGAGAAGCTCACTCACATGCTCTCCATTCAGAAGTGCCCAACTGACAAGATCGGACTCAGGTATGTTCCTACTTCTGATACTCCTTCTACTTCCAAGACCATTTTTGTGAAGCCAATTATTCCCGATACTCCACCCCCAAAAGTGGATAAGGGAAAAGCTAAAATGGAAGCGGAATTTTCTTTCATCCCTCAGCCTCCTGCCAAGCTTCCTATCAAAAGAAAGTCTCTCACATGACATCACTGTGATGAGCCAGGGCACATCAGACCTAACTGCCCACATCGGCAAGTTCAAAGGAATAAGAAATGGCAGGCTCCTAAAACTCCCATGTGCCACCAATGTGGAGTTAGTAGTCAAGTCAGACCTAAATGTTCTCCACCTAAGTCACCCAGGCAGCATAGATCTCCGCCCAGAAATCATACTCCAAGGCATCAGCAGCTGCAGAAGCCTACTCAGGCAAAAAAGACTTGGGTTCCTAAGAAAACTATAGCAAGGGAAAACTCCAGTGAAGGAACATCTTCCACCAATACTTTCATGCAAGATCTAGTCAGATTTCTGACTCTTCAACTTCAGAAGGAAGGACAAGACAAGGATGAGAACACTTACTCCTCGAGGGGGAACAGACCTACCTAGTAGGTAAGGTCACACATGCCTAGGATTTTGGTTCCTAAATCCTAGAGCATGACAGGTACACTTGCATAGTTTACTTTATTTGATCATCTAATACTTTGCATTTTGTTGTGGAACCATCTTTTCTATCCCTATATTCCCTCTTGGATTGTCTTGAGGATATTCTGCAGCTATTAAATAGGGATGATAGAAAAAGCACGTCAAGCAGCTGTTTTTCTATCTTGTTGCTCTCAAACCTCTATCCCTGAGGTCAGGTTTGTTTTTATGGTACATGCTTAGTCAACATTATTATCTTTATTTTGAAAGCATGTTTGTTTTTTTTTTAAAAAAATGGGGATAAAAGGATGCAGAGGTATATTGCTTTATAACTTTCAGATATCTTATGTATGTTTAACTGATGTCTCAGTTTCTAATGCATTTATTCATTTGCCTTTATATAACTAAGAGTTTTTTTTTTATTATTTGCAAAGTTTCCCAGTTGGCTTCCATACTAGATAGTTTCTTTTCTCTTGCGATAAAAATATGCACTTTCCTAGGTTCCCTTACGGTATTTGTATCTCTCCTCTGACTTTTAACTTCTGATTTTTTATGAGAGAGATTTTGCTCTGCCAAGACGGTCAAATTGACCAACTCGCTAGTTGAACTTAGAACCCATAAATTATGGAATTCTTTCTAGGTTGCAACACCAAGTGATAAAAAAATTCAATTCGAAATAAATATGGATAAAAAGATCCACTGCTTTTGTACTATAAATTTGTTCTTCATCTTGTCCCTAAAGAAACAGTCAGTGATCACATCATTGCGGAAATAGGCGTTCATTAAAGGACATAGAAAAAGAAAAGTACTGCAACTTAGGGGGAGTGTATCGGATGAAGGTGACTAGGCTCTAGTAATATAAGGTTTGACTTTTGACTAATCTAACATTGATTTTCTCTCTTGTTTAAAAAATATGGGTGTTTTAAGTCATATCAGTGAACTTCATACCTTATTGAGAAAGCCTTCACACACACACACGCATTGCTTGAGTTAAGTTTTCTATTGAAATATCCTTCTGCAGGAAAATTCTTGTGATTTTAAAAAAAAAACTTAACTATCACTTATATCTTAGGATTTGTTTGGACTGTTAATTAAACTAAGATATCAGTGTTATATACATGCATGCTCTGAAAATTAGCTAGGAAATATTTTGCTGCTCTTTTTCCTCTTTTTCAGATTTTTTTGTGTGAAGCGTCCGGATAGTATGTTTGGGACGTTCAGACAGTTATCCAGAATGTTCGGACATATATTCTAATTGTCCGGACAATACGGGTTCTTCCTCCGGACGTTTTTGGTTATCATCCGGACGGCCGTGTTTTCACAACCATTTACGTGGCACAATGTCCAGACGTTACTTATGTTCCATCCGAATGGTGAACCCTATAGGGTTAAATCACCTTCTCCCCACGCCGCAGCTCCCTTCTTCGTCTCCTTTTGTGTTATTTTGTCGTCTTGTGCATTTTTCTAGTTCTTTTTATGCTTAGTTCTTATGTACACGTGTCAAATTTGCAGTTTGTCTCCACCCCAGGTATATTCTTACTCTTTACTACCTTTTTTTTTCTTTTTCTTTTTTAAGTTTTCTTGCTTAAAATAGGTATTCTTTTTGGTGTTTACTACTTTAAGTTTCATATGTATTTTTTCTCTAAATATACTATTAGTTGGGTTGAGATTATGTCTATTTGGTTCTCTCTATGTTTGGGTTGCGTTTTCTTGATATTGTAAAATTTTGGATAGTCCATTTTACAGCCGTTATAATGCCCAATTTTTTTTTTTGAACTAATTGAAATTAATGCTTTCATGGATTTGTGTTTATGATTTTTTTTCAGAAATCATGTCTTTAGATAGTTCTCCTTGTTGACAACTTAAGTGTGCAAACCCAAGTGTAGGTTGTCGCGAAGTATTAAATTCTCGGTAAGTACGAGGTCGATCCATGGGGAATGGTAGATACTTAATAAAATTCCTATTATTGTACAGAAAAGTAAATTGAGCCATTTTTCCACTAAAAAGTGGAGCAAAGAAGAGATTGTAAACTAAAATTAAATTAACTAAACTAAATTAATAAAAAGTAAATCGGAGAAAATTAATGACAACGCTAAGGTTCAGAGATCCACCTAGTATTATATTATGTATTCCTGAGACATATATTTTGAATTCAACTTGGTAAAGAATCAACTCTCCTAATCGAAAAAATAAAACAATTAAGCACAAAGTAAATATAAAATAAATTAAACATGGATTGATTGAGAATTTGATTTCAAAAACATGTTACAATAAATTAAGCATTCAATATATTTTTGAATCATAACAAATCAAACAAAGTAAGTATTTGATATAAACAAAAATCATAATGAATCAAAATAAACTTGTCTCATTAAATTACTTTCAAATAAAAATCATCCCTAACATTTAATCATTAACCTATGAAGAACAAATAAAATAGTCTCAAGAACACATAATAAAAATACTAGGTTTCACCCCTAGCCTTAGCTAGAGATTTAAGTATTAAAAATCATAAATAGAAAATAAATAGAAAGAAAGGCTGCCGAAAATTCTCCTCTTGTGTCGTGCGTCGTTTTTTTCTGCACATTTTTGGGTCCTTTGTTTGTTGCCGTGTTGCTTCTCTTATAGAGATAAGAGTCATTCTTCTTTTGGAATTTGTACAACTATAAGAATCCAAGTCTTCTATTTGTTCCATGTCTCTCTCTTACACTTGAAATAAAACTCTGCTTCTTCTTTTTATAAGAGCCAAAGACATCTTTTTCTTCTTGGTTTTGTCATGTAGTAGTATTAGAATGTTTATCCAATTCGTGGGTCCAGCAGTTTGGTTTCACCTCTTCTTGTTTTACACATTGGACTCTATCTTGGGCATATGATAGACTTCTTCTTTTGACCCACATCTTGGCTTTTACTCTTTGATTTCTTTTGTAATTCCTACATAACACAATTTCTTGCATTAATATATCATTTAATCTTAATATTAATATTTGAACAATATTCCACAATTAAGTATAAAATGCAAGAATTAAATTATAATAAAGTATGATAATACTTATTTTAATAGGAAAAATAAGCACTTTTAAGCTATTATCACTCCTCCCCGAGTCAGACAAAGAATTGAGGAATCATGTGACAACCCATTTTTTTTTTTTTTTTGAAAACATACAATGAATCATCACAGTGGCATGACTACGTGTCACCAAGCCAACTCATAGTACACATTCCTTAACATGTACCTGATATATCATAGTTACATAATATATGCAGTGGAATACAAAATCTAACTGTGAAAGTCAACATTATAATCGTAAACTGTTCATTACACAAAAAAGCCTGTTAATGTCTATCTATTTAAGGCTTAAGCATAAGTTATGCATACAAAAGAATGGCTACATCTACGTATTACAAGTCACACTAGCCATATACAAAATACACAAAGGGGACTTAAGCATAAATTATGCATACAAAAGAATGACTACATCTACGTGATATAAGTCACACTAGCCATATACAGAATACACAAAAGGGACTATCCGAGTCCGACACTCCTATGACTCAAGCGACGTGCTTAGTCGTAGTACTCCACATAGTGTGCAACGGAGTCCTCCTCCGCATCATCAATACCTGCATCCAAAGAAGCTCCATCTATACGGTTGTGGTAGTAGCCACATCCGTATAGGTGAAAGTGTGAGTTCACCACCTCAATAAGAAGTGTCGAGCCCTCAGTTGTATAAAACTCACTAAGTATACACTATACACAAACATAATTACATACAGGGTTCAACAGCGTCATTCACAAATCATTAAGTTCACATAACAACACATTATCAGGTACAAGTCACGTTGTTCTTCACACACTTATATATTATCACGGTTTCTACTAACAATATTCCACGCATACCATAAAAATATTTCACACATCTCACAAGTGCTAGCACTTCAATGCTAGGCTTACCGTCAGCACTGCCCGTAAAGCTACGATCAGTAGGGCACACATCTCACGTGAGCTAGCACTTCAATGCTAGACTTACCACATATCTCACTAGTACTAGCACTTCAATGCTAGGCTTACCATCAATACCGCCCGTAAAGCTACGACCCGCAAGGCATACATCTCACGTGAACTAGCACTTCAATGCTAGGCTTACCATCAACACCGCCCGTAAAGCTACGACCCGCAAGGCACGTGAACTAGCACTTCAATGCTAGGCTTACACACATATCTCACTAGTACTAGCACTTCAATGCTAGGCTTACCATCAACAATGCCCGTAAAGCTACGACCCGCAGGGCACACATCTCACGTGAACTAGCACTTCAATGCTAGGCTTACCACATATCTCACTAGTGCTAGCACTTCAATGCTAGGCTTACCACACATCTCAGCCAAGAGCTGCTACCCTCTGGCCTACCACTCATCTCAGCCAAGAGCTGCTACACTATGGCCTACCACTGTGCCAGATACTATAACACTGGACTTACCATCTATCAACTACCGGGTTTTCATAATACCAAAGCATCCACACTATATACATATCATCACATGTGTATTCCCAAACATCTTTCTTTCAACACATACCACGTTCATTTTTATCAACAATTCCATAACCATCAATACATTCTAATTTCAACAACATCCATTTATCATCACAATTCTCAATCCAAATATATCATAACTCATTCACATATATTTTTACCAACGATTCCATAACCATCAATACATTCCAATTTCAACAAAGTCCCTTTATTATCACAATTCTTTTTCCAAATGTATCACAACCCATTTACATATATTTTTGCTAACACGTCCATAACTATATATACATTCCAATTTCAACAACATCCATTTATCATCACAATTACAATCTAATATATCCCAACTCAATCATAAACAATTTTCTCAATAAATTCCTTAGTCATAAACAACCAAAATTTGTCAACATATATCATATTCACAACATAAATCTCATGCAATACTCAACATCAATTCAACGTCATGCCATCATTCACAATACAAATCTCATGCATCATTTAATATCAACACATTACCATATATCATATTCACCATATAGTTCATGCTTACATATTCCAAATCATCATCATAGAGTTAACATCAAATTAAACTAAACATAGCAATTCATATAT
This sequence comes from Alnus rubra, assembly GCA_028654335.1. Lineage (NCBI taxonomy): Eukaryota > Viridiplantae > Streptophyta > Magnoliopsida > Fagales > Betulaceae > Alnus > Alnus rubra. The sequence continues at coordinate 3,139,579 of JAJPGS010001263.1, forward strand.
CTAACTTCCTAGGATCCCCCAGTGAGTAGAATACTCACCTTAGGCCGTTCGCACACTAATTCCGATGACTCTAAGTTCAGCTCGTAAAGCGCCACTAAAACACAATATAATACACTAATTTAGCTTCTTTTTTCTATTAATTGCACTAAGTAGCACTTTGAATTACTCAAAGGCTATGTCATCAATTACCCAATAGATTCTAGGGTTTCAAAACACATACCCATAATTTAAAAATGTTAATCTAACCACAATGATATTAACCCATGCGTATTCACTTAGGGTTAATCACATAAAAACACTATTTAAATAATTATACCCAAAAGTTAGGGTTAGAGAAATCTTAGCCAAAATTCACCAAACCAAAATCCAAGGTTTGGGTAGCCTCAAGCAACCTCCTAGTAACCCAATACCTAAAGAACAATAGGATTAAACTCACATTTTATGAGATATTACCCAAAAATCCAAAAATATGAATTTAGCAATTTACCTCAAAACAATCGGTCAAAACATAGATCCACACGTGTAGATCACGTTTCCGCGGTTAGATTTGAGATTTTAGACCTAGATCTTCATGGATTTGAGAAAACCTTGAACTTTCTCCTCCTCTTCTCTCTTTCTTTCTCTTTTTTTTTTTTTTTTCTTTCTTTCTGTTTCACTTACTGAGAAGGGCCGAGCGCCCTTCTCATATTTTTTTTCTTTTCTTTAAGTGAGGCGCCTGGCACCTCACTTTCATTTTATTTATTTATTTATTTTTCTTTTAAGGAGGGCCGAATGGCCCTCCTTTTCTTCACGTGTGGCACAGGTGCACCCCACCTGAATCCAAAATGAAGGGCCATACAGCCCTTCATTCCTTTTTTTTTTTTTTTTTAATTTTCTTATTATATTCTATTTCTATTTTCTTTTTATTTATTTATTTATTTTCTTTTAACAACATTAAATTAACTTCTATCAATTATTTACCTAAATTTTATATTTTAATTACTACAAAATATCTCGAACGTTACAAATCAGGTCCTATCTGAGTGAAATCTTCTTCGCGCAGATCAGAGAGACCTCGTTCTATTACCTATTGCTTAGATGCTCCTGGAGAAAAACTGGGAGTACCTTTACAAGTGTGCATGCCAGGCTTTTCCCAGACTGGTGAGGGAATTTTATGGCCATATGATCGTCACTCAGGATGATGATCGTAGACTGATCATGCAGACTATGGTCAGAGGGTAGACTATTCTGATAGACCCCCAGCTTATCAGTTCTGTGATCGGGGTCCCTGTCCTACCAGTCTCCAGCACTCCGTTTCCTTATGAGGCTTCTAGCATTGATTTTCTTCATGATTTCTTTGGGATGAGGCCACAGCGTGAGGACAAGTCCCACTCTCAGATTAACATCGGTGCCTTTGCTCCTATGCATCGTGTTAGGTTGTGATTGGCTACATTCTGATTGGACAAAATCACTTTATATGTAAAGATGCTTTTTAAACAGGGATTTCGCTATTCAGAAGTGTTTCAGAAGTTTCTGCACTATTTGCAAGTCAAAAAAGTCGGTTCCCTATCGGCCGTTTGGACGACGTGTCATCCCGTTCGGATGCTCATCTGTCCATAAGTTCCCAGCCGTCCGAACGATGTATCATACCGTCCGGACGCCCTTTAGCTTAAAGCATCATCCGTCAGGACAACGTGGATTCTCGTCTGGACCTCATTTGTACTGAGAAGCTTCTGTTCCAGCTTGCATCCGTCCGGACGACTTAGCAGCCTGTCCGGACGACTCTCAGTGATCGACCAGCTTCAGATTTCTTTCCAATTTCAAATAAGGGAAGATTGCTGCAACCGTCCGGACGATGTGGATTCCTGTCCGGACGTGCTCATCCATAAGGCAAGAATCGCAGTTCAAATTTAACCGTCTGGACTCCAGTTTGCCATCGTTCGGACGCGGGTTCAATAGTTACGAAAATTGAGTGTAGAAGATCAATCGTCCGGACGTCCATCCCCATGGTTCGGACTTGCGAAGCCTTATATGGAAATTACTTGCAATGGAAGTGTGACCTCCGGATGACAGTGCCTCACCGTCCGGACGCGGCTCTCAAACAAGAAAGATTTTCAGCGAAAAATCTCAAAATTTCTGTCGCACAGTTGTCCGTCCGGACGGCCCATGTCCACCGTCTGGACTGCGCCCCTATTTATCAAAGCAGTCGCCCATTTGAACCCCCAGCCTATAAATAGAGGCCCCTGGGCTTGAGAACTGTAAGAATTCGGTACTGAATTCCTATAGAGCTCAGAGAGTAATTTTGTGAAGATATTGAGCTGATTTGTTCTCTCTGAAGCCATTGCTGTGTGCTGTGTGTTGTTGATGCGCTTAAACTGAAGTCTATCTTAGGGGTTGGCACTAAGGTAAAGGATTCCATTGAAGACCTCTTCAGGTAGGAGAACTAGTTGGGAGGCGTTCGTGTTGGGTTACACGTTAGGGAGCAAGGTACGACCACTGCATCAGGGGTATGTGAGTGTTACTACTTTGTATTTAGTCTTGTCTTCTGATAGTGGATATCCTGGGTTTGGCTGCCCCAAAGTGGTTTTACTCATCTTAAGTTTCCACTTTGTTAACAAAAATTCTTGTGTTGTTTATTTTCCGCATTGTTATTTTTGTTAACACTTTTTGCACACACTTGCTTTAAATTAGAAGTCAATTTCAATTTTCAATTGGTATTAGAGCGGGCACACTCCGTTGAAAGGATTTATTTCCTGAGTGTGATCCACATCTCTTTGTGACTTCTATTTTTTTATTACACCTTTTATCATGGATTTCTCTCAGTCATCTGAAGAAAATTATGATATTGAGCTCTCTAAAGTTTTTGCAAAATTCGATAACTTATTTCTCCAAAAGAGCTCAAAAAGGTGAAGCAAGAAAAAGAGTCTTTGATTATTCAGTTGTCTGAATCACATGCTTTGATTGACTCTTTGAAATCTGAGAATACCATGATATTTGACATTATTGATAAACTTGAAAATAAATTAAAAAAATCTGAAGATCTCTTGAAAAAATTCTCTAGTGATAATTTGAAGAGCATGCTTTGTATTCATTCAGATATTCATAACAAGCCTGGTTTAATTGTTGATGATATGAGTACTTCTACTTCACATGCTTCTGATTCTGAATTAGATTCTATTGATGTTAAGCCTGTGATAATAGATACAACTTGTTTAGAAAATTATTGCTTAGATAATCATGTGATGCCAAAGTTTAAGGAATCAGGAACACGAGGTAAGTTTGTTCATACTTGTCATAATTGTGGGAAAATTGGTCATATTAGGCCAAATTGTTATTTGGTGAAATCCCACAGGCCTTGGATTAAGCAGGATGCTCTGAGGAAAAGTGAAGTTGAAAATTCTTCCTCATCAAAATATGTTCCTCCGCATAGGAGACATATAAAAGGTAAGGGCAATATTATTTGTAAGAATGCTAACTATAATTCTGCAGAGAATGTCAAGAAGCATTCAAACAAAAGAAGCTTGCCCACCTGTCATCATTGCGGCATCACCGATCACATCCGACTCAAATGTCCATAGCTCCAGGCTTAGAAGTCGAAGGTTCAGAAGGAGTTGCCAGCAAGAGCTACATTAGGCACTCTACCTCCTACGGCACTTAAGGCTCCACGGCATCAGCAGCAATTTGTTCCTGCCTATCAGAGTTGCAAACCAAAGAAGAACAAATCAAGGCGCTACAAGAGAAAGCCCAATAGCAGCCATGGCTATGAAGGATTACTGAGCCTAATACAAGGTATGCTAAAGAGTATGGCCAATATGGACATGACCTGCAAACCATCTCTACGGGTCAAGCAGGTATGGATCAGGAAGGATGACACCATTCACCCCTTGAGGGGGAGTGGACTCACCTAGTAGGTGAGGTCTCCCATGCCTAGGATTTTGGTTCCTAAATCCTAGTGCATGTCAGGTATGTTTGCATTGCATTGTTTATCTTGTCATATCTTATTCATGCCTTCCATTCTGTTTGAGAAACCATTTATTCTATCCCCATATTTTCTCTTGTTGTCTTGAGAAACATCTGCAGATATTTTTTTGGGGATGACAGTTAAAGCACGTCGGGCGGCTGCTTTTTTGTCTTGGTATTTCTAAACCTCTCTCCATGAGGACAAGTTTGGTTTTACCTTACATGCTGGGATTAGATGTCATTCCTTTTTTCCATAAGCATGTCTTTGTTGTTGTTGTTGTTGTTTTTTTCTTTTCTTTTTTTCTATTGATAGCTTTTCAGATATTGCATGTGTTTTTGCCTGATATCTTAGTTCATTGAGCATTGATTAAATATGCTTATATATGATTGAGAGTTTATGCATGATATCTGCTAAGTTTTCCTGTTACATCTTAATGATAGATAGTTACTTTCCTCATGCGATGAAAATGTGCACTATCCAAGACTCCCCTAAGGTACATCATTTTGCTCTTTGACTTCTTGCTTCTAGAAATTCTAATGAGAGAGATGTCTTTGATTAAGATGGTCAAATTGACCACATGCTAGTTGAACCTAGAGCCTAAAAATTCTGGCACTCTCTAGGTTGCAGCATCACTAGAATCAAGCAGTAACTCTTCAGTTTTCTATGCTATATGCTTACATTCACTGCTTCTGTGCTAAAATAAGCCTTGTCCTTCATGGTGCAAGTAAAATTTTACCTTGTCCTTCATGGTTTAAGTAAAACAATTAGGTGCTGCATCTTAAGGGAGTGTATTAGATGAGGGTGGCTAGGCCCTAGTAAGATAGGGTTTGACTTTTGGCTGATCTTTCATTGATTTTCTCTCTTGTTTGGAAAATCTAGTTGCTTTTTGTTATATCAGTGAATTTCATTCATACCTTATTGAGAAAGTCTTCACACACACACGCATTGCATGAGTTGAGTAATCTATTTAAAATTTCTATCTGCAGGGAAATTTGTGCTTATTAAATACTTAACTCTCATTTATATCTTTGCATATTTTTTTGCAATGATATTTGACTATTTTATCAGTTGATTATACATGCGTGTTCTGAAGCTAACTTTAGGAAAAATATTTTTCTGCAAATTGTCCTCAAGTTTCAGATTTCCAGTGTGAAGCATCCGAACGGACCTTTTCTTACGTCTGGACGAGCGCAGTCTTACCGTACGCTGTCCTAGCAGTAGCCGTTCGAATGATATGTCTGGACCGGATCTCTACAGGTTTAAGACTTGCGTCTCTTTTTTTTCCATACACGCATCTTTGCATTTTTATTGATTTATCATGGCATGTTGTGTGTTTTTCTCGTGGATTTCTCCCGAGATTTTGGCATTCTCTAGACATTTCTTCTCATTCCATGATCTTCATTGTGTCTTCCGTTATTCTTTTAAGTTCTTGTGCTTTTAGAATATTGGAATATTTGTTGATTGAGATATTTTCTTGAGATATTGTGCATGAAAATCCTTTTCTATCTGTGTGATGGGCTGATCTTGATATATTTATGCCTTATAAATAGCTGCATTGCTTATATTTTTCTTTGGCATCCATCTGACAGCCGTCTTAAATACCACATTATTTTTGGAATTAACAGGATCTAATGGTATTTTTGGAGATATTTCTGGTTGGTTTTGGTTCAGGAATATGACATCCAGCGGCTCCCAGTACAATGTTTGACAGATTGATCCTTTGGAAAATTGACTGTTGTTGAAGTCAGATGTTCAAAATTCCAAAGATCTCAGGATTTAAGATGAGCTTTTTCCCCAGCTCATACAGAGCCTTCCGTAGCATTTCCTCAGATCTGCATTAGTTAGAGGTTCAGTGGTGAATCTCCTCATTTATCTTGCAGACCACTTGCTTAGAGGATGTCAATCTGCGGATAATCAAGTTCAGGAATTGCAAAATCAAGAGATTGAAGATTTTTTAGTTCATGGTTCCCGGCTTCCTGAGCTAGAAGCCGAAGTAGTACAAATCCAGCTTTTTATACGGATTTCTCTGTGTTACTTGATTTCAGTGGATCAGTAGGATTTAGTACTTGGAGGATTTATGTTCCTCTCTTTTGGGTCACTTGTAGACTTTTCTCTATTTTCCTATTGTTTTGGATTTTAGAAAGTTTTTGTCTGTGGATATTATTACTCTGTTTACCCTTGTACTTCTGAGACATTGAGGGGGAGTAATTGTTGTGTGGTTTTTCTCATTACTCTGTTTTACCCTTTGTCCCTTTCTGACAAAAAGGGGGAGTAATTTTTTATTTGGACCGGGAATGTATTTTCAAACCGGTCAAGTGATTTTTGTCCCAGAATGGCCAAAAGAGGAGTTTGTTAGGTTGTGATTGGCTACATTCTGATTGGTCAAAATCACTTATATGTGAAGATGCTTTCCAAACTGGGATTCCGCTATTCAGAAGTGTTTCAGACGTTTCTGCACTATTTACAAGTCAAAAAAGCCGGTTCCCTGTCAGCCGTCCGGACGACGTGTCATCCCGTCTGTATGCTTATTGGTCCATAAGTTCCCAGTCGTCCGGACGATGTGTCATACCGTCCAGATGCCCTTCAGCCTAAAGCATCATCCTTCCTGACGACGTGGATTCCCGTCCGGACCTCATTTGTACCGAGAAGTTCTGTTCCAGCTTGCATTCGTCTGGACGACTCAGCAGCCTGTCCGGCCGACTCTCAGTGATCGACCAGCTTCAGATTTCTTTCCAAGTTCAAATAAGGGAAGATTGCTGCAACAGTCTGGACGATGTGGATTCCTGTTCGGACACGCGCATCCCTAAGGTAAGAATCGCAATTCAAATTCAACCGTCCGGACGCCAGTCTGCCATCGTCTGGACGCACGTTCAACAATTATGGAAATTACGTGTAGAAGATCAACCATCCAGATGGGCGAAGCCTTATATGGAAATTACTTGCAGTGGACGTGCAACCATCCGGACGACAGTGCCTCACCATCCGGATGCCTCAAACAGGAAAGATTTTCAGCGAAAATCTCAGAATTTCTGTCGCACAGTTGTCCGTCCGGACGGCACCCGTATTTATCAAAGTAGTCGCCCATTTGAACCCTCAGCCTATAAATAGAGGCCCCTGGGCTTGAGAACTGCAAGAATTCGGTACTGAGTTCCTATAGAGCTTAGAGAGTTATTTTTTGAAGATATTGAGCCGATTTGTTCTCTCTGAAGCCATTGCTGTGTGTTGTTGCTGTGTTTAAACTGAAGTCTATCTTAGGGGTCAGCCCTAAGGTAAAGGATTCTATTGAGGACCCCTTCAGGTAGGAGACCTGGTTGGGAGGCGTTCGTGTTGGGTTAAACGTTAGAGAGCAAGGTACAACCATTGCATTAGGGGTATGTGAGTGTTACTACTTTGTATCTAGTCTTGTCTTCTGAATAGTGGATATTCTGGGTTTGGCTGCCCCGGAGTGGTTTTTCTCATCTTGAGTTTCCACTTTGTTAACAAAAATTCTTGTATTGTTTATTTTTCGCATTATTATTTTTGTTAACACTTTTTGCACACACTCGCTTTAAATTAGAATTCAATTTCATTTTTCACACCTCTTTTTAGCAAAAGTTGTGGTGATAGATCTTTGGCCTCAAGCTCGACGGAGTGAGCTGACTCTCAAGAAGGCCACCCTTCTATATGCGATTGTGATGCGGACTCCATTTTTCCTATGCAAGCATATCTTGCACACGATGCTCGAGGTACGTGATGAGAAGAACACGAGTCTGTCATTTGGGTGATCACTCAAATTTGCCTTCAGGTTGTACCAGACATTTCAGACTCAGAGCCCCGCTCATGGATTCTAGATCCTCTTGGCATATAAACTCTCATGAAGTCAAATGCCCAGTTGCGGCACGAGGCTCAAGCCATTGGTCCTCAGCCTCCACCAGATCCTCCCACAACAGCTGCCTCATCATCTTCGTAGGCGGTGCCTCCCTCCTTTGACATTGAGGCTGCCTTTGCACAACTTATGACCTCCATGACAGCTCTTCAGCGGGAAGTCAATCTTATCGAAGAACGTGTAAATCAGAGCCAGATCGACATAAAGGAGTGTCTCAAATATCATCATCCCAAGCTGAATGATGATGATGATTGAGTATTTATCTGTTTTTGTTGTTCTTATCTTCTTTTCAGAACAATTTTATATTTTTGCTGACACTTTGTGAATTGCTTCAATACTTACGGTTTTAATTTCATACTCTGTTTACCCTTTGTCATTGTGTGACAAAAAGGGGGAGTATTTTTTGGGGTTTTATTTGGTGTTTAGACCGGAAACGTATTTTCAAACCGGTCAAGTGTTTTTGTCCCAGAATGGACAAAGAGGGAGTTTGTTAGTATTTTTATTGGCTACATTCTGGTTAAACCAAAAACGCTTTTTGTAATGGTTGCATCTTAAAAAGACAGTCGGTTTTCAAATTGGAATCTTCATATATTCAGACATCTACTATTCACAAGCTTCTCAAAGTTATCCATGAATAGTCATTTGCAAAAAACAAGACAAAAAGCCAGTTCTTGTGCAACCGTCCGGATGGGCCTTTGAAGGCGTCCGGACGCCCCACAGTGTCCTACAGATAAACATTGAAAACGTCCGGACGTTAGAGCAACACTGTCCGGACGATCGGTCAATCACTATTCAACAAGGAGTCTGTTTTCAGAAATCGACACTGTTTTGGGAAGTCTCTACAATCCGTCCGGACGACTCAGCATCACGTCCGGACGATATCCAATTCTTACAGACCGTCCGGACAACTCGGCAACACGTCTGGACGATATCCAATAATTTAGATAACTCCAGAATTTCGTTCGAACGCGGAAAGGAATTCAGTGAAGACCGTCCGGACGCTCGGTCAAGCCGTCTAGATGCAAACCTGATAAAGATTGAATTACGCAGTTTTTGAAGGATATCGCAGATAACCGTCCGGACGAGGCTATCTTTCGTCCGGAAGGTCGACAGACAGAGTCTGATTTTTAGCAGATTTCAAGGTTTCTTGAAGCTTATAAATAGGGGGCTCTAGGTCTGTGTTTTGTACAGAATTCGGTGGTGAATTCCATAGTACTTTAAGAGGGTGTTTAGGGAGAATCAAAAATCTGCTTGCTATCAAGCCGGTGCCAGTGTGTGCTCAATTGTTCGTGTGAAGTCTATCTTAGGGGTCGGCCCTAAGGTACAGGAATCCATCAAAAACTCCTTCAGGTGGAAGATCTAGTTGGGAAGCGTTCGTGTTGGGTTACACGTCAAAGTTAAAGGTATGACTACTGCATAGGGTTATGTGAGTACGAGTGTCTTATAACTAGCTTTGTTTTTGGATAGTGGATTTCCTGGGTTTGGCTGCCCCGGAGTGGCTTTTTCTCTTCATAGAGTTTCCACTTTGTAACAAATATATTGTCTCATTTCAATTCCACATTTAAGATATTTGTTTGCACACAAACACACACGTTGTTTGTAAATTTGAAGTCAATAAATTATTTTCAAATACTAACCTGCTTTCTATGTCCAGGTTTTTAGTCGAAGTTGAGCGTGAAGCTAGAGTTTATGATTTACTGCCTTGTGGGAATAGCGCAGTAGATGAGACTCTAGATTTGCCACTAGAGGTCCAGCGGCTACTAGCAGAATTTTCTGACTTAATGCCAGAAGATTTTCCTCCGGGACTACCACCTATGCAAGATATCCAGCATCAGATTGACCTGATTCTTGGGTCGACTTTGCCTAATAGGCCAGCTTATCGCCTCAGTCCCAAGGAAACGGAGGAGTTGCAGCGACAAGTGGTAGAGTTGCTGGAGCGGGGCTACATTCATGAAAGCATGAGCTCATGTGCAGTTCCTGCTCTGCTAGTACCAAAGAAGGATGGTTCTTGGCGCATGTGTGTTGACAGCAGAGCAATCAACCGGATCACAGTAAAATACCGATTTCCAATTCCCCGCCTGGATGATATGTTAGATCAGCTGTTCGGCTTTAAGGTCTTCTAAAAAATTGACCTTAAAAGCGGCTACGACCAGATCAGAATAAGGCCTGGAGATGAGTGGAAGATAGTGATCAAGACGCAGCATGGTTTGTACGAGTGGATGGTGATGCCTTTTGGGTTGTCCAACACCCCCAGCGCTTTTATGAGATTCATGCATCAGGTTCTGCGGCCTTTTATGGGAAAATTTGTTGTGGTTTTCTTTGACGATATCCTCATCTACAGCCCAACTTGGGCGTCGCATTTTGATCAACTCTGAGCTGTTTTCAATGTGTTGAGGATAGAGCGCTTATTCGTTAACCAGAAGAAGTGTTTCTTCACTACTTTTGTAACTTTTCTGGGTTTTGTTGTATCTGCCGATGGTGTTCATGCAGATCAGTCAAAGATAGATGCAGTCTTGGAGTGGCCTCAGCCAAAGACCTTGCACGATGTCAGGAGTTTCCATAGGTTGGATTCTTTCTACCGCCGATTCATCAGGAATTTCAGCACCCTGATCGCCCCCATCGCAAAGTGTCTCAAGGGACGTGAGTTCTAGTGGTCTGAGGAGTCAGAGACTAGTTTCCAACTGGTCAAGCAGAAGATGACAGAGGCACCAGTTTTGGCACTCCCTGATTTTGAGAAGGTGTTTGAAGTAACTGTGATGCATCTGGAGTTGGCATTGGTGGTGTTCTCAGTCAGGAGGGGCGTCACATAGCTTTTTCTAGTGAGAAGCTATCAGGTTCAAAGAAGAATTATTCCACTTATGACCTGGAGTTCTATGCCATCGTCTAGTCTCTGAAGCATTGGCATCACTACCTAGTACATAAGGAATTTATCCTTATCACTGATCATGAGGCTCTGAAGTACATCAATGGTCAACACAAACTGAGCAGACGGCATGCCAAGTGGGTCACGTACTTACAGGAATTCACCTTTACACTAAGGCACCAAGCAGGAAGTCTAAACCGAGTCGCAGATGCCCTAAGCCGTCGTACGTTGCTCCTCACCACCATGAGTACTAGAGTTGCAGGGTTTGACACTTTTATTGATATGTATGCAGCCGATCCTTCCTTTGGGAAGATTATTCAGGAGGTAACAGATGGTCATTGTTCTGATTTTATTTTGCATAATGGCTATTTGTTTCGTGGGTTACAGTTGTGCATTCCAGATTGTTCACTAAGGCAGCAGATTATTAGTGAACTTCATAATGAGGGTCACTTCGGGCGGGACAAAACGTTGGCTCTTATCTCTTCTTATTACTACTGTCCCAAGTTGACCAGTGATGTGGCTCACTTCGTGGAGTGTTGTTATGTGTGTCAGAAGTCCAAGGGAGTTCTCACTAATGCAGGCCTGTACACCCCATTACCGGTTCCTGAAGCGCCTTGGCTTGATGTCAGCATGGACTTTGTGTTGGGCTTGCCCCATACCCAACGAGCTTATGATTCCATTTTAGTTGTGGTTGATAGGTTTTCCAAGATGGCCCATTTTGTAGCTTGCAGGAAGATTATGGATGCTGATCGGATCGCCCATCTTTATTTCAGGGAGATTGTGCGTCTCCATGGTGTTCCTCAATCCATCACTTCCGATTGAGACACCAAATTTATCAGTAACTTTTGGAGGAGCCTATGGGGAAAACTGGGGACGAAGTTGAATTTTAGTAGTGCCGACCACCCCCAGACGGATGGTCAGACAGAAGTGGTGAATCGGAGTTTGGGTAACCTTTTGCTGTGTTTGACAGGGACTAAACTGAAGCAGTGGGATTTGGCCCTACCTCAAGCAGAATTTGCCTACAACAAATCAAAAAGCAGGACCATAGGAATGAGCCCATTCGAGATTGTCTATGGTCAAAATCCATCCGGAGTATTGGACTTAGCTCCTGTCGCACGTGTAGGCCGTTTGAATCCTAAGGCAGATGAGCTGGCCGAACATCTTCGGGGCATCCATGAGCAGGTGAAACTGGCCATTCAGCAGAGCAATGACAAGTACAAGGTTCGGGCGGACCGTCATCGTCGTCAGGTACTTTTTGATGTTGGTGATTTTGTTTAGGCAGTCTTAACTCATGATCGGTTTCCTGTTGGCGAGTACAATAAGCTTAAGGAGTGGAAGATTGGACCCTGTGAGATATTGCAAAAGATCAATGACAATGCCTATAGGTTGTGTCTCCCCAGTCATTTGAAGACTTCTGATGTCTTTAATGTGAAGCACTTGAGTCCTTGTTTTGCGGATTCCGATGACGTTGTTGTGAACTCGAGGATGAGTTCTTTCCAACCCGGGGTGACTAATGCAGGAGGATCTGAGTTAGATGATGATGAGTTGTCAAATTGCACATTGATGGCACTAAATTATCTGGAGCAGGCTGATCAGCGCAAAATTGGCAAGAAATCGTGATCTGGCCTAATTGGGAGTATTTTGGCCATAACTTTGGCTATGAGTATCCGATTCGTGAATATGACCCCAATTCAGAAAGCTCTCTTCGATGTGCATGTCATGGCCACTGACCTAACTCGGTGCGCCTCGTTTTTGAGTCCAAAATTTGCTATTTTCCTTTCCAAAACCCTAATTTTAGATATTTTTTTCCTTTGATGGTAATCTTTCGTTTATCATTTAGGAAGTGATTCTGAGCCCAATTTGCGCCAGATTTTTAGCAGCCGACTTTTTTTCTTCTATATTTAGTTTTATTAAGGTTATTAGGGTTTTGCTTTTTTTTTTTAATTTTCAGCTACAATAGCCCGGCTTATGGGCGTTTCTCGACATTCTTGATTATTGATATTTCCAGTAAAATTCAGAGATTGTCTCTATGTTTGGGATAATTTTCTGCTTTTTTTCCTTGCAAATTTGCCTATTGATTAGCCTGCAGAATAATCGCTATTCTATTCGGCGTCACATCTACACTTACTTCAGCTCTTTCAATGCTGTACTTTTCTATATTGTCATAGATTTTGTTGATCTCTTTGTTGAGGGCTTCTATCTTCTTCGCAACATCGTGCAGCATTTTCGTATGCGGAATGCTATAGATAATCTGTCTTGCGATATTCCTCTTCTTATGTTCTTGGACTATGAGGATGAACGTGTCGATAACATCCTTAGCCTCATAAGAAACTTCAATGATTTGCCTCACTAACTTCTTCACATTTTCATGCTTATTATGTTTCCCATCGGAGTTCTCGAGGAAGATATTTATCCTCCTGAGCTCCCTTTGAAATGACTTGACTTCATCTTCACTCTAGAAGGGAAACTTGCTCCTTCTATGAGTTGGGGTAGTTGCTGTAGGAGAACATTTACAACACTGTCGGCCATTGTTGCTTATCTTGCTTCCAAAAAACAAGAACGATACATGATAAGCAAGTAAAATAACTACACTAATTGAATAAAAGCAGCTCTTAAACTTCTTCCCGATTTTCAACGCCAACAGCAAGCCACAAAAGTATTGAGAAAGATTTACTGGGGTCAATAAAAGCAAAGCTCTAAATATGCAGCGACCATTGCTATGGATAACAAACTTCTTCCTGAATTCCAACTGCAATTCAAAAATTTATCAATTTCATGTAACCCTTAAATTAAAAATAAAATCCATTTTGAATTAAACGTAGGAAACTCACCTTTCATTTATTTTTGGAATAATTGCACCGTTGGTCCCTGTGGTATGCTGATAAGCATCGAATGTTGCACATTCAAGCCCCTTAACTTATATATGTTAATTCTTTAGCATTGTTATTTGTTTAATTTTGTGTTGTTTTAATGTTTTCAGGTTTTAAATAAAGATGCAATTAATTCCATTAATTTTGGGCTTAAAGCACACTTTGAGAAGACCTAGAAGATATGTTTAAACTTAACCAATCATAATAGAATACCTATATGATGTGGTTAAGTTTAATCAAATCAAGAGAAGGATTAAATCGGAATTTCTCCAACAAGAGTCAGTGTTTTAATCATAACTTTTGGATTCTGTACATGTCTCAGTGTTTTAATCATAACTTTTGATTCAGATATCGGATTGCAATGAAATTAGTGGCGTTGGAAAGCTAATAAAAAATAAAACAAATATGTCAGAAATAGCTTTTCCTAAATTTGGACGTTTACTATGTCAAAATCGCCCCGAAATAAAGGACCGCAATTCTGGCCGAATTTGGAATCATTTTCCTACTTGGATTGAAGTTTCAATCTCCTACTTGGACAAGAAGACTCAAGAGACGATTTTTCTGAAATTACAAGAGCTTCTAGGCCTCTCCTAATCTCTATAAATAGGCCTCTAAACATTGAAGAAAGACACACTGCTACCTAGAGCAAATTCAGAGAAAAACTTCTTGAAGGCTTGAAGAGTTGAAGAGAAGTAATCATGGCAAGAGGCCATTGCAGCAACTTCATGAGCGGCTAAAAACCTTTGTAGGGTATTGATGTAGCCCTATCCAAGCACAATGGTTTGATTGTATTTTAATTTAGAGAATTTTAGTTTATGCATGTTGGTTGTATAATTATGAGAATTGCTACAATTTGACATTGTTCTTCATCTTTTAATGCAATTGTTCTTCAATTCATAATCAATATTGGTAGAATTCTTCTCTTGTCTTAGAAAGCTTTTTACCTTTATTGAACTCAAATCATTCTTATTTTCTGTGATTATGAGAATGATGATTATACAACGGGTTTAATTGACATATGATCAAGAGGATTAGATAGGCCATGCCCAGGGAAGACGAATCGTACTACACCCTAGTTTAGTGTAATTTAGGTAGACGATTCGTGCCAACCGAAGATGGGTTATACTTTTTCATTGATTGTATGTATCCTATTAAAGACGTAGCTAATCCATGCCTAGGGAAGACGGGTCGTACCGCATCTTAGTAGTTAGGTAGACGGTCCGTGCCAACCGAAGATGGATTATACTTATGCTTTAATATGGTAATTTCTTGTTTATTTATAGCATGCATAGAATGAATTTCTCTAATTAAATATGATTAACCATTGATGTGCGGATAGCGGTGAAGTCAATACTCTACTCTTTCTCTCTCTTTTATATTTCAATTCTCTTTTACGTTTATTTTATGCACTTTAGTTAATTACAAATTCAACAATCTTTTCATTAGTTATTTTTAATCTTCATAAACTTGATAGCAATACCTACGCAGTCCTTGAGGTTCGACACCCTCTCTATAGCCTTATCCTACAAGGATTCGTTCTATTGCGAGTGGTTAATTTTATTATTGATATATTTTGGTAAACAAAAGACCACATCAATGCTATAATTATTTTTCACTCCTTATGGTTTAAAAAGTTAATGGGTGGTCCCAGTGCTATGCAATAATTACGTTTTACTCTCTGGGTCAATTTTCTGTCAACCATTTTGACGGAATCTGTTAGCTCTATACGTCAGTGCCACATGTCGCCAATAAGATGGCGACACGTGTCCATCTTAATAAAAAAAAAAATTATTAAAAAATAAATAAAAATACTTTTTTTTAAAAAAAAAAAAGAAAAACGGGAAGCAAGGGGTGGCGCCCTACCATCCCCAGTTGCATGGGGGTGGCCTTCGGGCCACCCCTTTAAGATCCAGGGTGGCCATCCCGGCCACTGGGGGTGGCCATCCCGGCCACTGGGGGTGGCCGCTCGCCACCCCTTGGGGTGGCATAGGTGGCTCGCGGCCACCCCCAGTGGCCGAGGGTGGCCATCGGGACACCCCTGGATCTTAAAGGGGTGGCTACGCGCCACCCCCGGCCACTGGGGGTGGCCGCGCTCCACCCCTGGCAGCCACTGGGGGTGGCGTGCGGCCACCCCTTGCTGCTTTTTTTTTTATTTTGAATTTTAATTTTTTTTAAAAAAATAAATTTATTTATTTATTTTTTAATAAATTTATATTTCTTATTAAGATGGACACGTGTCGCCATCTTATTGGTGACACATGGCGCTGACGTGGCATTTGATTGAATCTGTTAAAAAATTTAACAGAATTTGACGCTAGGGATCAATTTGTAATTATTGTATAGCACATGGACCTCCCATGAACTTTTTAAACCATAGAGAGTGAAAAATAATTATGGTATACCATAGGGACCAACGGTGCAATTATCCCTTTATTTTTCTCCCATTTACTCTAATTTATGGTTCAAAATATTGGTTACCACATCATTGAAAAAATTAATCTGATTTTATTTTATTTTTTTCACTCAAAAGTTGCCTACCCATTCCTCTCTTTCCATTGATGAAAAAAAAGTAAAAAAAGAAAAGAAAAAAAGTTTTGGATGATAATTTGAGTAATGCTAGAAATCACTCTTTAGTCACTATTCTTTTTCTCTAAAAATAATGTGGTTTTTAAAATTACCATTGAGCTTGTGATTGATCACTGTTGAATTTTGATCAAGAAATAATTTTAAAAGCCACATCATTTATGGAAGGACACAAAACTGACAAAATAGTGATTTTTAGAATTAAGTACTATGATAAATAATGTTAGAAGTCACTCTTGTCTTTGTCCAAAAATAATGTGGCTTTTAAAATCACAATTAGCTTATGATTGATTACTATTAAATTTTAATCAAATTTTGATTTTAAAAGTCACCTCATTTTTAGAGGGTCACAAGAGTGACACACAAGGAACTTCAATACCTCATTTTTTAAAGTTTTATTCATTTTTTTAATTGAAAGTTTTATTCAAATTAGAATGTTTAATATGAATTATTGTTAATTAAGTTTAATTTGAAAAATATATTATTGTTATATATCTAATAGGTTATGAAATATCCCATTTACATCTTGGACTATGTTCATACTATTCTTTGTATTATTACACACAACAAAATATAGGGCATAAAATAAAAATGAAAATAAAAATAAAAATTGTAAGCACGTTGACTTCTCAGATCGATGAGGAGGTCCTTAATTGTGAAGTAATTAATCAATCTGAGCTCCCGTTGATCCTCAAAGTTCAGACGACGTGGTTGTTTGCCGTTTCGATTTTGAAAAGACGTTCACAGACTCCTCAACTTGCAAGAAGGATCTATACCCACACAGACTTGAGAATAAGAGGTTGTTTCTCAATTTCGTTTGGAAAAGCAACTCCTCGAAGCCTATTTAATAAGAGTGGCGCTATTTCCACGATGCTTCCTTTTTTCTATTTTTCTTAGGACATTTCAACGTTGCTTCTTATTCTTCTGAACTTCTTCTTCTTCTTTTTTCTTTTTTATTTTTCTTTTCCCCCTTTTATTTTTTTTAAAAAAAAATAATTATTGTTATTATTATCTATAGAGTCTTAGCTAATACATGCACATACTCTTGTCGCAAGGGAACTTCTTTTTTTAAGATTATTTTATAGACATGTAATTTTTTATGTAGTTATGACTTATGATTAATTAAGATACATTTAGATTTCTGATTTCAAAAAGTGCAATTTTAAAAATAAAAAATTTAAAATGTACGACTTGAAAAAA
This sequence comes from Alnus rubra, assembly GCA_028654335.1. NCBI lineage: Eukaryota > Viridiplantae > Streptophyta > Magnoliopsida > Fagales > Betulaceae > Alnus > Alnus rubra. The sequence continues at coordinate 3,156,900 of JAJPGS010001263.1, forward strand.
ATGATTTATAAAAACGTAGTTAAGTGTTTAGCAAAATCACAGTTTGACCTTTAAAATCGTAAGTTAGCGTTTAAAATTCTGCGCAAGATTTATTCTGAAAACGTATTTGGGTTGATTTTTGAAATCCAAATTCTACACAAGATGTATCCAACTTTTTTTAATTTTGTCTCAAGTTTTTTAAATTATCCAAACATAATTTTAAAAAATAATTTTCTTCAATATTCCAACTTTTTAATATAGTAAAAAATAGTAAAATACAATTAAAAAAAAAAAACAAAACCCAAATGAACCTTTAATTTAGAGCGACCATCAAACTTTTGTGGAATGTCATGAAAAACAAATAAAACCAAAGAAATAGAAGCCGGGGACGGTGAGTGAAACCGGATCCGGATCCGGATCCGGATCCAAATCAAAGTAAACTATGTATTTTATTTTTTCTTTTAGGTGGAGCAAGCAAAAAGCACTCAACCAAGAACATAAAAAGAACAGATGCAAGGGAATTAATTGATTGGGATAAGAAAATAGAATAAATTTGAAAAGAAAAGATGTACAGTAGAAGCACGTACCTCTGTTTTAGGCCTAGGGGGGGGGGGGGGTTGAGGGGGTCAAATGCCCCCCCTCACCTCCTAAAAAATCTCCTTACCCCTGTATATTTTTTTCTATGCTCTTGGAATGCCCCCCCTCAACAGTTCATCAATGGGCAAACTTGCCTACTTTGCCGTGAGTTTTATTTTATTTTTTTGTGTTTTCTTTCTGTCATAACTCATAAACATTTCTCATATCAGTAACTAGGTCAAAAAAAAAACTACAGAGTTCAAAGGCTGAAGAAGGGACGAAGGTGTAAAGTAAGCCAACGATTTTTTATCCTGTCCAAAACACACCGTTTAGAAGTAGTCGTCAGAATTGTTTAAAAAAAAGTTAAGAGTACTCAGAGCATCAGCATTGAACTCCCCAACTTAAAAGTTTCAACAAATTTTAGAGAAAAACCCAGAAATCCTTCGTGCAGCAAACTCTCCAAAGTTTCTCTAAAATAAGTTATGGCAAAAAACCTCTCCAAATTTGACCCCAAAATTTCTAAAGCCATCTATTTTTTTATCATTTTCTTTCGTTCTCCCACTTCTTCCCTCTATTCCTTGGCGCCCCCTTTCCCTTTCCTTTTCATTTTCCTTTTCCTTTTTTGTGACCCGCCGGTGATGACAGTGGAGGACTTGGAGTGGAACAACGAGTTTTATTTCTTCTATTCCCGAACCTTCATTTCCCGTAGACCTCTCTGCCTCTGTCTCTGTCTCTATCTTTCTCTCTCTCTCTCTCTCTCTCTCTCTCTCTCTCTCTCTCTCTCTCTCTCTCTCTCTCTCTCTCTCTCTCTCTCTCTCTCTCTCATTCAGCCATTTTCTTTGTTCTTGAGCTTCTGGAATTTTCTCAATCCTTCTTGTGCTTCTCTGCTGTTCATTTCTTTACCTGCAATGAAAAGTTTTACAGAAAGTGCTTGAAATTAGGGTTTCTTGGTTTGTGGTGGAGCTGGTTGAAGATGATGGACGCTGTTTGAGTGCAACTGCTCTTTATGATCTCGGAAGGAGTAGTGGAAGGTTTGTGTTATTTCCTCTTTGTTAATTCATGGGTCTGATTGGGAAAGATGGGTTTGATCGGAAATGGGTCTAACTAGTAGAGTGAAGCTTTTTAATTTTGATCGGAAATGGGTTCTAAGAAAGATGGGTTTGTTCGTGATGGAATGGATTGGGAATGAGATTAAGAGGAAGGGATTGTTAAAGCGGTTGGTCTTAAAAACCAATAAAAAATAATATTCAGTTAAAATGAAAAAAAATTTAGAGAGTTTGAAGTAGGAAACATTTTAAAAATGATAAATAAAATCAAAACAATAGTTTCTAAGCCAAAATTTAGAGAAAATTTAAATAGCTTGACGAGGATGCTCTCAAGTCTCATTCTCAACCACTACAAGCCAGATAAAAGAATATAAAAAGAATTGTTTAATATAAGTAAATCATTAAATAATTTGAGTACACACCTTACGATGAAACAGTACTCATTTAACAACAGCTCTACATACTACATGCAACTACAAGCCTGGGACGGATAGGATTAGATCAGATCTAAGGAGCAAAATGCTCTACTTTTTAAATTTTTATCATAAAAGTGATTTTCAATTTATATGTCATCATCTTAGATGGTGACATATTTTTTAAAATAGTAAATTTCATTTATAATTGACAAATTATTTGAGAATTAATTTTTAGAAACAAAATTTAATAAGTGTAGCACTTCTTCAAGTAAAAAGTAAATTAAAGTATTAAACTGTAGGGCTTAACTAGTGGGATGATCTTGTGACTCGTGGCTTGGAAAAAAAATCATGCAGCGATTTTAAAGTATAAAAGCTCGTCGAGGATAATTGAATTAAATTGTAAGTTACATTTATATGTTTTTAAAAATAATTAAATTTTGATGAATTATTTATTTATTGCGTTAGTTAAATTTTTTAATTAATTTTTGTTCAACTTTAAATTTTTTTGATGGATTTTTTATTCATCAAATTTTTTTTTTTGACCCCTAACCTAAAATCCTGGCTCCGCCACTGCCTCCGAGTCGTGTGCAGAGCAGCAAAGATCGATGGTGATCAATAATAGAATGAAGATGAAAACAAAGATGAGAGTGTAGAGAGGAGATGGCAAAATGACTGCTAGAAAGTCTGAACAAAGCACAAACAACCAGTCAAAGATATCATGGAGGAAAAAACAACAAACAAGAGGTCAAGATATATAAACACAAACAAACGACAAATTGAGGTGACTGCTCTGCTCTCTCCACGAATTAACTTTCCAACTTGGAAAAAATGATTTCATTATATTTAATTAATTAATGAGGATAGTGCTCTTAGTCAGTAGTCATAGCATGCGGATAAGGGAGTCAAGAGCCAAAGCTGTCAAGGTACCACAGTCGTACATCATTTTTCAAACTAGACTCGAATTTTCCATTAGTAAAAATTTATCATTAATTCTTCTTTTTACATTACCTTGTTAATTTAAAGGTTCATTTAATTTTATTTTTACATCATCTTAATTGTATAATAATGATATAAAAGTATACTAAATTACATTAAGTTTTTTATTAAAAAAAAAAAAAGATTTAGTGTAATTTTAGTGGGTTTTATTGATTGGAAAACTATCAATTTAATCAAAAAAAAAATGAGAGACTTATAGAATACCTCATTTTTAAAGTTTTATTCAAATTAGAATGTTTAATAGGATTACTCAGTTTGCGTTCTCGGTGGGAAGATGCATGTTGTCTTTGTATTCTGTATTGTTGGATGGTTGTTTTTCGCTTTTGGGGTGAGATGCTGATGGCTAGCTAGCAATTCATGCCTGCAGCCAGTGTTGTTAAAAGCTTAAGATGCACTTAATCATGAAGACCTTATGGAACCTAGAAGAGAAAAGGCCGAAGAAAAACAACAAAATTGGGATGGAGATGTATGGGCCCAAGTAGAGAAAAGGCAGAAGAAAAAAAGAAAAAAGAAAAAAGAGAAAAAAGAAAAAGAAAAAGAGAAAATGTTTATTGTGTTCTTGGTCCAACACATGATGGTCAAAGAGCATAAAAGAAATTTTTGGCTATGTTTGTTAGTGTATTTGGATAAGTGTTTTTTTATTTGACTAGTGTTTTGATGTGACATAAATGTTAGAAGTGTTTTGAGTGGGGTCACAACTGAGAAAATGTTTTCTTTGCTCCTTATTTTGAGAAAACACAAACAGATGTTAAGCTAACTCCTTTTATATATATAATTAAAAAGAGTGGTTGTTGTGCTCTTATTACTTTTTTAAAAAATAATAATAAGTTAGCTCTTACTCTTGCAAAAGTTAAACATATGTTTTGTCAGAATATTCTTACAAGAAGGTGCAGAACGTTTTATAAAGTGTTACGTTTTCAGTTGCCTGGTAATGTAGTAGACAAAAGTGTATTTTTCAAACTGCACCTGGAGAATAAGTTAGCAAACATGCAGCGGCTCACTTTTTACAAATTCCAACTGGTTTGCATTTGAGGATGACAGAGTCGCCAATGAACGCTCAACTGGCTCACTGGCTTCTCCATCCCCTAATACTGAGGGGGGCGATGTTATTAATGGTGGCAGTGATGATAATGTTATTGTTAGTGAAGATGATGAGTTGGTTGACACTGCAACATCTTCACCAGAGGCTGGTGAAAAGTCAGAAGAAACCACAGATGTCTTGTCTAACAACTTAAAAGAAACAGGACACACTGAAACTGAATAAACCACCTGAATGGGTTGAATGGATCGGAGGAAGATTTCAGATTCTGGTGACCCATCTGATGTTCTACCCAATGGTATAATTTCAAGTTGGATTAGAAGAAGTTTGCAAGCCAGATGCACCCGAACCTTCATCATCCACTGGTGGATTGGAAATGAATGATGAAACCGCTACTGCACAATTGGTGGCATCAACAAATGAGAATCCGAGTTCCGATCCTCCCATGCAGGCAGAATCAGGTAATGGGAATGAAAAGATAGACCCAACCACTTGTGATAAAGTTGTGATGGTTGAAGGAACCAAAGGTGCTCCTGAGGCGGAAGATGACAAAAAAGGAGTTAATGAAACAGGGAACTAATGTAAATTATCAAGAACCTGTTTGATTTGGCTAACTCGATCATATGTTGCAACATTGATCAGGTGGGAAGGTGAATTCAAGAGATTGGGTAGGTTTCTGTAACTTTAGAGCCTTCTTCTGTACATCATGAATGGGGGGGGCAGTGTTGTTAAATAGGCTGACGATTCTTGACCCCGACCCATGAAAAATTGCGTTCTCTCTTTCTCCCTCAACATTGAGAAAAATGGAAAGAGAGCACATCCCCTTATCTAGCAGGAAGTTGATACAGAAACTAAATGTCACGTGTTGCATGGATTTTTAGCACAAGTCACAAGAATCTGCAGGCATATATTGTACGATTGCCCTTCCTCCAAGAATATTAAGCTTTTTGTTATTATTGGAAATGAATTCACATGAATATGTCTTTGTTATCTTTAGAAGACAAGCGCTTCCTAATAATATTCTGGATTTCCAGTCAAGAATGTGGATGCATACAGGTTTTTAGCTTTGAGGGCAGCGCGTGGAGCACACATGCGGTGAGGAAGGGGTGGCGAGGGCATAGAAGGGGTTGAGTGGGTGGCTAGCAACATATATCTGCCCTTCAAAACAAGGAAAAAGAGGAATAACAAAATAAAAGATAAAAAGGTGGGGGATGGAAGGAGGTTCGAGGAGAGAGGAAAGAATTCTACTGATGCTCCGTTTGTTTCGGCCGTAAGATATTGTCTTCATATATGGCATATATGTCACATATATGGTGTTTATTATATTTATTATAAATATAATATACGGTATTACGGTTATGGTAATTTTTATTAATTTAGATTACCGTAATGGAATCGTTTAATTGATTTAAAATCAATTAATAATATTGTTTCCTTGATGGGAGGAACAATACGGTATTTACCATATTTGAGGGTCCCTGACCTAACCTATAAATTAATAGCCTGTGTACACCATCAGTACGGCAATTCGGTCATAGACATAGGTTAGAAGATCACTCAGACAACCTTTTCTTGTTCTTCAGATAGATTGTGAAAACCCTAGAGCAAATATGGCAAGAAGTAAGCTTGAATCTTGTCTTTTATTTTCCGCTGCACATGTTAGTTGAGCATAATATATTTATATATTCTAACATGTGTTATCAGAGCGGCCTCTGTGCTATTTTGCTTAGCATTAATTTTTGTTGAATCCATAATTTATGTGTACATGGTTTATTTTTATTGTTTAAGTACAATTGTTAAATATAGTTTTGTGAACATATTTTTGTTCAATCCAACATTTTTTGTGAATGTAATTTGTTCACGTACGATTGAATAGCATACGGATATTTTCTATTCATAATATATTATTTGTTTTCTGTGAAACAAACTTCAGAATGTGTTTTCATTGTTTTAGACGTTTGGTTTCATTGCTCGATTGTGTGCTTGGAAGATTTGTGAAATAACTGTTCACATTCTTGAAAAGCATGAAAACTTTGATATGTGTATTTTCAATTCATATTTACTGTTTTGCCCTTGTGAAATCTACTGTGCACTGCCGTGAGACCCATTGGAGAAGATCCATGTCGTAAAACCCACGAGAATCAGTCATCGGATATTTTTCTTATTTGAACTACAGTCAAATCCATATTCAGGAACCCATGAGAAAGAGACCGCCGAGAGAATCATCTCCTCCGAACCGGCCATTCCGGAACCACCCGCTGGCGTCGAGCGTCCTCTCCCAATCACGGACGCCAAAAGGATACGTGCTGGCCATGGGCACAGCGGCGTCGTTGCCCAGCGAAGGGAGGCCGCTTCTCGCGGCCTCTACCCATCACTGCGATGGGCGGCCAGTAGGCCCTTCACGGGTCGCCTGGCACTTGGGTGAACGGCGGCCCTCGTGGCCGCCACATAAAAAAAAAGGTGGGGGCGGGGCATCGGCGCATGAGGGAAGTGAAAGGGGGTGGCGGCTGAAACTAAAGAAGAAGAAAGGAAAACGGTGCTAGTTCAAAATTTTCCGGGTCAAAAAGATGAATTTTCGGGTTAATAGGTCATGATCCGGGTAGGTTTCAAAGGTCTCTGGGTTTTGGGTTGGGCTTGGGTTCATTTCGGGTCAAGTTTTTTTGGGCCATTTATGTGAGTTGACCCGGTTGGACCAGCCCAATACAGCAGTTGCCCATTACAGTAGCATTTCAAGAAAATAAAAGGTTGAGCTCATACGGGGTTAGAACCTAGGACCTTCATGTCCATGAAATGCCAAGCTTCAAACCATTTAGCTATACCTAGTTTTATGTTTTCTTATTAAGATTTTATTCTCTTTATTATTTACTGTACTGTGTATTAAAATTATTTTTCTTTAATACATGAATTGAGGAATATATATTTTTTAATTGTTGAATTTATATTATTTAAATATAAATTGCTTGATGCCTAGACCTAAGAATAATTAACAATACCATATATGCTGGTGTGTTTACAGTAATATCCAAGAATGCAATGTCTAGAAAAGTTCTGGCTAGAAAAGTTTTGGGATTTAAGTGTGTCCTTGTGACCCCCCTCACTTTCCTGGGAACTCACCTGATTGCACATTGGAAAATGCCACTACAAGAAATTTGATCATTAGCGGCCACATTATTAGCGGCCAACGCATAGTGGCCGCTAATGATCATGTTATTAGCGGCCACTTTTAAAAGTGGCCGCTAATAATACACTATTAGCGGCCAAAAACAATTGGCCGCTAATAGTCGCCGTTATTTGTAAACTATTAGCGGCCACCTAATTGTGGCCGCTAAAAATGGCCGCTAATAACTTGGCGGGAGGTGCGGAAAATTCCGGGAAACTATTAGCGGCCACTAATGTCGCCGCTAATAATAAAACTATTAGCGGCCAAAAAAGTGGCCGCTAATAATTGGTTATTAGCGGCCACTTTTATATATGGCCGCTAATAATCAATTATTAGCGGCCACTTTTTTGGCCGCTAATAATCCATTCCCCACCAAGTTATTAGCGGCCACTTTTATGTGGCCGCTAATAATATTTACCATTTTTGTTATGTTTTCAAAATAATATGTGCTAACTTTTTTCCTTTTATTTTTTTAATGTTTTCAAAATTTTCATTTTTTTTGTTTGTTTTTATTTTAAATATATATTTTTCATTCTTAATTTTTTTTTCTTTAATTTTTTTAAAATAATAAAAAGTAAAGTTAATTTTTGGTTTTTCTATCAACAAAAAAAAAATCGTTCTTTTTCCTTTTTTTTTTTTTTAAAAAAAAAGAGATTAATAGAAAGCTAGTTTTTCTTTTTATTTTTTCGTTTCTTTTTTTTAAAAAAAAAAATTGTTTTCTAGAACTATTAGCGGCCACTATTTTGGCCGCTAATAATCAATTATTAGCGGCCACTTTATTTGTGGCCGCTAATAGTTGATTATTAGCGGCCACTTATGTGGCCGCTAATAATATTTAGCCTTTTTTTATGTTTTCAAAATAATATGTGCTAACTTTTTTCGTTTTTTTTTTTTTTTTAATGTTTTCAAAATTTTCATTTTTTTGTTTGTTTTTATTTTAAATATATATTTTTCATTCTTAATTTTTTTTTCTTTAATTTTTTTAAAATAATAAAAAGTAAAGTTAATTTTTGGTTTTTCTATCAACAAAAAAAAAAAATCGTTCTTTTTCCTTTTTTTTTCTTAGAAAAAAATAGATTAATATAAAGCAAGTTTTTCTTTTTATTTCTTCGTTTTTTTTTTTTAAAAAAAAAAAATTGTTTTCCAGAACTATTAGCGGCCGCTTTTTTGGCCGCTAATAATCAATTATTAGCGGCCACTTTATTTGTGGCCGCTAATAGTTTATTATTAGCGGCCACTTATGTGGCCGCTAATAATATTTACCATTTTTGTTATGTTTTCAAAATAATATGTGCTAACTTTTTTCCTTTTATTTTTTTTTATTTTTTTTAATGTTTTCAAAATTTTCATTTTTTTTGTTTGTTTTTATTTTAAATATATATTTTTCATTCTTAATTTTTTTTTCTTTAATTTTTTTAAAATAATAAAAAGTAAAGTTAATTTTTGGTTTTTCTATCAACAAAAAAAAAATCGTTCTTTTTCCTTTTTTTTTCTTAAAAAAAAAAAGAGATTAATAGAAAGCTAGTTTTTCTTTTTATTTTTTCGTTTCTTTTTTTTTTTAAAAAAAAAAATTGTTTTCTAGAACTATTAGCGGCCACTATTTTGGCCGCTAATAATCAATTATTAGCGGCCACTTTATTTGTGGCCGCTAATTAGTTGATTATTAGCGGCCACTTATGTGGCCGCTAATAATATTTAGCCTTTTTTTATGTTTTCAAAATAATATGTGCTAACTTTTTTCGTTTTTTTTTTTTTTAATGTTTTCAAAATTTTCATTTTTTTTGTTTGTTTTTATTTTAAATATATATTTTTCATTCTTAATTTTTTTTTCTTTAATTTTTTTAAAATAATAAAAAGTAAAGTTAATTTTTGGTTTTTCTCTCAACAAAAAAAAAAAAATCGTTCTTTTTCCTTTTTTTTTTTTCTTAAAAAAAAAATAGATTAATAGAAAGCTAGTTTTTCTTTTTATTTTTTCGTTTCTTTTTTTTAAAAAAAAAAAAATTGTTTTCTAGAACTATTAGCGGCCACTTTTTTGTTTTTCTTTAATTTTTTTAATTTGTTTGTAAAAACTATTTTTTTTCCTAAAAATTGGTTTTTTTTTTTTTTTTTTTTTTTAAAATAAGTTAATTTTTGGTTTTTCTTTCAAAAATTAATAGAAAACTAGGTTTTTTAAAAAAATAAAAAATTGTTTTCATAATTAATGCACTATGGTCGATCAGATAGTTTGTCAATCATATTAATCGATCAAACCTTCATTGTGTGAAGTCTGATCAGTCGAACTCTATCAAGATCGATCAAATGATCTATCGATCTTATTGGTCCATTAAGATTGATCGAATGATCTATTGGTCCTATTGATTGATCAGGATTGATCGGATGATCTACCGGTCCTATCGATCGATCACGATCGATTGGATGATTTATCGATCCTATTAGTCTATCAAGATCGATCGAATGATCTATCGATCCTGTTGATCGATCATGATCGATCGGATGACCTATCGGTCCTATTAATCGATCACGATCGATCGGATGATCTATCGATTCTATTGGTCTATCAAGATTGATCGGATGATCTATCAATTCTATTGATCGATCACGATCGATCGAATGATCTATTGATTTATCACGATCGATTTGATGATCTATCAATTCTATAGGTCTATCAAGATCGATTGCATGATCTATTGATCCTATAGGTCTATCAAGATCGAATTGGTCTATCAAGATCGATCGGATGATCTATTGGTCCTATTGATCGATCGGATGATCTATCGATCCTATTAGTCTATCAAGATCGATTGAATGATCTATCGATTCTATTGATCGATCACGATTGATTGGATGATCTATCGGTCCTATTAATCGATCACGATCGATCGGATGATCTATCGATTCTATTGGTCTATCAAGATCGATCGGATGATCTATCAATTCTATTGATCGATCACGATCGATCGAATGATCTATCGATCTATTGATTTATCACGATCGATTTGATGATCTATCAATTCTATAGGTCTATCAAGATCGATTGGATGATCTATCGATCCTATAGGTCTATCAAGATCGAATTGGTCTATCAAGATCGATCGGATGATCTATCGATCCTATAGGTCTATCAAGATCGATCGGATGATCTATCGATCCTATAGGTCTATCAAGATCGAATTGGTCTATCAAGATCGATCGGATGATCTATCGGTCTTATTGATCGATCACGATCGATCGGATGATCTATCGATCCTATTAATCGATTTTGATAGACCAATATGATCCATAGATCATCCGATCGATCGTGATGGATCAATAGGACCAATAGATCATCCGATCGATCGTGATCGATTAATAGGATCGATAGTTCATCCGATCGATCTTGATATACCAATAGGATTGATAGATCATCCAATAGATTGCAATCGATTGATAAGACCGATAGATCATCCGATCAATCATGATCAATCAATAGGACCGATAGATAATCCGATCGATCCTGATCGATCAATAGGATCAATAGATCATCCGATCGATCGTGATCGATCAATAGGATCGATAGATCATCCGATCGGTCTTGATAGATCCATATGATCGGTAGATCATCCGATCGATTGTGATCGATCAATAGGATCGATAGATCATCCGATCGATCGTGATCGATTAATATGATCGATAGATCATTCGATCGATCTTTATAGACCAATAGGATCAATATATCATTTGATCGATCGTGAAGGAGTTCAACTGATCATACTTCACACAATGAAGGTTTGATCGATTAATATGATTGATAAACCATCTGATCGACCATAGTGTATTAGTTATGAAAATAATTTTTTTTCAAAAAAAAAAAAAACGAAAAAAAAAAAAGAGAAAATAGTTTTCTATTAATTTTTTTTTTTTTAAAAAAAAGAAAAACCAATTTTTCGAAAAAAAACTAAAACAAAATATATATATATATATTTCATACAAACAAATTAAAAAAAAAAATTAAAGAAAAACAATAAAACAGCTGGCGCGCATAAGTAATATTGGCGCGATCTCAAATTTTCGCCAAATTTTTTTTTTTTGTTACTTCTCCCGCCCCTCTTCCTTTACTTTCCTCAAAACCATTTTTCTTGTCTGCAACACACTGAAACACCAGTCTCTCCCTCTCACTCATTCGGATCCACGAGATGGTGACGGAGAGCAAAGCGGTCGGCGATGGCCCCAATTTCCCTGCGGAGCTGGAGTACAAATCGGGGTTCGGGAACCACATGGAGTCGGAGGCGATCCCGGGAGCTCTGCCGCAGGGCCATAACGGCCCACTCGTCTGTACCTACGGCCTCTACGTCGAGCAGATCTAGCCCTTTCCTCTGCGCCGAATTGACTTTTTCTTAAGTGAATGGTCTATAAGTTCAATTGAACTTCATTTTGAGAGAGCAATTTTTCCTTTTTCTCATTGAAAGATTTCTGAAACTTATTCTTTTTCCCTTTTGACAGTTGGCTATATCGGATCAAACCCTCAGTTACACACGAACCATTTAAACCTCGTGTCCCAGGTCATGGGAAGCTCTTGAGCGAATTTAACCAGTCCAACAGTTCTACCGCGCCAACTCAACTTCAATGGAAGCCTGCAGATTTTATTGATGGGTTATACACCGTATGTGGGTGTGGCAGCTCATTCCTACGGCATGGATTTGCTATTCACATGTAATTGTTTATCCTATACTTGCAATCCTTCTCACGATGGCGGAATTTTGTTCTATTCGATATACTTTTTCTAATTGATTATATTGTATTTTCTGATAGTTAAGTGAGGATTAGGAGAAATTTAGTATGACAGCCACCTCTCAAATTAGCGTAATCAACCTATTAGTGCTGTGGAAACAATTGAAAGTACATGTATTTCCTTTTTAGTATTAGTGAACATTGATCTTTAATTGATAGAATGCTTTTCTACGCTCTAAGATCTGTCCAGTTCCCCTTCTCTTCCCCCTCCCAAAGAAAATAAGAAAAAGAAACACATTAAGGGAAGGGATTTTACCCACTTTCACGCATGGTTAGGGATTGATGTTAAAGCTTTTTGGTTTTCAATGCATTATATTTTGAAGAGAAAGGAAATGTACGACATCTTAAACATAGTTGGTCTCTGTTAAGTTCATAATTTACATGAGAATTGAGGTGAATATATGGAAATTAATAATGTGGCCTTTTTAAAAGATTAGTACATCATGCTTAGTTTTGGAACACCTTAACAACATTGAGGCATCCTGTTGTCCAATATCATAGTTCATCATTTTATTTATTTTTCTCTCTTTAGTGACAGCAAGAAAACATCCAGCAAATGAGCTCCCTTCTTCTCTCATCAAGCCATTGCAGATTGAAAGAGTTGGTGTACAAGTTCATTGAGCCGCTGCTTAGAGACCTCTATCTTCATCGCACTTCTACCGGTGGTTATATATCTATTGATCATTTTCTGCTTACAAACTATAGGAGTTGATCCAAATTATTGTCTGCCAGTAATTTTGTGTTTAGAAATACATGATTATATATTAGTATCTGATTTTTTTTTTTTTTTAAAAAAAAAATAAAGGGCTATTAATATTAATAGTATTTATTTTGGTTCCTAGCAATGGTCTCTATTCCGTTCGGGTTCTAGCGAAATAAATTTCATTTCCTTTTCAATTTTGTATGTTGTCATAATTATGCTTTTTTTTTTTTTTTCTTTTGCTTAGACTTCGACTATGTTCTTGGTTGTGCGTGGTTACGGATTGGGGGATTAGGCTTTCATCTCTTGCTTAGCTGTGATGATTTGGATCCTGCCATGAAATTCTATTGGAAGTCTTCACAGTCAGTAGAAAAGATAACATCGCTTAAGCTTGAGATGCAGGTATCTTGCTATTATATATTGTTCGATTATCCAGCAATGCTTCAAATGTCTTTGTTGTGGTGTTTTGTCCTTTAGGCTTTTATTCATGTATTGCTTTACTGTATATTTTATTAACCACTAATGCAATGGTAAAGACAGCATCATTGAACTCATCTGTTGACATCTAAAGCACATCAAGCCACCTCTCATCAAATTTATTTCTTCTAACCCATTACTGCTCGCTGAGTTCACATATTTGTTTCTTTTATGAATGCCTCAATTAATTGTGAACTATTTGAACTTGAACCACAAGTTGACTGCAGAGTAAATTATGAAGTCAGTTTGACAATCTTGAGTTTTATTCTAAGCTTGCATTAACATTTTAACTTTAACATAAGCACATGGAATTTCTATTTGTAAAATCACATACATAAAGCTTTTACATTATGTGACTGAATGTGCATGATCATGTGTAGGCACACATGGGTAGTTAAGCTTTTTCTTCGCAACCATGAGATTAGTCTTTGCAAGATGATAAACTTAAAGCTATTACTATATTGCTTCTTGTAGGTACGACAAGAATGCAACTATCTAGCAGGATGGTTTTCTACAAGAGAAGCTGATGATAGAAGAGCACATGCAATAGAAAATCTTCAAGTAGAGCTTAGAACGGCACAAAGAAAGGTCTAAACATTTAAAGAGTTTTACTTCTGTCATTGGACTTTTGCTCAATCATAAAGTTACAACCTGTAGAGTGGACTTTTGCTCAAATGGAAAAGCAAAAAAAAAAAAAAGAAAAAAAAAAGAAAAAAGAAAAAATTGATATGGACATTAATCTTTATCTAATGCTCTTTTTTCCTCTCTCTCTCTCTCTCTCTCTCTAGCAATATTTTTGCATTATTCTTGACTTGTATCATATCAATGTAACTCCACTTGAATTTTATCTTATGAAGTTCTTGCTTTTGGGTGTGATTTCAGATGCATAGGTTATGTGATTGCTCACCATCTCTCTTTCTATGGATGAACATATCCACTGCTTTGGATCCTGACATTACAAACTGCTCTGGGATATGATAAATTATTATAAATTATGACATTTAAAAACAAACCTTATATCCTTCTCGAATAGAACAAGTTCTTCCGAATGTTTTTAATTTATATAGGGTCCCCAGGGCACTACATTTGGGTAATGAACATTCGTGTCAACCTTGCATAGGTTGCTGTCCTGTTAGACACTCTTTGGACATTCTTAATTACAATTTTCTACCACTACTTTCGCTGACAGTTCTTCTGCTGATTAGTGATATTTTCCCTTATAACTTGCTTGGATTACAGAATTTTACAATCTGCAATCTGCAATTTGTAGTTTATTTTTTGATAGATTCTGTTGGACAGTTGCTATTGCTTACTATCTGATTCTTGGTTATTCGGGATTGGTGATTACATCAAAACTGCCTTTAATTGTGCAGGGTCAGCGATGCTAAAGCAACTTTATGCTCATAAGACACAGAATCGACTGGAAAGGGGTCTGGTTGAAGGAGAGGAAAATGTGAGACCTATTCTTCTATCTCACTTTTGGTTTGTTGCATTCACAATTATGTTATTACTTGTGATATGAATATATGATGACTGTGTAGGTTGTCAACTCAATGACAATTTTCTTATTTTGGTATATTTTGTTTGATGTTTTTGTCTTATATCTCTGAACTGCTCTTGTTTATTACCTCTTTTTGGGAATTGCTTTTCCTTTACTCCATCTTATGCCATTGAGCTGTTTTTCAGCTTTAGCCAACAATGACTGTTTTTAATCCTTTGCTTAGTCCTCTGTTTTCTGGTTCTAGCATTAATGAAAAAAAAAAGGTTTCATTTCTTTGTTTGTTCCACTAAGATTCGTCTCGATTGTGCTAGTTAACCTCGTAGTCATTACTATTAGTTGAGTACTTAGATTAGCAGCGTATATTGTAGCTTTTGATAATTTGGTTTATACATATTTCCTGACATGAAGATTAGAGTTTTCTGACCCAGATTCATATTCCTGGAACGGATGATTTTAGTGCAAGAAAGTGATATATATATTTTCGTAAGTAACTTCCATATTTTTTCTATTTATCTAACAAAGAAGCCATGTGCTTGGTATCCTCAATATAGTGACAGTTTTATACCAATTTTCAATTTTTTAACCTACTTGACTTCTAGGTTATTAGTCTTAATGATAAATGAATTATTGAAAATTAATTTTTTGGTATTATATATATATATTTTGTTTTTTAAAAAATAAAACATTATTAGATGCGACTTTATAATGGTTCATTTTTTAATAGTATTAGTTGCATATAGAGATTTAATTAATGCATTGAGGATGGATGGATTTGAATCTTTTTTTAATTTTTTAATTTTTAATTTTATTTTATTTTTTCTATTTTTTAATAGTATTAGCGGCCACACATATGTGGCCGCTAATAGTTAAAATAGTCTAGTATTATTAGCGGCCACACATATGTGGCCGCTAATAATAGAGTATTAGCGGCCACACGTATGTGGCCGCTAATAATAGTAGACTATTTTAACTATTAGCGGCCACACATATGTGGCCGCTAATAATAGACTATTAGCGGCCACACGTATGTGGCCGCTAATAATTCTAGACTATTTTAATTATTAGCGGCCACACATATGTGGCCGCTAATAATCTATTATTAGCGGCCACACGTATGTGGCCGCTAATAGTTTAGTATTAGCGGCCACCTTGGAGTCAGTTAAGAAAAAATAGCGGCGGGTATAATTATTTTTAGCGGCCACAAAGTTGGCCGCTATAAAACAATTATTAGCGGCCAGTCAAAAATGTGGCCGCTAATAGTCTTTAGCGTCGGACTATTAGCGGCCACTCTTTAGCGGCCAAGTTTGGCTGCTATTGATCAATAGCAGCCAAAATGACATTATTAGCGGCCAAATTTGTTGGCCGCTAATGAGCAGATTTTTTGTAGTGTGCTATTTACCCATTTAGGTATTGGTTTGTTATATTCCTAGGGCTATTAAGGGGACATCTATAAAGTTATTAGATGTTAATGAGGTTGCAATTATCATAATAATTTTGGGAAAGCCACGGCATCCTAATTTTGTAATGATAATTGCATCAGGATTACACACACGTAATTATTATAATAATTTTGGGAAAACCACAACATCCCAATTTTTAATGATAATTACATCAGGATTACAAGTATGAACATCATAAAGAATTTTTTATTAGATGTTCATGAATTGCAGCGTGATAATTATGATTTTGGGAGAGCTACAGCATTTCGATTTTATAATAATTACATAAAGATCATACACATGAACTTCATATAGAAAAATTAACATCTGTCTTGTAATTAATTCATAAATTTAATTACTTATCCCCAAAGGGAGGTTTTTATTTTTATGACTTAATTAGAATAAGATAACAATTTTAGTATTAAAATAAAATTTCTCTCGATTGCCCACAGGTACAGAGAATTTTATTTATTAATATTTAAATTTATTAGTCTTATTAATAAAGAGTAAATTTCATGCATGATGCAACCTTTGCCCACAGGTAGGTTGAAATTTACTGTTTAAATTGGCTTTGGCTAATTTAAAATAAAGTTACTTCATAGCATTAAAGTATTTTTTTTAAAAAATTTTCTTGGTAATTGCAGCTATTCCTGTTACTCCACTTTTGGTAGTTTTATGTTCCAATACTTTATAGTAATATTTTCTGACTGGAAAAGGATTAATATACTTTTCATTTGAGTGTTTATAATCTCATTATGGGAATGAAGGATATTATAGCTTACCTTAAGTTCCTAAAGATTGAGATTTTGAGTCATTATTGGTTTATTTCATTTTTGAATTCTCTCTTCTAAATATGTAATTTTATCTTGAGGCATACATAAAGATAAATGGTTAGTAAAGTAACTTCTGATTATGTATGTTCAAGAATATGAGAGAATCTATAAAGTGTTCACATGGTTACTCATGTTAAGGGAAAGATCAATAAATGCAACCATGCCCAACAATTAAAGCATGAGAATAATGTGCCAATAAAGTATTATGGCAATTAAGATACCTGTTTTTCATGCAATAAGGAAAATTAAGGGCATATAAAGAAAGATTGCATGAAGTATGAGAAATGACTTAAAGATAATTGATGAGTGCCAAATATGGTGTATTTGGACCCCTTGATTTGCATTAGTTAGACCTTTAGCCTTGTTATTTTCTAATGTTTTGGCTAGTTTTTTGTGTTTTCTGTTTCTGTAGGACAATAAGAGAGGAATGACAAATTTCATAAAGAAATAACTGGAAATTCGGAGACCCTGACAAAGTCGATCGATCGAACTTAAAATTCGATCGATCGAAAATTTGCCCGAAGTCGATCGATCGAAATAAAAGTTGATCGATCGAAATTTCCCAGAAACTGCTTTTACAGAGCGCGCCAGAACGCCCAATCAGAAGCCAAAAAGCAGTCCTCCCTCTGATTTCCGCTGCAGAACACGCTGGTTTCGTGTTTGGGGTTGTCTCTAGCTGCAGAGGAACCCTAGAGGAGGGTAGAGAAGTCATTTCTTGCCATGGCTTTCTTCTATAAAAGCCATAGCCATCCCCTTGTTGGGAGAGTAGTAGAGAGAGTAGGAGAGGAGAGAATAGAGCAGAAATTCTGTAGTTAGGTTTAATTTCGTGCTTGTTGTAGTGTAAATTCAGTAGTTTATTTTCATATACTTTCTCTTTGTAAAGCTTTTCTTTCATTTCCATGGTTGTTCATCATTTTCTTGTGGTGTTCTTAGTCATGGAAGACTAGTAACCTCAACTAGGGTTGAGGATGAAATCTTTCCATTGATAACACTCACAATCTTGCTGTACCACTTGCACATTTAATGATATATCAAGTTAGTTGTTCAAGTTCCATTCATTTAAAGCTTTATCTTTTGCAATGAATGTGGTTAGGGGTGTATAGAGGACATTTTATGTGTTTCAACCGACTAATACATTGTTTTATCGATTTGAATGATGATATCCATTGTGATTGAATGATACATTGGATGTTTTGATTTCAATCGGTACTCTTGGTGATTTGTCAATGAGTTGGATTCATTTAATGGTTCTTGGGTTTATGGTTTAGAAACTTGAATAACACCCTAAGCTTAATGTTCTTTGGGTGTTCAAGTGGAAACCAAGAGTGTGAGTTGTAGGATTTGGTTTGGTGGATTCCTTAACCTTAGTTCCTTTTAATTTACATATTTCATTATATCTCTTTCCATTAGTCTTTTGTTCTTCAATCATTTCTCAAACCTTTGGAACGAAGTTAAAATGAGGTTGATTAAGCAAGACACCAATATTTGACCATTTCCCTGTGGATACGATCTCGCACTTGCACATACACTATATTACAAACGATTCGTGCGCTTGCGAGTATTAAAATTTGCACAACAGTGTGCCAAGAAACAACCTATCGTTTCCCGCTCTAGCACAAAGGCCAAGTACCGTGCTATGGCGATAGCTACCACTGAATTATATTGGATTTGGATGTTATTAAAAGACTTGGTTTTTCCACTATTTTCTACTCCCACTCTTTAGTGTAATAACATGGGTGCAATGGCATTAGCATCCAATCCGGTCTATCATGCTCGTACGAAACATATTGAGTTGGATTATCACTTCATTCGAGAGAAGGTTCTCAATAAAGATATTTCTATTCAGTTTATATCTACACATGACCAACCTGCTGACATTTTTACAAAGGGTCTCAGTTTAGTCATATTTCTTTTCGTATATAGCAAGCTCATGATCTTTCTTCCTCCCATTCGCTTGAGAGGGGATGTTAACCAAGACTCCATACAGAATTCTACCTCTCCTAATGCTATGGACTCTATACAGAACTCTACCTCTCTTGCTGCTACGATTACACAAGGATAACATTATTTGAATATAGTCTTTAGATTACACAGTATGATGTATAGATCTCCTAGATCAGATTACTTAGTTGTATATTTAAATATTTGAATGTTTGTAACTTCCTCCTTTATTCCCTCAAATGTAAACTCTATATAAGGATAATACAATACAAGGTTTAGGTAAGTTTTACCAAACCATTCTTCACATATTGTTTCAGTCACTTCCAAATGGCTAGTGTGTCTGTAGGTAGTCATTGATTCCTTCCAAAAACCACATAACTTTATTTGCAGCTCTCCAATGTTCTAAACCTGGGTTGCGTTGGTATCGACTCAATATTCCTACCGTTAGTCCAATTTCAAGTATAGTGTAAACCTGTGCATACATTAGACTGTCTACTACAGATGCATATATTGATCGAAACATTAAAAAGAAAAAAAAAACATATATATATATATATACTTGAGGGTGGCGCCAAGGGTGGGTGGGGATTGGGGAGGGGAAAGCTCTCTAAAATGGCTTATGCTTCTCAAAAGATAAGCTATTTTATGCTTAAAGAAGCTAATTTTTGTGTTGACTAATTAATGATAGAAGTGTATGCCATTTTAGACCTCAAAGAGAGTCTCTTGAAAAATAATTTGGGTTGACTCATTAAAGATAATAACTTCTATAAGGACTTGACACAAACCAGGTCCTTTGTACCTCTAATAAAAAATAGACGCATCAGCGTGGAGCACTAAAGAGGTTTAAGATAAAAACACTAGCTCTCACTATTCTCTAGCATCAAAGCAAGGAATGGACAAACTTTCTCCCTTTTTCGTTCAAGAGTAAGTTTGGATTGAAGTCCATTTTTTTGTTTATTATCTTTAAAATCAGCCCGTTGATTGGGAATGAACAATCCGTTTATAGGATTTACAATAATTATTTTGAGAATGAACAGAAACCTTCATTTATCACTTGTAGATAATATGGTTTATGATTGGGAAGTTATGCTCCCACATGGATTACTTTTGGAGTATTTTGCTCCTAAACTAGGATTAAAGAACCTTGATAGATGTGTATGATTTTTTAATAAATTATCTTATTTTAAAAAAAATAAAATAAAGACCATGACAGAGAAAGACAAAAGGATGAGGAAAAAGGCTATGAAGAGATGAGGAAAAAAATAAAAAAAAAAAAGAAGAAGAAGAAGAAGAAGAAGAAGAAGAAAAGAAGAAAAGAAAAGAAAAGGAAAGAAGAGAAGAGAAAGTCTCAATGCATAATCGCTCTCACTAAAAAAAGAAAAAAGAAAAAAAAAAGCCTTTAAGCGTCGCTTGAATAGTGTCGTTTATGGCCCAAAAAATGACACTATTCATTTAGCGTCATTTGAATAGTGTTGTTTGCTTAACGACGCTAAACATAGGGATGAGTTGTTCCAGATTAGCGTCATTTATTGTTGAAACGGAGCTAATTAAAGACACTTGAATTCAAATGACACTAATCTGTTAGTATCATTTAATGTTCGAACGACATTAACAATTTAGCATTGTTTCACTGTTCAAAAGACGCTAACAGTTTAGCGTCGTTTGAACAGTGAAACAGCGGTAACAGTTTAGTGTCATTCATTGTTCAAACGACAACAAACTTTTAATGTTTTTGAACACCTAAACGATGCTAATGTGAATAATTTTTTATTTTAGAAAAAATTAGGATCCCCTCCCTCCTCCTCTGGCCTCCTTCTGCTTCTTCTTCTTCTTCTTCTTCGCTTCCTGCAACGTGAAGCTCCAGCATGCAAGATCTTCTCCTCTCTCTCTCTCTTTTTCCCTCAAACATGACTAAAATATATAACTAAATTTTTCATGACAAAAATTAGTGTCGTTTGGAAAGTAATCGGCTTAAAATTTAAATTTAGCACTGATTGAACAGTAAATAGCTCTAAATTATTAGTGTTGTTTTTATTATTCAAATCACGCTAAATTTAAATTTAGCGCCGCTTGAACAATAAACAACTCTAATAATTTAGTGTCGCTTATAGTACAAGCGGTGCTAAATTAAACAACACTAAATCACTATTTTTTTGTAGTGTATGGAGTATCAACTTCATCTTTGTTATTGAAAAACTTGCACCAAATCCATGAAAACTGGGCTCTTCAAATTCTTCCAACAATAGAGAAACTCCTCCACATCGGTCAAATCCCTCACTTTCTCTTCTTCAACAATCATGTCCACCAAATAGTTCTCAAAACTCTTGCAAGCGTCTTCCAAGTCTTTATAACCAAATTGACAAAACCCGATTTGGTGGGTTCGATTCTCTTGAATGGAAATGGAGAAAATTTTGTCCATTCCTTGCTTTTATGTAGAGATTAGTGTGAGATCCTGTGTTTCGTCTTAAACCATTTTTGTGCTTGACACTGATGTGTCTATATCTTATTGGAAGGTATATAGAGAGAATGTAGTTTGTGCTAAATCCATATAGAAGTATATTCTCCTCGTTAAATTATTTCCTTTGTCCAAAATTTTATTTCCAACCAAACAAGTAATGATATAAACTATCTTTTTATCTTTTCAAATTGATGTGATTCTTAAAATTATAATTGGATTTGAGATGAATCACTATTGAATTTTGATAAAATTGTGATTTTAAAAACGACATCAATTTTGGAAAGATAAAATGAAGATAAAAAGATTGTATCTAGTATGACTCCCAACCAAATACTTGAAGAATGATTTTTTTTTTTTTTTTTTTTAAATGAAATGCATTTTAGTCGAAAAAAAAAATCTAAATTTGAATATTTTCTGTTAAGGCACGAAATGTATTCTCTCAATTAGATAAACTTTTTTTTTTTTTTTTTTTTTTTGTGTTTGTGATTATTAGGTGTGTTTAATTGGTATAGGTTTTTGAGGTGAATTTTGTTTTGGAATAGTAATAAGAATTGATTAATGTGATATAAAGTAGAAAGAATTTACATGGAAAAGTAAATTTTTTTTTTATAAGTTTTTTTATTTGAATAGTAATAAAAAATAATTGATGAGATATAAAAAATTAAAAAATTTTGAAATTGAGTTTTTTTTTAAAAGAAGTAAAAATAAAGAAAAGAAAGGAGACTGGCCAATGGGCAGAGGAATTCAACCGGTTGTGATAAGAGGTAGACCAAACAAGAGATGCATGGTAAAAGCCAAAAATTATTATTTTCCTAAGTACATGAGGGTACGTACCAGAACTTGAAAATATCTTCTAACGTAATAAACAAACAAACAATTTTGTACAACCTTTGGAATACGACTGCGAACCTTGACAAAGAATTAATCTATGGAGATTGGAGATCATCTCCAGTTGGGTCGTTGGCAAACAGTACAACCAATGCACTACGTACGGATCTCACGTCACGTATACAATTAATCAATTTAAATTTTCTCTACAATTATCTATGAAACACAATTTTGTCTAGTAAATGAAGACAATACTTGACAGTCATCAACATCTTTATAAATTACTAATTTTAATTATGTGGAATATTCATTTTTTTAATATTAGGTCAAACATAAGGTCAAAATATTAATTACATCGGTAAGTGATCCGCTCGGTCTACAAATCAGTCAAAACTCAACCTATATATTTATAATACTAGCTAGTTAATTTTGTTTAGAAAAATTTTTACTTTAACACTCCTAATCTTTTTTCACTTTTACAATCATATCCTTAAACTTTAAAAAGTATCAATTTAATATATCAATCTTTCAATTTTTTTCAGTTTCTTTCCTTCATTAAGATTTCCCGTTAAAGCTTGTCAAATTTTTCAAATTATCCCTATGTTTTTTTTTTTTTTTTTTTTTAAAAAAAAAAAAATTATAAAAATTTTCAAAGATTCAGGCATAAGTATATTTTGCAAATTCCGTTATATTCTTACCAACGTCTAAATCCTTGCATCGATATTTTGTTTAGAGAAATGATCTTACACTCATTTCTCACAACAGCCCCACAACAAGCTAACGTAGCTGGTAATATTTTATTATTTTTTTATAAAAAGAAAACAAAACAAAACAAAAAAAATAATAAAATATTACCAACCACGTCAGCTTGTTGTAGAACTGTTGTGAGAAATGAGTGTAAGGATCATTTCTCATTTGCCAATGGGAGAGTGATAATTACAAGATTATCATTTTGCTTACTTCCAACCACTAGTATGCAATTTGGACGCTACTGGGATTGCACTTCTTTACCCAAAAACCCTTTTTATTTTGCCACAATCGGATTGTATATATAATGATGTTACAAAATTTATCAAGTATTATATTGATGAGTTCTCGTTTTAATGTGTGATTGACTGTGTTTTTTGTTAAAAAGGGAGTGAATGGGATTGATAATAGGTTTTCACTTTGGGTAGGAGTTCATCGCATTTAAGCTGCTTGACAAAATGACTCAATGACGTTTCTTAAGCTTCATCAGTTAATCGACGGTTGATGATCCCCAATTTGGGTACTGGGCCAAATTGCCATTGATTCGACGGTTGATGCTATCGCATCTTGACGTGGAGTGGATTTGGTGGATAGATAGCGATGCGCTCTTCACCGAAATGGTTTTTGAGATTCCAGTTTTCAAGTATGATGGGTAAAATGGTTATACATGGTTACCCGGATTTAATGTTTGAGCAGAAGAGTTGGATTGCGTTGAATACAGGTAGTTTCCTGTTTAGGAATTGTCAGTGGTCTTTAGATTTGCTTGAATTGGGCGCCAATGAGGCCAAAAGGGCCAGAGGACGCCTGCGTCCATGGCCGGCGTTCTCGGAGGACACTGGCCAAGGTGAGGCCGGCGTCCTCTTGTTTTCTTTCTTTCTTTTTTTCATTTTTTTAAGGTTTTTATATGTATATGGCACTGGCATGGCAAACAGGGTAGGTGTCACAATATTAAGGGTGTTAAGTGGGGCTGATGTGGTAGTCCGTTAAATTTTGAACGAAAAAATAGACAGAAGTATCAATTTCGTATTTTGTTAAAATTCAAATACCATCTCTGATACAAATTAAAATTTAAATACTAAAAAATAAAATTTTCAAAATTCAGGTACTAAATTGATGTTTAACCCTAAAATTAATACGTTCTTATCGCATGTGCTTTGCTTTTTCATTTCGTTTGACTTTTCGTTTTCCTTAATTAAATTAGAGTGATGATGGAGGTGGTGTGTCCTAGCTAGCTAGCTAGTTCCTGTCATCATCCTCATTTCTAAGTTAGGGCCTCTGAATTTTTGTGGTGCAGGACATCCAGCGTGAGTATTCCATCTATATATCCTCTCTTTCTTGGTAATTTCCTCCTCCTGCCCATGGGAAATTGGACCTCACAACTCTATTCTCTGGGTTCTTCAATTCATTGCTTTCACGTCGTCGTCGTCTAGACGTACGCGCGGGTTTACAAATCAGAGTTCCCACTTTGGATTGTTGTAACCCATTGACAAGCATGTTTCGTCTCAGCATGAAAGCCACGCCATAAAAACATCATAGAAGGAATTAGATATTTCGTCTAAGCATGAAAGCCACGCCATAACAAGCATGTTTCGTCTCAGCATGGGCCATGGCTGTATGTATGGCCACACATTGCTAATGCATTTCTTCTTCTTTGGCCCGCAATAAAAAAAGACATGGGGAGACGAGACATGTATCTTATTTGGTGTCTGAATGTGTCCAAACTAGCCTATCGATAATCTCTAGCCAGGGTTGAATTTAGAATTAAAAGAATCCCATCTTAGAGTAAGGAAAAGGTAGAATTAAAAGAATCCCATCTTAGAGTAAGGAAAAGGTAAAGCATCCACGGTCATGCACATTTCGACAAAGTTGTCTACTTGCACTAATTGCAAAGTAAAGTATATATATCTCGAGCCATCTTTCGTTTTGGTTCTAGAGCTCGAGCCAAAAAGTACTTTGTGAGAACGAAATTATATATGTATATATCCACCAAGTTTTGTAACAATTAGCCATTCGACTCAAAATAACTATTACGATAAGTTATGGTTTAATATAGTACATGCATCAGAGTCAAGTGTCTTAATTAAGTTTAAAGTTTGTCTTTGTAATATCCAGTCATATCCATCGGTTCTGATTAAGTTATCGTTTGGTAGAGAAAAATAATTAGAGCTATCGGTCTCAATCTATTAATATGTCAATTCCTTTAAATTTTTTTTTTTCAACATATCTTTGAAAATTCACTTCCATAACGGGTTGAAACAGTTGAATGTTTTCTCCTTCTCCGTGACATCCGTACTATTACAAACTTCTTTTAAATTTTGCCTTTTCATTTGACATGGTCGATTTTTAAAGTGGATTTTGCGAAGCCAGGTAATTAGGTTCCTACCAATTTTTACGAGCTGTAATAGATATATCTTAAACTAATTTTGCAATGTTTATACATTAACTATCCCATTATCTAAATATATTATGCCTACGTCAATTGTGGTGGTTCACTGACCTTAAGAGAATTCTGATATGGTTAGGCATGTATTAGGGTATGGGTTCAACTATTAAAATGGGAAGCCCTTGTATTTGATTAGTGTTAGCCACTTAGAGTCCCACTGATATCTTAATGAGGCTCGGTCAGATCGAGTTTGAGGGAGTACGTGGTTGTGGTTCTTCATTGTCTGTTCTTTCTTGTCGTTGATTTCAACGGACAAATGTTACTATAGATACGCCCAAATAAAATAGTCACTCGGATCGCACTTTTTGCCTTTATTTATATATATACATGTAACAGTCAACCATGAACAATTAATTATTCAATATAGTCGGTGATCCTAATCTTGATCGAGCATATATGAGTAGCTATTTATGGTCAAATGTGGTAATATTTACACATATTTCATATGTTCGTTAATATCATATTTTTTTATTTGACAGTCGTTAATATCGAATACATCTATTAATTTTAATTTAAAATTAAATAAGAATTAAGGGCGAAAAAATTTAACAGTAAAAAATGGCATTTTCTCTATTCACTAGTGATCATACTATAAAGGATCACTAGTGACCCTTTCTTTCAAATTAAACTATAAAGGATGATTACAATGTAAATTAAGCATTTCTTTTACTTAGACAGCTTTATATAATACTTGCACATTAATTATGGTTGATGTTAAGGGAAAGCAACCCTTTTCTCCATCTTTTTCGTTGTTCCTATCAATGAATAGAGGTGTCATTCTTTCTATTTAACTACAGATTCGTGTCCGTTGAAAATTGATTTAGATTGATATGGCTTGTCACTAAAAACATGCCTCATACTTTTCTTTTGGAGATAAAAGCTAAGGCCTCATACTTTTCTTAACAATTATGATCAAATTTTTTCTTTGGACTTCTTTTTTTTTCTTTTTTTTTTTTATCTTTAAATGAAAGTATATGAATGTTCTGATGAGTGTTCTCAGAAACAATAGACCTAGATTAGTAAGTAGATGTACCACGGAAAATAATTAACCTTTTTTTTTTCTGAGCAAAAACAAAAGAAATTGAATTTCTAAATCCTGTCTAACAGCTAGCGAGCTAGCCTTAATTTCCTCAATTATGTGGGGGATTCTTCTTCATCTTTGTTTGGTTCGAATGATCCAAAATATTCTCTAGAACATGAACTAATTAATGCAAGATAGTTACTGTTGCTATACTTAATCTCGGCTATTACTTGAAGATTGTTGTTTGAGTGATGGCAAACTGATCGAACTCGTCTTCTTCGAGTAAATTAATTGTGTTTATGTATAGGTTAAGGAGGACCGACCATTAGAATAAGGCTTATATATATATATGGAAGTAAGAAATTGAAACAGAAAGAAAAAAGAAAATCTTACGACGATCCAATTATTGACATATAAGCATGCGTTCATGGAATTGAAACAGAAAGGTATTTAGAAATAAAAAATAAAATAAAACCAGAAAAAAGAAAAAAAGAAAAGAAAAAGAAGAACAGTCGAAGTACTGTTAGAATATTAAATTAATCAATTCCTATTAACTTAAGATTTTAGAGTTAGTAGTGATTTAACAAAGTATTAAAGCAGAAGTCTTGATTTCGAACGTTGTCACCGTTATTTACCACTTATTTCAATTAAATATTCCACGTAATGGGCTTCACTTACTAAGAGGCCAATAAGTTTGAGTCCACACGTGAAGCAGGTGTTAGAATAAAAATTAAATAATTAAATTCATCTCTTTCTATTAGCTTTATTAAAATTTTGAAATATGCAGTCAATTAGCCCAAACAATTGTATTATGTAAATGCAAGTACACAAATTTACATGGTTGGATCTTTCGTCTACATTCATAAGCTAACAAGTTAATCTGAAAGCATCAATATTTGCATCTAAAAACGCCATTTATATTTTAATCAGAAGTTTTTCCTCCATGCTCTGAAGTAGCCCTACTAAGCTAGCTTCATCCAAGGAGGCGAAGTGATACTTCGTTGAATGTTCCACATTTAAACGCCAAGTTCTTCTGCACGCTCTTCTCAAGTTCCAATCATACGTACCCTATATATTTAAAGAAAGAAAGCTAACTTATGAGTGGGCTTTGTACTAGTAACGTAAGGTCAATGAAGTCTATTACTCCCGACAAAGAGACAAAAGAGGAAAGCACTTCATTAATTATAGCGATTTCTACCTACTGAAAGCTATTGATCATATATTCCATGTAATTGCTTCGAAGTACATATTGAGATTTGCTTATTTTCATTGGCCTTCAAAATATTTCCGTTTTCTATGGCCAGCGCACAATGCCTACCCCTTTCTTTCTTTTTTGTCGATATTATACCATAACGGGATGAGAAGGCAACTAAAAGGAAATATTATATCAACTTTTGTCATTGCTATTGCTCCCATTGAAACAGGGAAAGGCTAATGCGTGGAACTTAGTGGCAAGCAGCACCCACCAGCGGGCGGCTAGCCTAGCCAGGTATCTCGTGGAGTACACGAAAGTGCATTATTATTTCAGAGCTAAACGAAAAAAGGAAATAGAAGGAGGCCGTGTTTTGATGTTGAATGCTTGTGTGCGAAAATGACATCAAAAGAGCCATCTCTCTCCGGATATTGAGTGAGAGAGAGAGAGAGAGATGGCTCTTTTAAAGTGTGGTGAGGCACTTAGAGGATGAGATGTTAATGTCCCACGTGACATCGCACGTATGAAAATTTATTAGACTCTTAATATTATAAGGTTAATTAATCTTCTTTAATAAACTGTTGGTTAATTAACTAAGAGAAGTCATTTCTTATTTAAATCTTACTTTGATAGAAAGTAGAATTAATTGTCGTATGATTGTCACAACCTACAACAATACACTTCATGAGCATGATGTTCTGCATTAAAATATTATGTGTCTTATCCTCGGAATTATTCTTCAATTGCTTTCAAAATGTATTAATTTTCTCTAACGGCGTAATATTGGAGACAATACTCACTAAGTTTACTCAAAATGCATATTAATCCGAAAGTATCTTCTTTATTATTTCCTATTAAAGTAGGCTCACTGCATTGGCTAAGTTCTTTTGGTAATTCACTTGCTAAGTGGGTTTACGCACTTGCTTTTCCACCTTTAAAACATCTCGATGTTTTATAGTTTAGATGGTTTACCACATGAGGTCGATTGTATATTTGTAATTTTCTCATACTTGGAGGCTTTAGTTTGTATTGATGATAGAAGATATTACTAAGGTTACTTAGCCTTTCAGCTTTGAATCAATATTTTCCACTTTCCACTTTATTTTTACTTTGATGTTTGTTGTTGAAGGTAATACTTACAATTAATTAATCTGTGAGCACTACGAGTAACACTTCAAGTTAATTACCATAGTTAAGTAATTTTGGGGGCGTTACAACTTGAGGCAGTGGCTTCTTCATGGTCGTTGGCTAGCCTCCTCAGAGGTGTTCTATGATAATCCGACAATAGCAGCGACCGCCGTTTGTTAAATTAAAAGGGGGTGTTAGAATATAAATTAAAAGAAAAAACTTCACTTACAACTTCTGATCTTTCATCACTTTTGCCATCATAACCTCAAACTTTAAAAAGTGTCAATTTAAAATATCTATCAATTTTTTTTTAATTTTCACCATCCGTTAGAATTTTCCTTTAAATCTTGCCAAATTTCCCAAATTATTTAGGCTTGGGTATTTTTGCAAATTCTGTTAAATTCTTACGAATACCCAAATTCTTGCAAATTTTTTTCTTTCTTTCTTTCTTCTAAAAAATGAAGGTGGAGTATTTTGGAAATTTTGACAGGATTTTACGAAAATTCTAATGGATGGTTGAAATTGAAAAAAAAAAATTAAAAAAATAAATACCTTAAATTGACACATTTTAAAATTTAAGATAATGACTGCGAAAGTGATGAAAGATCAGAGATTGTAAGTAACGTTTTTTCTAAATTAAATGGTTAAATTTATAAATTCTTATCATTTTTTTTTTTTTTTAACATGAATTCTTACGGACGTACTTTTAGAATAAGTAATAATTTAATATATCATTTTAGCACAATAGAGAGAGATTATAATTATTATTTATTTTTATTTTTTTGGCAAAAGATATTATTTAATATCTAATGACCTTTTTTTGTAAGTCGTGTAGCTATAATGATACTGACCCCTTGTGGTCCAACCGTGAGTGACAGATATCATTTAATATATTATATAATGACTATACTTTGTAAGTCATTTAGCTATAAGCATGGCTATTTGTATCGTAAAGATACTGTCCCCTTCTGGTCCTATTACAATAATTCGTTAGGCTTATCTTCTCAAGCAAATAAACCGGTTGTATAGCAATCAGGTTTGAAAAACTTGATGTTCGAAGTGGGAATAGAAAGCGATCCTCTGAAAATAAATAGAATATTGGGTCTCATAATGAATCCGATAAATCATGAGGTGAAAATTTGCATTTCTCTGATTGGATGACTAATTGAACGAACGTCAATAACTTTGCAAATGGGCACGTTTAGGCTTCGGGCGACCCAATTTGTTATTTCATAACTATTCTCCAATATTAAAGTAGTAGTCTTAATCAATCTTCAGATATATTATTGTTAAAAAAAGAAAAAATTTAATGGTTGGTTGGGTGCCACATCATTGGTGTATAATAATTATAAAATAAAAATGTAGTTTCTAGCATTATTTATAATGATAAATTTATGAAAAAATTACAATTTAGGCCTTTAAACTGCCAGTTGTTTTGCAAGTAGCTCCACGAGCTACCAACGCTTGGACTCTAACCCCCGGCCAACTACCAAAAAGTTTCAAAAATGCATATTTTATCGAAATATGTCTATAATACTCCTGCCATGTGTCATTTTTCAATTAAAAAATTATTTAAAAAAAAAACTATAATTTTTTTTAGAAAAAAGAAAAACAAAATGGGTGTTTGGGGCGCCACCCCCCAAACACTCACTTTTAAATATATATATATATATATATATATATATATATATATATATATATATATATATATATATTTTTGTAATTTATATATTTAAATCATCGGTCCTTGTGGTTGGTCTAAATTACAAATCACTCTTTGTGGTATCAACATGAATTCAAAGATATCTGTGATTGGCTTAATTTACAAATCGATCCATAGAGTAAAATTTCGTTAAATTTTTTTACCTATTCCATTAAACGTCACGTAAACACGAATAAGATGATGACATGTGTCTATCTTAATAGAAATATAAATATATTAAAAAATAAATAAATAAACGTATTTTTTTTAAAAAAAATAATTTTGAATAATTTTTTTTAAAAAAAAAAAAAAAAATCAAACAAAGGGGTAGCTGCCAATCGGCAGCCTCCCCCAGCCAATGGGGGTGGCCACGCACCACCCTAGAGGTGGTCGGGGGTGCACGTGGCCACCCCAAAATAAAATAAAAATAAAAAATAAAAATAAAATAAAAATAAAAAAACAAAAACAAAAACAAAGGGGTAGCTGCCAATCGGCAGCCTCCCCCAACCAATGGGGGTGGCGCGAGAGGTGGCCGATGGTGCACACAGCTACCTCGAAATGCATTTCAGGGTGGCTGCGCACCACCCCTAACCATTGGGCCACCCCCAGCCACTAGGGGTGGCTGCCATTTTTTTAATTTAAATTTATTTATTTTTTTTTAAAAAAAGTTTTATTTATTAATATATTTATATTTTTTTTATTAAGATGAGTATGTGTCACTCTCTTATTGGCGCTTACGTGACGTTTAATGGAATTTGTCAAAAAATTTAATGGAATTTGACTACGAAGATCGATTTGTAAATTAAGCCAACTACGAAAATCTCTGAATTCATGTTGATATCATAGTGAATAATTTATAATTTAGGCCAACTATATGGACCAATAATGCATTTTTTCCTATTAACAATAGGAAAACATAAATTTCTTTATAAATATTATCCAAAATTCAAAAAAAGGATATAAAATATCATAAATAGTTCTAAAAAATACTTCACGCGTGCACGAAGGAATTATTCAAAAACATTTCATAATATAAAGAAAAATGGCCGGATATATACCAAAAAGAGTCACATGACCCAATGGCCATGGCGCGAGACTTTGAACCCCGACGGCCTTGGATTGAGTGCATGCGCGCCTTTTCCTTTAGTAACCTTAATGACTTCGCTTGGAATAGATTAGCCTAAATGCGTCAACCCACTATATATATGTATAATTTTTGGGCGGGCCGAATGGATTAAGGGTAATGCTTGGGTGAAGCAAAATTTCCAAAATTCATCTGGAAATTTTGCTTACCCATGGCATTTTTGTAATTATAAGTAATTACACAAATGCCATGGAGAAGCAAAATTTCCAGATGAATTCCGAAAATTTTGCTGCTCCGTAGCATTGCCCATGGATTAAAATCCCTCCCCTGACGACCCAAAATTTTGTGCACGAAATGTTCTATTGCTTGTGTTGGTGCCATTACCCCTTTAACTGCCACATGATGGCCAATGCCACTAGAAATCCATGGCAGCCATGTCAGGCCACATTTGCCACCAGCCAATCAATGCGGTCTAAAAACTTGTTGTGCAAATTTATTTAACTCACAAATGCGTAAATCGTTTGCAATAAAGCATTTTGCAAGTGCGAGGTCGATCCAACAAGGAATTGTGTTGCGAAAAATCAATTTCTATTTAAACTAATCATATTTTAACCTAGTTCCAAATTTAGGGTTTTTAAACAAAATAAAACATAAACTTAACAAATCAAAGATAGGGTTTTAAGATTTTGGAATCCACACCCACCAAATCATAGCAATATATTCTCATGCTCATCAACAGATATTTGAAGTTCTCACATACAAATCTTAGGTATGCTTTACTTTACTTCAAAAATCGTTTGAATCATTTAATGAATCCGTTATTTACACAAATCACAAAAGATACCCGGTGTTCTCCAAATCATCCATTGTACCCATTCAAAGAATAAATCACAATGGATACTTGATTTTTCACCAAATCATCAAATGTACCCGTTGAACGAAACACAATAAATACCCAACGTTTTGATAAATAAAACCAAAACAATCAATTAAATGAGACAACCTCAAATCATCACTTGTATCTTGAAATCACAAGAGATACCCAAAAATATTTCAAACATCGAATAGAAGTAGAACAATTAGAAATCAAAAGCCTATAAACTCAAATAGCATAAACAAGCATGAAAACATAGTTTATCTTCAATGGTGAAGCTTCATCATCAACCCTATATGAGAGTTTAGGTATACATGCCTAAGGAAAGCATAACTAAACAATAATAATCCATTAAAAATCAAAGGAACTTACAAAATATGAAAGTTCTAGGTGAAAATCACCTAAGAACCCTAAAAACTACTGAAAACGGCGCCTAAGACGCTCTCCAAGCGGCCTCCCCCCGGAAGAAATGAGAAAGAGGGGGTTTTTATTGAAAAAATTAGAATTTCTGGTCCAAGTCAGCATAAGTGCGCTCGAGCTCACTAGGGTTGTGCTTGAGCCCACTCGACCTGAAGGCTCGATTGTGGGCACGTGCGCAACAGGGGTGCGCTCAAGCCCACTAGGCAATTTTAAGCCTTTTGTACAATTTTGCCTCAAAACCTCCATTTCTCACTTAATGACCTACAAAATGCTAAAATATCAAAACTAGTAAAAAAAATCAAAAAATAACAAAGTTAAAAGCCTAACAAGTGCAAATTAAGAGGTCTAAATATACAATATTTGACACTCATAACTTACTTAACAAAGAAAATAAACCAAAAGTCTTCACGAAGTCTCCTGCAAGTCAACTTTGCCCCTTGCTTTATCTTTCTTTAGGAGGGCATATGTGTCCATGACACAAAAAGGGTAGTGAATTTTTGCAGCTGGTCCTACTCAATGAATTGAAGACAGTTTCTACCTTTTTAACGACAGTTGGAAACTCAAATACACTGCTTTTTAGGTTAAAACTGAGATTTTGTCCAAATTAAGTTCTGATTTCACTAAAATGATCCTTAAGTAATTTATTTACTAAATGAGTTATAATACGTCAATAAATATTATAGGTCAGCCTCAATTTTAGAAATAACATTGTGATGTCGTTTTAGTGAGTGATTAGCGATTCCTGTTAAGTCTGGAATTTTGAATTTCATATAATTTTATAAAATTCTACTAGTAGGTATAGGTCTTAAATACAAGGATAATGAGATTCAAATAGACTCATTTCAAGTTCGTAAGCTCAAGTTATGCTCATTTTAAATTCTAAGGTAAAAATATGTTTTTACCCTATAACTTGATTTTGAAAATTCCATTAATTCCTAAAACAACTATAGAATCCAAATAATAATATCTTCTCAATATTATCATTAATTTTTATCAACAACTAAAGGATCCATATAGTTGAAGCCTAATCTGTGAATCTTACCGATTTAATGGTTAATTTTTAAAAATAAAAGATACAAAAAAAATAAGAGAATACTAAGTAGCATTTCTCTAATGGATCTAAATAATTAAATAAATTCATCCATTCATATGAGGTTAAATTTTAAGAATAAATAATAATTTAACAATTTATTAGAGCAACCAAGTGTTTTCCCCCTATCAAGAAGTGTATATCCTCAATAAACAAATAAAATTAGAGGAAAAAAACAAACAAACAAATCAAATCAAATCAAAAAAAGAAAAAAGTACTTCTTCTTGAATTTAAAAGTAATCAAACCGGTGATGTGTTTTTTTAATAAAGTTAACTCTATTTGTTTAGGCTTTTGAAAAATAAGTCTCCCAATCCAATTTTTCCAAAATCTGATCATTTATAGACTTAACGTTCATGAACCCTAATTATGCTGCTAACTTATATAATAGCCTTATAAAATTTGTTTAATCAAGGATCTACAAATTAATCATGATAAGTCCTATCTTTTTTTCTTCTTTTTTTGTCTTTTTCTCTTTTTCTGACCGGATAGGAGGAGATCAAGGTGTATCGCCTGGTTGTCCCAAGTTGCAGGAACACCGATGTTTATTTTTGTGAAGTAATCACTATATGCTGGAAAAGCAGTTGTCTTTTTCTTTTATCCTTCTTTTTAGAAAAGCTGTTGTCTAGTCTAATTATTATGCTAATTAAGATAATAGACATTTCATTGACAAGTGGAGGAAAGATGCAGGCACCTAATGGCTAATATTCTACGTGGGACAATGCTTTCTTTTCAATTAATTAAATAGGATGAATTCTTTTCAATTTAATCTACCAATAATACTGCATTGTCTAGTCTAATGCTCTCAGCCTGTCTTATTCAATGCATTATTTGTCTACGCCTCATAGTTGTTTCCAGCAGCTTTCTATATCTTCTGAAATTGACTTAATCGGAGATTATTCATTTTATTGACAAAATTTTAAAGGTCGTTTATTTAACGGTATACATTAAGTCATATTATTTAAATTTTTTAAAATATGTGTTAATATCAACCTAATGTATACAGTTAGATACGTTAATTTTAATTTCTGGCTATAAAACGAATTAAAAAAAGTATATGTACCCGATACTCCCCTTAAACTACTACTTCATTGTTAATGTGCTCGTTAAACTACAAATTGTTTCAATGTCTCTTTTAAACTACAAAAAAATTGTCAATGTCTCCCTAAGACAAAACTAACCCTAAAAAAGTTTCAACAAGACAAATATATCCTTATAAATTCGAAAAATATAAAAATATATAAAAAAAAAATAAAAAAACTAAAACTAAAAAAAAATAAAAATTAATGATTAAAAAAACAATTAAAAGAGAAGAAGAGGAAAATGAAAATTCAAGGGGTGGCCCAAACTGAAAATTATATAAAACAAAATCTAAAAAATAAAAAAAATGAAAAATCTTGGTTTTATTTTTATTTTTCAAAAAGAATTTTAGTTTATTTGATTTGTTTTTATATAATTTTAAGAATTTTTATAACTTTATGAAGGATATTTTTGTTATTGTGGGGCACATTAACATTGTTAGTAGTTTAGGAGAACATGAGTAATGCTATAAGTCTTTTTTGTGTTAAAAAAAAAGAGGTGGCTTATAAAATTACCATTAATTGGACTTAAATTTGTGATTGATCATTATTAAATTTTGATAAAATAATAATTTTAAAAGTCACCTTACTTTTGAAGAGACACAAAATTACACATAAAAAAAAAAAAACTTTTAAAATTTTAAGTTTATGCAACACATTGACAATTGACCTTATTGACCTGTAGATTAAGAGAGATGTAATTTTCGGGAACGAAATCTTTCACCTTCAAATCTTGTCCATTTCTTCTGTAGGGTCACCATTTACACAAAATAATAATAATAACGACAATAATAATAATAAGAAGAAGAAAAAAAATGTAAATAAATAAATAAAAATCACCCGAAAAATTAGCAGCATAACTCAGGGCAGCTACAGTACACCGAAACATTAGCTTCAGTACGGCACGCATACTTCCGGGCAGCGATGGTTGCGTAGGCGGTAGGCCCAATATGATAAGACCATGATTAGACTAACGAGTGTTATTTGTGAAAGTTAACTTCCTTTACTTCCCCATCAAAGAAAATTTTCAATTTCTTTTACATTTTGTTCGATCACCATCAGTCCATCAGTACCGTTGCTTGTATTCTTTTCCTGCAATATACAAAGGTTTAAGCAAGTGTAAACGGACATTTGGGCCATTATTTTTGGGGGTAAAATAACATTTATTGTTGCATATGTGTTAAAGTATTATTTTCTTGCATTTTTTTTTTACAAATTTATCATTGAATATATGAAATCTAACATGTGGTTGTATGGATTTAATGGTAAATTTACACATCTCTTATATAAAAATGAACAACAAAAAATATAAGAAAATGAAACTAAACCGTTTTCTATTATTATTGTACTTCGCCTGTTACCGCTAGCAAAGGATAAAAAAAAGTTGTGAATGACCTTCCACAAATAGCTCAATATTGAATTTTATATGTTTCTTCCTCAACACTTCTTGGATCTCAATTGAGTTAGATTTGAAAAA